>CM062815.1:125262728-126462728 GCA_031772625.1 Pinus tabuliformis
TAAGTTTGATTTTCTATCTTTTCTAATGAATATCAGCAATACTGAGAGTTGTAGAGGGATGTTTTAATCCACTCCATAGCATTTTTCTACCAAATTTTTATGCAGAAAAGAGGAATTAGTACTGCGAATGATTGACTAGTTTGATTAGTAAGCACTCAAGGTATTAAGCCTGCATATACTTTTCGCAGCATCTCACAAGCTTACCTTCCCTAGGTTGATGATTTATGTTGACAAATTATAAGACAATAATTTGACTCAACATTTTGGCGCCATTGTCAGAGAGGTGCTAAGGGATAATACTGAATTTTTTTTAGTATTATGAGTACTGTTTGAAATTTTCAGGACTAGGGGATTCGAAGCGGTAAGACAAAGGGAAAAACCTATGGATGTGCAGAGGTTAGAAATTTGAAAAATTCGTGTCTTGATTGTTTGGTAAGTAGCTTTCTTTGGATTTTTTTACATAGTGGATGGTAGGATCCAATATTTACAAATGTCTTTAATGGTGGTGTGAGAACCACTTCACTTACTAATAAACTGGCAAGGAAAAAGAAGTCTGCAAGGTAGAAGGCAACAAGGTAAGAAGAGTCTAAACATGATCTCTGCGGTCCTAAAAAGAGGCCAGAGCATATTCCTACTTCCATAGTAGAAACGTCTGTAGGAAAATCTTTTGTTGTTGCCCATTTAGAAGCTACCCTAACGAGGAAGAAAACATCTTTGCTCAGTGTTCAGCCTCAAAAGGAATTCTTCGTTAATCCTATTCAAGAACCAGAATTTCAAACCATTGATTCTGCAGAATTTATAGTTTACAAAGGTACTACCTCTTTTTGGTCTAGAATGGCTCATGAAGAAGGAACTGGTAATACATATGAAGGATATGATGAGAAGTAGGAGGGACTGGTCACATTTGAATTCCCTATCAGGGAGACTAGTGGAGCAAATCAAATGAAGAATATTCATCCCTCAACCATGTCTAACTTTCATGGAGTCTCTAGTGAATATATTGATGCCTTTTTCTTCAAGCGGGACATGTTATGTAGGAGCTATAACTATTATTCCAATGCTCACACGTTGCAATTGTTTCAAGCAACATTGAAGGATGCATCTCTCAGGTGGTTTACGGGGTTGGATTCAAACTCCATTACAACCTGGGATGACATGAAAAAGGTATTCTTAAAGAAATATCAAGATTATTGCAAAACTAGGGACCTCAAGGAAGAAATATTGGCATGACTCAAAAGGAAGGGGGAAGTCTCTAGGATTTGATTTAAAGATTTCAGTATAATCTACAAAGATCCAAGATGAATTAACTAAGTAAAGACACCAAGAGAACAATTTTGCTTAGGGCAATCAAACCAGAATCTCTGGAGATTATGAACCTAATGGGAGGAGGTGACATATCAAAGTCAAGTATGATGAGGTGCGTGAGTTGTGTCGGTAATATTTAAGAGGAAATTATAAAGTTGCAGGAGGAACAAGAGATACTTCTTCCAGGATTTTTAATTTAGTTGTTGGAGCTTGAGTAACCAAAGCTGAAATGGGGAATCTATTTGAAAATTTTAAAACTGATATTCTTAGTACTTTATTTTCACAATTAGATGTTTTATAGGCTAAGAAGAAATGGGAGAAATAGGAGGAACTGGAGAAAGCCATGGACATGTTCTACTCTATATGCAGGAAGAACCATGCCTTGAGGGAATTTCCTGCAGATATTATAGAGGTATGTCGAATCTGTGAAGCTGAGCATTCCACTGATCAATGTCCTTCACATCCAGAGATTAAGGGAACATATCTAGTATATTAGGGAGCTGTCAATGCACTTTATGCAATGGCACCTCAAGGATCATGGCAACGACTTCCTATAGGTATGTCTCAATCACATTTTCAAGTTCCTTATACTCAAAATTAGATGCGGAATATTCCAATGCCCTGGTAGCGTTGGCCTCCACAACATCCTTTGCAGGGGAACTTTTCTTACCCTACTACACAAAATTTCCCCTCTCAGAACTTTTATCGACCATAGCCCACATCGTAGCAAATGATTCAACCTCAACAGCAACAACCTCAATTTCGTGCCCCACCAAATCAACCTTGTCCCACACAACTTCTTGCTCAACTAGTGTTTAACCCCAAACATAAAACCATCCAATCTGCTCATGATATTGGATTGGTCACTTATCCCACTTTTCCTACCTATTTTATTGCACCACAGTGTTGCAAGAAATTTAATTTCTTGTGTTACAGGAATTTCATGTGTCACTGAAGGAAACTCAGCTTAGATCTGAAAAAGTGGTGACTCAGCCTGAAAGGATTGAAAAGATTGTCGAGGAAGATACTCTGGAATGCCTGAATTTGAAACCACACCTGAACCTACAGAACAACCTACTTCAAGGTCACAAGAACCTTCCTCATCCCATATGGTCCAGCCTCCTTTTCCAGAGAGGTTGGAAATGAAATTAAAATAGCCCAAGTTTGATCTTGTGTCTGAACTATGAAATGTGTGCATTAAGATCCCATCACTGCAAGAAATTAAGGATATCCCCATTTATACAAAAATAGTGAGGGAGCTATGTACCAAGAAGCCAGGAAAACAAAAGAGAGAACTCTCTACAATTCAAGTAGGTGGAATGCTTACAAGTTTAATGTCTACCGTATTTGTTACTGAAAAATATGCAAACCACAGAACCCTTGTGGTTACCACCTTTATCAATGGACATCCCATAAAGAACACTTTAATTGATTTAGGTGCAGTCATTAATTTGATGACTATGGAGACTTTATTTCATATAGGATCCTTTGACTTATTACCTACTCCCACCATGTTAGAACTAGCAGACAGGTCTAAGGTAAAGCCAGAGCGGGTGTTAGAGGACATTCTTATCTCACTAGATTCTTGGGAGTACCCTGTATACTTTTATGTTATTCAACCCAAAACCAACTTGGGAGGGCATAATTTGATCTTGGGGAGGTCGTGGTTGGCCACAAAATATGCCTATATAAGGTGTAGGTCTGGAAACATGACCATCACTCATGGAGCTGAAACAAAGAACATTAATTTGTATCCCCCTGCTCAACCCCTCTTAAGATACAAAAAATACACATTGGGTTGAAGAAGAGGAGCACAATCCAAAATGTACTCGACCAGTTTTGACAATAGCCCAAGCTATGAGCCCTAAAGAAAATTAAGAAGAAAATTTGATAAATTGTTGTATTTCTAATCCTAGTTTTCCGCAGCAAGTAGAAGTGCAGTCTAGTCATAATTTGGATATCATTACTAATCTGCAGGATTTTCATGAACATAGTATAGTAGCCAAACTACATTCAACCCTTTTATCTTCATTTCCTACATATTCCATGACTGAATGGGGAAGGTAGTTGAAATTTTTCTTGAAAGGCCTTTAAATATTCATTTTGGGTTAACCCCTCAACAAGGAAAAAAGTTAATTTAAGCATTGGAAAACCTTTTAGACACATTTGCTTGGGAATATAGATATATAATAGGAATTCACCCAGACACATGCATTCATCATATTTATATAGAAGAAAATTATACGCCTGTGAGATAGCCACAAAGGAGGATGAACCCTGCTTTAAGGAAAATTGTGAAAGATGAATTACAAAAATTGTTAAATGTAGGGTTCATCTATCCTATTTCATATAGCCAGTGGGTATCTCATGTTGGCTTTTTGGGGCTTGACCCAGGTTCGGAGTTAATTAGCCAAAAAAATCCCTATACTACTGTCCCTTACGACAATAGTCTGCGGCGGAGATTGAGGTCTCACCCGAAGTAGCATGGGGGGTGTTGGAACCAGGTTTCTGCACCCTTGAGATGTTTGAGGTGTTGATTTGGTCCAATTGCTAGTCCTTGCACGTAGGTTGCTTTGCGCACATCCCTGGCCTTCGTACAACCCTAACCAGGGGCTATGGGGCTTTCACGCTACTGGAGTAGTGATCTGCACTATTCCCCTAAATCACACTTGAGATATTACTTACCTTCATACACCCTTTAGTTATCTTCGTGTAAATAGAAGCCTTGTGTTATATTTATTTATACAACAAATTCATATATGTTTGTGCAACAAATAAACAGTAAAAATGAAAATTATACCCAATAATACATAAAGTAGGAAAAGATACACAAAAATATGGTAAAACTTCTCTTTATTAATTCTTCCCCTGGCTATAGACTCGACCTGCCTTGCGCACTGAGCTGTAGGGGTCTGCACACTCAACTGCAGACTACTAGGCCTCTACGCACATAGCTGCAAAGCCTTCTACTACTCTACGACCCAAGGACACAACTTTACACTTCGATTCAATCCCTTAGACTCATCATGCTTCTATTCTATTTATTGATGATTTCTACACTTAGAGCCTCACTCTATTTATATAATCCCATGGTCCACGAATCATGGGTAGATCTTTCAAGCCAACATTACATTACAAAAGCAAGGGCGGACAACCCTGTGGCTTCATTATGACTTCACGCTCCACGCCCACAAATCGCGGCGTCTTTAGAATGGACTTGGTCAAAAATTGGGCTTTAAGCCCCAGAACATGTCTTGTGGGGTATTCCATTCCCAAAAATCCCCCAACACAAACATCGTGACTCACCCTTGAGTCACTCTATCACTGTGGAGAACTTCTCGTGAAGTCCCTCCAACTTTGTTCAAACCGCAGCAAGTTTGACAGCGCACTGAGCGCTTACCTATAAATCTCCTATACCCGTTGTTCCGAGACCACGGTGTTAGAACTACTTCCCTACATCCATTCCTGTGTCCCCTACATTTGTGTGAGCTTGCCTTCAATTGTTGCAGTAATGGTGAAGACCTCTTCAATACAAGGCTGAACACGTGCCTTCAGAACTGCTTCTGGGTGTCGTGCGACATCCACTTGCTCTTTTAGCGCTTTGGCATGTTACATTCGCACGAACCTCTGAGTGAGGGCCACCGTTTGTGTGGTGCCTTTGATGCTGTCATATTGCTGCTAGAGTTCATGCACCTCTATCTCTAAGCATTGGATGTTGGGTCCTCCTACAGATTCATGAGGACCTCAAATGACTCCTCCAACATTCTAGTGTAGTCCCTTACTGCATTTTCAATCACTTCTAGCCTTAATGGAATAGCATTGGTGCGTTGTTCTGTTACTTCCAGAGAAGTGGATGATAGCACCTTCAACTGCAACTATACTATCTGAAGGTTTAGCTCTAGCTAAACCTTAGTCATTTCTTCTCGTGCCTCACGCACCCATGCTACTAGTTTGTGGATGCACACCTCTGCTGGTGTGTCTGCTGGGATGGCCAGCTCAAGGACCATCTGACAAGCTTCTTCTAGTACCTATACCATCTGTCTATTCTCCGACACCGCTTCGTCACATTGCAAACTCAACTGCTCCATCTTGATCTTTTTCTCGCTCAACACTCACAGCACACGACTCTCCCTAGATCGTAGTTTTATAGTAATCTTATCATGCAGAATGTATAGCATCTCCTGCGGGAGTGCACCCATCTTCATCCTGATGCCTTTTAGTGCGCTAATCATAGGCTTGTCGGCCTCATTTGTTGTCACCAATGCCCCTTCTAGTAACACTGTTATATTTTTTGTTTGAGCATGCAACATCTGCTCTGCAGCAGTTATCTCTATTGTGAGGTTGGTCCAAAGGGTACTAGCCTGAGGAGTATGCACCTGCAACTCCTAAAGCGGCGATTTGAAGGCCCCCAACACAATATGATTCTCTTGCACGAAGTTCTGGAGGGCCTCAAAGGTGACATTACACACCGTCTCGCCGATGTCATCCAAATCACCCTCAGTAAGGGTGATCGGGTCGATAGACAACTTTGACGCCTTGACCTTCTTGTGCGGCCCCGTACACTCACATGGGTGCTCGCGCTTTAGCTATGTTGGCTTAGTTTGTGGGTATGTGCCACCCTCCTCTTCCTTTACTTCTTGCCCATGCGAAGGTGACTTTTGGCCGTCGCACGCCTTCTCAACTCCTCCTATCCTATTACTACTACTGCGGCCTTTTTCTATTCTACTACTATCTGTGTAGCGTCCTACGCCTCTTGCACTTTTGCTACCAATTCATCTTGCCTTCTATTCTTTGCCAACTACGCCATGCACAATTTGGCATCCTCTTTCTTCTTTTGTGCCACAAACATCTCCATTCTTGCGATGTCTAGGGCATGCCACTACGGTAGCCATGTCTCCAGTACATAAAAAATTACATCATCCGTGGCTACAAGGGGTAGCTCTGTCCATTGCTTGGCTGGATCCTTACACACTTTGATATATATGCTGTGGAGGTCTGGTTTAAATTCTGCAAAACTCTGCAGGTTGTTGTATATAGTTGGTGATAACCGTAGCTTGCGATTAATCCCCATCCTGATGTTCATTTCCATGAAAACCCAGAATATCTTATTGTCACAGATCTGGTTTGCGTTGTTTGCGGCCCAGAGCGAAGCGTACTTCGTGGCCTTCGGTAGATCCCTGTCAATTGTGGGGAACTGACTATCCTCAAGCACTTCCCCTGCCACGAGCACTATGGACAACAGAAGCCATGCACAGTTGAATGTCTTGCCCTGTTCTTGGGCCTCACGCCAATTTTCCTGGAACTCTTTACACAAAAGCTCGGACCAATTGAACTAGACCCCCTACACACACTGCTTAGCAAGTTCCACCACCGGCACGGGTACCTTGTCTACATGGCACTTGGGCATAACCTTAATCGCCAGTATCTGGGTCGCCACTTTATCTACTTTGTTGTTGATGCTAGATATGGCATAGCCCCTTTTCTTCTTCTCCAGTTTCTATTTCATTTTCATGGCCTCTGCGATGGCCATGCCACTGCTCTTCCCCTCCGAGATGTCTGCAGGGTCCTCTCCTTTACATGGAAGTAGGGTAATGCGGTGAATTAAATGGTCTGTGTTGGGGATGGGCTCCTCCATCCATAAAGACCCATCATGCACTAGGAAGAGTAGCTGCTTGATGATGAATATTGTTATTGGGGTGTAGTGGAAATGTGGCACCCAGAGCAGGCTTACTAACCCTGCCTTTTCCACTCCACGTAACCACTTTCGCAGCTTCAATTCGATAACCCCCGCCACAATGTTCTTCTTGGGCTTCATGAGTTGCATGGTCTCTGGGTGAGGGAACCTCTCCTGGTCAGCGAGATCCCAATCTTCAAATTTCAAGCTCGGCACCTAACCTAGGTGTGTGCCCTAAAAAATTAATATCATCGAAGAGGAGTAGGGTCTGGAGAGAGCTCCTTTTGTCATTAAGATCCTTAGGCACTTTTGCCTTCACCTTCTATGGGGGGATATAGGTAGGCAACTTTGTTGGAGGGTGCGCAGGCTTAGTTTCTTCCTCCATGCCTTCATCCTCATCTTCTTCAATTATAAGGTCCTCCAGGTCTTCTTCCTCCTCGTCGGTTTGCATGTTAACTATCTTCCCTTTCTCCTCCATCGTTAACCTGGTGCGTAGTAGGTTTTGAGGGGACACACGTACAGGAATCATCAGTTGTTTGTCTTTCTTTGGTCCTGGCATGCGCGATGATTTAGGGATTTCCACCACAATCTCGATGCCTTCAGGGTCATCCTCCACAATTAGGGTCCATGTGGCCTCTTTGGCGGTAATCTCTATAGTATCCATAACTTCCTCATATTATGCCATTGTGTCCATCTAGAAATCTATCACTTGCGTAATTAGAGGCTCAATCAGCTCTCTGCACAGGTCAAAGAGGACTCTACTCAGAATACGTAGGGTATACAACAACTCAATTCACAAATGACCAAGTGTTGTTTGTTGGGCAACCTTTGTAACTTATATTTCCTTTCTAATTTCAATTCGACTGTTCCCCAAAAATCTAGTTCATTAATGCTCCCATGGCGGCAGATTTTCCCAAATCTTGCCCATAAATTGCATCTTAAATGCCTGCCGCCCACACCATTTGGTTTCAAGTTGAGCATCACATCATGTATAGTGACTCCAACAATCACTTTCTGGCCAGCCCACGTGGCAGCGCAACCCCCCTTCCGATGTTGTGGACCTTGTGACACTTTACTCCTGCGCACAACTCCAACATCGCACAGCTCCTGGGCAGAGTAGTTTATAGTCCTGCACCTCCTTTCAACTTCCTAAAGCACTAAGATTGTACTTCCCCCGACTAGTCAGGTGGTCGCGCCACCTGTATAGGGTTTCATTTGGTCTTCCATCACTTTTCTTAGAAAATACCCACCTTTTATTGTTACTCACGGTGTCACGCACTTTATCATCTGCAGTGTGGCACCATGGTTTATTCGTTTAGTAATATGCGGTTCAAGCCAAGGCATTAGACTGATCAAAGAATATAACACAACCCAACATTCTCCCACTTATTGTTTTCTTTCCACAGGGGGCCATAAGAGAGCTTAGTCATTTTTCCAGCACTGAAACGCCTATTGTTTCTCTACACCAAGAGAATTTCTCAAAGCTCATAGACTTTGTCAATGCATCTGCAGTATTCTTCAAAGTGTCCACCTTTACCAGCAACACCTTTTTGTCTTCTATCATATCCCTCACAAAGTGATAATGAACATCAATATGCTTTGTCTTTGAATCATATGCAGGGTTCTTTTCCAAGAAAATTGCACTTTGGATGTCACAGTCTGTCCTTATAGCTTCCTTTACTAACCCCATACTTAAACCCAATCTCTGCAACCAAACTACTTCCTTGCTTACATGACTGGCTACCATGTATTCTACCTTTGTAGTTGATAGTGCCACTATAGATTGTTTCTTACTCATCCAACTGACTGCACCTCCAAATAGGTTAAACACATACCTACTTGTAGATATTCTCTAATCTAGATCTCCAGCCCAGTTTGCATCAACAAAGCCATGAATATCCAACACTCTGTCCAATCCTAGTCTTCCTTGGTAGCACAAACCATAATCACTAGTGCCACGCAAATACATGAAAACCCACTTCACTGTTGTCCAGTGCTCCTTCCCTCGTTTCGATATAAACCTACTCAATACTCCCACTGCATGTGCAATGTCTGGTCTAGTACAGACCATTGCATACATCAGGCTACCAACTACACTTTCATATTGAACACGGGACATGTCTTCTTCCTCTTCCTGTTTCTTGGGACACTGTTCAATAGATAACCTCACACCTACAGGAAGAGGAACCTTCACGGGTTTACTATCCTACATATTAAACCTCTGCAATATTGTCTTGACATACTTCGTCTGGTTTAACCAGAGCTTCCTCTTTGCATGATCTCTTTTAATTTCCATGCCCAAAATATAGTTTGCAGCACAAATATCTTTCATGTCGAATTTGGAGGAAAATTAGGTCTTCAAATCTTGGATAATTTCTTTATCATTTCCAACCAGCAACATATCATCCACATACAAGACTAAATAAATAACATGGTAACCAATTAATTTAAAATACACACAGTGATCTACTTTGCTTCTGGTGAAGCCAAGTCCCCGTATAAATGTATCAAATTTCTTTAACCCATACATAGACTTCAACTTGCATACCAGTTCTTTCTTACCCTTCACCACAAAGCCTTCAGGATGCTTCATGTAGATCTCCTCTTCTAGATCCCTGTGAAGAAATGTTGTCTTCACATCCATCTGTCCTACCTCAAAATCAAAATCAGCAGCAACAGACAAAAGTAATCTAATAGAAGTTACCTTGGCAACAGGAGAAAAAATATCACAAAAATAAATTCCCGACACTTGAGAATAACCTTTTGCTACCAATCGAGCTTTTTATTTATCCACTTTTCCTTCTGCATTTTTCTTCTTTATGAACACCCATTTGTTGCCAATGGGTTTCCTTCCAGCTGGAAACTCCACTCGATCCCAAGCCTCATTTTTGTGCAAAGATGCCATTTCATCAACCATGGCCTCTTTCCAGAGTTTTCCATCCTCTGAATCCACTACTTCCTTCACAGCTCTGGGATCATCATCAGTAATAGACAAAGCAAAATTTGAATAGAAAGCAGATGGACTATACCTTTTTGGCTACCTTCTTTCTTGCACTGATCTTCTCACAGCCGGAGTTTGTGGCTCTTCATCTTCTGATTCCTCCTCTGCTGTAGAGTCTGATTCTTCCTCCTTTAGCTCAAACTCTATCCTCTGAGGTTCCTTTGGTTGGAATTCATGTTTAATAACATCTTTCACCTCTCTGAACACCACATCTCTGTTGTACACAACCTTCCTTGTTACTGGGTTCCAAAGCCTATAACCCTTTAAACCATCCTTATACCCAATAAAGATGCACTTTTTAGATTTACTATCCAACTTGGTTCATTTCTCCTTTGGAACATGTACATATGCATCACATCCAAATACCCTTAGATGTGAAAGATAGGTTTTCTTACCAGTCCATACCTCTTGTGGAGTCTTATCCTCCAACGCTGATGAAGGTGACCTATTGACTAGGTAACATGTAGTATCCACCGCCCCTACCCAGAATTCCTATCTTAACTCGACACCACTGAGCATGCTTCTTGCCCTTTCAATCAACGTCTTGTTCATTCTTTCTGCGCCTCCATTTTTCTGAGGTGTATATGGAGTAGTCTTATGCCGTGCTATACCACACTTCTTGTAGAATTCTTCAAATTCCTTACTGCAAAACTCTCCACCATTATCTGTCCTCAGCACCTTTATCTTCTTCTCTGTCTGGTTTTCCACTAGAGCCTTAAATTCTTTAATCCTGTCAAAGACTTTGGATTTCTTCTTAAGGAAATATATCCATGTATTCCTTGAGAAGTAATCTATAAATGATACATAGTACATAGACTTACCCAGTGATGGAACCTTCACAGGTCCAAACACATCACTGTGCACAAGCTCTAATATATGTTTCTCCCTCTTACCACCAAAGGGGAAACTAACCCGATTCTGCTTCCCATATACACAATTTTCACAGAAATAAAAATCCAGAGAGCTATTACTCATACCTTCTACCATACCTTTACCATGAAGTATTTTAAGGCCCTTCTCTCCAATATGTCCAAGCCTTTGATGCCACAACATTGTCTTTTCTCCAGAGACCATTAGATTTTCTGCTCCACTTTCAGGAACCACGGAACTGTTGCACCCATCAACAACAATGCTACCTTGCAGCTTGTATAGAGTCCCAATCTGAACTCCCTGCATCAATACCAATGCTCCCCGAACCATATTGCAGGTATCCTTCTCGAACACTATTTTTACACCTGCATCATCCAGCTTGATAACAGAAATCAGATTTCTAGCTAATGCAGGAATATGCAGAACACCCGGAAGTGTTCTAACCCTTCCACCTTGCAACTTCAACTTTAATTTTCCACGACCAATGATTCTAGCCTTTCTGTCATCCCCCAAGAAGAGATCACCACCATCATATTGCTCATACTCACAGAACCACTCTCTATGGGGAGTGAAGTGAAAGGATGCACCTCAGTGAATCAACCATGCCTCATGATCTACATGTGTACTTGAAGAAGCCAAGAACACATCCCCACCTTCATCTGAGGTGGTTTTCACCTCTGCATAAGGACCCTCATCAAATCCCTTTCCTTTGTCAGGAGCTTTAGATTTACAGTCCCTTTTGAAGTGGCCTTTGGTGGGCTCCAATATTGTAGCAATAATGCTACAACTCCTGGAGCTTCCTTCTCTAATTTTATCAACCCAGTAGTTCGTAACAAACTTGGAAGCGACAGTGCTGTATGCACAAGTACTAGCTCTTGTCGCAGCTGTCACCTGGTCAGCTGACACAAGTCCGCTAGGGCTCAAGGCAACTTCTATGAGCTCTCAGAAGAAGCTTTTTAACTGATGAACGAAAGCTAACTCAAAGGGAATTAACCTACTTTGCAAAAATGAACTGAAAGCCAGCAAGAAATGAAAACCCTAGCAAACCCTAATTCTACCAGCCAGTCCTTCTGATGCAACGGTGGGAATGCAAACTACTGAAAGTGATGCCACTACTTCTATTAAGGTGAGATGCATGTGTCTAGACTACTTTCATCTGAAGAGAACATATTTTTGTACTTTTGCTCAAGTTGTTGGAATTATTATGCATGTGCCTCTAACTGGGTCTTGACTGTGCAGGGATAGATCAAGGGGAGGAATGCTTGGGAGAGGTCAGGAAGGCTCAGAGAGGGTCTAAGGAGTCCCTAACATCCTTTCAGAGAGTTTCACAAAGTCTGGATGCCAAACAATCATGTTTATGAGCTTCTACAGCAAGTCTGCAAGGGTTCTACAGGATGTTCAGAATTTCTACAGGAAGTTCAGTAATTCCTACGGGATGTTCTACAATCGGATTTTTGGGTGATGGATGAGTGGAAGAGGCTGCATGGATGGATAGGGAGGTAGGAGGGGGGTTTATAATGGCTTATGGACAGAGAGATGAGGTGAAGAGTGGGTGTGCAAAGCTGGTTGGTCTAAAGGAGGGTAGAGGGAATAAAAGGCCTAAAAGGTAGAATCACATGGGTGATAGAAGAGTTAGGAGGCAAGTGGTCTACCTGGAATATGAGTAGATGGCCTAAGCACGGCTTAGAAGGATAGGGGAGTGAGGGAGTAGTACTGCACAGTGTAAATGAAACAAATCGTCCACGTCTTGTACATAATCGAAATTTCATCAACCTATTCTAACTGTTTTAATAAAACCAAATAACAACAACGTTATTTCTGAGGAAAATCATGCATGGTGCTGAAGCAAAGAACCATTCCACAAGATCTAAATGCATGGACACTTCTACAAACGGAAATATTGCATCAAAGATTGTATGAACATGTAAAACAATGTTTTTGGTGGGTGGCACGGTCTGCAATTCCAGTCCCTAAACAGAGGTGAAAGTGAGTGTGCAGTCAACCCTTTTTGGAACTCTTATTAACTCCAATCTCCTTACTCTAATCTAAACTACTGAATCAACTCTGTTCATAAAACTAACCTACTTAACCACACCAAGAAATTCAACTCAGCCAACTGCGTTTCCAAATGCATGTAAAGGAAAAGAAATACAATGCTCAAAGAAAGGTAACAACACAAAGGAAGGAGGCCTTAGGCTCTCAGGTTGGGCCCAACCCCGAGAACTATGGATCCTTTAAGAACTCAGAACTGAACTCAAATCTCCCTACTTTTCATTAAAAGATAATAGTCATGAGTCAAATAACATGCCAAAAATGGCTTACAAAAGAGCAAAACAGAGCTATCAGCTCATAGTTCAGAATATGCAACAAGGTTTCAAAAGTCCCCCTCGAAGGCTACAGGCTCATCATTTATACATTACGAGGGCCAAGCTGGCCTCCTAAATTAGTGGGATTTGGCTGACCAAACTAAGAGTAATCTGTTGCTTCCTCAAAATCCATTTGGCTGCCTTCTAGCTCGGTGGTGGTGGCTGTTGGAGCTCGGAGTTGGGGGTGAAGATCACGAGGAAGGCCATTCAATGCTGTGGACAACCTTCCTACAAAATCTCAATCCCATCTTGGCTGTCTCCTAGCCCTCATCTGCGTGGTTTTTCTCCATTAAATGTCAAAAAACCTGAAATAAGCATGTGTTAGCCACCTAGGAATAGTGACTGCCCTAATTCGTACAAATGACATAAATATACTAAAAAAATGATGCATAAGTTATGAAAAATGAAGGGTTGAGCAAGGGTAGTTAGGCCAAATGAGCCCAAAATGTTACCAAATTTTGGGCTCATCATCACCCCCCAGCTAAAATGATTGCTCATCCTTGAGCAACTAATCCAGCTCCTCGTCCTTCATTGCCTTCACTGCCACCCTCACATCCCAAGCTTCTGCAGTAGTTTCCTCCTTACTGACATGGAACCCAGCCTTTCTTTCCACCTCTTCCCACTGTTCATGCTCATCTTTCTCTGTGCTGCCTTCCATCAATCCTAACAGCAAAGGTGGGCTTAGCTTGAGGCCAATCCAGCTGGCCTGGAGGTTCTGCATCGATTTCTTATAGAGGGGCACCCATACTAGAGCTTCCCTCATTCGAGTTGGAGTGTGATATTCCCTAATTTTTAGACTGTGGGCCAATGTATTCCATCGGCGGGTGCAAGCTTGAACACAATTGTCCCCTAGCAGTCTCTCCATATCCTCAAAATGTGTTATGGCCTGGACCTACTGATCCATATATTTCAATAAAGCTTGAGGGTCGGTGGCTAAGTGTTGGTGTGCCGATATTAATGCAGTTGGATCCCCTGGTTCTGCTCTAATTAGTAATGGCTCATTCAGCTCTCGGATCATGACCGCTTTGGCTTTTGCTGCTCTTTTGTCTTCATGGTTCAACCATGAGGCAAATGCCATTAACTGCATATCCCCTAAGACCATGTTGGGATCCCATGAAGTCACATTAGGAAGGGCCAAATTATGGAGGCAAAACTCCGATAGTTTATCCTTATCCTCTAATGAACTGTATTGCATAATTTAGTGAACTGCTGCGGGTCTTGGAGCCGAGAGATACCCCTTTGTGCCAAGGTATTGATTTGAAATTGTAGCCATTGGTCTCTCAGGTACAGGCCATAGGATTTGGCCGGCTGTCTGCATTGTATAGCATCCATGGCCCAACTGGCCATGCAGGCCAAGTGTGCCTCTTTCTGCTGCAGCTGTTGTTTGAGAGCTTGTACCTCAATTTGTGCTTGCAGCTCCCCTTCCTGTAGATGCGTGGTTGGCTCCCCAAGACCGACTTGCAGTTCCTCTCTGCCTTGTTGTTCTGCTATGATGTCCCCTGAGGATGTGCCTGTTCCTCTCCTCAGCTCCTGTAGCTGCAGTCTAAGTTTTTCATTTTCTTCCTGTAGGAACACCCACTGGCAATTTTCCATGTGTTTAGCCATAGCTAATTCCTTTCTTGCCTCCTTGAGTTGCTCCTCCAAGGGGCCTATGTCTGCCACACCTTTTGATTTGGCTATTTTCATCCACGTGTTGGTTCGTACTCTCTCTTCCTCCAATGCAAAGAACAGTGGCAGAGTGAATTTCTGTGGTATAATTTTGCCAGCTTCTAAGAAGTTATAATATGATCTCAGACTTGGCTAAGGGCTAGGCTCCGGAATATCCTCTTTCTCTTCTTCTCTTGGTGGCTCTACTTCGTCCTCCCTCGGTGTGATGAGGGTGCTTCTCCTTCCATCCTCTCTGTCTCCTTAAGCTGGGTTAAGGTTTCTTGTAGAGCGGCCTCATCATCCTGTAGCCGGGCTTTTGAAGCCAACTGGTCCAACCTTTCTTTCCAAGTAGTTGTTTTCGGGCTCCCCCTCTCATATGTGACTGCTATCTTTGATGGGGACCTCTCCCTGGGCGAAGTAGGGGTATCCTCTATAGTAATTGGGCTGCTGGATGGAGGCTGTGGCTTGCCCGTTTTGATTCTCACACTTCTCCTAGCTTTAAAATATAAAGGGGCCTCCCTCTTTCTCTTTTCCTTTGGCTTAGGAGGTGTACTGAGGGCGGCCAGCATGGCTGCTGCCTCCCTTGCAAGAATGTCGGCTCTCTTTTCCTTGGGTTTTCCTTTCTCAGGGCTTCCTGTAGAAGGCCCTTTATCAGCTGATTTCTGGCTTCTTGTAGAAGCCGGTTTTGGTTTTCCTATAGAAATAGGTGGCACCGTTTTAGTTTGTTTTGTTGAGTGTGTTTTGCTTTTTGACTTGGTCGAGGCTGCTGTCGAGGTGCCTTTACTGACGTGGACCTGCTCAGTCTTGTCCACCCTACTTTGTAATCTTTTCTCTCTGGCCGTCAACATGGGTGTGTCATCCTTCTCTTTGGCACCCTTTTTCTCTTGTTTCTCCTTTTTCTCTTTCTTCGGTGCTTTGGCCGTGGGTCTCTGGCCTTTTTCTTTCCTCTCTATGGGTACTGACTCCTTCTCCTCGCTGCTGGAGGAACCAAGCTCTTCGGTCAACATTTTTATATCACCATCCTTAGTCAGATTCTGGAAGGCTTCCCACGAGAGAGGGACTTTGTATGTCTGGAGTGCATCCTCCACGAGGAGCTTAATGAGCCCATGGTGGGCTACCTAGTCTGGTGTGCCTTCTTTCAACTTGGTGGCACATTCAGTTATAGACTGCAGTAGAAAGTAGGGAATACTTAGTTTGTCCTTTGCAGGTAGGTCCATCTGATGCCTTAATTCTGTGAGTAGCCGAAAATGGTACCCATACACAATGCTAAACCGACCTTCGCATGTGATGTATTTCATAATTTGGAGGCTGACTTCGCTCCAAAGTGGCAATAAGCTAGTTCTGCGAACCCCGTTCTTGTCCTCTGAGAATTGCTCCTCTGGTGGAAAGAACTCCTTTTTAGCCTTCTGGCCTAATTTCCTCTCTTCTTTGTCCCATGGTACCCCCATTGGGAGCTCAGTAACTCGGCTGATGAACTGTGGGGTGAGTCTGAGACTCAAACCCCTGAAATTGACAGTGGCCAGCGTTTTTGATTTTGGCTTTAGAGCCCGCAAGAACTCCTCTGCCACTTCATCATCATATCCCTGAAGTTTGTCGCAGAACGACATCCATTGTGCACGAGTGAACAGCTCTACCACCTCAGGGTTCTCCCTTAGTTTCTTTGAGTCGGTCGGTTCCTTTCTGATGAATCCACCCGGCATGATGAAAAACTGCTACGTTAGCTGGAGGTGGCGGGTGTGTATTCAAAAACTAGCCTTTTGGGACAGAGCGTAGAACTACGCCTCTGCCACGCACACAATTCGCGAAGACTATCTCCAGATGAGCCTTAACAGGGCTTAATTACAAATCACATCCTGTAGGAAACCTTACATACACTTCGACGACAATTCATGCAAACGGCAGACAACACTTGCAATTTTTATGATCAGACTATAGAACGTCGACTCCGCCACCCTCGAAACCAATTGCATGGGAGGCACAGGTTCAGGCTTACCTTTTTAATTCGCCACCTTTGACGTGAAGATCCCAATTTTCCTCGTGGCAGTGAGCTTCCTGTAGTGGATCTTTCCTGTAGAAGCAGCGCACGGGTTCTGGAGAGCACTGCAGTGGTTCTGTGCCTTCTGTGCTGCTACCAGACATTCGAACAGGCTGAAGACTTGGAGTATTCGAGCTTCAGAGGAATTCGGATGCTCACTCGACTTCTAAACAGCTGATGATAAATGCGTGGGGTGGCGATCTAGCCGATAGATTTGAATCCAATGGAATTCGTGGCGCGGGGGTGAGCTGTCCCTGCCGGACTGTTGGACGATGTCATCTATTCATTCCACTGCAAGTTCCCTGCCTGTTTCATCATTCTCTGCAGATCCGCCGCCGTCATTTCTGTTAAAACGCGCTTCTCCCCGACTGGACGGTTCTCACGTGTCCACTTCCCGTTCTTCTTACCACGACCGCCATTTTACACATCTGACTAGACCATCTGACTGGTCGACGTGGCCAGTCGAATGGCCATACGACTGCTCAACCCATTCATTTCATACTTGCAAACATTTCAAAGTATTATTCATGTAATTCGATGAAAGAAAGGGCGAGGCACTTACCTGTGCGGCCGCGACATGATTTTCCAGGTTTCAGGACGATGATGACTAGATTTGCTTGCTGCTACTATTTTCACAGGCCCGGAGGTCCTTCCTTTTCACAGGCTACTGATGGTTACGATGCTTATTACCTAGCTGTGGGTGGTGCATGTGCCTTCTCTATTGTTGCATGTTGCAGGCGATTTAATGGTGTACACTCTAGCTGGCTGAACTGCTACGGGATTCCTGTAGGATGTTTTGTAGCAGTTTTTCCTCCTCGGGTGCATGCTGAACGGTGAAGACAGTGGCATCACGATCACGCTCGCAGGGCCCTTGGATAGCTGTGATGAGTATTGCATGGCATCTCGGCATCTTTTTTCCATTTAAGAATCGCTTGCTCTTGATAATTCAATGATCTGTTTTGATTGTGCATGTACTTTTATTGCATGTCAACTGGGGTGGTAGAAGGAGGTGACAACAATGTGTGATGGAGAAAATAGTAGCTTGCATGCCTCCATGCCGAAACTTGGTCGTTAGATCTCCCCACACAATTAGTTCTGGGCCGTCCAAAACTTCTACAGGAAGTTTCCGTAGAAATACAGAACTTCGTGTAGAAAGTCTGTAGCTTCTTGTAGAAGACTAAGCTGTGATGAAATCGTGCCCATACCTTGGAGAAGATGAGTGTTTTTGGAGGAGGTGCTGGTGAGGTCACCTGGCAGCATAATAAGGACCCTTGTCTTTGAGTTGAGGGACCTCTTTTCCCTCATAGAATACCTGCAACCTACATGCATTGCCACATTGTGAACTTGCTGTCTCTGTTTTTTTTTGTTTATTGTTTTTTTTTTTTTTTTTTTGAAAGACAGCAGGGGCGCCTCCATGAGGTTTTCACCCTTACTATCTGCCTTGAGCGCCTCAGAGAGGTTTTCACTCAAGGGTCTTTTTCAAACTTTTTTTTTTTTTTTTTTAAAGACAGCAGGGGCGCCTCAATGAGGTTTTCACCCCTACCATCTGCCTTGGGAGCCTCAAAAAGGTTCTCACCCAAGGATCTTTATTTTTTGTCCTTTTTTTTTTTTAAGATCTTCAGGGTGTGCTGAAAGCAGAGGCAGAACCCTTCTCTATGACCAGCACTAATTTCTCCACAGTTTTGATGAATTCTTGTCTTGAGAGAGGTTTCTTGTAGATCTTCAGTCGATGCCCATTGACAAGCATGGGGATGGCCTCCTCATCAATGGTCCGAATAAGAACAGATCCATTGTCATGACATTTTTCCACTGCATATGGTCCCAACCATCTAGTTCTCAGCTTCCCCTTGAAATCTTTATGCCTGGAATCATACAACAGCGCCCAATCTCCCGGCTGAAATTTCTTGTCATTGAGGTGTTGGTCATGCCACACCTTCTTCTGAAGTTGAACCACTTCTGAGTGAAGAAGGGCCTGCATTCGGTGCTCGTCCAATCCATTCAGCTGCAATAACCTTTCTGGTTGGGCATGGCTAAGATCTAGGTCCAGCTGAGCTGCCATCCTCAAAGTGTTGTATTCAAATTCAACTGACAGCAAAGCTCTCTTCCCATAGACCAGCTCATAAGGTGTGAAGCCGGTTGTGGTCTTCCAAGTGGTGTTGTAAGCCCATGTGGCCTCAACCAGGCGATCTGCCCAATCTTTCCTGCTGCTGCTCACCACCTTAGTCAAGATCCCTTCCAATGCTCTATTGGTGACTTCCACCTGCCCATTTGCTTGAGGATGATAGGGGTGGAAGTCCTATGCTTGATTTTGTGATCAGCTAGTAGGTCTTCAATTAAGTTGGAGGTGAACTGGCTTCCTTGATCAGTGACTAGCTCTCTTGGGTAGCTAAATTTGTAGAAGATGTTTTCTCTTAAGAACTCAGCCACCTTTTCTTCTATCGCTGCTTTGATTGCCTTAGTTTCTGCCCACTTTGTCAGGTAGTCTGTGCACACAATGATGTAAGACCTTTGCCTCGAAGGAGGGTTGATTGGACCCACAAAATCCATACCCCACTTCTCAAATGGTTCAAGAGTCACTTGAGGTTGGAGAGGCATTTCATCCCTTTGAGTCGGTTTCCCCATCCTTTGGCATCGGTCACATTGGCTGATATACCTTCTGACATCTTGATGAAGTGTGGGCCAATAGTAGCCTGCCTGTAGGATTTTGAAGGCAGTCCTCTTTGCTGCAAAATGTCCTCCACAAGGCCCATCATGACAGGTGAGGAGGATATCAAAGACTTCCTCCTCCCTTACACAATGCCTTGAGATTTGATCAGTGCCAAGCTTGAACAGGTTGCCCCCGATCCAAGTGAATGAGGCACTTTTTCTGACGATTCTGCTCTTCTCTCTTGAGGATAGGTGTGGAGGGAACTGTGCTGAAACAAGGTAGTTTGCTATATCAGCAAACCATGGGGAGAGTACTGAAATAGCAAACAGATGTTCATCGGGCATCTGGTCATCCATCGTTCCATCCTCATCTGCAGATAAATCCAATCTAGACAAAAAGTAAGCAGCAACATTTTCTTTACCTGGTTTGTTAACGATAGTCAAATCAAACTGCTGCAACAAAAGTAACCATCTAATAATACGAGCATTCACATATGGTTTATTCATTAAATATCTAATTGCAACATGATCCGTATGTACAAATGTTTGATATCCAGTGATATAATGTCGGAACTTGTTCAGTGCATGGACCACAGCCAAGAATTCTTTCTCAGTTACAGTGTAATTCAATTCTGCTTTGGATAAGTTTTTGCTAACAAAGTAAATGGCATATGGAAGTTTTTGTTCAACTTGTCCTAAGGCTGCCCCTATGGCTTTGTTCGAGGCATTAGTGTGGATGTGGAAAGGTAGGGCCCAGTTTGGACCTCTCAAGATTGGGGCAGACACCAACTTGTCCTTCAATTCATTCAGAGCCCTCTGACAATCATCAGCCCATTTCAACTCCAGATCTTTTGCCAAGAGGCCAAACAATGGTGAGGCTAGCTTGCTGAAGTCTTTAATGAATCTCCTGTAATACCCTGCTAATCCTAAGAAACTTTGGACATCCCTTACCTTCTGGGGAGGTGGAACCTTCTTGATGAGAGAAATTTTGTTAGGGTCCACCTGTAACCCTTGGCAAGAAATGGTATGGCCTAGCACGGTCCCTTCAGTCATCAAGAATTCACATTTTTCAGGACTAAGGGACAGGTTCATCTCAATGCATTTGGTTAGGACTTTTCCCAGATTGGACAATGCTTCCTGGAAGTTGGACCCATAAGGAGTGAAGTCATCCATATAGATTTCCACCGCATCATGGACCAGCTCAGAAAAGATGCTCAAGACGACTCTCTGGAAGGTGGCAGGAGCATTGCATAGTCCAAAGGGAAGAACTCGGTAGGAAAACGTACCCCAAGGACAAGTGAAGGTGGTATTATCTTGGTCTTCCGGGCTGATTTGGATCTGGTTGTACCCGCTAAACCCATCCAGGAAAGAGAAAAACTTCTTTGTTGCCAATCCATCCAACACTTGATCTATGAAAGGTAGAGGAAAATGATCTTTTTGGTAGCTTTGTTCAGTTCTCGGTAGTCCACACAGATTCTCCACTTCCATTTTTCTTGGGAACCAACACTAAAGGGGACACCCATTCGCTATCTGAGATGGGGTAAATGAATCCAGCATCCAACAATTTTTGCAATTCTTCCTTGACGATGTCCTTAAGGGCTGGATTCATTCTCCTCTAGGGTTGCCTAACTAGTTTACAATCCTCTTTGATGTAGATGTGATGGGTACAGACTGAAGGATGGACTCCTTTCATCTCCTTATAGCTCCAAGCAAAAGCATCTAGATGACTGGACAACAGACTACACAGCTCCTTTTCCTGGGAAGGAGATAGGGATGAGTTGATCTTTAACGTTCTCTCAAGGCCGAACTCCACATTTTTGACTCTGGGAGTGACAGGATTGGTCACACAAAGGTCCACTAAGGTGCTGGCTTGGGAATCCTCCACCAATTCCTCTGAGGACAGTGCACTGGGAGGTGGATTCTGGATCAAGGTCTCAATCAAATCATCCTCGGTTGGGGAATCTCCCCTAGTGGTGTCTAGGGTGCACAAAGGTGCTGAGTACACCTCATCCTCTTCTCCTTCCTCCAACCAAAGTGGTAAGTCATGCTCTAATGAGGGTTGGGCAGGAGGGTATAGGACTAGCTGCTTGGACATAGGACCATTTTTGATGGTCATGTTTCCTGCACGACAGCTTATGTAAGCATCTGCAGTGGCTAACCAAGGCCTTCCCAAAATAAGAGGGTATCCAGTAAGCTTTGCCTTTGGTTGCAGAATCAAGAAATCTGCAGGGTATTCCCAAGAGTCAACAGAGACCAAGACATCCTCTACAATCCCTTCGGGAGTCACGGTGGAGCGATCTGCTAGCTGTAGGACTGTCGAGGTCTTTCTCAAGGAACCCTGAAGGTTGAGTTTGAGCATGGTATCTCTGGTCATCACATTAATGGCAGCCCCTAGATCAATCAAGGTGTGAGGTATGATGGTGCCATTGATGTGGACATCTACTACAGGACTCCCAGGATCTAGATACTTTGGGCAGATCACTTGTCCCAACATAAGATCAGACAGTTGTCCTATGACATTGATGGTTGAAGCATCTCTCTTTCACCTGCCTGGGTGTCTGAAACACTTAACTAGTTTGTTGTATATCGGTACATCTTTGATGGCTTGGGGAAGTGGTATTTTCACACACGACTGCTTGAGTTCTCCCAGAAGCTCGTCCTCCTCTGGGTTGGGTTGTGTGGTGGCTGTTAGTCTCTCAGGAAAGGGTGGAATAGCCTTTGGTTCACTTTCATGTTTATCTTCCTCATCCTCTGGGGGAGGAGGTTGGCGATCCGGAAGAGTCTTTCCAGATCGGAGATTGATCTCCTGGATCTCCACAACATAGGTAGGGCATGATGTTTCCCCAGTATATACTTGCTGGGCCTGTCTGTTGTTGGGGTTCGGGTTCGGTTGAGCATGCATTTGAGGTTGCCTTGGAGGAGCAGGAGGTAATGGTTGTGGTTGAACTGGTGGTGGAGGCAAAATGGCAGGAGGAGTATTGTACTGGGGCCTCCACCCCGATTGAGGTGCATTCCACTGAGGCTGTGACTGGGCATGTGAGTGATATGAATGAGTAGTGGGTTGAGCATGGTACTGAGGTGGGTAAGACCATGGAGGAGGCATAGACCAGGAAGGATGAGTAGGGGGACCCGAGGAAGGCATAGGTGTAGATTGGCTGGGGCTGTAATAAGCTTGGTGTGTCCCTTGCATCCCCTGTTGGTAAGGTCTAGGTCCTTGTGGCCTCCTTTGGTTGAGGAAATAGAGAGGTTCAGTGGGGGTTTCTGTCCCTTGATACATGGCTTTAAGCCCAGGTAAGGTTGGACATTATTTTGTGGGGTGGTCCTCCTCACAAACAAAACATACTTCAACTAAATGTAATGGGCATTCGTTCTTAGGGTGTTTCCTTGCACACCTAGGGCAGAAGATAGCCAAGGCCCTCTCAGCTTCTTCTTTCTTCTGCTGGATTCGGAATGTATCAAGTTGCATGGAAATGGTCTGTCTCACCTCATTCTTGAGATCCTCTAATTGATTTGCAAACTCATGTTTGGAGAAAGGAATACCAGCTGAGAGGAGGTTTCCTCTACCTCTTTTCCGGGCTGCCCTAGAGTGGTTTCTAAACACAGTCTTTATGTCCTCATAAGGTAGTTGGTAAATATCTCCTCCAGCTAACATGTGAAGGGTATCTAAGATCTCTTCAGGGACTCCTCGGAGTAGGACCAACTTGAGGGATTCAGGGTCAAGTGTGCACCTGGCCCGTTTATAGCTAAGTTTGAACCTTTCCTCATAATCCTCTAAGGACTCATCATTTCCCATGGTCATCCGAAAGATTTCTCCCTTGGTTTCCTTGGACCTACAGTAGTCCCGGTATTTGGTATTGAAAGCTTGCTGCATCTAAGCCCAAGTGGTGATATTGTTCCCAGGTAAGCCCATGAACCAGCGTAATGATGCATCCTTAAGGGTTGACGGGAAGAGTTTCAACTTCTGCTCATCTTCAGTATAGTCATAGGTTCGACAAAGGACAACAAACTCAAATAGGAAGGTGTCAGGATCTTCAGTAGTTAGTCCATGGAAGTGAGGTAAAGCGGAGGGGCTTATGTTCTTCATTTTCATGTCTCCATTGGTCTCTCGGATGGGGAAGGCACCTTCTATTCTCTCATCTTCTCCCCTATTGTCATCCATAGCTTCAGATGGAGTGGTCTCTAACTCTTCTTCTGCTATAGGATCTTCGTATATCTCAGGAGGTTCACCTATAGGTTCTTCTGGATAACTGTCACCAAAGAAGAGAGAAGGGTGACTCAGTGATGTGGTGGGGGTGTTGGGTAAGAATTTGCCTGTTTTATCTTGATTCCTACGAGGCATGAAATGGAAAGACTTTTGATTGCTTTTGTTTTTCTGGTACCTGCAAAAACTGAAACAAATTGATCTACAACTAACTATCTTGCTGAAATGAAAATGCAGAATTGAAATGAAAGCAGGAAAGAACTAATCTACTTTGCTCAAATGGAATTGCAGGAATTGAAATGCTAGTCTACGCTTGCAGAATTGAAATGCTAATCTACAATTGCAAAAATGAAATTGCGGAATTGAAATGTTAATTTATGAAAGCAGGAAATGTCTATGCTACTTTTGCAGAATGGAAATGAAATAAACTACTTAGCAGAAGGCGAGAGTAGGAAAATAGAAGAAAAGCAACAATTACTAATACTCTGACGCTTCCCCGGCAACGGCGCCAAAAAGATGGTGGGCTCCAGTATTTTAGCAATAATGCTACAACTCCTGGAGCTTCCTTCTCTAATTTTATCAACCCGGTAGTTCGTAACAAACTTGGAAGCGATGGTGCTGTATGCACAAGTACTAGCTCTTGTCGCAGTTGTCACTTGGTCAGCTGGCACAAGTCCGCTAGGGCTCAAGCCAACTTCTATGAGCTTTCAGAAGAAGCTTTTTAACTGATGAATGAAAGCTAACTCAAAGGGAATTAACCTACTTTGCAAAAATGAACTGAAAGCCAGCAAGAAATGAAAACCCTAGCAAACCCTAATTCTACCAGCCAGTCCTTCTGATGCAACTGTGGGAATGAAAACTACTGAAAGTGATGCCATTACTTCTATTAAGGTGAGATGCGTGTGTCTAGACTACTTTCATCTGAAGAGAACATATTTTTGTACTTTTGCTCAAGTTGTTGGAATTATTATGCATGTGCTTCTAACTGGGTCTTGACTGTGCAGGGATAGATCAAGGGGAGGAATGCTTGGGAGAGGTCAGGAAGGCTCAGAGAGGGTCTAAGGAGTCCCTAACATCCTTTCATAGAGTTTCACAAAGTCTGGATGCCAAACAACTGTTATAGACAATTTTGTGCCTTGCAGCATCAGGCATGAATTGTCAATAATCCAAGGGATCCAAAGTCCCTAAACATGATGTTCCTACCCCTAGAGGAACAAGGTCAACAAACCAACAGCTCTCAGATCAGTTCTCCACCTGAAAAACGCTAAAAAACAAGCAATCCTGAAATCAAAGCAGGTGCTCCACTAGGCTTCTGCGCTGAGACTCAACTCCTCCGTGGTGTACCTGCGTTGCAAAGCAGGTAGAACAAAGGCCACCTGCGCTGAGCGAGATGGGACAAGTGGCACACTGAGTCATTGCTCTGGAATCTTCCAAAAATGACACTTGGATCAGGGATTTCGCCTTGTGATGAGTCAGAGGCTCTGTTTCTCCAAGTGGAAGCAAGGTTCTCCAAGTGGACTCAAGAACTGAAGATCAACTGAAGAGAGAGAGGACACAAGGCAGCTACACATCAGTTGCAAGCTGACTCATCCTTTCTCAATTCATCTATATATTGAGCTCTCTCCTATGAGCTCAGGAGGCTGGAATTTTGTGCAAAGTAATGATATGCTGTTGGTTTCACTATAGAGCTATTGGGTGATTGCTTGAAGGAGGTGAAGAGGAGAAATTCTTTCTGCTGGGAGGTGTTGCTAGATTGGGGCCTTCAATGGTTGTAACACTCTCAGAACTTTACTTCTTCCATTAATAAAAGCTATTGAGGTTCTTCTATATGCACTTGTTTCAATGATGTATTGTGATAATTGTATATTTGATTTATGCTAATCCTTGAATCAGTTATGATTGCATGCTTCTTGTAGTTTCCTTCTTTGTTATTTTGCAGGATCTCATTGTAGCTGGGCCAGCAAAAGAGCAGGGAGCTGGGAGCAAGCAAGCAAAGAGAAGAGTTTGGATTCGACATTAAGCGCAAGACAACGGTTAGTGCATTTCTTCATTCTCTCTTGCTTTCATAAAGAAGTAAACCTTAAGTAGTTTTCTTTACAGTTGTTGCTGAGGTACTATCACCCTTAGAGTGGGATAGGGTCATCCGAATCGGATACTTTTCCCTACAACAAACTGGCGACTCCGCTGGGGACCGTATCTGTTTGATTGTTTGTAGTATTTTGCTATTCATTTCCTGAACAAAAGAGTACCAAATCGAAAAGCTTTTGACTATATCAAAAGCGAAGTAGAGGGCAGCTACTCTAGCTCATTTCTGAGCATGTTTGTTGGGCCTCAAAATAGTCCCTATTTTCACTCCATTATTCACCAATATTTTCACATTTTACCTTCATGTCACCTCCATTCCACCTCCACATCATTCCATTTACCTCATTATTGGATTATAACTATGCTTTTCCAAAGTTTATTAATTCTTAACATTTTTAAGTGAATTTATGGCTAAACTTTAGAAAATAATATGCTTAAACTTATACCTAACATTTAGCATGAGTTTGTTGACATGTGTAGGCACAAAGGAAGCTTCCAGGGCATCTTTATGTGGCCTTGAATGATCAAATTCGAATTTGATAAGATAAGCTTCATGGAGAAGATCATGGACCTCATGGAGGAGATCATGGAGGATAGGGTTATGTGTCATCATTGGTTGAGAAATATGTGGGTCAAAGGAGAGAATAGTGGGTCTACATTTATGAGGTTGTTATCATAGTTTTTGTATAAATAGGAGTACCTCCTCCATTCCAAAGGAGAGGACTCTTAGAGCATTGTATCCAACTTATGATGGAATAGAATAAAGCTTCATTTTTCATATATTTCCATTATGTAGATAGGAATTTATGTAGTTTTTAGATATGTTTTCTTAATGTAGTATATGGAATAATTTGTCTTGTTCTTAGGAGAATTGAGCTCACTCTAAAAGGATGAGAGAAACATGTTATTTCATATTAGATCTTATTTCATTTATTTGTTTAGATGTTTAAGGA
The DNA here is from genome assembly GCA_031772625.1 of Pinus tabuliformis. Taxonomy (NCBI): domain Eukaryota; kingdom Viridiplantae; phylum Streptophyta; class Pinopsida; order Pinales; family Pinaceae; genus Pinus; species Pinus tabuliformis. The sequence continues at coordinate 125,289,512 of CM062815.1, forward strand.
TTTGATTGATGAATGAGTTTTAAATTAGAATGTAATCAACATATGAGAGGACAACTAAGGGTCTAAGTTAGGCTCTCTCTCTATTTGATTTGTATGATAATTAAAATTCATTCTTTTGCTTTTATGTTTCAAGTATCATATGAGGAGATACCAAGAGTCTAAGTTAGGCTCTCTCTCCAATGATTTATATGGTAATTGGAATTCATTCTTTTGTTTTTAAGTTTTAAGTCATTTCATTTCTTATGCTCATGAATGACTCTTAGTTTAGTTTGGATTAGTACATGAGAGGACAATCAAGAGACTAAGTTAGTCTCTCTCTCTACTTGAATCTAAATAATAACTAAGTTCATTCTCTTGTTTTTGTTTTAAGTTTTTAGTTTCATGTAATGAATGATTTCTCTATGATACTGTAGGGAAGGACAACCAGGACCTCCTTAGTTAGGAGCCTCTTCCCTTGCATATGATATTGAATCGTAAATAATTTAGTTAGACATAGGTTAGTTGCCTACTCCTGCATATATTGTGCTGGCATCATCACAAGCCTACGAGTTTCCCTGGTCGATAATTTATGCAGCAATTTAAGTCCAATAAATTGCCCAACAATGTTCATGATTTGAAGAGCTGATCTACAAGGATCCTTGTAAGCTCTTAGTGATAGCTTTTCATCTTCCTTGTCATCCCTTAGTGTGTGCTTGACTGATAGCTTCTGATTTGAGCAAAAACTGTGAATTTTTGAGAAAATTGTGACCCGGAAACTGAGAAAACGCAACTTTCGTTTTCCAAAGCAGGTAGTACACAGGCTACCTGCTTTGCAACATAGGTCCCGAAGGGGCTACCTGCGCTGAGAGCCAGACTGGCTGTGCAGCACCTGCGTTGGCCCAATTTTGCCTTGTGCATTTGGGGTTTCCTCCCTTTTTCTTGCCTGTTTTCACTATAGATTTTGCATCCAGTTACCAGTCTTGCACCTATTCTGAAACCAACCTTACTTGCCATCATTCTGCCTCTATTATATAACGAAATTTTACTTGTTATTTTGTATTTCTTACATCATTTACAATTTCCCATAACGAAAGTAAACTAGTCTTGCTTTGGCCTCTTAGATCTGAACCTGTGTTAGGCATTTTGCTGGTCTAAAGAGTTAGCTTGTTTGCTGTCCATAGCTGATTAGTCTTTTTACTTTCGTCATTATGGTTTGATTTCATGTATTTCCAGTGATTAAACAAGTAAATCTTAAAGGTGTCTTTTGATTTTGGACAAACTTGTTTACTTTCGCTTTAAATCGAAATCAAAGTTATATAACAACTTTCTTTTTGTAATACATCAACATTAAGAAAGGGAAAAGAAAATACATGCATTGTGCATTTTTGCATTTGACTGCTTGCATGACGATTTAGGAAATTTTGCATTAGTGTGTGCTCTATGATCTGTGTGAAAAGATTTGCCTTTCTTCTCCCTCAATAGTTAAGATTTTCAAAGTTGAAAGATTGAAAAGTTTGCTTCTCATCTTAGACTGCATCAGGAATTTGTCATATACATCTCGTGGTGATCCTTAAAGGAAAACTGCTAAGCAAGATCAACATTAAAATAAATTCAATTTACATAACAACGCTTTGAAACATAGCGCAAACACATAGAGGTCTAGGTAGAGACGTGTTCCGGCGTCGTTAAACATAGTGACTGTCGATCTCTACGAAGGTGGGTGATTCCTCCTGAGAGTCGGTGGCACTAATACGGACTTGTGCTCCCACGTACCGTCGCGTATATATTGGGAGACCCCTATAGGAACAAAGCCTTTATCCATAGGAAGCCGTGTCGGCCGCCCTACTGATCGCGATGCAGTGAACACAGCATTCACGAAGATCGACCACCCGTACCGTAAAACGTATTCTGTGGTTTCGCGAAAAGTTTGGCACACCCTCTGCCTAGAACTCCAGAGCAGTTTCTTTTGGCCTTTTTCAAATTCTATAACTGAAAAAGTCCATCCGAGCATTTGTCACTTCCGGCTCGTTAATACATCGAAGGAGACTAGAGTCATCTTTAGCTTTTTCTCGACTCTTAAAACATGAAAAAGCAAAGTTGTGTCTAAAGCGTCGTTAATAAAATTTATTTTAATCGGAACATAATCACCTGTTATTCCCACGTTGATCTTTCAGTTGAAAAGTATGGAGCCCACCAACCAAGGAAGTCACCTTGGTGGAAGTCCCAATCCCTTCTCCTCTTGGGGAGATGTTGGTGCGCCTCATATGGCCACATTGTCACTTCCAGGATTGACAATTGGCCTACTGGTATGGCTCTTTTCAACTAATGTAGTTCAAATCGCCACTAATCCTGAGCAGTCGAATCAACAGTCAGACCAGTCTCGAGCTACCCGCCAGCCTTCCACCTCTTACAATTCTTCCTCTGATCCTTCATCTTCGCAGGGTAGAGCCGGCAGAAGTCAGCCTCCCATGGAGAAGAAGGAAAAGAAGAAGAGAGAAAAGAAGCAGAAGGGGCCTATGGCGAAGGCGACTGGGGGCAAGCAAAAGACATCTGACAAAAATCCACACACTGCACCGACCGGGCCTAAATCGCCATGTGTCATTTGCAAAGGGACCCACTTCCATCGTGATTGTCCTTGTATTCCCCGGATACTAAGGGACTGGTCCCCCAGGTTGCACAATCCGGTAGCATCAACCTCTGGTAGTCATGTTGATTGCAGTCCATCAACTAGCGAGAGTGAAGGACGAAAAGGGAGAGCAAGATCACCCTGTATGTTGTGTGAAGGCGATCACGCCATCCACCGATGTCCATTCTTAGATGAGGCGAAGAGAGTTCTGGAAGATCGTCCGGTATCACCCTTACGACTTCCTCCTGGATACCAAAAACTCGTGCCTAATCCCTCGATAGTTGAAAATCCAGCTGGCCCGCTCAAGTGGTCAGCTGAAGTGTCCGTCATTGAGAATGAACCTACTGAATCCAGACCAGACGAAAGTCTAAAGGTCGAAACGACAGTTGACCCGGTTCTTCCTTCAGAGGTTTCATCCTCAAATGACACCGTCGTTGAAGATTCATCTTTGAATGACACCATCCAGATTCTTTTCATCAACACAGACTCTGATGAGCATCAGGGCAATGCGCCCATTCCTTTATCGCAGGAAGGAACATCGTCAGGGTCGTATCCGGCCGTGTATTCGGTCCCACCACCAAGAAACCTAGTTGTATCCTTTGATTGGAATCAACTAGGCAGACCCCGGTTACTAGCCAGTTTACCATTCAGAATCATGGTCCAAATCTATAGAATGGTAATGGCTGGAACCATCATTGATGAAGGGGCATCTGTGAGTATCCTTTCCTCTATTGCTTGGAAAGAACTGGGTTCCCCGGCGCTTTTACCTAAGATGAGAAATCTATCGGGTTTTGATAAAGGAACCAGTCGCCCGTTAGGGATTCTCCCCAATGTTCCCGTTACATTGAAGGGGAAGACAGTTCATATGAACATCATGGTCGTCCAGGGACCCTTGGTTTATAACTTACTCCTTGGACGAGACTATATATATTGCATGGAGGTGATAGTGTCCTCACTCTTTAGAGTCATGTGTTTTCCGCACGAAGGAAGAATGGTCAAGCTCGTAGACCAACTTTCATTTCCAAGATCACGCATCGCAAATAGTCAAATACCATCCCTTAATGGTTTATTCACTCAAGGAATGCCTCCACCCCCGGTTCTACTTCCCGATGAATGCGAGTGATTCGGAAAGATGTAACTGGGACCCAGGGGGCATGCACCCTGGCCTGCCTTGGGCAGAGGAAACCTTGGGTATAAAGTTGATTTGCGCAGAAGAATATGACTAGTCTGTACCCCGTCCGAAGGAAGGAAGAGAGGGTTGTTCTAGAATAAGATTCTTTTGTCAAAGTTATGTGAGTGAGATAATCAGCTTCTCGCTCCCCTTGTCTAGGTAAGTAGGCTCTCCTGAGGAAGGAGATCCATTTGTGGCAGCAAGTAGCCACCATCTTTGAAGGCAAGCCTCACCCATTAAAACATATGTTTTGAAGGATAAGTAGGGGCAGCCTCCAAAGAAAGAGATGAAATTGCTGCAACAAGTAGTCACCATCCTTAGCAACCTAATGATAGACATCGCCAAAAAGAGAGTTCAGTTTGCGGCAGCAAATAAAACCATTTTTCGGATAATAAGAAAGAGGCAGCGCCTCGAAATTATACTTTATACCTGCGGGCATGCAAACCTTTTGGAATGCAAGCACGGGACGACTATTTATTTTTTAAATTTTTAGGTCCTCCCTTTAAACCTGTAGGTCTAACCCGTTAAACTCGTAGGATTAGCCGTTTCCAGCTTGCATAAAGAAAGGATGTGGGGCAAAAGTCAAAACTTGCCAAATAGGAGCATAGCTTCGTGAGATAAAGCTCCTTAAAAAATAGCTATCTCACCTGAGGCGTTTCTTGTATTATGACTGGTATATTCAAGCAGTTTTAGCACACAGTTCATGCTCGTTAAAAAATAAACGCAAGATCCGAGCAGTTTTAGCACATAGTTCATGCTCGTTAAAAAATAAACATAAGTTGTGAGCAATCTTCCCCTAGAGTTCAAGCTCACCCAGAAAAAATGAACCGGTAAATAACCTTGGTAAATGTAACCTTTGACAGCTATATTAAAGCCCTTGGTCGTGTTTATATGCCATCACCTCCATCCGTTCGTTTGGCCAATCGTTCATCTCCATATGTTTATTTACCCATTTTGAGGAACAGCTGCGAAGAGTGATTTCACTAAGCCATCCTTGTGACACTGCCGTGATTGGAATATTCCAACCTGTACCTGGAATCTGCTGCTACCCTGGTCATCACTCGTTCCTCAAAAGACGAGTCTTCTTTGAGCTCTTTTCACTGACTCGTAAAATATGAAAAGTTTGCCGAGTTTTGGCCTTCCAGCTCGTTAAAGCGACCGGAAAGCTATCCCTCCTCTAGATTTTAATCTTTTTGGACCTGAGGGATTATTGCACAAAAAGATCGAGCGCTTGTTTTGTTTGGCTCGTTAAAGCAATCGAAAATTCATCCCTTCTGTATTGTTTTATACTTTTTCGGACTTAAGGGATTAGATGACGAAAAAGGAATTCTGGAGTTGACTTTATGTACCTTTTCAGACTCTCTAAAAATGAAAAGGACCGAGTTATCCTTGTCGTTAGACTCGTTAAATTCATTAAATAGCGACAAAATTGTCTTTAGACGAGAACGAGTTTCCCTATCGCTAGGCTCGTTAAAACATAGCGATGGGCTTGCCCGAAGGGCAGGTTATAGAACAAGCATATGTTATCCTCCTCAAGCTTGATAAAAATAAAGAGGTACTGGTCAGCAATGACTGGGGAAAAAATTGGGAGAACCTCACAGCTTTAATGGTAGCAAGTCGCTCTTGAACATGACACTTTGTCCTCCGCATCACATCGGGTTGGGTTGTTTCATTCACCGGTCTCATCACCATGGTCCTCGCCACACCATCCACATTTGGGGTAATGCTACCAATCCATCACATCAGTGTCGTTATATGTTCAAGAGATGTTGTTCTGCAAAGAGTCAACCGTGTCCCATCCACTGCCATACATTGTCCTTCATCCATTTCATGACCGCCACCCTGAATCATACATCACAGTTTGTTTTCACCTCATCACAATCACTAGCTCTGTTCCGTGTCACTGATGTGGGATTCATTAAGGCCCTCCTTTGACGGATCGCTCCTTGTCGACATCAGCTCATTATCCAAGGAGTTGATCTAGGAACAACCCCTTCAGTACTTTGAAGCTTGCATACCTCAATGGCAAGTTTCTCACTTCCGGCGATAGGTATACATCAATGACCTTCGACCAGAAGATTTTGCATGGTGGTCGACGCCAAGTCCTTTATTCCCACCATGTGAATTGTACTGCCGTACCTTGAGGGTCATCATCCTTATCGGTGATTCCTCTCGCGCTTGTTAACGGTTTACATCATTGACCGGTAATCAAGCGATGTCTTTCCATGTTCCACTTCAAGAAATTCTCACATGGATCGACTTGTACATAGAGTGAAGATCGGAAGAGATTGAAGACCCCGGATCTAGTTTCATCCATCTGGGCTGCGATATATATTCAGGATATAAAGACATTTGATGTGTACATCATTGCAGCAGATGATCATCCTTCTCAAAGGATGATAATTTCAGCAGAGAATTATCAGTCTACCATCAGACGATCGCCTGTTCTATGTACCAAAATGAATTTATAAAGCTGAGCATGGGAATGCCTGCCTCAGCTAGATCATGAAAAAGTATGAAAAATAATGTATTGTATTGTATCTTATTAGGACACTTCTCAGCAGATTGAATGAACTTCGGATCCTCCTAATAAAGCATTTCACCCGATAAACGACCTCATACTTTAGGGGGCATCTGTTATAGACAATTTTGTGCCTTGCAGCATCAGGCATGAATTGTCAATAATCCAAGGGATCCAAAGTCCCTAAACATGATGTTCCTACCCCTAGAGGAACAAGGTCAGCAAACCAACAGCTCTCAGATCAGTTCTCCACCTGAAAACGCTCAAAAACAAGCAATCCTGAAATCAAAGCAGGTGCTCCACTAGGCTTCTGCGCTGAGACTCAACTCCTCCATGGTGTACCTGCGTTGCAAAGCAGGTAGAACAAAGGCCACCTGCGCTGAGCGAGATGGGACAAGTGGCACACTGAGTCATTGCTCTGGAATCTTCCAAAAATGACACTTGGATTAGGGATTTCGCCTTGTGATGAGTCAGAGGCTCTGTTTCTCCAAGTGGAAGCAAGGTTCTCCAAGTGGACTCAAGAACTGAAGATCAACTGAAGAGAGAGAGGACACAAGGCAGCAACACATCAGTTGCAAGCTGACTCATCCTTTCTCAATTCATCTATATATTGAGCTCTCTCCTATGAGCTCAGGAGGCTGGAATTGTGTGCAAAGTAATGATATGTTGTTGGTTTCACTATAGAGCTATTGGGTGATTGCTTGAAGGAGGTGAAGAGGAGAAATTCTTTCTGCTGGGAGGTGTTGCTGGATTGGGGCCTTCAATGGTTGTAACACTCTCAAAACTTTACTTCTTCCATTAATAAAAGCTATTGAGGTTCTTCTATATGCACTTGTTTCAATGATGTATTGTGATAATTGTATATTTGATTTATGCTAATCCTTGAATCAGTTATGATTGCATGCTTCTTGTAGTTTCCTTCTTTGTTATTTTGCAGGATCTCATTGTAGCTGGGCCAGCAAAAGAGCAGGGAGCTGGGAGCAAGCAAGCAAAGAGAAGAGTTTGGATTCGACATTAAGCGCAAGACAACGGTTAGTGCATTTCTTCATTCTCTCTTGCTTTCATAAAGAAGTAAACCTTAAGTAGTTTTCTTTACAGTTGTTGCTGAGGTACTATCACCCTTAGAGTGGGATAGGGTCATCCGAATCGGATACTTTTCCCTACAACAACAACCGTGTTTATGAGCTTCTACAGGAAGTCTGCAGGGGTTCTACAGGATGTTCAAAATTTCTACAAGAAGTTCAGTAATTCCTACGGGATGTTCTACAATCGAATTTTTGGGTGATGGATGAGTGGAAGAGGTTGCATGGATGGATAGGGAGGTAGGAGGGGGGTTTATAATGGCTTATGGACAGAGAGATGAGATGAAGAGGGGGTGTGCAAAGCTGGTTCGTCTAAAGGAGGGTAGAGGGAATAGAAGGCCGAAAAGGTAGAATCACATGGGTGATAGAAGAGTTAGGAGGCAAGTGGTCTACCTGGGAGATGAGTAGATGGCCTAGGCACGGCTTAGATGGCCACGGCACAGTGTAAATGAAACAAATCGTCCACGTCTTGTACATAACCAAAATTTCATCAACCTATTCTAACTGTTTTAATAAAACCAAAGAATAGCAACGTTATTTCTGAGGAAAATCATGCATGGTGCTGAAGCAAAGAATCATTCCACAAGATCTAAACGCATGGACACTTCTACAAACGGAAATATTGCATCAAAGATTGTATGAACATGTAAAACAATGTTTTTGTTGTGTGGCACGGTTTGGAATTCCAGTCCCTGAAAAGAGGTGAAAGTGAGTGTGCAGTCAACCCTTTTTGGAACTCTTATTAACTCCAATCTCCTTACTCTAATCTAAAATACTGAAGCAACTCTGTTCATAAAACTAACCTACTTAACCACACCAAGAAATTCAACTCAGCAAACTGCGTTTCCAAATGCATGTAAAGGAAAAGAAATACAATGCTGAAGGAAAGGTAACAATACAAAGGAAGGAGGCCTTAGGCTCTCAGGTTGGGCCCAACCCCGAGAGCTATGGCTCCTTTAAGAACTCAGAACTAAACTCAAATCTGCCTGCTTTTCATTAAAAGATAATAGTCATGAGTCAAATAACATGCCAAAAATGGCTTACAAAAAAGCAAAATAGAGCTATCAGCTCGTAGTTCAGAATATGCAACAAGGTTTCAAAAGTCCCCCTCGAAGGCTACAACCTCATCATTTATACATTACGAGGGCCAAGCTGGCCTCTTAAATTAGTGGGATTTGGGTGACCAAACTAAGAGTAATCTGCTGCTTCCTCAAAATCCATTTGGCTGCCTTCTAGCTCGGTGGTGGTGGTTGTTGGAGCTCGAAGTTGGGGGTGAAGATCACGAGGAAGGCCATTCAATGTTGTGGACAACCTTCCTACAAAATCTCAATCCCATCTTGGCTGTCTCCTAGCCCTCATCTGCATGGTTTTGCTCCATTAAATGTCAAAAAACCTGAAATAAGCATGTGTTAGCCACCTAGGAATAGTGACTGCCCTCATTCGTACAAATGACATAAATATACTAAGAAAATGATGCATAAGTTATGAAAAATGAAGGGTTGAACAATGGTAGTTAGGCCAAATGAGCCCAAAATGTTACCAAATTTGGGGCTCATCAGCCTTCCTTTCTGTATTTCCAGCAGACCACCTTTATAGGTTTTCCTTGAGATTTAGATCTCCCTCTAGATTTTGATCTCCCACTCAATGACTTATGTTTGTTTATGTTCTAGGACCGTTCTCATACAGACAAGGCATCACCATTTTGGCTCTCCATATTTTTCCGTCTCATCTCCTCCGTCAGAAAGGCTAAGACTATTTCATCAAAATGCAAGGTAGTTGCATTGGTACTTATTGCAATAAGCAGACTATCCCACGAATCTGGTAGAGAACACAACAAACTGATGCACTTATCTTCATCTGAAATTTTAATATCAATAGATGCTAACTAACTTACCATAGTATTAAATGCATTTAGATGCTTTGTCACCGAGTCTCCATATTTCATCCTCGGGTTATACAGATTTTCTCGTAGGAACAGTTTATTCACCAAAGACTTAGATTGGTACAAAGTCCCTAACTTTTCCCACAAAGCCTTTGTTGTAGCTTCCCCTGATACATTCAGCAATACTGAATTTGAGACACACAATCATATTGTGCTCTTTGCTTTCTGATCCAACTTCTTCCATTCTTCATCAGACACTCTTGTTGGTTTGGTACCCAGATCTACCGCAATCCGCTGATCTTTTTCCACCAACAGATCCTCCATCTTGAGTTTCAACAACTCAAAACTCTGACCATTAAATTTCTCGATCTCTATCTTTCTACTGCTTGCCATCTTCTTTCACCCCCAGAATCGATCTCACAGATCTCTCACTGAACAAGGTCTACCATAGGACCGAGAAAAACCCCTAAGAAACAAAGGCACCCCCTTGAAGCCAAATTTGATCTGAAACCAAATGTTCATTTTAACCTCGTACAGAAATTACCTGCATGCAAATTATAGAACACATAATATAAACAATGTGAGAGCATAACACATAAAACACATATACACAGAGATTTTCCCCTGGATCCCAAAACTGGGACTACCGGCTTGATTTTTCATTTTTTTGTTCCTTTCAATGTAATAATACATATTTATACATGCCGAAGCATCCAATACCATGGACTGAAAACCATTGCATCCAAAAAACATCTGCGAAAATCATGCACAAAACCATAGGTGGGTCTGCCCAACCTAACATAGGGTCTGAAACCAAAATTTTCCGAGGCACTATCCTGGACCCCATAAAGTGGGGTTACAAGTACACCTCCCCCCCCCCCCCCCCCCCCCCGCTACACAATCAGTGCAATGAATGGGGTGCTCTGCCCCCACTTCTAACCCCCTCTATTAGCTACATGGGTAGTCGTTTAAAGAATATAACACAACCCAACATCAACTACGCTACTCTTTCTTCCAAGGTTCCATGAACCACCATATATATTGGTGCTACCATGCACAAACTAGGCATTTTATGCTCTATGGGGATTACAACATTCATGCCATACTCCAGCCTCGGAGGCACCTGCACCATCAGTTTCATGCATGTGGTCCTATAATCGCTGGTACACGTAGGTCCCAGTCAGTCCACTATGCATTGTGGACCTTGTTCAGTGCTTCACATACTTTGTTAAAAGCTTCTATATGGATAACCTTTCTGCCCACTTGGTCTGTCCATACTCAGTGGTTCCAACCAGAGGGATCATTTGTGCCATTGCCTTGCCCACACTTACTTATGGACCGTGTCTTCTAACGCAAAGGTTGTGTGCATCCATGCAAGTTTCGTACCATATGCATGTATCCATTTGGACAAGTGTGAACGCAAACCCTTTCATCCTACAATCTTGTCTTTCAATCACATCTGAGGCTTCCAAAACTGTATGCGCATCATCCCCCTGCATTCACGCCAGTCCCTAAATCTTCCTTGGTGCGTACCCCACCACCTCACGGACGTAGCGCACAGTACCCATTTCAAAGCTCCGAAATGTTGTTGTTCTGACACCTCTCTTTCAAATCTATTTAGGAATTCATCTACCTCACTTAACCCATCATATGTAGGCAGATCCCTTACCTCTGTTGATATGTAATGCAATGATCTCATTATCATGTTATAGTTCAACATGGTTACCTCATGTAATCGATTCTACCATCTTTCTATCTCCTTTTCCGAATCCGATGTGCAGAAGCTTTCACGCTCCCATGAGATTCATCCATCCATGGTTGGATTTACCCAGTTTTTCTCTCATGCGGTTATCTTGTAGATGCAGTCCAAGTCCTCGTCGCTTTCATAGTCACACACTGGCTTTGTGTAGCATGATCCTTCTATAGGGTCTAAAGATAAAACTACGTGTAGAGACTTTTTCTCAAAAATCATCTTGCGCTTCTTCAGATTTATCACCTCATTCATGTCAGTTGCCCAATTTATTCTTAATATCACAAGGTAGGGATTGATGTCATCAACAATATCTATCACTTCAAAGTCTACTAGCGTGCTTGCTCCTTCGATATCCACTACGATTCCCTGAAATCTTCCCATAGGTAGTATCTTTTGCTGGTTTGCCATTCATAGTTGGATAGGAGACCATTGAAGCATAGGCCTTCCCATATGCTCCCATGTTTGCTTTGGTAGAACGTTTGTGTCTGATCCTAGGTCTAGAATCACTTGGTCCATCTCATATTCTCCAATCTATGCGGTAAATCTCATCTCCCTTCCTATCCTCATCGTGTGCTTTCTGAGCTTCCAGACTATGTGCGGTTCTCTTGGCATAGTCCCATCACATCTATTTATGAGTTCCTGCAGCCCCTTTACATCCTTGCTGTCACACAATAGCTTCATGCATGTTTCTAGTTACTTTGTAAACATTGATGGGTCCATTTCCAGCTTTGGTCTATCTTTACTTCCTATGGTGGAGGCATCAATGAAACTCTTCCTGGCTTCCATGAAGGTTTCCTTAGCGCACTCCAAATCAAACTCTAGTTCTTTCATCGGAGCCTTGCAAACACCAATTATTCTTCAGGCTGCTTTCCTTTGTCATCCCCTATTGTAATTCCACTTAGGAGCACAATATTCACATTAGGGTCTTCCTCGTGTGGCTTAGGAATCATCATTTACAGGTTTTGATTTAGGGGAGGTTGGAGTGCTCCTTTATCGCACAACCTCACTATCAGCATGGCACAATCCTCTATCTCATGATCAAATCATCTATAATAAAAGCATGATGGTTGCATTGGATTCATACAATCATGGGCATGATTTCATCACCCTCCGCAATTATAACACATCAATTGTCTGTGACCTCTTCCAAGTCCTCCTCCACCTCGGCCTCATCTGCGCCCCTAAAATTTGGTTCGCCTCATCCTTGTGTTCTGGTCAAGGGGCCACATTTCGGCCTGCACTCTGTAGGTAGGAGTCTAATCCATCATTAGCTCATAACTTCTACAGGTGCACTCTTCATGTCCCACTGATCTATAGAAATTATAGAACAACTGTTGTGAACTCTGCGTGTACTTCTGCAATAAATGGCAGTTATATGTAGCATGATTTCCTCCTATTTGACAAATCACGCACCACAACACAGGCACTGCGTTAGGTCCTACTTGTGCCTCTGGTCTCAATGGAATTGGTCCTCCTCCTGTGAGGTAAGTCACGAACACCGGGCAGTGGTCTTTGTCATGTCCCTGACCCTTGCACTTTATGCACCATACCTCGTCGCACACTTCTGGGCAAGCTGTCCTGTCTTGTTTCAGACTCTGCATCTCAAGCCACAAGTTTTTCAACTATGCATGAATCTGCTGAACTCCTAGGTTGGAATCCTCTATCAGGGTCTCGTGCAGTCTCATCATGATCTCCAAGGCCTTGGCATGAGTTATTAACCTCTGTTGCGATAGTGTATTCCTTAAATGTGGTGTTAACGATGCTACAAATGATTCGTAGTATTGTCTTCCCATAAACGTCATGTTAGCTTCGTGAATTGTGTACTTCAGTATTTGATCCAACTCCCAAGGGGTATCGGCTGGTAGCATTGTGATTTCCTTGAACCCAATGATTGACTACGCCTCTGAATTCGGCCTGCTAAATTATTTGTTTAGTGCAGTTTGGATATCCGCAATTCGCATGTTTGGATTTTCATCAGAATTCTTAATGTACTAGGTCAGGTATGATTCTATAGAGCGCTAACCAATGTTTCCTTCTTTATGTTGTCATCTTTGACTCCCTGCGCTTCCCATAAAGCATTTATCATGAACCAAAACTTGTACATGTCTTCACTTCCTACTCCCTTGAACACTAGAAACTTTATCGTGATTACCATATTGACTCGTGGTGGTGGACGTGGTATGGGTGAAGATGGGGGTGAAGACAGTGAAACTAGCAGCGATGTGGGTGGGGGTGGTATGCACAGAATCCTCTGCCTTATCCAATTGATCGCACTTCTTGGTTAGACCTTTGCGAGCTCTTCCCCATCCCCTCGTGGAGGTGAAATCAAGGGGCTAGATTCTAGTTCCATGCTACCTTTGTTTCTGTAGATTCTCACACTTCGCGTAGCCACAAACATCAATTTATTCACATAACCCTCTTTTCACATAGTAGCATTTTAATCCAAGTATTCAAAGACTTAACTTACTTAACTCGCGGTACTTTGAGGAAGCATCGCTCTACCTCACTATAGCTGACTGAAGTATATACCACGAATTCAGTAATGAATCCTCCTATAATTCGATCAAGATAGTGATCAATAGCATGCACGATATTATTCTCTGACACTTCTAGTCCATGCACCAATTATGGAGTCCACACAATAGGTCTTTCAAGCTTGCACCTTCCTTGGCTATCTGTTAGCTTCGCGATCCACTCGTATAGCTCGGTAGGGAAAAATGCGAAGAAAATTTTGTGGATCTCTGTGTAGAAGTAGTAGTCTAACCACGCTTCTTCTAATAGTCGTAGATTCGTGTACTCCTGTGCCGCGAACTCGTGAATCTTCCTATCCAACCAATATTTGAGTCCTTTCTTTGTTGGATTCTAGTGATATGACATCAGACATCTCTATGCAAATCCCAGTCTCAGAAACAGAACCATTTGTTGGCTTGTTGGTTCCTGACACAGGTTCAGAGTTAAGTAGCCAAAAAAATCCATGTACTACTCACCCTTTTGGAAACAGTCTGCTGAGTGCGGACTGAGATCTCAACCGAGGTAGTATTAGGGGTGCTGGAACTAGGTTTCCGCACCCTTGAGGTGTATGAGGGGTTGATTTGGTCCAACTGCTAGTCCCTACGCGCAGGTTGCTTCGTGCACTTCCCTAGCCTTCACACCTTGATAGATCCACCTTCGCACAAGCCTAACAAGGGGTTGTGGGGCTTCCAAGCTACTGGAGAAACTTTCTACACTATTCCCCTAAATCACACCCAAAATCTTACTTACCTTCTTACACCAGTTAGTTATCTTCGCGTAAATAGAAGAGTTGTGTTATATTTATTTATACAACACATTCATATAAGTTCCTGCAGCAAAGAAACAGTGAACTTGCAAATTATACCCAATAATACATAGAGCAGGAAAAGATACAGAGAAGTATGGTAAAACTTCTCTTTATTAATTCTTTCTTTGGTTACAGACTTGACCTGCCCTGCGCACTTAGTTGTAGGGGTCCACACACTCAGCTGCGTACTACCAGACCTCTGCGCACACAACCGCAGAGCCTTCTCCTACTCTATGACGCAAGGACACAACTTTACACTTTGACTCAATCCCTTAGACTCATCATGCTTCTATTCTATTCATTGATGATTTCTACACTTAGAGCCTCGCTCTATTTATACAATCCCATGGTCTCCAGACCATGGGTAGATCTTTCAAGCTGACATTACAATACAAAAACAAGGGTGGACAACCCTGTGGCTCTTTTATGACTTCGCACTCCGTGCCCACAAATCACAGAGTCTTTATAATGGACTTGGTAAAAACTTAGGCTTTAAGCCCCAAAACATATCTTGGGAGGGATTCCATGCTCAACTTCTCCACTAGTTATTGTCCCAGAAAAGAATGGTAAATGGAGAGTGTGTGTAGATTATAGGGAACTAAACAAGGCTACCTTAAAATATCACTTTCCCTTGTGTTTTATAGATCAAGTGCTTGAAACTTTAGCAAGGAAAAAGTATTTTTATTTCCTAGATGGGTTCAGTGGACACCCAGATTAGGATAGCTCTAGAGGACCAAGAGAAGACAACATTCACATGTCCCTGGGGTACCTATGCATATAGGGTATTTCCATTTGGTATATGCAATGCACCAACCAAATTCCAACGAGAGGTGCTTGGTATTTTCTCTGACCTTTTGCATGATTGCGTAGAGGTCTATATGGATGATTTTATAGTTATGGGTGATAATTTTGAAGAGGCTTTACATAATATTGAGAAAATTTTGCAGAGATGTAGAGAAACTAATCTTTCATTAAGTAATGAAAAATGTTTCATGATTATGACTGAAGGTATTTTTTCGGGTCATCATGTTTTTAATGCAGGAATTAAAGTTGATATGCAAAAGATTGAAGTTATTGAAAAGCTACCCCCACCAACCAATCAAAAGGAAGTTCAAAGTTTCCTTAGACATGCAAGCTACTATAGAATATTATTTGAAAAATTTACAAAGGTGGCCTCTCCATTGTTTAAATTATTAACTAAATAATATGAATTTCATTGGAATGATGAGTGTCAAAATGCATTTGATACACTCAAGGAAAAGCTTTCTTGAACAACTGTCGTGAGGGACCCAGATTGGAAATTTCCCTTTCATATTTCCACTAATGCCTCTAATTCAATGATAGGAGCAGTATTGGGACAAAAGGAGGATCCTGTAACCCATGCTATTTATTATGTTAGTAAAAATTTAACTCCTGTAGAAATGAATTACACGCTAATTGAAGAAAAAAAAATCGTTGTTGTAATTTACACTATTAATAAGTTTAGACATTACATCATGGGATATAAAGTTTCTGTACACACCAATCATTCTACCATTCAATTTCTCATGAACAAACCAGTCTCTAATGGAAGGATTACTAGGTGGCCTTTGTTGCTGTAGGAATTTGACATCATAGTATTGGATAGACCAGGAAAAGAAAATCAGGTAGCTAATTTCTTATCTAAGCTCAAGCATGCAGGTGAGGGTGTCTATGTTAATGATAACTTTCTTGATGAAAATTTATTTGCTATTTATATCAAAACACCTTGGTTTCTAGACATGGCCAACTACCTCATTATAGGAAAGTTGCCCCCTTACCTTTCATCTAATCATAAAAAGAGGATTATTAGGAAAAGTGTTGATCACTCTTGGATTAGGGGAGATCTCTTTTTCACTGGACCTGATTTTATTATTCGCATGTGTGTTACGGAAGATGAGATCTATGACACCTTGAGAGCCTGTCATGATGAACCTTGTGGAGGAAATGTTGCAGACAAGTGGACAACCTATAATATCGTCTGCTCAGGTTACTATTTACCAAGTCTTTTTAAAGATGAAAAAAAGTATGTATAGAAGTTTGATAGCTTCTAGAGAATGGGCTGGCCTGAAAAAATAGATGAGATGCATTTTTAGCCACAGGTTCTCATAGAACCCTTTGAGAGGTGGGCTCTTGATTTTGTAGGTCCCATCAATCCTATGTCCAAAGGTAAGAAGTATATTTTAGTTTGTATTCATTATGTTACAAAGTGGGTTGAGGCAAGAGCACTACCTAGAGAAACGAAGAATGTAGTGGTAGATTTTATTTTCTCTGATATTTTTATAAGATTTGGGGTACCTAGGGAGATAGTTTGTTATGAAACCAGCTCACAAAAAGATAGAAAAGAGAGATCCACACCTTAGAATTCAGCCTCTTCGAGGGGGCAACCTCCTTTACATTACATAAATGAACAATTCTTGGATGATTCAAATGACAAAACCTCCTTTCTATATATAGGAGTCTATGGAGTCACAATATAATCCAGCCGACCTAACAATAATAATATAAAGCCACAAAAATAACAATAAAGGGATTCTATGGGAACATTAATAACAATATGGGGGTAATGGGGGCACAACAATATAAATAAGGGGTATAACTACAATACTAATGGGGTAATCACTAGTATTATAGGGACCCAACATGCCCCTCTCCTTCAAAAAAGTGTTGTCCTCAACGCTTGAGTAGTTCAGGATACTTCTGCATAAAATTCTCATCCTCCCATGTGGAATCTTCAGCGGATAAGTTCTTCCACTTGATAAGGTACTCTGAAATTGATCGATTTCGTAGCTGTCGAGTTCTTGTTTCTATAACTGCTTCCGGTTCCAATATAATTTTTCCTTCCTCGTCAAGTTCTGGCAATATTGTTTGAACTGGGAGCTTGTCGCCTATAACCTTCTTTAAGCATGAAACATGGAAAACTGGGTGCAATCGAGAAGCTGCAAGAAGCTCCAATTTGTATGCCATAGTACCAATATTTTCCAACACCTTGTACGGACCATAATACTTTGGTGATAATTTATTATCCTTCTTAACTTGCTTGAGGGACATTTGCTTATATGGTTGTAGCCGTAGGAATACCCAATCACCTACATCAAAGCTTCTTTCACTGTGATGTTGCTCTGCCTATTGTTTCATTCTATTCTGTACCAACACGAGGTTATCCTTTAAGAGTTGGAGGACTTGTTGTTGATGTTCGATGTGATGTTCCACTGCCTGAACCTTAGAATTTTCACTTAAATATGATGTGATGGATGGTGGTTGATACCAATAAAGTGCCATAAATGGGGTCATTTTAGTTGCTATATGAAAGGAAGTGTTATACCACCATTCAGCCAAAGGCAACCATTTGACCCATTGTGTCTGTTTATTAGATACAAAGCAACGAAGATATCCTTCCAAACATTTGTTTACTATCTCAGTTTGCCCATCAGATTGAGGATGATAAGATGAGCTATGAGCTAACTGAGTACCAAGACAAGAAAATAATTGTGTCCAAAAATTTCCAGTGAAAATGGGATCTCTGTCACTTACAATAATCTTTGGGTTTCCATGTAGCTTTTGAATTGTTTCCATAAATGCAGTAGAAACTGTACTGGCATTAAATGGATGTGATAATGCACAAAAGTGTGCATACTTGGTAAGTCTGTCAACTACCACCATGATGGCACTCTTTCCCTCAGACTTGGGTAAACCTGTGATAAAATCCATTGATACCTCCTCCCAATGTTGGCTTGGAATGGATAAAGGTTGTAATAGACCCGGTGTCTTAATTGTTTCAACTTTATTTTGTTGGCAAACCAAACATTCTGCCACAAACTTTTGAATATCTGGTTTAAGGCCATCCCAAAAAAATTCCTTCTTAACCCTGTGGTAAGTTTTTAAAAATCCTGAGTGCCCTCCTAAGGGAGAAGTGTGCAATTCCATAAGAATCTTTTGTTTTAGCTAGGAATTCTTACAGAGGTATAAGTGATCTTTGTACCATAACGAATCATTTTTCCAGCTAAATGTATCAGACGTACTGGAATCTTGTTGTAGCTTTCGAATAAGTGCCCACACTTCTTCGTCATTCTTCCATTCCTCCCTTGCCTCATTTATCCAATCTGGTTGGATGATAGAAATAGCGCACAACAATGCTTCCACATCCTCATCCTTCCTTGAGAGTGCATCTGCCACCACATTTTGCTTCCCTTTTTTGTAGATGATTTCAAAGTCATAACCCAACATCTTTGTGACCCACTTTTGTTGCTCTTCAGAGGATAATCTTTGTTCTAAAAGGTATTTAAGGATATCATGATCTGTTTTTACCTTGAAGTGTCTTCCCATTAGGTAGGGTCGCCATTTCTTAAGTGCATGGAGTATTGCCAACATTTCCTTCTCATAAATAGCTTTTCTTAGAAACTTTCCCTTGATTGAACGACATTCAAAAGCAATGGGTCTTTCATCTTGCATTAGAACAGCACCAATTCCATTTCCTGAAGCATCACATTTCACAATAAAGGTTTTTGTGAAGTCCGGTGTAGCTAAGACTGGTGCTTGGCACATTACCTCTTTAAGATGTTCAAAGGCCTTTGTTGCTTCCGGAGTCCATGAAAATGCATCTTTCTTCAATAATGTCGTTAGAGGTGCTGCTATTCTCCCATAATTCTTAACAAACTTGCGATAATACCCTGTCAACCCAAGAAATCCGTGCAAATGCTTTATGGATGTGGGGATTTTCCATTCCTTAATGGCTTTAATTTTGGTAGGGTCTACCTTAACTCCTTCATGAGATACAATATGACCCAAATATTCCACCTCCTGGACTGCAAAGAAACATTTGGATCTTTTGGCATATAATTGTTTCTCTTCCAATAGTTGTAGCACCCTGTCAACATGATCAACATGATCCTTCCAAGACTTGTTGTAGATAAGTATATCATCAAAAAATACTAACACAAATTTTCTAAGGAATGGTTTGAAAATTGAATTCATCAAACCTTGAAATGTTGAAGGTGCATTGGTAAGGCCAAAAGGCATGACCAAAAATTCATAATGACCCTCATGAGTTCTAAATGCCGTTTTCGGAATGTCTTCAATCTTCATTCTGATTTGATGATATCCTGAACGAAGATCCAACTTGGTGAAGTAAATTGATCCATGCAATTCATCCAGTAATTCATCAATGACAGGAATGGGGAACTTATCTTTAATAGTGAGCTTGTTGAGCTCCCTATAATCCGGACACATGCGCCATGATCCATCCTTCTTGTGCACCAATACTACTGGAGCAGAGAAAGAACTTTGACTCGGTTGAATTATGCCAGCCTCTAGCATTTCTGCAACCATACGTTCAATTTCACTTTTTTGGACATAGGGATATCTGTATGACCTGATGTTTGGAGGAACACTTCCTGGAATCAGATGAATAGCATGATCATGATCACACATAGGTAGGAGACCTTTGGGAGTCTCAAATACCTTGGAATGATTGTCCAGGACTTTTTGGAGATCTGGAGAAATAGATGATTCTAATGTGGAAACATCTAGTGAACATAATTGTGCAATTACACCCCTTTGCTCCTTTTTTAGAAGCTTTGTCATACCATTAGAGCTGATTATCTTTCCTGGTTTCCCTGCAATACCCATTAATTCAACTTCCTTTCCTTCCACAGAAAATTTGATGAAAAGTTCTTGAAAATTACAAGCTATTGTACCCAAGGATTGTAGCCATTGGACTCCTAGTACGACATCAACACCTCCCATTGGAATGGAAAGCATTGGGCTAGTCAATACATATTCTCCAATGGATAGCTTGATATTATGGCACTTTCCAGAGCAATTTATTGTTCCTCCATTTGCAATCATCACTTGACACTCTGGTGCTGGATATAGGAAGAAATTCAATTCTTTTGCTACCCTACAATGAATAAAATTGTGGGTGCTTCCTGAATCAATCAACACTATCACCTTTTTCTTCTTGATTTGTCCTTCTATCTTGATGGTTTGAGGAGTGGTAATTCCCACCAATGCATTACAATATATGGTTGGATTTACTTGTTCTTCATCTAGGCTTTGTTCCTGGAGTATATCTTCTTCTTTTGACCTTTCTTGCTCCTTTTCTTCTTCCTCTTCACAATCTATGTAGAATAATTTCTTCTCAGCACACTTATGAACTTTAGTGTATTTGCTATCACAACTATAACAAATCCATTTTGCTCTTTTTTCTTCCAATTGTTGTGGTGTCAACCTTATAGGTTGTGGAAGACTAGGGGCAACTTCACTTCCGTCTTTATAGTTGTGAGTGGTATGCTTCCTGGTGGACATAATTTTGCTTTCCATTTTTCTTGCTAACCTGAATGCCTTCTCTAATTAATCAGGTACCCAAAGTCGAAAATCATGTTGGATATTATCCTTTAAAGACCCTATGAACACATCAATCCTATGCTGTTCTGGAATATCTTTTACCCTTATGTTCAATTTTTGGAACTCCTCAATGTGCTCCATTATTGAACCCTTTTGTTTGAGACTTATCAATTGGCTAAAAAAAGTGTTGCTTTTTGTATCCTCATAATGTGCTATCAATTCTTCCGTAAAAATTGCCCAAGTGATAAATTGTTTACGAGAGCAAAGCCATTGATACCATACAAATTGATTTGGTTCCAAATATAAAGTTTCCATACGTACCTTTTGTGTGTTTTGCACATTATTGAGATCGAAGAACTGCTCCATCTGTAATATCCATGTGGCGGGATCCTTGCCATCAAACTTCCTCATATCAATTTTTGGAATATGGTGGGTCTTCGATCCAACATTAGAATCTATGGAATCGTGATTAACATTACTTTTGTTCACATCATGAGTTTCATTTACAACCTTTTCACCATTAGTAAGTATCTCTTGTAGAAAATTTGTCAAATCTGTCTTCAAATTTGCCATGTCTTTCTTCAAATCTGTCTTCAAATCTATCTTCAAATCATCCATCTTAGCTTCCATGCCTTTTATCTTAGATTCCACACCATTTATCTTAGCATCTGTTAGCTTTTGTGAGCGTGACATTTGTTGCACTTGTTCTTGTAATTTTGATATATCATGTAGCATTTCTTCCTCTTCTTCAAGAGTCATGCTAGAGATTTCAAGTTCCTTACTAGGTGTTTGCATTTTCTTTCCTCGGGCATCAGTTACCGATAATAATGCTTTACTAGGCCCTTTTAATTCCTTCAAACCAAGCTTATGCAAAAATAAAAAATAAAAACTACACACCTTTCTTTACTTTGTAGAAGCCTGATATTGAATCGGATGTATCTCTGTAATTTTGAATCATCCAATTCTGAAATTGTGACCTGTAGTAGCCTTCTGTGTCCTCTTTCCAATGCCACTAGTCTGAACCAAATTTGATTCTCCAAGAAAGAGTTATGCACAATCTCCCGCAGTGACTTGATTATAGACTAGTTCAGTAGAGCGAACTTATATGAAGTGCCACGTGTCACTGTTTCAACCTTTGACTCTGAAAAATATACAAAAGAAAACTATAGTCCGTCCTCTCTCTGTAACTTCTTACGAAATTTCAATCCGATGCTCAGAAAGAAAGTTATGACGATTTTCCCCAGGTCACCTGTTTTGAGTGTAATTCAGGAGTCTGCAAAAGACCAACTTCCTGAGATCATATCTCCGCAAATATCACGTGAAAAGCTCTGACATTCAGACCCAAGGTTCAGCGCGATTTCTTCTCAAACGTTTTTTTTTTGCGACTTCTGAAACGTCACAGAAAAAATGTTATAGCGAAAATGCCACGATGACCTGTTTGGAGCAGCGAAACCCTAGAATCCAAAGCTCTGATACCAAATGTTATGAAACCAGCTCACAAAAAGATAGAAAAGAGAGATCCACACCTTAGAATTTAGCCTCTTCGAAGGGGCAACCTCCTTTACATTACATAAATGAACAATTCTCGGATGATTCAAATGACAAAACCTCCTTTCTATATATAGGAGTCTATGGAGTCACAATATAATCCAGCCGACCTAACAATAATAATATAAAGCCACAAAAATAACAATAGAGGGATTCTATGGGCACATTAATAACAATATGGGGGTAATCGGGGCACAACAATATAAACAAGGGGTATAACTACAATAGTAATGGGGTAATCACTAGTATTACAGGGACCCAACATAGTTACTGATTAAGGTACTCACTTTGTGTCAAATATTATGTAGGGAATTATGCAAAAATATCATATTCCTCATCAGAAGTCCACCCCATACCATCCATAGGCCAATGGATAGGTGGAATCAAAAATAAGGTGTTGGAGACAATCCTTACCAATACAGTGCAATTATATAAGAAGGATTGGTTTGACTGACTTCCTGAAGCATTGTGGGCTTAGAGGATGACATGGAAAAATACCACTAGCTTCTCTCCATATTAATTGGTGTATGGAAATCAATTTTTATTGCCCATTGAATTTTAGATCAAAACTTTCAAGATGGAAGTAGATTTGGGTATAGATCTTAATGAAGCTCAGCAGCAGATAATCTTCCAACTCAATGATTTGGATGAGATTAGGCATGATGCTTTTTAGCATACTATCTTGATCCAACAACAACAGGCTAAATGGCATGACATATACATTAAAAAGAAGTAATTCAAAGAGGCAGACTGGGCATTGTTGTATGATTCAAAATTTAAGAACTTTAAAGGGAAATTCAACACATGTTGGCTAGGCCCCTATGAAATTGAGAAAGTATTTGATAATATATTTATTCGGGTTAAAACCATTGATGATGGGAATGTTACCTTCTTGGTGAATGGGAATAGACTCAAGCTATCTCAAAAATCCCAATCTAAGGGGCAATTTGTGGAAGAAATTGTCAAGAAAAGAGAGTTGTAAATGGTGAGAGAAGGAGCCATTCCTTCCACTATCTTTTCCTGATTTCCTACTGATACAATGAGCTCATTTTGTTCCTCCTCATGCTCATTAAACCATGAGAAGAATGTCTATTAGGTAAATCTCACTTTGTTCCTCCTCATGCTCAGTAAACCATGAGAGGAATGGCTATTGGGTAAAGTTTTATTCCTTTTTCTGGGCCCAATGTACTAGTTACGGAAAATAAGCCCCCATGGAGTCTTCTTTTCCAAGTATTGCAGACTCTCTAAAATTGAAATCTGGCAAGCACGAACTTCCCTAGGATCGTTAAAACTAAAAGTTAGTAGATCTTCTAGGATCCTCTCAGTAAATTTTGTTTTTCATTTAATTTTGGATTTCTCGTGTTGGATTGATGTGGGATTTCTTAAGTCCCTCCTTCCAACAATCTTGGTTGATCAACATCAGCAAATTATCTAGGTGTAAGATCAAAGAATTATGATGCCTTGAAGCTTGTATTTCCTACTCACAAGCTATCTCACCAACAAGAATGGGGAATCACCCAATAAGATGCATCAGGGTACCTTGGTCCTCACTCTCCTTATTGGTGGTGGGCCTCACATCGGTTAACAGTTGACCTCAATGGCTGGTAATCCAATGAGATCGTTGCACATTCGACATAAACACCTTTACTCACGTGCAATGAACTATAGATAAATGAGGGAGAAGCAATTTTTCCTGTAGAAGAATTTCCTACAGAATGTTCAGCATTCAAGGTTCCATTTCCTACAGAATGTTCAGCAACACTGTTCCATTCCCTGCAGAATGTTCAACAGTCATGGTTACATTTCCTGCAACAACATCCTAGGTTCCCCGAAGTACAAAATTCATAGACACAACATTAGTTTAACCTATTTGAAAAAGTACTAACAAGTTTTTATTATTGGTCGAGGTCATGAATTATGAGATTATACATCTAAGTTGATTTTTAAGTGGGGTATCATTTCAAGAACACAAAAACATCATCCGAGGACTAGACCGTTAGAAGGTAAGCTCGGTAAGGTATATTCGGTGAGACAACACATAAGGTAAGAGGTAATTGATGCTTTAATTTTAAAAATTTGTATGATTTTAAGTTATGGTGACCCTTGTGACAAAACACGGTCATAAACCGTTGCATCATAAATATTATCTCCATGCCTAACTATCATGATTTTGATATGATCAGTGGTTGTACTCTCCATATCCTTCCATAGGTCGTATCATGATGATAATCATGATCACAACCATTTTTTTCAAAATCTCTATGCTTTCTGATATTTCCAATATTAACCCTCCCTTATCGAGCGATCCATTGCAAAATCTTAGCATGACATTTCTAAGATTTTCATGCATCTTGTCTCTCCTATCTTTCACCATGTCAAAGTTGCATGCCCCTATCTGCTTCGAGCCGCAAGGTGTTGAACTGTTCGAAGCGGACCCTCGCAGTAAAGCGAGACTGGAGAAAGTAAGGTGGCTACCACTGTTTCAAAAATTTAGTGGCCACAATTCATAGGTTACGAAGTCCATCGCCCTGAATTTGAATGGCAACTAAGCTCAAGTAGGGAATGTCCAGTTTAGATTAATAAAGGGTTTGGTGACTCAGGGATGAAAAATTCCACAACAGGGGGAGTCTTGGTTTAAGAATCAACGTTTCAATAAACGTATGTGCCCGTACTTTCTCTGGAAGGAACATTCAAACCCTAACTGGAGAAAAGGGATATCACAAGACTTCCTGAGAAGTAAGTATCAACACCTATTATTTTTCCTACAGAAGTATATAACATGTGAAGGTTGCTTTAGGCTCACATTTTTATTTCACATTCAGCTTCTTGCACATTTTCACGATAAGTTGTTAAGTTTTCCATATTATTTAAGAATGCCCCTGATGAAACTGTCGATGGTCGCTAAGGGGAGCCAGTTTGGAGGAAAACCTCTATCACCATGGGCTGGTGAAATTCATCCTGGTGGAGGTTTTGAAGGATAAGAAGAAGATGTGGGAGGAGTTTATGGCTACGAATATTTCATGGAGGATGAAGAATCTGACTCTTTAGAGTACATGGAGGAAAATCCATCAGAAAAACCAAGGAAGAAGCCATGGACCCATGGGCCATAGATAAAGGAGAAAGAAAAAGATGAAGACTCTAACCCTTCAAAGCAAGGATAATTTTAGGGGCGAATGTTCGCCCTTTGGCGAAATTAAGGGGTTTTAAATTTTTAGTGGACGAATATTTTGTATCATAGTACATTTTTACAAATCACCTCAAATAGCCCACCTTATTTTAAGGGAGAGGGTAAAAAAGGTAAATTTAGACCTTGAAATTAGGACTTACAACCTTCCATTCGCCCATTTTCAAGAATAGGTTTTATTTAAGTGAATCCATTCGCCCATTTTCAAGAATAGGTTTTATTTAAGTGAATCCTATGGGCCAAATACCATATTTATAAAAGAGGTATGGTAAATTAATAAAAATATAAATAAATGAGAGGTATGGTAAATAAATAAAACATTTTTTATATTTACTCCATAAGTCACCTTATATACATGTAAGGGTGTAAACAAATAAAAATATAAGTAAATTTGAGGTATGGTAAATAAATAAAAGTCTTTTTATACTTACTCAAAAGGTATGGTAAATAAATAAAAATATAAATAAACTAGACGTATCGTAAATAAATAAAACCTCTTTTTATATTTAGTCCATAACCCTCGTTCTATTTATGAAGGCTCAAGAAGGAGATTTTATTTAAGTGAATCCTATGGGCCAAATACCATATTTGTAAAAGAGGTATGGTAAATTAATAAAAATATAAATAAACGAGAGGTATAGTAAACAAATAAAACATTTTTTTATATTTACTCCATAAGTCACCTTATATTTACGAACACTCAAAAAATGGGTTATATTTAGGTGAAACCTATGGACAAAATACTATGGGACAAATACCATGGACTAGATTGTTATTAATACCATGCAAAAAACCATTATTAACCCTAATATTAGAATTACTAAAAATAAAAATGGCACATGGTATTGACCCATGGTATTCACCAAAATGGCACATGGTATTGACCCATGGTATTCACCTCGAATGTAGACTATTTAAATGGGGGAATTAAACCAGCATGTAGCCTATGCTAAGATTCACTAGGACTTTACAAAGTTTTATTATTTAGTGAAAGACTCACCAAGATCTTACAATATTTTATAATTGAGTAAAATATTCGCCATGCCTAGTGAGAGATTCGCCAAAAAATTATATATACATATTATATTATTGATAAAATCGCCTTCCATTTTTCCTATATACCATGGAGATTCGCCCATTTATTATATTTATAAATTTAGGGGGGGTTCTTAAAATTTTCCCTGCTTCAAAGTCTATGGAGGAAAAACCATTAGAAAAATCAAAGAAGAAGCCACAGACCTATCGGCCATAGACAAAGGAGGAAGAAAAAGATGAAGAAGTGGTGGTGACTAGGGAGACTATGGGTAAAAATCCTAAGTTGAAGGGAACCTCCACCCATTGTAAGAGATGTACAAGGAGCCTGTTGGGTCCCTATAATACTAGTGATTACCCCATTACTATTGTAGTTATACCCCTTATTTATATTGTTGTGCCCCTATTACCCCCATATTGTTATTTCTGTGCCCCACAGAATCCCTCTATTGTTATTTTTGTGGCTTTATATTATTATTGTTAGGTCGGCTGGATTATATTATGAGTCCTTAGACTCCTATATATAGAAAGGAGGTTTTGTCATTTGTATCATCCAATAATTGTTCATTTATGTAATGTAAAGGAGGTTTCCCCCTCGAAGAGGCTGAATTCTAAGGCGTTGATCTATCTTTTCTATCTCTTCTTGAGCTGGTTTCATAACATTTGGTATCAGACCTTTGGATTCTAGGGTTTCGCTGCTTGAAACAGGTCATCATGGAATTTTCGCTATAACTTTGTTTCTGTGACGTTTCAAAAGTCACAAAAAAAACCCATTTGAGAAGAAATCACGTTGAACCTTGGGTCCGCATTTCGGAGCGTTTCACACGATATTTGTGGAGATACGATCTGAGGAAGTTGGTATTTTTGCAGACTCCTGAATTACATTCACAACATGTGACCTGGGGAAAATCGTCATAACATTCTCTCTGGGAATCAGATTGAAAATTCGTAAGAAGTTGCAGAAAGAGGACGGACTGAAATTTCTTGTATATCATTTTCAGAGCCAAAGATCGAAAATTGTACACGTGGCACTTCATACAAATTCGCTCTTCTGGAAAGGTCTATAATCAGGTCATCTTGGAAGATTGTGCATAACTCTTCCTTGGAGAATCCAATTTGGATCAGACTGGTGGCATTGGAAAGAGGACACAGAGAGCTACTATAGGTCACACATTCTGAACTAGATGATTGGAAAGTACAAAGATACATCAGAGGAAATATCAAGCTCCTACAAAGTGAAAAAAGGTGTGTAGATTTTTTTAAATTTTTGCTTAAGCTTGGTTTGAAAATTTATTTTGAAGGAATTCAAAGGGCATAGTAGAGCATTATTATCGGTAACTGATACCCCAAGGAAATAAAATGCAAACACCTAGTAAGGAACCTGAAAGCTCTAGCATGACTCATGAAGAAGAGGAAGAAATGCAACATGATATATCAAAATTACAAGAACAAGTGCAACAAATGTCACACTCACAAAAGTTAACAGAAGCTAAGATAAATGGCGTGGAAGCTAAGATGAATGGCATGGAAGCTAAGATGGACAATTTGAAGATAGATTTGAACACAAATTTGAAGACAGGCATGGCAGATTTGAAGACAAATTTGACAAATTTTCTACAAGAAATACTTACTAATGGTGAAAAGGTAGTAAAGGAAACTCATGATGAGAACAACAGAAATGTTAATCATGATTCCATAGACGCTAATGTTGGATCGAGGAATCACCATATTCCAAAAATAGATATGAGGAAGTTTGATGGCAAGGATCCCGCCACATTGATATTACAGATGGAGCAATTCTTCGATCTCAATAATGTGCAAAACGCACAAAAGGTATGTATGGCAACTGTATATTTGGAACCAAATCAATTTGTATGGTATCAATGGCTTTGTTCTCATAAAAAATTTATCACTTGGGAAATTTTTATGGAAAAATTGATAGCATATTATGAGGATACAAAAAGCAACACTTTTTTTAGCCAATTGATAAGTCTCAAACAAAAGGGTTCAATAATGGAGCACATTGAGGAGTTCCAAAAATTTAACATAAGGGTAAAAGATATTCCAGAGGAGCATAGGATTGATGTGCTCATAGGGTCTTTAAAGGATAATATCCAACATGATGTTCACCTTTGGGAACCTGATTCATTAGAGAAGGCATTCAGGTTAGCAAGAAAAATGGAAAGCAAAATTATGGCAACTAGGAAGCATACCACTCACAACTATAAAGACGGAAGTGTTGTTGCCGCTGGTCTTCCACAACCTACAAGGTTTACACCACAACAATTGGAAGGAAAAAGAGCAAAAGGGCTTTGTTACAGTTGTGATAGCAAATACACAAAAGGTCATAAGTGTGCTGAGAAGAAATTATTTTACATAGATTGTGAAGAGGAATAATAAAAGGAGCAAGAAAGGTAAAAAGAAGAGGATATACTCCAGCAACAAAGCCTAGATGAAGAACAAGTAAATCTGACCATATCTTGTAATGCATTGGTGGGAATTACTACTCCTCAAACCATCAAGATAGAAGGACAAATCAAGAAGAAAAAGGTAATAGTGTTGATTGATTCAGGAAGCACCGACAATTTTATTCATTGTAGGGTAGCAAAAGAATTGAATTGCTTCCTATATCCAGCACCAGAGTGTCAAGTGATGATTGCAAATGGAGGAACAATAAATTTCTCTGGAAAGTGCCATAATATCAAGCTATCCATGGGAGAATATGTATTGACTAGCCCAATTCTTTCCATTCCAATGCGAGGTGCTGATGTTGAACTAGGAGTCCAATGGCTACAATCCTTGGGTACAGTAGCTTTTAATTTTCAAGATCTTTTCATCAAATTTTCTACAGAAGGAAAGGAAGTTGAATTAAGGGGTATTGTAGGGAAACCAGGAAAGATAATCAGCTCTAATGGCATGACAAAGCTTCTAAAAAAGGAGCAAAGAGGTGTAATTGCACAATTATGTTCACTAGATGTTTCCACATTGGAATCATCTATTTCTCTAGATCTCCAAAAAGTCCTGGACAATCATTCCAAGGTATTTGGGACTCCCAAAGGTCTCCCACCTATGCGTGATCATGATCATGCTATTCATCTGATTCCAGGAAGTGTTCCTCCAAACATCAGGCCGTACAGATATCCATATGTCCAAAAAAGTGAAATTGAATGTATGGTTGCAGAAATGCTAGAGGCTGGTATAATTCAACCAAGTCAAAGTTCTTTCTCAGCTCCAGTAGTATTGGTGCATAAGAAGGATGGATCATTGCACATGTGTCCAGATTATAGGGAGCTCAACAGGCTCACTATTAAAGATAAGTTCCCCATTCATGTCATTGATGAATTACTAGATGAATTGCATGGATGAATTTACTTCACCAAGTTGGATCTTCGTTCGAGATATCATCAAATCAGAATGAAGATTGAAGACATTCCGAAAACGGCATTTAGAACTCATGAGGGTCATTATGAATTTTTGGTCATGCCTTTCGGCCTTACCAATGCACCTTCAACATTTCAAGGTTTGATGAATTCAATTTTCAAACCATTCCTTAGAAAATTTGTGTTAGTATTTTTTGATGATATACTAATCTAAAACAAGTCTTGGAAGGATCATGTTGAACATGTTGACAGGGTGCTACAACTATTGAAGGAGAAACAATTATATGCAAAAAGATCCAAATGTTTCTTTGGAGTCAAGGAGGTGGAATATTTGGGTCATATTGTATCTCATGAAGGAGTTAAGGTAGACCCTAGCAAAATTAAAGCCATTAAGGAATGGAAAATCCCCACATCCATAAAGAATCTACAAGGATTTCTTGGGTTGACAGGGTATTATCGCAAGTTTGTTAAGAATTATGGGAGAATAGCAGCACCTCTAACAACATTATTGAAGAAAGATTCATTTTCATGGACTCCGAAAGCAACAAAGGCCTTTGAACATCTTAAAGAGGCAATGTGCCAAGCACCGATCTTAGCTACACCAGACTTCACAAATACCTTTATTGTGGAATGTGATGCTTCAGGAAATGGAATTGGTGCTATTCTAATGCAAGATGAAAGACCCATTGCTTTTGAAAGTCCTCCAATCATGGGAAAGTTTTTAAGCAAAGCTATTTATGAGAAGGAAATGTTGGCAATACTCCATGCACTTAAGAAATGGCGACCCTACCTAATGGGAAGACACTTCAAGGTAAAAACGGATCATGATAGCCTTAAATACTTTTTAGAACAAAGATTATCCTCTGAAGAGCAACAAAAGTGGGTCACAAAGATGTTGGGTTATGACTTTGAAATCATCTACAAAAAAGGGAAGCAAAATGTGGTGGCAGATGCACTCTCAAGAAAGGATGAGGATGTGGAAGCATTGTTGTGTGCCATTTCTATTATCCAACCAGATTGGATAAACGAAGCAAGGGAGGGATGGAAGAATGATGAAGAAGTGTGGGCACTTATGCGAAAGCTACAACAAGATTCCAGTACTTCTAATACATTTAGTTGGAAAAAAGATTCATTATGGTACAAAGATCGCTTATACCTCTGTAAGAATTCCCAGCTAAAACAAAATATTCTTATGGAATTGCACACTTCTCCCTTAGGAGGGCACTCATGATTTTTAAAAACTTACCACGGGGTTAATAAGGAATTTTTTTGGGATGGCCTTAAATCAGATTTCAAAAGTTTGTGGCAGAATGTTTGGTTTGCCAACAAAATAAAGTTGAAACAATTAAGACACCGGGTCTATTACAACCTTTATCCATTCCAAGCCAACGTTGGGAAGAGGTTTCAATGGATTTTATCACAGGTTTACCCAAGTTTGAGGGAAAGAGTGTCATCATGGTGGTAGTTGAAAGACTTACCAAGTATGCTCACTTTTGTGCATTATCACATCCATTTAAAGCCAGTACAGTTTCTATTGCATTTATGGAAACAGTTCAAAAGCTACATGGAAACCCAAAGATTATTGTAAGTGACAGAGATCCCATTTTCACTGGAAATTTTTGGACAGAATTATTTTCTTGTCTTGGTACTCAGTTAGCTCATAGCTCATCTTATCATCCTCAATCTGATGGGCAAACTGAGATAGTAAATAAATGTTTGGAAGGATATCTTTGTTGCTTTGTATATGATAAACAGACACAATGGGTCAAATGGTTGCCTCTGGCTGAATGGTGGTATAACACTTCCTTCCATACAGCAACAAAAATGACCCATTTATGGAACTTTATGGGTATCAACCACCATCCATCACATCATATTTAAGAGAAAATTCTAAGGTTTAGGCAGTGGAACATCACATCGAACATCAACAAAAAGTCCTCCAACTCTTAAAGGATAACCTCGTGTTGGCACAAAATAGAATGAAACAACAGGCAGATCAACATCGCAGTGAAAGAAGTTTTGATGTAGGTGATTGGGTATTCCTATGGCTACAACCATATAAGAAAATTTCGCTAAAGCAAGCTAAGAAGGATAATAAATTATCACCAAAGTATTATGGTTCGTACAAGGTGTTGCAAAATATTGGTACTATGGCATACAAATTGGAGCTTCCTGCAGCTTCTCGATTGCACCCAGTTTTCCATGTTTCATGTTTAAAGAAGGTTATAGGCGACAAGCTCCCAATTCAAACAATATTGCCAGAACTTGACGAGGAAGGAAAAATTATATTGGAACTAGAAGCAGTCATAGAAACAAGAACTCGACAGCTACGAAATCGATCAATTTCAGAGTATCTTATCAAGTGGAAGAACTTATCCACTAAATATTCCACATGGGAGGATGAGAATTTTATGTAGAAGTATCTAGAACTACTCAAGCGTTGAGGACAACACTTTTTTGAAGGAGAGGGGCATGTTGGGTCCCTATAATACTAGTGATTACCCCATTACTATTGTAGTTATACCCCTTATTTATATTGTTGTGCCCCTATTACCCCCATATTGTTATTTCTGTGCCCCATAGAGTCCCTCTATTGTTATTTTTGTGGCTTTATATTATTATTGTTAGGTCGGCTGGATTATATTGTGATTCCTTAGACTCCTATATATAGAAAGGAGGTTTTGTCATTTGTATCATCCAATAATTGTTCATTTATGTAATCTAAAGGAGGTTGTCCCCTCGAAGAGGCTGAATTCTAAGGCGTTGATCTATCTTTTCTATCTCTTCTTGAGCTGGTTTCATAACAGAGCCAGGATCTTCAGCTAGATATACAGGACACTACAGAAGGGGAGGTATTTCCCGAGACACATGACAAAAAGTAAGAAAAGCTTCATGGCCTGAATAAAGGAAAGGAAAATTTAGAGTCAGTTGAATTCATCGATGGAGAAGTGATGTCCTTATTGGATTCAACATTGCATGGAAGTGGAAATGAAACACCAAAAGAACAGAAAGAAAAGGGGGGCCTTGGTACACCCCATTATTTCCAAGGACATCGTGAAGAGGAAGTAACCCCCTTGAAAAAGTGGTCTCTAGAGGAATTAGATGAGATTATTACTGATCTCACTATTTTGGAATGAGCTTTAAGGAAGGAGAATGAGACCTTGAAAGAAAATAGCCTACGCATGTGGAAAGAACATGAGGAATGGGTTCAGAAGGTGGCCCAAATCATGAAGGAGAATCAGGCTTGGATTGATCATATGGAGAAGAAAAATGAATTATACAGGGGTCAGATTCTTGCAGAATCAAGTGGGAACATATCGGATTAGTTGGCGGAAGTAGCGGATTAGTTGGTTGCAGTAGTTGTAGTCCATGACAAGGAATGATCTATTTTTTTGGAAGGTGCAACAATTTTTCTTGCATAAGGGACATGAAAGAAGCTAGGTGTGGGGGAGATGTTCAAGCCCTAATCATGCGTATTTGATTATAACATCTAGGTTTTGCCCAAAAGGGTGTTATATGCTTAATGTATGAAAATTAACATAAAAAATGTATTTTACCTTAATCTTAAGCATTCCTTAAGCTAGATATTTCCTTATTGAATTATCATGCCAAATAATCTAGAAATATTATGCATATTTGATTTGGTTTGAAATAGTCCTGCAATTTCCTATAGACAGCTCGTGTGGTCATATTTCCTGCAGACTCTCCAAAATTCCTATAGAAGAGGATTTCCTACAACACCTTGTTGTGGCTACCAACAACCCCCCTCCTTATTTAATATTAGCAATAAGACTATGTAAGTGGGGACCCTTAGTCAAAAAATTCAAAAAATCAATTAGTACTCATATATGTTACTCCTTAAGGAACATCGCATTGCACAAAGAATGATAGGGTATTTCCTTATGAGGCAAAATGATGAAACACGACATTGCGATGCGAACTCCATCGCATCATATGCATTAAGAAAAAATAACGAAAAAAAACCTTAAAAAATCACCGATATGTGATATCGCATATCGCATCTCGCAAACTTGCATAAAAGACACATAACGATTTAACGATTAAGCGATCTGCGATTTGCGATCTTGCAATACTGTGATCTGCGATGATAGATGATGAAATTGCGGTAATGCGATACAGCAAAATGCGATACTGCGATGCAGATTCCAGAAACATTCCATCGCAGATTTTCCTAGCTCAATATTCATGAAAATGTTTTCCATAAATTAAGAACTAGTTACGCGCTTTAATGATAATTAATGTATTATATGCCAGTTGTTAATAAAATATGGTTTTTTTTTGTTCGAAGAGCCAGTTCACGTCAGGTGGCATGTTTTTGCATATACGTAGCATTTAAAACTTTCCTGTCATGATTTATTACCATTACTCTCTCCTCACTTGTTAACTGCAGGAACGAAAAACAAAAGTTACAGAAAGAAATGTGCAGGAAGCTATGAGGAAAACGGTTAAAGCTCCAATGTTCAAAGAGAGAGAAAATATGCCCTCATAAACAGATACTGCATGCAACAGAACTGCAGATTCACAGAATGTTGTTGAGCCAGATCTTTCATATACAGCCATGATTGAATCAGTACTGAACGATGCTGATATCAACAGGCAGTTTAACGCTCAGGGTGAAGAGCTCACGAGGACATCATTTTTACAAATTTTGAAGCTTTATACCCGATAAAGATGAAGATGTGCAAAAGGAGAAAAACGCATCAGAGAAGCCCGGATCAAAGAACGGAGATAGTTTCCGATACGCGGTTAGCGCCTAGCGCTAATCACGCATCGCTGAGAAAATTATTCGAGAAGGAAGGCCTCTAACTGCTCAGTCACCTGTAAGCCTGAAAAGTGCAAGAATCAATGGTAAAAAACAAACTGGAAATATAAAGCTAAAGAAAAGGCAGAAGCAATCCAAAGGGTTAACCAAGTGAACTGAGATTATTACTGGGCATACACAGTAAATCCACATAGTCAGAGAATGACTCTCGAGTATATCATCGATTTTGTTGAGAAGATGGTGCCAGCTATTACCAATTCTGTTTGCTTAGCTCAATCAAAAGCAGAAGACAGTCAGCCGACTCTACCCAGGCAAATACTGAATGCTTGCAACATTAAGGAGCAAATGCAGAAATAGTTAGATATTAGATTTAATTTTTAGAAATAGTTTTGTTTTATTTTTTCTTAGAAAAAGGGCGGTCATTTAAACCGTATCCTGAATATGTGCAATTAAGTTATTTACTTAGTAGTATTTAAACCCTTCTCGTGCATTTAGAGAAGGGTCCAGAAATTTATCAAAAACTTGTCCTCAGAACATGCACTTTTGCACACTCAGAGGAGGTTTTGGTGAATGAATGGATCAAGATTTCTTGATGTTTGCATTTGATGTCTGCTACTGATGTTGCACTTCTGTACTCTTAGTGGATGTTAGAGCAAGGAGAGATAAATCATTGTCACTTGAAGCTTATCAGTAGGACTAGCCATAAATGGTACTTTTATCTCTTGACCATTTCTGGTTATATGTTAAAGTGATATACAGTTTTTAGTTGTTTATGTATTATTACATGAATGCCTAAGTTATTTTTAGTTGTTTATGTATTATTACATGAATGCCTAAGTTATCATTTGGAACTTTTGTACGGTGATAGCTATTTATTTATGCTTAATGTATGAATAGCTCATTATGCGATATTTTTTTCACAACTATTTCGTCTAACTTTTTTATGCGAAGTGGTTCATCTTTATTGATTTCCTTTCTTATAATAGCTTAATGATCTTTATTACCAGTTGTTATTTGAAATCCTTTTAGATCGCATAATAGAAGAATTATATCCCAGGTTAGTATAGACTTAGATGTTGTTGCTTATTAGATTACAATAGCATAGCATTAGATTATGATTAGAATTAGAATATCTTAAATTAGGAACTGTTAGATCAGGAACATCAAATTCTACACACACACACTCATAGATTGGGAAACTGGTCCCATATCCCCAGTCGGACCCGCTATACCAAACGGATAAGGAGCTGCCAACCAAGGTCCGGACCGGGCAGGTATCCCCCTTGTTGTAGACCCAATTTTAGGGGCTTCAACATATTTGGCGCTAGAAGGAGGGCCTGAACTATGAATGGCAAGTAAACCTAAATCTAAATACCATTCTGAGAGTAAATCACCCTCACCATCTCCCCCGAATTCTCCATTACACTTAAATCCAGAGTTAGAAGTCGCTCGAGTATCAACCGCTGCTACAAACCCTGACATTTCAGAACAATCCACAGTTGAACTTCCTGAAGTCGAATCTCTGATTCACAAACTTCAGCAATTTTCCTTTTCTCCTCAAAGGTCTGATAAATCTCAAGGCAGTGTGACTTCGCATAATAACCTTGCTCATCCCTTGACCAGGCTAAAGAGTGAAAAGTTTGGCGTTCAGCCAACCGGATTACCTCTTCCCACCAGGAAAAGAGCAAGGAAATCACCTAAAGAGTCTGACAGTGAGACTCTTTCGTCAGCATCATCCATCTCAACTTCTTC
This sequence comes from Pinus tabuliformis, assembly GCA_031772625.1. Lineage (NCBI taxonomy): Eukaryota > Viridiplantae > Streptophyta > Pinopsida > Pinales > Pinaceae > Pinus > Pinus tabuliformis. The sequence goes on from CM062815.1 coordinate 125,325,887, forward strand.
ACCACGAAGTCAACCATCCACTCCACCACTTCAGATCATCGTCCATCCATCCACTGGAACCCCCACAACTCTTCCTCAGTCATCTACAATCGTAGTATCCTCATCTTCCCAGCCACAGGGATCATATTCTACACTTTCTGCTGTTAGTAGTACAACAATGGCCCAGTCTCCATGGAATAACCCTGGGGCAGTCTTAATGCCTGCACACTTGAGTCAAATATCGGCCCATCCTGAGAAATGGCTGCCTAAATTTAATCCCGAGGCAGGCATGCTAGAAGAGGAGCACATAAAAAAATTTATGCTATCCATTAATCTCAATGGGGTTACTAATGAAGATGTTGTTGTTCGACTCTTTCCTTATACTCTGCAAGGAACAGCCAGATCAGGTATTTTTCATTACCCTCTGGATCTATCACTAGTTGGGATATCTTCCAAGAGCAATTCGTGACCAAGTTTGGTGATGACAGGTTTACGGCTAGGTTAATCAACAACCTATCCAACCTTAGGGCCGAATCTAGAGAGCCTATCAAAGATTTCAATTTATGTTTCAATAAAATCCTAAACAAAATTCCTACTGCTTCCTAGCCCAGCGAAGAAGTACGAAGCGAATGGTATATCACCGCTCTACCATCAAAAATAGCAATCTTCGTGGATAGGGCTAATAAAACAACCTTAGCTGAAAACATGAAAGAAGCAATAGTAGTAGAGAAACATATAATAGCCCTGGAAAAGAAATCCGCGATAGAGGAACGTAAATCCAAGAAAGTCACCTTCAAGTAAGACTCCAAGAAGAAACAAGCAAAAGATCCATTCGATTTGGAAGGATTGCAAAAAGTTCTAAAGACCATGTCCAATGAAATGGTCGACATCAAAAAGAAAGTAGCAGAAACTTCTTCAAAAAAGCCCTACAGAGTTTTTAAAAGAGGCCCTTCAATGGATTCAAAGCCACCCAATGCTATTTCAAATGCTAAATCTGAAGAAGAGGAAGAGTAAATTTCCACGGAAGGGAAAACTGATGAAGAAGAGGTTGTGGAATTACAAGGAATGTGGGATTTCATCCTCCCACAAGAAGAAGATCAAGAAGTATTCCCAGTTAGCACACGAAGCAAAAATCAGCTTGATCCTCCCCAAACTATCCCTAAACCAAAGAGCGCAAGCTCTGCAATAAAGGATAAAGTTGCAACAAAGAAAATGACATCAAAAGCGACTCAAACCAGCCTAGTCCAAATAGATGAATCAACTCCATCTAAAACACTAATCATATCTGGTGAGATGGAGTACAATATTATAGAAGATATGAAAAATACTAGGGCCAACATCACCCTTTACGAATTGAGCAAGTTAAAGCATCAACAGAAGATAATGATGAAAGAATTACATGTCGTGCCAGTTGCACCTTTTCCTGCCGCTGTACTTTCTTAAGCTTATCATAACATGGGAATACCTCCAACTAATGTGATCAATAAGATTGATCCAAATTACATCGCTCTAATTGGAGGAAGATCGAGATCTCATACTCCCCCGTTTCTCCTTACTTATGCAATTTTCAATAAAAATGAGCACATTTGTTTGGTAGATTCTGGTGCATTATCCAATATTTTACCAAAATCCATATGTGCCAAGTTAAACGTTCAGCTGCAGAAATCTGCTATGTGCATAGTTCAACTAGATCAATCTCAATTTGAAGTGATTGGCGAACTAAATCAAGTAACCATAAGGCTATCGTCCAACCCGAAGGTATGTCAGGTTATTGACATTCCAGTTGCTGATATTCCAGAATTCTATGGCTTAATTCTTAGCAGGGATTGGTTAGAAAAACTTCATGGGTACTTCGCAACTGACTGGTCGCACATGTGGCTACCCTACAACGGTAAACCAAATCAAATAAAAGTTGAACGAGAACTACACCAGAAATACATAGTAACGGAGCTAGAGGGGGAAATGAACCAGTAGCATACAACAGTAGCATTTTTGGCAATTACTCAGTAGATTCTTTCCTCGGCAATTTCAATGCTCATGCGTCACCCTATTTAGAACACTTTGTTTTGTCCCAAGTTGAAAATTTTTCTCGAACTGATAGTTCGAAATGTATCAATTCTTTAGATAATCCTATAATAAATCTTTGTTTTGGAAATTATTTTTTGATGGTACTAGTCTAATGAAGGAGCATGAGCAGGATGCATTCTGATTAGCCCAGAAGAAGATAAAATCATGCTAACATGCAGACTTGAAATTGATTGCACCAACAATACAGTAGAATATGAGGCTTTGGTCCGAGGGTTGTACAAAGCAATCGGGTTAGACGTCAAGTATCTTCAAGTTTTTGAAGACTCTGAGATTGTGGTTAAACAGGTACGTAACACTATAAATTGCTTATCAGGTCATTTAAAACATTATCAATCCTTATTTCAAGATCTGACTGAGCATTTCATAGCATTTAATATCTCTTCAATTCCCAGACTCCAAAAAACAAGTGCAGACCTTTTGGCTAACATAGCTTCTAAGCTTATTCCTTTAGAAGATTTTAGTCCAGATAGATTCTCAATAGAATTAATCTTTAGACCATCCATTCCTGATAACATCACAAATTGGAGAGTATTCAATGAATCCTGATATTGTAAATTTCCTCACATCCGAAGGATCCTACTCCAATCAAATAATTGATGAAGACCAACATGATTGCCAATTGCAACAAGATAGCGCTAACAATGGTATACCTAATTCGGTAGTCAAGTTATAAGACTTGTACGATTTGAAGGATCGGTTTAAAAGGTCTACCAATTCAAAACTCTAAAGTTCAACCTTGAACTACGAATTAGTAAACCTAGGAACCGATGCCAAACCACAAAACATTAATCTAGGTCTCGGCCTAGCCCCTGAAGAAAAACTAGCGTATAATCGTCTTTTGAGACAATATAAAAATGTTTTTGCCTGGAATTATGATGAACTAAAAACATACGACATTTCCATCATCCAACATACTATTCCCATGATCGATAATGAAAAACCTGTCCAACAAAAGCTGAGAAAGATCCATCCCAATTTAGAAAATCAGATAAAAATTGAGCTTAATAAGTTATTGAAAGCTAGAATAATCTTTCCCATCAGAGATTCCAAATGGGTCTCCAATATGGTACCTGTCAAAAACAAAAACGGAGATATTAGGATCTGCATTGACTTTCAAAACCTTAACAAGGCCTGCCAAAAAGATAATTTTGCTTTACCACCTATGGAACAGATATTGTAGGCTGTGGCGGGCTTAGAATTAATGTCTATCTTGGATGGATTTTCAGGATATAATCAAGTGTTGGTACATCCTAATGATCAATTGAAAACCACATTTAGAACTAAATGGGGCACATACGCATATCGAAAGATGCCATTTGGTTTGATTAATGCTGGTGCCACATTTCAGAGAGCCATGGACATCATATTCAAAGGTTTAGTCAATAAATCTGTAGTAATTTATTTGGATGATATAACAGTGTATTCAAAGAAACGAAGTGACCATCTTAACGACTTGAAACAAATCTTCCAACAGTGTTTAAGGTATGGAATTTCACTTAATCCAAAGAAATCTTTTTTCGCATTAAGTGAAGGGAAACTTCTAGGATTCATAGTGTCAAAATCCGGTATTCACATCGATTCCGACAGAATCAAAGAAATTTCTGAAATATCCTTACCTCATAACAAAAAAGCCATGCAATATTTCCTTGGTCAGATCAACTTTGTAAAGAGATTCATTCCAGATTTTTCACGAATCATCTCTCCTTTGCAAGCCATGATTAAAAAGAACTCAAATTTTAAATGGGGCCAAGATGAACACGAAGCATTCCACCTGATCAAACAAGCTATTATTAATGCTCCATCGTTAGCAACTCCAAATTTTTTAGAACCTTTTATTTTATATACATTTGCCTCAGATAGGTCATATGCTGCGATACTCACTTGAAAACGTATGCTTCGTTTTCATAAGGGTCCCCTAATAATATGACCTAAAGTCTTATTTCCTTATTGCCTCATAAGGAAATACCTGCTAATGCTTGAGTGAGTATCGCATCATAAGGGTCCCCACTTACATAGTCTTATTGCTAATACTAAATGGGAGACTTAGTTTTAAAATGGGACAAGGATCGTGAAGAAAGAGGCAAACATACAAAGTTTCAAAGAATGTGGCTTGGTCCTTTTCAAATTGTGGAAGTCATAGGTCCATCAACGTTTGTGTTACATGATTTAGCAGGTAAAAGAGACTCTTTGCCTGTTAACGGACAAATTCTCAAGAAATATTTTCCATAGAAGATTATTCTTCTATTTTTTGTAGAGTAGTTATTTTTCTTTTCATAATAAAACCAGTTGTGAGTAGTTACATTAGGCATTTATGAAAAAGACACCAATTCTCTTTCAGATTTTCAACTTTTCGCTTGTATAAATAACAAATCTTTTGGAAAATTGATCTTTATTATTGATAGATATAGTTAAAGACTCTAGCCTAGATATGATACTAGTTTCAGCTTCAAAATTTTTTGATGAAAACAACCTTTAGTGAAGAAATTGTTTTATCTCAGTACAATGAAAGGTATCAATAACAAAATAAAGATTCTCTGTAGAACAGTTGTTTCCAGAAACTCTATTATTGTCGTCCAGAGCTACCTTAAGGAAACAATGACTTCCTCCCTGCTAAGGAAATCACAACTTTCAAAGGAACAACCCAAGGATACACTTTACCTTGAAGAATAAGAGGTCTCATCACGAGCCAACTTATCATAATCATAGATATTATAACTTGCTGACTTTGCCAATATTGTACTTCACAACAGGGCAATGACTCAAGATTGTTGCAATCAAAAGACAAGGGGTCTCATCACGAGCCAGCTTGTTCAACAAAGTTATAAATCAACTGAATGACTGTGTCATAATTTGGCTACCAAACCAAGACATTGTTCTTTAAGAGTAAAAAAAAGAAAATCAAAGCAATAAGTGTGGATATGGATTTTTCTTTGAAAGTTGTAGGCTACCTTAAGTAGGATACAGGATCATTTCTGGGTAACAGGTAACCCTGTCAAGGCTATAAACGCTTGCTGGCAGCAGAGGCTCTACCTACGACAAATGAGCATATTTAAAACTGGTTTACAGAGAAGACTTTGTTTGATCTTTACAAGACCAAGTAACGACTGATGTAAATACAAGGACTAGCCTGAGGAAGCAAATAATCAAAGTGGAAAATAGTTGAAACAAAATATCATTGACAGGTTAGAGCATAATGTACTTTATCTTTCCATAATAAAGTTTAATTTTCTCAAAAATTTTCTGTTTTGGAAGTTTAGAAAATTCAATAGAAAAACAGAGATAACTAGTTCTTCCAAGTGAATCGCCAATTGTTGTGGCCACCAACAACCCCTCTCCTTATTTAGTATTAGCAATAAGACTATGTAAGTGGGGACCCTTAGTCAAAAAATTCAAAAAATCAACTAGTACTCATATATGTTACTCCTTAAGAAACATCGCATCGCGTAAAGAATGATAGGGTATTTCCTTATGAGGCAAAATGATGAAATGCCAGATTGCAACGCAAATTCCATCGCATCGCATGCATTAAGAAAAACTCACGTTGGAAAACCTTAAAAGATCACTGATATGTGATATCGCATCTCGCATCTCGCAAAATTGCATAAAAGACACATAACGATTTAACGATTAAGTGATCTACGATCTTGCGATAGACCATGAAATTGTGGTAATGAGATATAGCGAAATGTGATACTGCGATGCAGATCGCAGAAACATTCCATCACAGATTTTCCTGGCTCAATATTCAAGAAAAAGTTTTCCATAAATTAAGAACTGGTTACGCGCTTTAATGATAATTAATGTATTATATGCAAGTTGTTAATAAAATAAGGTTTTGTGTTGTTCGAAGAGCCAGTTCATGTCAGGTGGTGTGTTTTTGCATATATGTAGCATTTAAAACTTTCATGTCGTGATTTCTTATCATTACTCTCTCCTCACTTGTGAACTGCGGGAACGAAAAACAAAAGTTACAGAAAGCAATGTGCAGGAAGCTATGAGGAAAAAGGGTAAAGTTCCAATGTTCAAAGACAGAGAAAAGATGCCCTCATAAACAGATACCGCATGCAACAAAACCGCAGATTCACAGAATGTTGCTGAGCCATCCATTACAGATCTTTCATATACAACCATGGTTGAATCAGTACTGAATGATGTTGATATCAACAGGCAGTTTAATGCTCAGGGTCAAAAGCTCACGAGGACATTATTTTTACAAATTTTGAAGCTTTATACCCGATAAAGATGAAGAGGCGCAAAAGGAGAAAAACGCATCAGAGAAGCCCGGATCAAAGAATGGTGGCAGTTCCCGATGTGCGATTAGCCTCGCTGAGAAAATTATTCGAGAAGGAAAGCCTCTAACTGCTCAGTCACCTGTAAGCCCTAAAAGTGCAAGAAGCAATGGTAAAAAACAAACTGGAAATATAAAGCTAAAGAAAAGGCAGAAGCAATCCAAAGGGTTAACCAAGTGAAATGAGATTATTATTGGGCATACGCAGTAAATCCACATAGTCAGAGGATGACACTCGAGTATATCATCGACTTTGCTGAGAAGAAGGTGTTAGCTCTTACCAATACTGTTTGCTTAGCTCAATCAAAAATGGAAGATAGTCAGCCAACTCTACCCAGGCAAATACTGAATGCTTGCAACATTAAGGAGAAAATGCAGAAATAACTAGATATTAGATTTAATTTTTAGAAATAGTTTTGTTTTATTTTTTCTTAGAAAAAGGGCGGTCATTTAAACTGTATCCTGAATTTGTGTAATTAAGTTATTTAGTTAGTAGTATTTAAACCCTTCTCATGCATTTAGAGAAGGGTCCAGAAATTTATCAAAAACTTGTCCTCAGAACATGCACTTTTGCACCCTCAGAGAAGGTTTTGGCGAATGAATGGATCAATATTTGTTGATGTTTGCATTTGATGTCTACTACTGATGTTGCACTTCTGTACTCTTAGTGGATGTTAGAGCAAGGAGAGATAAATCATTGTCGCATGAAGCTTATGAGTAGGACTAATCATAAATGGTACTTTTATCTCTTGGCCATTTCTGCTTTTATGTTAAAGTGATATACAGTTTTTAGTTGTTTATGTATTATTGCTTGAATGCCTGAGTTATCATTTGGCACTTTTGTACGGTGATAGCTATTTATTTATGCTTAATGTATGAATAGTTCATTATGCGATATGTTTTTCACAACTGTTTCATCTAAATTTTTTTGCGAAGTGGTTCATGTTTATTGATTTCCTTTCTTATAATAGATGAATGATATTTATTACCAGTTGTTATTTGAAATCCTTTTAGATCGCATACTAGAAGAATTACATGTCGGGTTAGTATAGACGTAGATGTTGCTACTTATTAGATTACAATAGCATAACATTAGATTACAATTAGAATGAGAATATATTAAATTAGGAATTGTTAGACCAGGAACATCAAATTCTACAAACACACACTCATAGATTGAGAAATTGGTCCCATATCCCCAGTCAGACCCGCTATACCAAATGGATAAGGGGCTGCCGACCAGGGTCCGGACCGAGCAGGTATCCCCCTTGTTGTAGACCCGATTTTAGGGGCTTCAACACACCCCAAATTTCCTACAACAAGAATCAGCAGTTAGCTATGTTCCACTCACTTCCAAATAAAACAAGAATATGGGTTTTGTGGGGAATTCGTCATACATGGATGCTGTCCTATTGGTTGTTTCAAATCCGCCATCGAAACTGGCCAAATTTGAAAAATTCATCTCCTTGGCTACATGAGGGAAAACACTAGCCATGTAATGATTTTTGTCTAATCCATGCTTTCATTCATGGATTAGACTCAGTAGTGGTAATTTTGAAAATTTGTAGCAATATTGATAACCTAATAGCTCAGATTAGTAGTTTTCCTCATTTCGAGCCAAATATGGGCATTTGAAATTGTATAAATTCGACTCTGTTTTATATTATAAGGGGTTGTTGGATTTTGTTTGTTGATAGCATATATCAAATTGTACTTGTTGTAATAGTTCCAGACTAATATAATATTTTATGTTCTATCTATTTTACTGGGCAAGATCTTCTAATTTTGAAGGGGTTGTGAGTGAGGGAGTGCCCCCTTTGCTCACAACTCCCTTAGTTGTAGTGTGTGTGTATGTTAATTATGTTATGTAGTAATAACTTGTTTACACAGCTAATGTACTCTTTCTAATATATTAGCAACAAATTTTCCATTGATTGAATGATTAAGCTTCATGTTAATGTGTTGATTTCATTTAATCAATATTTTCTTAACATTATTAATTGTTTTGTTTAATTGTTGTTGTAAGTTTTATTTTCTATCATTTCTAATCAACGTCAACAATACTAAGAGCTTGAGAGGGATGTTCTAATCCACTCCATAGCCTTTTTCTTCTAAATGTTGATGGATAAAAGAGGCATTAGTCTTGTGTATCGTTGACTAGTTTGATTAGTAAACACTCAAGGTATTAAGCCTGCATATATTTTGTGCAACATCTCACAAGCTTACCTTCCTAGGGTTGATGATTTATGTTGACAAATTATAAGTATACAATTTGACTCAACACTTATTATAACCACTAAACCCATCCATGGAGGAAAATAATTTCTTACAAGATAGAGTATCTAGAACATGATTAATAAAATTTAATGGAAAATGATCCATTTGAGTGGTTTTATTTAAATTCTTTTAGTATACGCAAATTCTCCACTTACATTTTTTCTTAGGGACAACAACTAGTGGACATACCCACTAACTGTGTGAAATAAGACAAACAAATTCTACATCTAGAAGTTTTTGGAGTTCTAATTTTACAACACCATTCAATGTTGGATTCATTATTCATTAAGGTTTCCTAACAAGTCCGGATCCTTCCTTTAAATAAATGTTCATTCAATTTAATTTTCTTAAATTGTAAGCGTAAATTATCGACCAGGGTAGGTAAACTGATGAAGTGTAAGTGCACTGTATGTGCTAGAAGTATTTTATGTCGTTAAGGTGATTATGTTATTGTTATCTAAGTTAATGTCAAACTCTAGAATTAGTGTTGAGATGATGTTGTTATCTATACTATGATGTTATTTCTAAGATTTTATTGTTAATTGGTTACCCTAAATGTTATCTCTAGAATTAGTTCTGATTGAATTGAATTTTTAGGATGATTGGATAATGATTTTAACTATTTTCAATGAATATGTTATGTTAATCTTCTTTTCAACTTATCAATTGTTTTTGGATTTTTATGTTGCAACTAAAGAAAGCTAATTATGAAAGCATGAAATGACATAAATAAAATCCTAATTTATCAACTTGGAAAGGAAATGTGCTTGAATTCAGAAGTTGAGAAAGACTTCCACTCTTATCTACTACAACTTTATTTCATTGCAAAAAGAAAAAGAAAAATGAGATTAATGAGCTATGAAATCACTAAGCTATGAATCAAATGAAATTACTGAGTTATGATAGTTATTAAGAAAATGAAATGGCTGAGTTTATGCTACATATTAAGAAAATGAAATTAATGATACAAAATTCAATCAAGTGAACCGAGTCACGAACTTCATTGCATTGCATCTTAAAAACATGAAAACATGACATCCATGAATTAAATCTATGAAACAAAAAAAAAAACTTATTGCAGTGAATGAAAGACCTAATATGCGTGTAGGCGCCCTCCACGAGGTAGTCAATTGAATTAAATCAACATCACATAAAATATATGAAACAATATCTTTTCATTAAGCGAAAAAGAGTTCTACAGGATGCTCAAAATTACATATGGTGGCACACACATTTTCCATAGTTTCCAGTGTTTTCATAGAGTTCTTATTAACAATATGAGAAATTCAAGCCTATAGGACTTAACTACAATCCTTATCAACACTAAATCATATCTCTTATTTGTCGATTTGCCGTTGAAAAAGAAAATCGATGAAATCTCTTGAAATTCAGACTCTGTTCTAGCGCATTGTCCTGCTATTAACTGCCATGGTTGACCGTGTTATGGTGCGGATCTCCTGGTGAATTAGCTCGAGTAAACATGAAGAAATCCATGAGAGGATCATTTCCTATCTACCCATATACTCCTTTGATGAGTTCGCACACTCAAACCCTGTCAACAATGGAAGTAGCTGCGGATCTATGGATTAGCTACAGAATCAAGCCATTTTTTTAGTTGCATGTAAACTTTAATAGAACAATAAGGCATATTGACAAAATATGAAAAAGACGACATATGAATGTTTACCTTATCATAATCGTATGTTTATTGCATTTATTTGGATGATAGCGTTAGGAAAAAGGAGGTAAATATGGACAAAAAAGATGTCAAGATAAAGCAGTTCTTGGACTCTACATTCCCCCACACTGGAGGTTTTGTATGTCCGCGTACAACACAAAATTGTCATTTTTATGTATGTGTTTAGATACCTTTGCCAATAGATCTAGGTTTCAGTTTCTTCTTGTTTTTGGTAGTTACTACCATTGTTGGTTTTCTCATAAGGATCTTGTACATCAGGTTAATATTTCTCTTTCCCTGGCCTGGTTTTCTCTCTTCAATTTCCTATTATTTTTATACCATAGACTTAAGTGAAGAACGAGGTTATCACTTTTGGAAATTTGAATTCCATTTTGTTTATAACTAAGAATTAATTGTGAACGCATTTTTGGAAGGAATAGAGAAGAATTTGTACAGAAAGAAGATTCATCCATTGTAAATATATATGTGGCATAATAAGTTATAATTCATAACAATTTCAGCTTATTGTGTTGTAGAACAACACTTCTAGCATAGGACTAAGAGTCAGTGTAACGTTCCCTATTAATGGTTGCAGATTAGGACAAACTTTTCGGCATTATCTGTAAGAGAGAAAAAATCAAGAAAAAAATTAATACATGACTATGAGTTACTAAAAAGGAGAATTTGAGGACACTCCTCACTTTTCATAGTTAATCCATCAAGAAAACTTAGGAGATCAGAAATAAATATAGGAATCTGAAGCAATTTATTAACTGGAGATAAAACTATAAACTGAATCAATAAATAAATATCGAAAATCATAATTAAAAAACAATGGTTTATTATTGTGATTTAGCTAGTTTGGGAATGCGATAAAAGGTATCTTTTCCATTACTAGTGGTAGTCTTGGAAATAAATAAAAAATTATGCATATGTAGTAAGAGGAATGCTAAAAACAAGTCGTAATATGGAATAGTATGTCAAGTAAAACCTTTAGAAGATTACCAATAAAACAAAGAGATTAACACAAGTGTAACCTAGCACCATAGAACTAGAAACAAAGCATGAGAGAAAGGAAAATATATCAATGTAGTATCATTTAATTGATAGTCACATATGAAAAATAGGGAATCGTGTATATATTGCTCGTAAAATAAATACAGATCGAAAAGAAAACATGTATTTTCCCTTTGAGAATAATTGTTCAAAAACATCCAATAAATTACAGAGTAGATAATAGAGTATAAAATTATAGTTCCAAGTTACCATGAAAGGTGGGCCAAAAGCCACCATTTAGATGAAAGAGGGAACAAAACATGGATTGGGTTAATTTCCTTCATGTAGGTGACGGACTACGCCTATCCATAAGGGCTATCAACAAGAGGGTTCAACATATATATAGGAAGCTAACGAAATAAAAATAAATTTCATAGATATCCTCAGCATCCAGATTCCATCGGAATGAAGAGTCAACTGACATAGAGAATGACAGAGCATGGGAAACTATTAAAGGAAACAACAAGAATCCTATGAATAACAAGCTCGAATAATTGTTTGATGGAAATTGGGGTACCTCTAAATAGAAAATAAAAGGAAAACATGGTAAGAATATAGACCGAGTAACCAAAAGGGATAACACGTACACGTACTGAGAGAACATGTACTGAGAGAAAAATCAATGAAGTAATTAAGTAGGGAATAGTAATATAGTACTTACCGAAAAATAAGGAAATAATTGAGGTAATGATTGTGGTCGGTGTCAAGAATGAACCAAGTAAGGAAGAAATAGGGTCAACATAAAACCCTTGTACCAAAATTATAGTTACCTTAACAAAACCCTGAGGATTAAAGGACCCAAAAGAAGAAGGAAAAAACTATCACCTGGATACACCCTACAACGAACCTATGTCCCAATGGAGAAGACCCATGAGGTGACCACAAAGTGAGGTGTTGCGAATCATCAGACCAAGAAAAGCACGTAAATCGTTTGAACTGCATTCTGGTAAATAGAGAAAAAGAAAGATGAACCAAATAGGAGCCACCCATATCAAATTTTCAGAAAATAAACACATATTAAGGAAAACCCTTTACCTATAATAGCTTGTCATGCTCAAACTTATGTCACCATGCAAGAAAATCATCTCAAGAAACGTCGCCTTGCATAATGGGTACTTAAATTGAGAGAATTGTAACCTAAAAAGAATAACACAGGGGTTCTTAAACAACCATGTGGACTATGAAGATAGGTGTAAAGGAAATTAGTGAATAGAGGGAGGTTCTTTGGAGATTTTGAGCATGCAAGAGGGAGTTGTGGTTGTGCCCATAAGGAAGCACATGGCAAGTGAGAGAGGGGTAATGGCTTAGATTTCCTAGAAACCAAGCAAAGGGTCTCTGCATGCCTTCAACCAAGAGCGCGATGATAATAATGGCTGATTGTGAGTAGTGAAATAGGGAAAAAGTATATTACGGTTGGAACATTTGATTCCATCATCAATTCCATAACTGATTCATCACCACCATTGAACACAAAACTAGGTAGATATGGATGCCTCGTAGACACTCTCTCAACCCATAACGTGAAAAAGGTGAGTTGGCGGGGTTATAGTGGTGCATACAACAATATAATGTGAATTAATAAAAGCAGTGACCCAGGTTAATCCTTACAAGTAAGAATTGCATTAATAACTATACCACCATATCAACAGCTTTAATGCCCTGCAATTCATATGAAGTAAATTTGAACATATAATAATGGCAGGGTTAATAACCTAAGTTGATGTGCCTAGATATAAGGGGTATTAAAGTCATATTTGAATCCCAAAAGGAATGTAAGATATGCATAACTTGGCATGTATAGGTTAGGGATCCTTTATGCCAAACACATAATGATAACCACCCGCACCACAAAGCACATATTAACATAGCGTAGGGAAATTCTAAAGGGAAGATATTAGATAAAGGAATGTATGTCATAATGAAAAAGGTGAAATATCAGTGAAGCTGCCTTATTTAGATTTAATAACTATGATTACTAAATGGAGTAAGTTAAGCTATGACATTATAAAGGAAGAAAAAAAAAATATGTGTTTATGATATTGTAAAGATGGGAGATATTACATGTTATTGACCACAGTTGTCACAATACGATGATAGACCATGGTTTACCATGGTTGACCATGATTGGCCATGGCTAAGCATCGTTGACGATGGTTGATTTGCATATTGAGGCAATCTATCACAATGAGATGTTGGACCCTAGTTGACCATGGTTGATTTTCATATTGGCCACATTTTACCATGATTGACTGTGCTTTACCATGATTGACTGTGCTTTACCATGGTTGAATTTCATAATAGGACAATCTTTGTCACATTGTGACATTGGAATATGAACCCAATAAACCCATGGAATTACCAAGGTAACTATCATGGTAGTCATGGTAATCATGATCTATCTATCACTTATACTTAAGCCACGACTCCTGAGGGAACTATGGTTCACCATGGTATTCATTTTGATTATTGTTGACTATGATGCCCATGTTTATTATAAATGACCATATATTCTCTAGATTTAAGTTGAAAATCATTTTTTCCATTAAACTTTTAACATTAAAATTAACATGGTAGTTTATAAATGTGAAATTTAAACTATCATGGTCACAAGTATCTTGATTTGAATCAAATTCCATGAAAAACCTCTTTTGTTGTCTAAGAATCTTTTGTGGCTTTATCAACTGAATAGTGGTTCCCACCTTGCATGAAAATCCATTAGCCCAATCCTTGTGCAAATTATTTACATTTTAGACAAATGTTACTAGGTTTTCATCTTCCCTCTTCATCTCATTGATTAACATTGATTTACTTAATATGAAGAAAAAAATTCATTAAACCTATCAATATTGAATCATAAGATTGGTCTATCTAAATAGGGTGTTACTAACTTTGATATTAAAAGTGTGTCATTAAGGCGAATGTTTATTTATGTTTAGATGCATGGTGAATATTTTTGAAAGACTTATGTTTCTGTTTTCTCATCGGCCAATAGTTTTGTGTTTGAATATATTGTTCTCTCATAAAGAAAAAATAATGCAAATAATTTTTAAATTGAATTTCAATAAATTTATGTAATGCAAAAAGTTTCATAATAAAATAACACTAACATACAATTGATGAGTACGATCTTTCCATATAATTTTATTTATTTATTTATTTTATATTTTAATATTTGAGTTATAATATAAAATTAATCTTAAAATCATATATATATATATATATATATATATATATATATATATATATATATATATATATATATATATATATATATATATATATATATATATATATATATATATATATATATATGTTGAATCTAGGTTGGATCCAACTCATCTTTAGTACAGAAAAATGAGTAAAACGCAAGTTTGAACTTTATAAATTTGTGTAGGTCTTGTGCATGAGGTACTTTGAGGATATTATCGCATACCAAAATGATGTATCTCCTAAGAAATACTTTGCGAAGATCAAGCAAAGGGAGAAAAAATTAGGAATGGAAGTTTTGGTGAGTAACAAAACATATGTAAATTCTTAGGTTTTTAGTTTATAGAGAGGCATTTGGATTTATAGAAACTAAGTAAAACCAAATAAAATTATAAATTTATCTAGAAAAATATTTATGAAAACTTAAAGTTCTAAAAGCCAAAAAAAATTATAAAAAATTAAAACTTAAATTTATAGAAGTCAAATATCACAAAAATATGATCTTATAAAACCTCTATATATAAATATACTTGTTAAAACTAGAATTATAAAACATTGACATATAAAACCTAAAATTATAAAATCATAAAGTTAACGGTGGTTGATTTCATGTTTATAATATTAATATCGCGATAGTTGTTAATGTCTGACATGTCAATCCTTTTTTCAATCAGATTAAAAAAAAATTACTTATTATTAGTAGGTGCCTTAAGCAGTACTATAGCAATTAGTAGATCATTGATGCTCAATTAATCTATTTGTTGACAATTTTTTTTTCATGTTATCACCCTTTAACAAAAGTTTTAGAATGGCAAGTTTCATGCATCGAAATTTTAACGAAGGTTTTTGGCTAGAAAAAAAGGGACCTATTATTGTAGGCTTCGCTTATCCCAATGTAGAAATGCGGTGAAAAGTTAGATTTTAGCCCAAATGTGAAAAATTAGATTTTAGCCAAAATGCAGCAATGTGGTGAAAAGTTATATTTTAGCCAAAGTACAACAATGTAGTGACAACTTATTTTATTTTATGTAATATAAAAATTATATTAAAGGATTGGAATTTTATGAAAAGATTCCATCACCTCACCAACTACCTCACCGCCAACTATCTAGCTGCCACCTCTTAGGTGTTAGCTACCGTTGCTTCTCAACTTCTAGCCACATGTCACCAAAAACAATATGAAATTCGTATTAACAAGAATAACATGAAATTAGTCTTACTACTCTTCCTCATTGGGAATTCATAGCTTCTTCCCCCTACCTTGGTTGGTCTACGGCTTGTGGCTTTTGCTGCACTACTACACAGATGTTTCTCGACACTTTGCCTAAGTTCCTCATTTCACCCTCTTGGTGAAGGGGTGTAGAGCCTTCAGCATCAGATAGTGTTAATAGTAACATCTCATTACATTTGATATGACCTTCAACTACTGCTAGTGGTTTACTCTTACCTTCATGAAGAGAAGTTAAGCCACTGGGTATCAATCTGGTGAATCTGGCTGAGCTAAGGAAGCTGTGGGATTTCCCCTATGTCTGGGAACTCTACCACTAATGCTACTAGGGATGATCAACTACCTTCTATTCCTTTTTGAACTGCGTTCTAGGCTTTTGCCTTTGTAGGTTTCCCCATTGCTGCTTAGTTGGATGCTTCTGCAAAGTCTCTTCCATCAAAAAGTCTATTCCACCCAAAAGTCTCTTTATATATACTTAAGACATGTTTCAAATGTTTTAAAGTACATGTTATAGAGGATCATTTGTTTCACAGAGTATCACCTATTTCAGAAAACCAAATGGTAAGGACGATTTTTAAAATTGGTACGTGTAATATCATTGCAAATTTCATTTCAAACTTAAAATAATAAAAAACATCACCTGTTTCCTTCCAAAAATGGAATATAGTTTACTTGAAAAAATGTAATTTGCTAAAGTGTTTTCTAATGTAATCTTCTAAAGTTGCTAGAGTTACAACATAGTAATAAATGCTAATCAAAAGTATAAATTTTAACTTCTCACTTATAATAGAAATCTTTTAGTTTCACGCCAGTGTTATAGCTTCACAACTTAAGGTTTATTCTTGTTTGGTAATGGATTTTGTAAATGCCTATCTTAGTTTTTATACTACTTAAAGCTTGGAAAATCAAGACTTTCCAGCTCAATTACTTATTTTTGCAAGACTTTTCACTCAATTACTTACTATTTCTTGAAGGAAGATATTAATGTATGAAAATAATTATCAAAACTTGCAATAAACCAGGAATAAAGACTTACGTCTATGTCTTACTGGAATTTCGTTTCTGGATGGTAGCTTACTCTCTTCCAGTAAATGCAAGGAATGAATAAACATTACCTCTTTATCAGAATAGGAACGAAACCTATTTATCATAATAGGAACCAACCATGTAGAACAAAAATGAGGTTCAAGATGCCACTAGTACCCTTTGAAACATTACCTGTTTATGAGCCACCTATTTTTCTGTGGGCTGATAAAACCAAGGGAACCAACCATGTAAAACAAGCATGCGGTTCAAGATGTTGCTAATACCCTCTGAAGGTCTTGGTGCTCAACCTCGTCATTCTCTATTGGAGTAGTCTTACCAATATCTCATGCACATCTATTAGTAGTTATGCCAAAAAATGAAGGTCATCAAGACATCAACTCTATTTTACCTCTACAAGAAACCGACACCGTTCAGTGACAATATGCAAGGGTATGCGAATGCAGGTAACCATGGAGGCTTAGCTCAATAAAGAAGAAAAAATGGAAAATATTCCCAACAAAATCATCACACAATTCTCTGAACTATAGAAAATCTATGACACTCTCTTGATTGATGAGAAAACCCTTCCCACATTGACCAACAATCTGTGGATAAACAAAATTGAAGTGTTGTTGCATCTAGTCTCTCAAAAAAATGCCTCTCTAAAACTCAACCTTAGCAGACTTTAAATGCCTCTCTTAAGCTCATCCTTAGCATACTTTTCCCATACAACATCTAGATGCAATACAAAAATTATATTTACACTTGTCAGGCTTGATCTTTCTAATAAGAACTTGGAGGTATGAATATTTCAAGAATGTTCTTTATTTGTATTCTAGGGATGAACCTCTCTAAAGAGATTGATGGAGATTTAACTGTCTATTTTAGAGCTCCGCCTAACTTGTGTCCCTACCTTCTTCCTGTGATGTCTTTACTCCTATGTCCCTACCTTCTTCCTATACTCTCTCTGTCACCTTTGCTGCTAGATTAAATTGAGCTTATTCATGGCTTAAATACATAGCTGAAACAGACCACAAATTTTCTAATTTATGTTTGAATTCATTGTTTGTTGCAACCAAAGGTGATTGGATTTGGGTTTTTTTCTCTCTTTTAAATCCCATAGTGCCATGGTCTTAACCATGCAATGGATATTCTGGCTTATTGTTTTCTTTAAAACCAAAGTGCCAGGACATAACTAAATCTCATTGTCATTGCATTATTTTGGTTATGGAATAAGTTGCATTTTTTGGTTTCAAATTATTGTAGATCACACAAACATGTGGTCACCAAGCATGACAAAAGTGAGTGTGTTAATTCTACTCATTTTTATACTTATGTGACACAGGGTTACCCACACTTTCACCCACAGTAGGCATGTCTTATACATATATCTGATATGTCCTAGGAATTTTAACTCACTAAGGAGTCAAATCTTCAATTCTTAAGGATAAGGCCCCTTTCTTAAACTCTGCAGAATGATCTATAGCATAACAAAGTCTACCATTAATCCACCCTTTCCTTTATATCGACACTCATTCTCCATCTATTGGGACTTAATCACCCCTCTAAACATTTGTTAACCTTTTTTAACCCATATATATATATATATATATATATATATATATCTGCACATTAAACTAAATCCCACTCATTCCTTTGGAATTACACAAGAAATCCTTCATATCACGCTATCTTATATTATAATCTTTTTATAATATAAATCACTATAAACATTCATAAACCATACCCTTTAGCCTTTTTATAGCCATCGCACGTTTTTTGGTGCATGCCTTTATCGCAATCGGGTATCGGCTCTCCGTGGTCACACTACACATGAACCTTCTGCTTCTGATATGCGATTACACTGCTGGATTTCAAATACTACAAATTGCACCATTTAATTCTATTGGGTCCGCCATCTCAATGCTTTTGTCATGACCCTTCTTCATCGTCGATCTTATCCTCGATCCGATGGTTGTACTCCTTCCCGATCAACAGACTTGCCCGACACTTACAACTGTTGATCAAGATCCACTTAATTCAACGCTCTACAACAATTTCGAGTAAACAAGTTACGTGAGGGTTAATGCCTTTTCGGATCTGATGGGCATTATAAACTCCCAACTTATAAAAGTTTGGGTCTGCCACTTATGGTTAACGCTTGATCAACTTACGACTCGATATCCGTTGGATGATGAGCTCTTTAGATCCTACAGTGTAGATCGATACCCGTATTCTCTCTCCACCAATACTTAGATTGAATCTTTGCCATTGTTCTTCTTCCTAATCCAACGTTCCATGCTTGATATCGCTTGATTGCAATCAGGGATTTCTTAAGGCTGTCGTTCACTACTCCTGTTGCTTTCCTCTGATGCAATATATCAGAGAAATCGCACTTCGCAACACTTCAAGGCTAGTTCCCTCCTCTTGCGATCTAATCCTATTCGTTGATCCTAAAGATCCAACGAATCTTGTGTGCTGATAATTTATTCTTTCGCCTTCTCTTCACTTGGGTTTTTTCCCAGTTCTTCAATGTTTCTTGGTTGTTTTGAGTTTCTTCGGGATTTCTCATCCTTCGTTGTTCCACCGCACACTCCTCCTAGCTTAACTTTATGAGTCCTTTACTCACGGGTGATTCAACCATTACTTGGTTCTGCAATCATTCAACGCCCATTAAGATCCTCTGTCTCTTCTCTTCCTCTATGTATTTGCCTTGACTCTACATGCACACATAATTATACCAAATTCCAATTCAATCATCACTCATCATTTAACACTCGAACAAACATTTGAACTCAGAATTGAGTTGATTATATTAATAAATATAAACAATGATTACAAAATGGGATCTCTATCTCTCTAGCCTGATGTTATAATATTAGTGACCTCTGTTTAAACTCTTCCCATAGGCTTAAAACCACACTCTAGCTATCTATCTAGCCTGTCTAATTTCTTACTTTCTAACCCCTATATTTGCCTCTTAGGCTTACATTTATACAAAGGGATTCTAAAACCAATTCCTAGTTTAGATCCATAAATTCTTCAACAAAATCCTAAAATCTCTTCCTCATCCCTAAGGATCCTCTCTAATCCATAAAATCATGAACTAACACCTAATTTGAGTTTTACAGTTGATTCTCAAATCCTCTCATCTTTCAATTATCCTAAATTCCTCATGTTCTCCTACATTTGAGAACATTTACAAATATGGCTCACTATATTCAATTAAATTGTATTCTCATTAAAATTACTCAAAAGCCTAAATAATTACATTAATTCACACTTAGGAGACCAAATCCCTTGAAAACACAATACCCCTATGTCTACTAAAATACAATGACATTATTGGGTTGAATGCTCTTGCATCAAACTCCCAAAGTAGAAAATTTTCATGATCTCCTGATCATGTGTCTTCATAAGTTGATAGAAAACCTCCAAGGTCCCAAACTTTTGTTTGTAGTTTCCCAAATGATTTGCTCCTTTGCTGCTAATGTATGTCTATTGTCTTCTATTTCAGCTTCCTCTCCTTGTCAATCAGGTTCATACTCTGATTGATCTTGCTTCCTGCTGCTATCATTCTCCTCCATATGGACTGTTTCATGATTAATTGCCATAATTCTTCAACCTTTGACTCCAACACATCCTTGGTCTGGTCCATATTCTACCACTTAATTCTGCCTCTTGCTCTTTGTTTCAAGTTGTTTCTGTTGTCCACTAACTCTTCAAACCACTGTTATTCTCTTTGAAGCTGTCAAATGCTATCACCTTCTCCTACTTGTTATTCTCTTATTCTGATTACAATGGCCTCCATTTCATCCTTACCCTCTTTCATGATTATTTCTATCTGCACTGAATCATGACTCTCCAACGTTCTCACCAACAATTGAGCATCTCTGTTCCATGGATTAAATTCTTCCACGGAATCTTCTTATTTCATTTTCATTTGGCTACTCATCTGTGCCAAATTTCCTCCAGCATATGAAACTAAACCTGCACTCACAAAAAAATTGTTAAAATAAAAAACATAAGGCTTCTGCACCTTTTCCTCCTTTGGCAACAATTCAATTTGCTGCTCTGTCTTATCCTCTTCTATCAGCACATAAGTATGCTGATTTGAATTCCAAAAAGGATTCATGAGACTATCAAATAGTCTCTCCTCCACACCATCTGTTCTAATGATGTCTTTTTGTCCCTATCCACTGCAATGAACTTCTTTATTCTCGTTCAATTCTGATTTTACAACCTGAACACTTACTTTTTGGTCTTCTAGTCTTTTCTCCAAAAGACTTAACTCCTGCCACAAATTTGCCATCTCACTTGGAATTTCTCCCAAAAGTTTTGTACAATCTCCACTATCTTCTTCTTTGTCACAAGCATAACTTTTTGACACTATTTCTTCATTCTCTATTAGAATAAAATTCTAATCCTCCATATCTTTTATAGTTTTAGATGTTTGTCCATCACTCTGCCTTTCATCATTTAAGAAAATTAATTCCTCATTATTCTCCTAAGTAGCAAATTTCTTATCATAAGACATAACTGTCTCATCTCCACTGAAGATATTTCCTCCATTGAGCATGGAATTTATCAACTCTCTTTGTTGTAATAACTCAACTTGACCATCCTTTGAAAGGCAGTCATCATCATACTTTACCTGGCAATTTTCAACTTCATTCAAGATATTTCCATAAAATGGTTTGTCTTCTGCAATACCTGCATTCGTGCACACCTTGTTAGTTCTAAAACCACAAGACCTCATGACTTCATTTGATGATTCAATTACCAATTCCTCCATCTATTCCAAGTCCTTT
This sequence comes from Pinus tabuliformis, assembly GCA_031772625.1. Classification (NCBI taxonomy): domain Eukaryota; kingdom Viridiplantae; phylum Streptophyta; class Pinopsida; order Pinales; family Pinaceae; genus Pinus; species Pinus tabuliformis. The sequence goes on from CM062815.1 coordinate 125,347,525, forward strand.
ACATGGCTTAGAAATATTTCGATGGTCTTCTCCTCAATCTCATCAAGTCCTTTACTTGATTGCTTTATATCCTTCTCTACTTCCTCTTTTAAAACAAAATCTAGATTTTGCCTGTCTTCTTCCCTTTTTATGTGAATATCAGCAAATTGTGATTCTTTACAAATTTATCCTACAAACATAAACAAATTGTCAGATTTAAAATCTTTTTATCATTTTATCTTACTTGAAGTTTCAATCTTCAAGTCTTCATCTTCATTCAGAACTTCACCCTGCTCTTGTTTACAAATGGACACTTCCATTTCCAACTCAGCTTCTCTGAGTTTTCCCATTAGCCACCTTGTATTTGTTGTAGCCTTCTTTGCAACTTATGCCCCTTCATTGGCTTCTTCCTCAAGACCCAACCTTGTCTCTAGCCTTCCTCTAGTATCATCATCAATACATCGAGTTTTTCTTTCATCTCTGCAATTTCCTCATCAATTTCCTCTTGACTCATCCTCTTGCCATTTTTCTTAGAATTTTCTTTCTTCATCTTTCTTTTGTTGTGGTCTTCCTCAAAACCTCTACTATGAATTTCAGTAGCCATCTTCTTCTCCTCTTTATATGAGTTCCTCACTCATTCAATATGAGCTACACTAAATCCTCTGCAAAACAAAGTCCTTGTTGCAACTTACCTCACCAAGCTTTCCTCTGTACTTGGTCTTTTGGCAAGCACTTGGTTCTCTATCTTTGGAACCTCCTTTGAGCAATTCTCTCTACTCCTTCTAGGCTTCAATTCATCTGCACCTTCTAAGAACACAACTATCCTATTTTATGTCAATCACCATGAAATACTTGGTTCTGGCCACTTCCTCTTTCACTTAGAAAGTCTTACCAGCTTCCTTCATTACCTTGGAAATTCTACCCACAACCTTTGTGTAATTTCCTTTGCGATCTACAACAATACCTCTGTAGTAACAAGTCTCCTCCTTTCTACATATGCCTCACTAAGCTTCTCTCCTATGAGCTCAGTCTTTCAGCATTTCTATGGTTTTTTCCTTTGGAATGAATTGAGCACTCCTCACTCTAGGTTGCTACAATATTCTCACTTCCTTATGTTGTCACCCGCATATCAATGTTACTCAAGCCAAAGGTCATTCTCAAAAGCTTGATTCTCAGTTTCCTTTGGAGAATACTCCTATCCTCTTTGTCCAACCTTCAATTGGATTCTTTAGGTTCACATTTGAGTGAATATCCACTTTCCTCAAGGAACATCACGGTGTTTTCCTTATGCTGCTACCTGTGCAACAATATAAAAGCCACACATACTCCACTCTTCAAATCAAACTAAACAAAACATGTCATCTCACCTTCAAGATCTCTGCATGATATTGTTCTACCATTTCCTATACTTTGAATGGATTGTCTCTGTCTCTTGCATCTGCAAGTTCTGCTGCACTTTACCTCTATGTGCCTACTATGTATCATATTAAAATATGAACTCCTCTTTCCTGCATAAAGATATTAAAAGACATAACTCTCTTCCAAGTCCTTTCCTTTACATAGAATTTCTTTGTTCTATTTAACACAAATTGTTTCAATTACAATTCTGCTCTAATACCAAATGACGCAGGGTTACCCATGCTTTCACCCACACTTTGCATGTCTTATACATATATCTGATAGGTCCCAGGAATTTTAACTCATTAAGGAGTCAAATCTTCAATTCTTAAGGTTTAAGTTCGCTTTCTTAAACTTTGCGGAATGATCTATAGACTAACAAAGTCTACCATTAATCCACCCTTTCCTTTATATCGAAACTCATTCTCCATCTATCGGGACTTAATCACCCCTCTAAACCTTCGTTAACCTTTTGTTAACCCATATATATATATATATATATATATATATCCACACATTAAACTGAATCCCACTCATTCCTTTGGACTTACACACTAAATCCTTCATATCATGCTATATTCTATTATAATGTTTATATAAAAGAAATCACCATAAACATGCATAAACCATATATTTTCGACTTTTTATAGCCCTTGCATGTTTTCCAATGCATGCCTTTATCGCAATCGGGTATCGGCTCTCCACGATCACACTACACATGAACCTTCCGATTCCGATATGCGATTTCACTGCCAAATTTCAAATACTACAAACTGCGCCATATAATTCTATTGGGTCTGCCATCTCAATTCCTTTGTCGTGACCCTTCTCTATTATCGATCTTATCCTCGATTTGACGGCTTTACTCGTTCCCAATCAATAGACTTGCCCGATGCTTTACAACCATTGATCAAGATCTGCTCAATCCGACGCTCTACAACAATTTCAGGTGAGCAAGTTATGTGAGGGTTAATGCCTTTTCGGATCCGATGGGCATTATAAACTCCCAAATTATAAAATTTTGGGTCCACCACTTATGGTTAAGGCTTGATCAACTTATGGCCCGATATCCGTTGGATGATGAGGTCTTTAGATCCTACAGTCCAGATCAATACCCATCTTCTCTCTCCGCCAGTACTTAGATTGAATCTCTGCCATTGTTCTTCTTCCTGATCCGACGGTCCACGCTTGATATCACTTGATCGCAATCGGGGATTGCTTAAGGCGCTCGTTCACTGCTCCTACTCCTATTACTTTCCTCCGATGCGATATATCAGAGTGATCACACTTCATAACACTTCAAGGCTAGTTCCTTCCTCTTGCGATATAATCATGTACGTTGATCCTCAAGATCCAACGGATCCTTTGCGCTGATACTTTATTCTTTCGCCTTCTCTTCACTTGGATTTTTTTCTACCATTCCACAATGTTTCTTGTGTGTTTTGAGTTTCTTCGGGGTTTCTCATCCTTCGCTATTCCGCTGCACACTCCTCTTGGCTTAACTCTGTGAGTTCTTTACTCATGGACGATTCAACCATTACTTGGTTCTGCGATCTTTCAACGCCCATTAAGATCCTCTGTCTCCTCTCTTCCTTCGTGTATTCACCTCGACTCTACCTGTACAAATAATTATACTGAATTCCAATTCAATCATCAGTCATCATTTAACACTCGAACACACATTCAAACGCAGAATTGAGTTGATTATATTAATAAATATAAACAATGATTACAAAATGAGATATATATCTCTCTGGCCTGATTTTCTAATATCACCGACCTCTATTTACACTCTACCCATAGCCTTAAAACCACACTCTATCTATCTATCTAGCCTGTATAATTTCTTACTTTCTAACCCTTGTCCTTTCGTTTTAGGCTTACATTTATACAAAGGGATTCTAAAACCAATTCCTGGTTTAGATCAATAAATTCTTCAAAAAAATCCTAAAATCTCTTCCTCATCCCTAAGGATCCTCTCTAATCCATAAAATCATGAACTAACTCCTAATCTGAGTTTTACAATTAATTCTCAAATCCTCTCATCTCTCAATTATCCTAAATCCCTCATGTTCTCCTACATTCGAGAACATTTACAAATATGCCTCACTATATTCAATTAAATACTATTCTCATTAAAACCACTCAAAATCCTAAATAATTACATTGATTCACACTTAGGAGACCAACTCCCTTGAATACACAATACCCCTATCTACTAAAATACAATGACATTATTGGGTTGAATGCTCCTACATCATTATGCGAATTATAATGGACCAACTCACCATAAAATCCAAGTGTGATAATCATATCTGCCACCTGGTATTCGTTTAATTAATACGAACGTTAAGTGCATGCTAGGTTGAGTGGATCATGGAACAAGTGAGTGCGTTGGGTTTGCTCATCTTTTTACTATGCCCCACGATCTTTGATAGTTTTGTTCTCGATCAATTGATAGTGGTGGTGAATTCGTTTTATGAAATTATGGTATATACCTAAATTTCATCTTCTATATACTTTTTAACAGCCTAGCAAATTATTATAAACCTAAATCAAATAAAATTTCGCAATTTTCCTAATAAATCTACTGGTTCAAATTGTCTTCATATGCTTCTACAACTTATTTCTCTACTAAAACCATCAAATAATCAAGGGATATAATCAATCATCCTCTCTATTTCAAGAAAATAATATTTAAAACTTTAAATATGGAATTTATCAATCCTTTCTTTCAACATACTAAACACTGCCATATTTTTGTTCTCTTATTTTCATATTTTTCCTGAATCTATTACAACAACACATTTGGATCACAAAATAAATGAGGTTTTGATGTTTTAATATCAGCTTCAATCTTTCAATTTGTTCAAACACTATCACATGGTTGAGTTTCAAGCCATTAAACCAGAGCAACAATAGAAAGCCATCATCCACATATAGCATGTGAATACAAAAATTCTTTCATCTAAGAACATCATCGGGATCATAGTCAAACAAAATGCAAAGTAACAAAAGTGATATAACCTTGGAAGATTGCACGGGACCTCGAAGGGCACAAAAAGTAGCATGAAGCAACAACTCTCCCATCCTAGGGTTAGAATGCCTGAATACTCTCGTCGTCGGCCCTCTCGACTGACCGAGACCATAGGAATCTTAGCCCAACAACAAGCAATTACTGTATGTGGTGACTTCAAATTCAAATTCTCTCTCCCATTTGTGATCCTTTTCTTTATCCCATTCCCACTCCTTCTCCTTTAGTACCTCCATTGCCACTCGCTCTCATTGCTTCATCAAATGACATAGTAGATTATTTTATATGTGTCTATTTTATACATGGAATCTTCCATGTGTACTTCAATTTTATCTGTACTAACAAATGAAATGGGGTTTTTTAATGACTGATTTGAGAATTACATTATGTATTGTATTGCAGTCTGAAATGGCAGCCACCCACGCTGCTGAGATGGTCACAGATTCAAATCCCACTAGATGCAAGAGTCTTAATAAGAAATTAATATCTATTCTATGAAAATATGTGAAGAAATGCATACCTATTCTATGAACTGCATATGCTACACACACTACCACCGCTTTGCAATCCTTGTTCAGAAAGAAATGCATATCTATTCTATGAAATGAATATGCGGCAGGGACTACCCTTACTTTGTAATCCTTTTTTGGAATGAGCTTTAAAAGATCTCTTAGATATTTAGCTGTCCACAATGGGGTCATGCTAGTTGGGTAATTTATTTAAAGGGTTCACATTTATTTTTATAAAGGAAAAAAAGAGTTTATTTTACAGTTTTACAATTTAAGATGGAGAGGCTTTGTCGATAGCTAATCATAGGGATTGAGTGAGGAATTGTAAATAGTGTAAATAATAAATAAGGAAAATGGAAGAGTCATCTAGAGATGAAACTCAAGAGTCACTCCCTCATGTATATAACTATAAACAACCCAAATGAATAAATAGATTTCATTTGAGGAGTTACCTCTTGACCTGACATGATATCAAAGCCAACTCCATTTTTGGCATTCCAGACTACCTTTGTAACTCCATTCTACCATTTCTGTAGCCTGGCATATTATATGTCCTTTTGTATCTGTGTTAGTGTTAATTCCATTCCAGCTTCACTCCTGGATCTCTCCACTTCGTATTTGGCTATAGATAAATATTATCTGACTGTTTAAAACACTAGTCAGCCTCTCTGTTAATCACTTCCCACATAACATTGTTGATTATAATAGATACACAGCACTGTTCGATTGCTCTCCCTCTCACCATCGACTCCTCCTACGCTGGTCATTGTCCACTATGGTGTAGCGGAAGCGTGATGGGCGCATCCTTTGTAACATTGGCAGTCTTTGGAGCCATGGGGGCTTATGTTGAGAAATCCCCCAACATTGTGAGAGCCTCTGTAAGGGGTATGCTTGGTGGATAGGCTACCATGCTCATCACCTATGGTATGCTCATGTTCTTTGGTTTCGTCGGAATTTATTAAGAAAGGGAAACTGCAATCTATGTATTTATTGGACAGCTAATGAATATGTACTGACATGTTATATGAGTTCTTCAACTCTTATTTTTGGTCGCAGTACATTTTAAATCAACCATGTTGCGTTTTTTATTACTGTTCTAGAGCACGTTGTCTCTATGCTCTCCTTCGGTTGTAATACATAGTTTCATATTACGTTGAACTCCCCCCCTCACATTGTTTGGTATTCCAGTTTGTGTGCAGTCATATCATACAACGCGGCCTCTCCACATACAGTCCCGCTCCATATATGTTTCTCCTGCACAGTTGGCTCATACGCTACTCCTGTATGCCCATACTCCTGTTGGTACTCTCATATGCCCCTATTTTGATACCTTCGATCCAAAGAATTATGTTGAATGCTCCTCACTTTTATATACTATCTTCTCCCTACGTTTAATGCCCTCCGCAGAAGGAGAACTATCCTGAGTGGTCTCGGAAAAATCAAATAGACTCTCATTTTTAATGAGTTGTGGAAAGGAGTGCGTGTTGGAGCTGGAGACAAAGAGTCAGAACAACCTACCTCAGACAAGGAATTTTCCATTTGGTAAAATAAGAACAGAAAGTCTTATGCCTTGATTGCAGCATCAGTTAATGAAGTGGTGATTCACCATATTTCTCCATTGTCAGATGCTTTCAAAGCCTTGCAAAAATGGAAGTAACTCTATGACTCACACTCTGAACTTGAAGTTGTTCAACTCATGATTAAATTGCTCAGCCTTGAATTAAAAAATGATGATCCTGTTTCTCTTGCATCAGAAGTAAAATATATTATGCATGATATCAAAGTCACTAATGTTGAACTCGACATTCCTCTAATAGCTTTTTTCAAGGCACTTTATCCCACTTACTCAAATTATCTTGAGTCATTGCAAGCAAATGGAAACCTCAAATAAATTACCTTTGATTCAATTATGCATAAATTTTCTGAGAGAGAGAAATATTTTGGGAGGAAGACAACTCCTTAGTCTTTTGAAGCAATTGCATGTCTTGCACATAGACAGAAGAATGTTATTCAAGATTCTTCCAGAGGAAGAGGTGGTCGAAGAGGGAGAGGAAGGAGAAATTTCCCAAGGAGAAAAGTCAGATTTGAATTGCATACGTTGCAATAGATATGGATCCAATGATGCATCCGCATGCACGTTGCCCTGGGGAAAAATTGAGAAGGAAAGAAATCAACCGAAAGATAAAAATAATGATAAAGAGAAAGGTAAAGCACCTAAATCTGCTCACTATGTTGTGGCACATTGTAACATTGGAGTAAATGAAGACTTGTTTATTGGTTCACTTGATTCTTGGAAAAATGATTGGTTTTTTGATTCAGGAGCAACTTACCACATGAATTTTAGAAGATATTATTTTGAAGAATTTACTGACAATGTTGATGGAGAAGTATACTTTGCAGACAAATCAAAACTCAGGCCATTAGGGCTTGGCACAATCAGGCTTAAATTTCTTGGTCTTCTAGACTTTCTTTTGCATGATGTTTTATATCTAGCACAACTGAGGAAAAACTTGTTGTCCTTGGTCCACATCTACCAGCAAGGACACTCCATTTGTATGTTTGATGGAAAGGTTGAGACGATAAAAGCATCATATCACTCGGTTTTCATGACACGGATAAAATAAGAAAGGCTTCTCAAGCTACAAGGTACCGCTGTTCGTGCACAAAATTTTTCATACAACTCTCATTATGATGAGGGTACATTTCCATCGACTCTATTATGGCATGCTATATTTGGACACTTGAAATATGACAGCCTCCGCTTTGAAGAAAAATGGTGTTACTGGTTTGCCTACAATTCCTAGGAAACTGAAGCAATGTGATTCTTGCATTATAGGAAAGCATAACAAACAATCCCTTCATGATTCACATTCTAGAGCACATAGAAAACTTAAACTCATTCATTCAGATTTATGTGGTTCAATGCCTGTTCCTTCTGCAAATGGAAATAAATATATGATGAAAATTATTGATGACGACGCCATAATGTGTTGGGTCTATTTATTGAAGAACAAATCTGATGCATTTCAAACATTTAAGAACTTTCATACATGGATTGAAAATGATGTACAATCTCCTATTGTCTCTATTCACACTCATAATGGAAAAGAATACACTTCAAATCAATTTGAAAGCTATATTTGCCAACATGGGAGCAAACAACAAACAATTGTGCCTTATAATCCCCAACAAAATGGAGTAGCTGAAAGAATGAATAGAACAATCATAAATATGGTGCGCTCCATGATATTTTTCAAGATTGTAAAATTGATGTTTTGGGTTGATGCAGTTCTATGTGTTGTATATGTAAAGAATAGATGTCCATCTAATGCTATTAGAAACAAGAATCCTTATGAAATGTGGTATGGGCATATTCCTTTGGTAAAACATCTTACAGTCTTTGGTTCCACCTGTTATGCCTTGACACCAAAGGTACATAGAAAAAAACTTGGTGCAAGGAGTCATAAGTGTATCTTCATTGGGTATTCAAACACCTCCAAAGCATATCATCTCTATGATAAAGTTAATAAAATTTTTGTTGTAACTATTGATGTAATCTTTCTTGAATCATCCAAAGCTAACAATGTTGTTGAGTGGCAACTTCATCACTTGGATATATTCGCAAATGCAAAATCATTTCAAGAATTTGATAATCAAATTCAACATCTTGAAGGGGGGATTCCTATACTAGATCAACATGTGGAATCTTCTTCTGAAGCACTCTCTCCGCCGCATGAAACTCCAACCACTCATGATACTTTGAGTGATGTGATTGACAAAATTGGGAGACTCAATCTTGATTAAGTCCCAACTCAATCAACTGAGCAGCCTGGACCATCATAGAAAGGTCCCCCAAAGTGGCTGAGAAAGACACTTGAAAGTGTTCATCCTGATGAGGTAGGAAAGACAGGAACAAGAATTTCAATCCGACAAAATGGAGGTGATGTAGATGACTTTGATTCAACTATTGATATGATTATGAATTGAATTTGTCTACAGATTTTGAACCAACTTCCTTCAAAGAAGTTGCTTCTCATTATTAATGGAAAGAAGTGATGCAAATGGAGTATGATACCTTGATAATGAGTGGCACTTGGAAGCGGGTTGATCCTCCATTGGGAACCAAACCAATTGGTTGCAAGTGGGTCTACAAGAACAAGTATAACGCCGATGGCTCACTTGAGAAGCACAAAGCCAGGCTTGTGGCAAAAGGTTTTGCATAGAAGGAAGGGGTTGATTATGAGGAGACGTTTTCCCCCAGAGAAAAATGGGTTAGCATCAAGACACTCTTTGCCCTAGTAGCTCAGAACGGTTGGAAAGTCCAGCAAATGGATGTCAAAATGCTTTCTTGAATGGAGATCTAAAAGAGAATGTTTTTATGTCCCACCCTATAGTATTTGCTCTGAAAGGACATGAACATAAAGTATGAAAACTTATGAAATCCTTGTATAGTCTCAAGCATTACTACGCACCTCGTATGAACAATTAACTGGGCATCTTCTAAAACTCAATTTCAAATATTATGATCTTGATGGTGCAACTTTGTTTGTCAACAAAGTTGGAAAAAAGGTTGTATATATTGTGGTATATGTAGATGATCTTTTGATGATAGGGAACAATGAGAGCTACATTGCATCCATAAATAAGGGATTGAGGAAAGGTTTTTAAATGAATGATTTGAGCTATGTTCATTACTATATTGGTTTTGAAGTAACTCAACGTCCGAATTCTATATTGCTTTCTCAAAAGAAGTACATCGGAGATCTATTGAACAACTTTGGCATGACTGAATGCAATCCTCTGTTGGCATTATGATTCAGGTTTAGAACTATGGCACAGGTGTTGTACTTGATGGCAACTCACTCAAGTGGCAAATATCTGTTCAGGCTCTCAAAATGACTGGAAATAAGGGGTTCGCAAGTACTCCGTTCAAAAGCTGCGGGCCCACAGGCACGCCATTCACAAAGTGCGGTCATGTCCACAGGTTATCCGAATAGAAGGTGCGGACCCCCAGTACATGCACTTTCATGCAGAGAAAAGTGCACGGACGTGGGAAATTCTATGGTGGTCCATGGTATTTAGTCCGATGTATATGATCATATGGTTTTGGTCCGTGGTATAGCATCTAAATTATTGAACCCCGGTTTTGGGTCCCTTGTATTGGTTTTCCATGGTTTTGATCCATGGTTTGAGTAAGGGCTTGCCTACAAAAAGGAAAGGAGATCATTTCGCTAGTTACTCGTGAAATTTGAATATCTTAAGATCTGAAATGTTGGGTGATCGGTTTGAAAAGCTAGATCTAAATCAAGGTAAAATCTATAAATTGTAAGGCCGATCTGTTGATAGGTCGTGATCTCTCTGGCGCATGACTAGATCTGTGGATCTAACTGTCTACGGCATATTGGAGGACTGTAATTTGGCTCTATTCAGAGGTCCGCAGGCGATCCACAGCGTAGGTGCGGGAGTACTCAGTGTAGCAGAAGGCGTAGGTGCGGGGGTACGCAGCGCAGCAGAAGGCACAAGTGCGGGGGTCCGCAACACAGCAAAAGGTGCAGGTGCGGAGGTACGCAAAGCTGCAGAAGGCGCAAGTGTGGGCGTTAGCAGCGCAGCAGAAGGCGCAGGTGCGGAGGTACGCAGAGCTGCAGAAGACTCAGGTGCGGAGGTCCGCAGCGCAACAAAAGGTGCAGGTGTGGAGCTGCGCAGTCCAGATACAGAAGAACTGCAGATATTCACAGGTTTCTATTGGTGAAGTTGCGGACATTTATTAAAATATTTGTTGGCTTCCTTTTAACTATTGTTGCAGAGTTTTGGGTTTAGATTACTGGTATTGCTTTTCTGGTTACTACATTCTGAGAAGTTATTGGTTGACTCATTGGGTGATTGTAAAAGGAGATTGGTTGATTCACATGTACTTGATGATTATTTGATGTTCATGGATTCAGTTTGAAAATTTATGAAACGTGGTCCTTGGAAGAAAAAGAAGTAGGTCAGCACCTACATACTAGTAGATCAGCTAGTACAAGAGCTAAGGGAGTTGTAGCTCCCTTCCAGGAGAGACTGGAAAACGAGAGAGGGTTGTAGCTCTCAGCAGGTTGCAACCTGCATATTGGTAAAGGACTGCACCAATACAAAATCATTGTAAAAGAAGTTTCTAATTGAAAGAAGATAGAGACATATTGCAGCAGGTGGTTTTCACCCACATTGGGTTTCCACCTTATATCTGGTGTTCTTTGGTGTGACTATCTGTTTTTCTTGTTCTTGGTCATTATTATATGATACTGACATGCAAATTAATGATCAATATATGAAGAATAAATTAAAACATAAATCTGGAAGATATATTGAAAATAATTTGATAATACTGATTCCCCCCCCCCCCTCAGTATTATTTCCAACAATTGGTATTAGAGCAGGTCCTTCTAAAGAAGCTTGATCGCTTGAAGGAAGATCCATCATCATGAGCAACTACGAGAGAGAAGCATCTATCAGGCCACCAATTTTTGACGGGACAAACTTCGTATATTGGAAGGTAAGAGTTACTGCCTATCTTCAATCTCTTGGTACAGAAGTTTGGGACATCATAGATACAGGGTACACTTTCCATCAGCAACTCCTACAGATCCGGTTGAGAAGAAGAAATATGAAACAAATGCAAAAGCTGTCAATACTCTGTTAGGATGTCTATCTCAATCAAAATTCGTGAAGGTTATGCAGTATAAATCCGCAAAAGAAATATGGGACAAGATTGTTTTGAGTTATGAAGGAGATGAACAGGTAAAATGAGTAAAACTTCAAACCCTCAGAATTCAGTATGAAAATCTCAGAATGCACAATGATGAAACTGTGGCTAACTATTTCCTTCGTGTAGATGAGATCGTTAATTGTATGAAAATTTTGGGTGAAGAAATAAAAGAGGCTGTTGTTATTGAAAAGTTTCTAAGATCTTTGTCCCCTAGGTTTGAATCTAAAGTTTCTGCAATAGAAGAGAAAGAGAATCTATGAAACCTTACCATGTCACAGCTGCACGGAATTCTGACTGCTTATGAAATGAGGAAAGGAGGACCATCAGACAGGAGAGAAGCTTTCTTCAAGGCTTCAGGCAAAGGAGATTACTATGAGTCAGGATATGTGTCAAAAGAAGAAGAAGAATCAAATTTTATCAAAAACCTTCAACGGGGCGTTGGACGATTCCGAGGTAAGTTACCTTTCAAATGCTTTGCTTGTGGAAGAGTCGGTCACTATGTTGCCAAATGTCCTCATAAGGATAAGATTGACAAGGGGAAGGAACCTGTTAAATGGAACAAGAAACAGAATGCAAATAAGAAGAGCTATTACACTCATGAAGATAGTGATGGACTTTCAAATAGTGACGAAGATGAACGAGGTAATAATTATAAACTTTTGGCTTTTGAAGATGATGGTTACATGGATGCTATAGATGAAGAAGGTCTTTATGAAGAGATTTCTAAACTCAAAATTTGTTTAGAAGAGAAAAATGTGATTATTGATTCTCCGCAATGTCAATTGGCTGAAAGGGAAAAACATCATGAAAATTGGAATGTGAAATTGTTGGTCTTAGAAAAGAGATTGAGAAAACAAAACCTCTTAATCTTAAATTTGTTAAAGGATTTGAAACTCTGGATGAGATTATCAATGTGCAGCGTTCTCCACTAATCAAGATAGGTCTGGGATATAATGGAGAAGCATCTCAAGTATCCACCTCCAAAAGCTATCTTGATGCAGCAAGAAGGAGCAAGCAAAGGCCTAATAGAAATCATCAGAAGACCGATTACCTCAAGAATGAACAAAGACTATCAGGAAAATCGGGGGAAATCTACCTTAAGGACAAATAGAAGCCACAAGTTGCCACAGGTAAAAGCTTCCCAATTTGCCTCAAGAATGGATGTTAGTAGAAACTAAAATCGGTTGGTTGATAGATTTGATAATCACAGGAGTTTCTTCAATGGCCAATGTTTCTCTTGCCATAACTTTGGTCACAAAGCAGCTGAATGTGTTGCCTATAAGACAATCATGACTATAGAAGCTCAAAAACAAAGAAGTATGACTGGAATGACGAAAAGGACCTATAACAACTTTTTCGCCCTTGAAAGTGAAATTGAATGTTCTATTTGTAATAACTTCAGTCATGAAGATTCTGAATGCAGGAGCAGGTTTCAGAAGATAACTCAGAAGGAACAAACCTCAAATGCCAAAACATGGAGAATGAAGGAACCACAACCAGAAAGATGTGGGATAGCTTTATATGCAGAAGGACAGGAAAATCAATGGTACATTGACAGTGGATGTTCGAAGCATATGACAGATGATAAAGAAAAACTTCAATCATATAGTGCTTTAGAAAAGGGAAAGAAAGTTTCTTTTGGAAATGATACCCCTACAGTCATAAAAGGAAAAGGCACTGTTCAGTTAAAATCACTTGTACTCCACCTATCTCCATCCTATGTGATAATACAAGTGCTATCAACATTTCAAAGAACCCAATCATGCATTCAAAGACCAAGCATATACCTATCAAATATCATTTTCTTCGGGAACAAGTGCTTGAACAAAAAGTCAAGTTGGAGTATGTTCCTTCTAAGGAACAAGTTATTGATATACTCACCAAACCACTGCCCAGGGAGACCTTTGAATACCTTAGGAAAAAGATGGGGGTAGTTGATGCAACATCTTGTTGTTGAATCTTATCTGTTTCAGAAATTGTTGGTTGTACGCGAGTTTCACATGGGGTATACGCGTACACGCTGGATTATGGATTGGTCAAAGACCATCTGGCACAGGTTCAAGGGGAGCATTTATTCTTCTAAAAAGACATTGTTGGCATTATTATAGAAGATCTTGGAGGAGAAAGTTTAGAAGGATGCTGATCTGAATATTGCTGTTAATGTTTTGTCTCTATGTCTTATATCTCTTTTGTCAAGGTCATTTATGGTGTATGGTGGATTATGGTTCTTCTTGAAGAAATTTTCTTTTACAGATCTAGCCTACAGTCAGGGGGAGCATGATCAGCACAACAGAGTAGAGTTTTCAACATGTTCTCAGGGGGAGCATAACGCTTTACCATTGATGAGAAAGGGGGACAATGACTTTGAGGATATTGGGGTTGCCATCAAGTCCAAAGGGGGAGATTGTTGGCATTATGATTCAGGTTTGGTGCTATGGCACATGTGTTGTACTTGATGGCAACTCACTCAAGTGCCAAATCTCTGTTCAGGCTCTCAAAATGATAGAAAATAAGGGGTTCGCAGGTACTCCATTCAAAAGGTGCGGGCCCGCAGGCACGCCATTCACAAAGTGCGGTCATGTCCGCAGGTTATCCGAACAGAAGGTGCGGACCCCAGTACACGCATTTTCATGTAGATAAAAGCGCACGCACGTGGGAAATCCTATGGTGGTCCATGGTATTTAGTTCGACGTATATGATCATATGGTTTTGGTCCGTGGTATAGCATCTAAATTATTGGACCCCGGTTTTGGGTCCCTTGTATTGGTTTTCTATGGTTTTGATCCATGGTTTCCGTAAGGGCTTGCCTATAAAAAGGAAAGGAGATCATTTGGCTAGTTATTCATGAAATTTGAATATCTTAAGATCTGAAATGTTGGGTGATCGATTTGAAAAGCTAGATCTAAATCAAGGTAAAATCTATAAATTGTAAGGCAGATCTGTTGATAGGTCGTGATCTCTCTGGTGCATGATTAGATCTGTGGATGTGACTATCTGTGGCACATTGGAGGACTGTTAATTTGGCTCTATTCGGAGGTCCGCAGGCGATCCACAGCCAGGTGCGGGAGTACGCAGTGCAGCAGAAGGCGCAGGTGCGGGGGTACGCAGCGCAGCAGAAGGCGCAAGTGTGGGGGTCCGCAGCGCAGCAGAGGGTGCAGGTGCGGAGGTACGCAGAGCTGTAGAAGGTGCAGGTGCGGGGGTCTGCAGCATAGCAGAAGGCGCAGGTGCGGAGGTACGCAGAGCTACCGAAGGCTCAGGTGCGGGGGTCCGCAGCGCAGCAGAAGGCGCAGGTGCGGAGCTGCGCAATCCAGACACAGAAGAATTGTGGATATTCACAGGTTTCTATTGGTGGAGTTGCGGAATTTTCTTAAAATATTTATTGGCTGCCTTTTATCTATTGCTGCAGAGTTCTGGGTTTAGATTACTGGTATCACTTTTCTGGTTACTGCATTCTGAGAAGTTATTGGTTGACTCATTGGGCGATTGTAAAAGGAGATTGGTTGATTCACATGTACTTGATGATTATTTGATGTTCATGGATCCAGTTTGAAAATTTATGAAACGTGGTCCTTGGAAGAAAAAGAAGTAGGTCAGCACCTACGTACTAGTAGATCAGCTAGTACAAGAGCTAAGGGGGTTGTAGCTCCCTTCCAAGAGAGACTGGAAAACGAGAGAGGGTTGTAGCTTTCAGCAGGTTGCAGCCTGCGTACTGGTAAAGGATTGCACCAGTACAAAATCATTGTAAAAGAAGTTTTTAATTGAAAGAAGATAGAGACATATTGTAGCAGGTGGTTTTCACCCACATTGGGTTTCCACCTTATATCTGGTGTTCTTTGGTGTGACTATCTGTTTTTCTTGTTCTTGCTCATTATTATATGATACTGACATACAAATTAATGATCAATATCTGAAGAATAAATTAGAGCATAAATCTAGAAGATATATTGAAAAGAATTTGATAATACTGATTCACCCCCCCTCTCAGTATTATTTCCAACATCCTCTAACTACTCCAGTGGAACAAAACTTCAAGCTCACATCCATTGAATGAATATAATTGAAGGATGTAACAGAGTATAGACAACTTGTAGGAAGTCTCAACTATATGACTACTACCAGACTAGACATTTCATTTGCTATTGGAATCCTCTCCAGGTTTATGCAAAAGCCTTGTGAGGGACATTGGTCTATAGCAGCAAGAGTTCTAAAGTACTTGAAGGGAACTCAAGACTTTGCACTCAAGTATACACACGTGGGCGACTTTAGCTTGATTGGATACTATGATTTAGACTTCGATGGAGAGAAAGAAACTCGAGTATCGACTTCTAGTTATGCTATGAGTCTTAGATCAGGCGCTGTCTCCTTGAGATATGGAAACAATCCGTTCTAGCATATTCTAAAATAGAGGAAAAATATGTGGCAATAGCTGAGGCAACAAAAGAGATTGTGTGGGTGAGGAAAATTCTGGAAGATTTGCAGGTAAAACAATTACATTTGACCCAACTCATGATTGACAACACCTCTACAATAAAGTTGGCCAAGAACTCAAAGTTCCATGATCGAACAAAGCACATCAATATAAAATATCATCTGATTCGACATCATGTTGAGGCCAAAACAATCCATCTTCGCGACTGTTCCACTAATGAGCAGACTGTAGACATCTTCACTGAAGCACTTGGAAGAGAAAAGCTTGAAAGATTTGAAACAATGCTTGGACTCACCAACATCCCTTTAGATTAAGAGGGGAATGTTGACACCTAATCATAGGAATTGGGTGAACAATTGTAAATAGTGTAAATAATAAATAAGGGAAAAGAAAAAGTCATCAAGAGATGAAACTCAAGAGTTACTCCCTCATGTTTTAGATAAGAAGGGGAATGTTGACGCCTAATCATAGGGATTGGGTGAACAAGTGTAAATAATAAATAAGGGAAAAGGAAGGGTCATCCAGAGATGAAACTCAAGAGTCACCCCCATGCATATAACTATGAATAGAGGAAATGAATAAACAGATTTCACTTTAGGAGTTACCTCATGGCATGAAAGGCTTATTTTTTTCTCTTAAATTTAACAATGTCAAAAGCCATTGGTTTAAATATATATAGTTACTTTAAATTTTAATATTAATAAAATAAATTTTAAATTAAAACATTAAAATTAATTAATTTCATTATTCAAAGTTATAAATTTTTTTTGTGAATTAACCACAAATATAAATATATGAAATCAAAATTCGTTTATATTTTATGGTAACTTAATTTATTTTAAAAACAAAATGTTAAACAAAGCCATCAGCTTTTACCATGTACTTAAAGTATATTCCATATATTGATGATGAATTTTGAAGTAAAAATAAATTTGGTACTAATGTATTTTATAAAAGTAAATTACTTTAAAGTGTTTTTATGAGTGTTTAATGAACAGCCTGGATTAGACTTGAGCGGATGGTTTAAATTTTAGTTAGTCATATTTATATGCTGTATATTTTTAGAATTCGTGTTTCCTTTCCTCTGGTCATATTTTCTTCATAAAAAACTGGCCATATTTTCTTTATAAAAAAATGAGTTTGCATTATTCCACCATCCATCTTAGCCATTTCAATTCACTTGGAAATATTTACATTTGAAATTAGCCCCACCTTATTATTTCCCTACATATTCCATCTTTACATATGAAATTTGTTGTATCACCATATATCCTCAAAGATATTTTGAACCTCATTAACAAACATATCATTATTTTTTAACCCATTTGATTAACATGTGAGGCATTAAAAAATATTGAGATATGATTCAATCAATAGAGGGTTATTTTTAATCCCATTAAATAAAGGATTCAAACCACAAAAGTTTATTCCTCTAAATAAAACTTCAAAACTTTGGCCTTATGGTTAACCATCGTGGTTGTTTGCATTGTCATACAGATGCATCTTTTAGGATGAAATGAGGCGACGAACCCTAAGCTCCTGTAAGTGATGCATTCCATTGAAAATATATGTTGGGCCTGAAATCCATGCTCTTTGTTTCAATTCCGAGTCTCTGATGGTATAATGCCGCAGAATAGGTTAATATTTGTAGCAATAGACGTTATTATTGATAATTCAAGTATATAAAAGAAAAGAAGAGGAAAAAATTAGATATTTCACGAACTCAGTTTAAAAGAAATAATACAATATAAATTTTACCATCACAAATAGAGCAGAAATATAGAGAATAGGACTGGCCACCATTTCTACAATCCCTACAACCATAATGCTCATATCCCTTTGTACTCAAACAACATAAATATATACAAATAGTTTCAAACTGCGAAATGCCTCAAAATATGTTTTTTGACACATTTTTAAGTTCAAATATCTTCGATTTTGTGAATTTTTGAGTTCTAAATTGCCTCATACTTCGAATTTTTCTTGCAAATCACGGCTATCCGATCTGGATCAGACTAAATAGGGTTTTCGGTCTCCAACAAGACTGCACATGTACCTTTTGGATTTTAGATCTGAATGTGAGAGCAAACATATATTGAACTGATGCCAAAATGATTGTTAATTTCTTTTTTATAATAATAGACCGTCTCATCGTAGAGCTAACTAAACCCACATGCCTCAAACGTCTTTGGCGTAAATATTGCAACACAAGAGTAGGGCGGTGCAATGACGGAGTATATAAAACCTGGACTGCTGATAGAGGCACGCAAGGCTTGATGAAACAACTTTTTTTTTTTTACGAAAGCTAGTTTATTTCTTCTTCTTTTTCTAGGATAGGCCTCCACCGGAGTCGAACCCCTGGCTCTTTTTTGGATGCTTTCCATTCTCCTTTGGACTTCGTATGCCCTGAAACATAATGCCCCGTCTTCTGCTCCATGCTAGGCCTGCACCATTATTGCTAGGAAAACACAATTAATGCTGAGAAACACCATGAATATTTTGAAAGAAGCTTCAATAATAGTGGAAATATGGATAGTATATGGGGATTTAAGATGGTAAATGCCATGGAAAGGTCATTGGATCGAATCTGCTAAAAGATGCACGATTGAATAAGGAATTCGTCAGAATGGGAAATTGCGGAATGCAGCATACACTCATCCCTACAAATGCAATCGAACTAACTGCTATGAAAAAGATCACTGAATTAAATTAAATTGAATTTTTAATGTGCCCACCTTCGGGAGGCGAGTGGCCTTCCCTCTGTATTGTCGATACAATTCTCAATGCATGAGTATGTGTAATCGATAATCTTGTGATGAAATGTACTTACTATTGGTTCAAATATATTTTAAACTAGCATTTGCACAAGATGTTGCAAAGGAAACTCCGTAAGGCATAAATTGAATAACGCAAATACAACAAAAAAATACTTTCATAAAGAATAAAAATACTTATAATGAATTTATTATTAGATATTCCTATATATTGCACTATATATTAGCCCCACTAATTGTTTCCCTTTCTTAATGTAACCTTTCACCACTATGGTCACTATAATATCAAATACAATATGTGTCTCTTAACCAAAAACCATTATGAAAGTCAAAATACCTATATGTCCCATATCCCATATAAACCATAATATATTTTGATCACTCTTAGAGAATTGCAAACCCTTCCAAAATGCAACTTCTAACCACTATTACCATTAAGAAAAATGGCATTTATTACCTTATAATCCTTAAGGGAATAACTCTATTATTAAGTAAACCATAGTGCAATATGATTTTTAACACAATGAATTCTAAAAATTATGACCCCTAGTACACTCATCATAAACATATTGTAACTCCTAAAATGTTACAAGACATAAACTTTAATACCTAACACGTTAACTATAACATTAAAACTATAACCTATATGTACTTAAATTGTCTTAACATAGTGAAGGTAAAGAAGAATCAAGTGTGGCTCTTCAAATTCAATCCCACGAGAAGCCGATATAAAAAAGGCCGGGCAACAAACCCAAACACACAACTCCCAGCAATGGATGTCGCAAGAGTTAAAAAGTACAGGTCATCTGTCAAAACAGGCACGATTGCATCCCTCTTCCCTAACAATGCATTGCTTGATGGCATCAATTGTATTAAAAAGGGCTGCCTGATAGCCCTCTTTCGATACAAAAAACTGATTCCCGTACCTAGACTGCAGCTCATCGAAGAATTGACGAGGAAGCCTGGAATCCACTGTTAATCCTGTGCCGAAATTCAAGATGTTTGGGGAAGGGATGTCCTCTACTATAATCGCAGTCCTGTCATTAGGGCGCCATAGGTCCCTGAAGGATTTATTTGAAGGAGACGGGGATGGCCCAGACCTTGTAACGATTCTCATTTTCCACTCTAACTTGTCTTCCAAAGCCTACAACTCTTGTGAAATCTTCACTACTTGGGCTGGAGATAAGACCCTGGCTATGTCAATAACATTGGTGAAGTTGTTGGGTAGCTGAAGGTTTGGGACTTTTATTGCTTCTAGCTCTTTTGAGGCCATGTTGGATTGAAATTCTGAGTTCAGGATTTGGGTAATTGCTAAAGATGGTGTCAACTGCACTTGCTGAATCAAAAAGGTGAACAAGAGCATGGATGCCATTGACAAAGTTTGCTTACCCACATCCTTGAGAATGTTGTTTTTGTGCTGTGCATATATCCACTAAGAAATACCCAGGTTTTTGAAGGTGATCTGAAAGGGGTTGAAGTTGTGGGTTATTGAATCGGGTGTACATTGACTGACAGAGTATGAGTGTTTTATGCGATTGAAGGTGGGCTTGTAATTGAAAATGGAGAGGAAAGAGAATGACTTAAAAGACATAACGCAACAAGAACATAGTGGCATTTTAACTCGGGGTGGAGAAAGACTTAGAAAGATCTTGATGGTTGCTTGCTGAGGCTTGAGCTTGAGTTGCCATGAGATACTGGAGATGGGTCTAATCAAGGATAATTTTAGGGGCGAATGTTCGCCCTTTGGCGAAATTAAGGGGTTTTAAATTTTTAGTGGACGAATATTTTGTATCATAGTACATTTTTACAAATCACCTCAAATAGCCCACCTTATTTTAAGGGAGAGGGTAAAAAAGGTAAATTTAGCCCTTGAAATTAGGACTTACAACCTTCCATTCGCCCATTTTCATGAATAGGTTTTATTTAAGTGAATCCATTCGCCCATTTTCAAGAATAGGTTTTATTTAAGTGAATCCTATGGGCCAAATACCATATTTATAAAATAGGTATGGTAAATTAATAAAAATATAAATAAATGAGAGGTATGGTAAATAAATAAAACATTTTTTATATTTACTCCATAAGTCACCTTATATACATGTAAGGGTGTAAACAAATAAAAATATAAGTAAATTTGAGGTATGGTAAATAAATAAAAGTCTTTTTATACTTACTCAAAAGGTATGGTAAATAAATAAAAATATAAATAAACTAGACGTATCGTAAATAAATAAAACCTCTTTTTATATTTAGTCCATAACCCTCGTTCTATTTATGAAGGCTCAAGAAGGAGATTTTATTTAAGTGAATCCTATGGGCCAAATACCATATTTGTAAAAGAGGTATGGTAAATTAATAAAAATATAAATAAACGAGAGGTATAGTAAACAAATAAAACATTTTTTTATATTTACTCCATAAGTCACCTTATATTTACGAACACTCAAAAAATGGGTTATATTTAGGTGAAACCTATGGACAAAATACTATGGGACAAATACCATGGACTAGATTGTTATTAATACCATGCAAAAAACCATTATTAACCCTAATATTAGAATTAATAAAAATAAAAATGGCACATGGTATTGACCCATGGTATTCACCAAAATGGCACATGGTATTGACCCATGGTATTCACCTCGAATGTAGACTATTTAAATGGGGGAATTAAACCAGCATGTAGCCTATGCTAAGATTCACTAGGACTTTACAAAGTTTTATTATTTAGTGAAAGACTCACCAAGATCTTACAATATTTTATAATTGAGTAAAATATTCGCCATGCCTAGTGAGAGATTCGCCAAAAAATTATATATACATATTATATTATTGATAAAATCGCCTTCCATTTTTCCTATATACCATGGAGATTCGCCCATTTATTATATTTATAAATTTAGGGGGGGTTCTTAAAATTTTCCCTGGGTCTAATCACGAAAAACCGAATGCACCAAAACTCTGAGCCACCTAATTCCACCTGTAAGGCCAGGCACACACCAGAATGACGATACGTAGACTAAGAAACTACGACAGTTGGTCGTAGCAGGCACCGAGATATGCATAACACTCCTAATTAAATGTACGAGGGAAAGCATTAGCGTTGTAGCGACCATCAATGGTGCCTTGAAATTCCCACTAACAAACCAAGCGAACTGGTTGAGGTCACAGAGCCACAACCAGTCGAGGCTTACACCATGGCTATAGATAGCATAAATGAAAAAAAGTAAATAGGGGAGTTATTTTACTTCACTGAAGGTTCTATTAGAATATGCCTTAGTTTAATTAAAGTAACATATGGCTTGTCTCTGACCTTATTGAAATTTTCAGTGATTATATTCCATAGTTCTGTTTTCCCTAACAATTAGTGAGAATCCACACTCCGCAACAACTTCATGCAAACCATGTGCCGAAATGCATGAAAAGTTTTCACGTAAGCTACCTGCTTTAATTCTCATGAGAAGAGGTTTTGTAACTTTGGCCAATGTGTACAATTATTTATTGGTATATTGTTTGGAGGTAGGTATCAGATGAGGGTAATTAATCACTGGCCTTGAAAGTTAAAAATTTCACAAAACAACTATATATACTAGACCTTTAAATCAATGTATATTTATAACTTCCACTTCCTATTTGCCACTCTATTTTAGTGTCCTAAATGCCAATGAGTCCATATTCTTTGGACTATTTTCACTTTATCAGGAGGGTATTTGTGTAGAAAATTGTTTTTATTCTACAAGAGGGTATTTGTGTAGAAGATTGTTTCTGTTCTACAGGAGGTTTCAAAGCTCAAAATTGGCCTTGAAAGTTAAAATTTTCATAATATAATCATTCTGGAAAAACAACTATATATACAGGACCTTTAAATCAATGTATATTTATCAATTCCACTTCCTATTTGCCACTCTATTTTAGTGTCCTAAATGCCAATGAGTCCATATTCTTTGGACTATTTTCACTTTATAAGGAGGGTATTTGTGTAGAAGATTGTTTTTATTCTACAGGAAGTTTCAAAGCTGAAAGTAAGTCAAAATGTGGCTCCCTTGCTGAAATTAAATGATGGTTTCTTATAGACAAAAAGGGTGGCCCAAACGTAATAAAAATTGTTCCCACTTATGGCCACTAGCACTGCAGAAACAAAACGAGTGTCGTTGTCCACTTAAACCATGTGAAGTTGCAATTATCTTGAAGGAAATGGGTTATCCTAAGGAGATCCACATAAATGAGAATATGCCACATCTTCTAGTTATCAACAGTTTCAACTCATCAGGAAAGGAAATCATTAGTGTTACAATGGACCAAGAGACCCTCCACATACCTCACCTCACCCAACTTCCACTACATTTCTCCACTTAAACTACCAAGAATTTCAAACGAAGTATATCATTGATATCATTACAATTAAATGACCAATAGATCTAATCACCAAGCAGCAAAAATATAACAGGGCTGCTGAACAGAGAGAATGTCAGACTTGGGAACTTTACAACTAATTACAACATTGTTTTGGCGAGAGAAACACAGAGTCAATTACAGCAATAGAACCAATTCCATCTCACTACAAAGCATGGTGGATATGTGAAGGAGACCCATTAATCGATGCAATCCTGCATGATCACTCTTTGTTATATCTCCATTTCCTTCGATGCAAACAGTGGATTAATAGTCCGAAATAAGAGAGACAGGTTCAGATATGCCACAGGGACAACCCTTAACATAAGGCTACATTGAAAAAAATTATAAGCAGCCATTGCAACCCTCATGAGGATACTAATAAACATGAGTTGCATTTGAGAACTCAACTTCTGCAAAACAAAAAATTCCCAGACTTTTATATCAGAGTTAAATAATTTTTTCTCAATAGGTGATTTTCCAAAGATGGGTGTCAGATAAAAAGCAACAGCTACTCGTAAAGACCCTAAGCTGTTCTTTGCCAAAGGTCTCCCAATCCGAAGTTCTTCCCACAATTTGAAGTATCCCAAACGAATAAAATAACAATAGCCACAGAGGAGAAAGAAGAACAACCCACTGCCATGAACCCTCCACTCTTCCCTAAGTGCTAAGCCGGGCAGCAAACCCAAACACACGACCCCTAGCAATGGATGTCGCAAGAGTAAGAAAGTACAGGTCACCTGTCAAACCAGGCACGTTATTGCATCCCTCTTCCCTAACAATGCATTGATTGATGGCATCAATTGTATTCAAAAGGGCTACCTGATAGCCCTCTTCCGATACAAAAAACTGATTCCCATACCTGGGCTGCAGCTCACCGAAGAATTGACGAGGAATGGCTTAAAAACACTCTCCTCATTTGACCAAAAACATTTAGGGCCTCATGGCATTACCCATTCTGTGCATATCATCAAATTACAGAACCTGAAATTACATAATTCCATGTAACTTCATCTAGCTTAGGCATTGCATTAAATAGTTTCAGTGCTTGGTCCTCCCATCTCTGTAAAAACAACTTCAACCCCTGCCATGATTTCTGTGGCCACGGTAAGCTCTCACTGGTGATCTGGAGTGGCGGTCTCGCTGATATTGAATCAGAGGTGATTGAGAGCGCCAACCATGTGATATCTAACTAGGGACCTTGACCTAGAGCGTGATTTTGCACGTGACCTAGGACATCTGGACAAGTCAATTGGAATTAGATATTTTCACATAAGCCTCCAACATAATAATTTTATTCGTGTGAGAATAAAGGAGCTCCAACATAGAAACCTTACTCACATAAAAGACAGAGCTCCAATATAAATAATGTCATCGACATAAGAAGGAAGTAGATTCAATATAATTAAAAGAAAAAAGACTAAGTGAATGCATGCATTGATTTTTGACTTGTAGCATTTTCATCAGTATCATCTCCATCTACTTTAAGGGTTTTACTTATTTCTGCAGCCCTAGGTGATGCCATTTCTGTTGCAGACTTCATTGATGCAGCCCTGCTAGCTGCCTATTGTGTAGCCATTGACTGTTGCATAAGCAATTCCTGTTTAAACTGTAATTATTGCATGGCAACTGCTTGCTGCATCATCATTGGCAATGGTGGATGCTGAGAAGAATCATTTTTATCTTGCTCATATTTATAAGACGAGGTCCCATTGTGACTCTTCTATCCTTGTCAAGATAGCAGTAATATCAGTTAACAATAATTACAGCAGTATGGAAGTACATTGTAAATGGATGTTGCAATGAATGAAACAATTCAAAATGTTAACATAAACATAGGGAGAGATTCAATGACCAGCTCATAGATATCAAAGAGTACAAAAATGAAGTGATCTAGAAGATAACATGAAGAACATTCACAAACATTGGCAATGATAAAACAAATAAAGGAAGACCAGAAAATATCAAAAATAAAAAATGAAATGGAAAAATTATTAAAACAAATCCTATCAATCAAGACCTTATACACTTGTACCTTGATGCAATTTAATTGAAAATTGCCACAACATTTAGTGAGCTAAAACTTTTCCTCTAATTACATTTGCAGATAAATTTAATAACAAACATTTTTCATTACAGACAACTTACAAGACTAACTGACAAATGACAACAGTAACAATTTTCAAAAACTGCCTCATCTCAAATTAGGTCCAATTAAAGAGGACGGTAGATCAATCAAAGACAACTCCACGTTAGTTTTGCCAAGTCTAATTGAATTGCAAAAATATGATGGTTATCTGGCTAACATACAGAAATACATTTGAAGGACAATACACAACTCTCACTCTACAACAGAGTGATGGATAAAATGTAACAAGTAAAAAAACTGCTATCCACCCGTTGAAATAATTCAAATTCTGAGATGAGCTAATCGGGCATAGGGCAACCTAGACAATTAAGTATGGATCAATACAAACATAATTGTAGCGACCATCAATGCTGCCCGGGAATACTCGCTGATAAACCAAGTGAACTGGTTGAGGTGTCGAGGCTTACACCATGGCTACAGGTAGCATAAATGAAGAAAAGTAAATAGGGGAGTTATTTTTCTTGACTGAAGGTTGTATTAGAATATGCCTTAGTTTAATTAAATAACATGTGTCTTGTCTCTGACCTTTCTGAAATTTTCAGTGATTATATTCCATAGTTCTGTTTTCCCTAGCAATTAGTGAGAATCCACACTCTGCAACAACTTCATGCAAACCATGTGCCAAAATGCATGAAACGTTTTCACGTAAGCTACTTTGTTTAATTCTCATGAGAAGAGGTTTTTTAACTTTGGCCAATGTGTACAATTATTTATTGGTATATTGTTTGGAGGTAGGTATCAGATAAGGGTAATTAATCACTGGCCTTGAAAGTTAAAAATTTCACGAAACAACTATATATACTGGACCTTTAAATCAATGTATATTTATAACTTCCACTTCCTATTTTCCACTCTATTTTGGTGTCCTAAATGCTAATGAGTCCATATTCTTTGTACTATTTTCACCTTATCAGGAGGGTATTTCTATAGAAAATTGTTTTTATTCTACAGGAGGGTATTTGTGTAGAAGATTGTTTCTGTTCTACAGGAGGTTTCAATGCTCAGGATTGGCCTTGAAAGTTAAAAATTTCATAATATAATATTTCTGGAAAACCAACTATATATACAGGACCTTTAAATCAATGTATATTTATAAATTCCACTTCCTATTTGCCACTCTATTTTAGTGTCCTAAATGCTAATGAGTCCATATTCTTTGGACTATTTTCACTTTATCAGGAGGGTATTTGTGTAGAATATTTTTTTTATTCTACAGGATGTTTCAAAGCTCAAAGTACATCAAAATGTGGCTCCCTTGCTGAAAATACAATGATGGTTTCTTACAGACAAAAAGAGTGGCCTGGCCGTTATAAAAATTGTTCCCAGTTATGGCCGCTAGCATTGCAGAAACAAAACGAGTGTCGTTGTCCACTTAAACCAGATGAAGTTGCAATTATCTTGAAGGCAATCGGGTATCCTAAGGAGATCCACATAAATGAGAATATGCCACATCTTCCAGTTATCAACAGTTTCAACTCCTCAGGAAAGAAAATCATTAGTGTTACAATGGGCCAAGAGACCCTCCACATACCTCTTCTCACCCAACTTCCACTACATTGCTGCACTTATACAACCAAGAATTTCAAATGAAATATATCATTGATATCATTACAATTAAATGACCAATAAATATAATCACCAAGCAGTAAAAATATAACAGGGCTGCTGAGCAGAGAGAATGTCAGACTTGGGAACTTTACAGCTAATTACAACATTGTTTTGGCGAGAGAAACACAGAGTCAATTACAACAATAGAACCAATTCCATCTCACTACAAAGCTTGGTGGATATGTCAAGGAGACCCATTAATTGATGCAATCCTGCATGATCACTCTGTGTTATATCTCCATTTCCTTCGATGCAAACAATGGATTAATAGTCCCATATAAGAGAGACAGTTTCAGTTATGCCACAGGGACAACCCTTAACATAAGGCTACATTGAAAAAAATTATAATCAGCCATTGCAACCCTCCTGAGGATAGTAATAAACATGAGTTGTATTTGAGCCCTGAACTTCTACAAAACAGAAAATTCCCAGACTTTTATATCAGAGTTAAATAATTTTTTCTCAATAGGTGATTTTCCAAAGATGGGTGTCAGATAAAAAGCAGCAACTGCTCCTAAAAACCCTAAGTTTTCCTTTACCAAAGGTCTCCCAATTCGAATTTCTTCCCAAAACTGGAAGTATCCCAAACGAAGCAAATAACAATAGCCATAGAGGAGAAAGAAGAACAACCCACTGCCATGAACCCTCCACTCTGCCCTGAGGGCTAAGCGGGGCAGCAAACCCAAACAAACGACCCGCAGCAATGGATGTTGCAAGAGTAAAAATGTACAGGTCACCTGTCAAACCAGGCATGTTATTGCATCCCTCTTCCCTAACAATGCATTGCTTGATGGCATCAATTGTATTCAAAAGGGTTGCCTGATAGCCCTCTTCCAATACAAAAAACTGATTCCCATACCTGGACTGCAACTCACCAAATAATTGACGAGGAATGGCTTAAAAACACTCTCCTCATTTGACCAAAAACATTTAGGGCCTCATGGCATTACCCATTCTGTGCATATCATCAAATTACAGAACCTGAAATTACAGAATTCCATGTAACTTCATATAGCTTAGGCATTGCATTAAATAGTTTCAGTGCTTGGTCCTCTCATCTCTGTAATAATAACTTCGACCCTTGCCATGATTTCTATGGCCATAGTAAGCTCTCACTGGTGATCTGGAGTGGCGGTCTCGCATCGAATCGGAGTTGATCGAGAGCACCGACCATGCCGATAGCTAACTGGGGACCTTGACCTAGAGCGTGATTTTGCACGTGACGTAGGAGATCTGGACAAGTCAATTGGAATTAGATATAAGCCTCCAACATAATAATTTTATTCGTGTGAGAAGAAAGGAGCTCCAACATAGAAACTTTATTCAAATAAAAGACACACCTCCAATATAAATAATTTCATCTACATAAGAAGGAAGTAGATTCAATATAATTAAAAGAAAAAAGACTAAGTGAATGCATGCATTGATTTTCGACTTGCAGACTTTTCATCAATATCATCTCCATCTACTTTAAGGGTTTTACTTATTTATGCAGCCCTAGCTGATGCCATTTTAGTTGCAGACTTCATTGATGCAGCCCTGCTGGCTGCCTGCTGTGTAGCCATTGACTGTTGCATAAGCAATGCCTGTTTAAACTGTAATTGCTGCATGGCAACTGCTTGTTGCATCATCATTGGCAATGGTGGATGCTGAGAAGAATCGTTTTTATCTTGCTCATATTGATAAGTTGAGCTCCCATTGTGACTCTTCGAACCTTGTCAAAATAACAGTAATATCAGTTAACAATAATTACAGCAGTATGGAAGTACATTGTAAAGGGATGTTGCAATGAATGAAACAATTCAAAATGTTAACATAAACATAGGGAGAGATTCAATGACCAGCTCATAGATATCAAAGAGAGCAAAAATGAAGCGGTCTAGAAGATAACATGAAGAACATTCACAAATATTGGCATTGCTAAAACAAATAAAGGAAGAAAAGAAATTATCAAAAATAAAAAATGAAATGGAAAAATTATTAAAACACATCCTATCAATCAAGACCTTATACACTTGTACCTTGATGCAATTTAATTGAAAATTGCCACAACATTTAGTGAGCTAAAACTTTTCCTCTAATTACATTTGCAGATAAATTTAATAACAAACATTTTTCATTACAGATAACTTAAAAGACTAAGTGACAAATGACAACAGTAACAATTTTCAAAAACTGCCTCATCTCAAATTAGGTCCAGTTAAAGAGGATGGTAGATCAATCAAAGACAACTCCACGTTAGTTTTTCCAAGTCTAATTTAATTTCAAAAATATGATGGTTATCTAGCTAACATACATAAATACATTTGAAGGACAATACACAACTCTCACTCTATAGCAGAGTGATGGATAAAATGTAACAAGTAAAAATACTGCTATCCACCCGTTGAAATAATTCAAATTCTGAGATGAGCTAATCTGGCATAGGGAAACCTAGAAAATTAAGTATGGATCAATACAAACATAATTGTAGCAACCATCAATGGTGCCCTAAAATACCCACTGATAAACCAAGTGAACTAGTTGAGGTCACAGAGCCACAACCAATCGAGGCTTACACCATGGCTATAGGTAGCATAAATGAAAAAAAGTAAATATGGGAGTTATTTTACTTGACTGAAGGTTGTATTAGAATATGCCTTAGTTTAATTAAAGCAACATATGTCTTGTCTTTGACCTTAATGAAAATTTCAGTGATTATATTCCATAGTTCTATTTTCCCTAACAATTAGTGAGAATCCACACTCCGCAACAACTTCATGCAAACCATGTGCCGAAATGCATGAAAAGTTTTCATGTAAGCTACCTGCTTTAATTCTCATGAGAAGAGGTTTTGTAACTTTGGCCAATGTGTACAATTATTTATTGGTATATTGTTTGGAGGTAGGTATCAGATGAGGGTAATTAATCACTGGCCTTGAAAGTTAAAAATTTCACAAAACAACTATATATACTGGACCTTTAAATCAATGTATATTTATAACTTCCACTTCCTATCTGCCACTCTATTTTAGTGTCCTAAATGCCAATGAGTCCATATTCTTTGGACTATTTTCACTTTATCAGGAGGGTATTTCTGTAGAAAATTGTTTTCATTCTACAGGAGGGTATTTGTGTAGAAGATTGTTTCTGTTCTACAGGAGGTTTCAAAGCTCAAAATTGGCCTTGAAAGTTAAAAATTTCATAATATAATCTTTCTGGAAAAACAACTATATATACAGGACCTTTAAGTCAATGTATATTTATAAATTCCACTTCCTATTTGCCACTCTATTTTAGTGTCCTAAATGCCAATGAGTCCATATTCTTTGGACTATTTTCACTTTATCAGGAGGGTATTTGTGTAGAAGATTGTTTTTATTCTACAGGAGGTTTCAAAGCTCAAAGTACATCAAAATGTGGCTCCCTTGCTGAAAATACAATGATGGTTTCTTACAGACAAAAAGAGTGGCCTGGCCGTTATAAAAATTGTTCCCACTTATGGCCACTAGCATTGCAGAAACAAAACGAGTGTCGCTGTCCACTTAAACCAGGTGAAGTTGCAGTTATCTTGAAGGCAATGGGGTATCCTAAGGAGATCCACATAAATGAGAATATGCCACATCTTCGGGTTATCAACAGTTTCAACTCATCAGGAAAGGAAATCATTAGTGTTACAATGGGCCAAGAGACCCTCCACATACCTCACCTCACCCAACTTCCACTACATTGCTGCACTTAAACTGCCAAGAATTTCAAACGAAATATATCATTGATATCATTACAATTAAATGACCAATAAATCTAATCATCAAGCAGCAAAAATATAACAGGGCTATTGAGCACACAGAATGTCAGACATGGGAACTTTACAACTAATTACAACATTGTTTTGGTGAGAGAAACACAGATTCAATTACAGCAATAGAACCAATTCCATCTCACTAAAAAGCATGGTGGATATGTGAAGGAGACCCATTAATCGATGCAGTCCTGCATGATCACTCTGTGTTATATCTCCATTTCCTTCGATGCAAACAGTGGACTAATAGTCCCATATAAGAGAGACAGGTTTAGATATGCCACAGGGACAACCCTTAACATAAGGCTACATTGAAAAAAATTATAAGCAACCATTGCAACCCTCCTGAGGATACTAATAACCATGAGTTGCATTTGAGCCCTAAACTTATGCAAAACAAAAAATTCCCAAACTTCTATATCAGAGTTAAATATTTTTTTCTCAATAGGTGATTTTCCAAAGATGGGTGTCAGATAAAAAGCAGCAGCTACTCCTAAAATCCCTACGCTTTTCTTTACCAAATGTCTCCCAATCCGAAGTTCTTACCACAATTGGAAGTATCCCAAACGAAGCAAATAACAATAGCCACAGAGGAGAAATAAGAACAACGCACCGCCATGAACCCTCCACTCTACCTTGAGGGCTAAGCTGGGCAGCAAACCCAAACACACAACCCCCAGCAATGGATGTCACAAGAGTAGAAAAGTACAGGTCATCTGTCAAACCAGGCACGTTATTGCATCCCTCTTCCCTAACAATGCATTGCTTGATGGCATCAATTGTATTCAAAAGGGCTGCCTGATAGCCCTCTTCTGATACAAAAAACTGATTCCCATACCTGGACTGTAACTCACCGAAGAATTGACGAGGAATGGCTTAAAAACACTCTCCTCATTAGACCAAAAACATTTAGGGCCTCATGGCATTACACATTCTGTGCATATCATCAAATTACAGAACCTGAAATTACAGAATTCCATGTAACTTCATCTAGCTTAGGCATTGCATTAAATAGTTTCAGTGCTTGCCCCTCTCATCTTTGTAATAATAACTTCGACCCCTGCCATGATTTCTGTGGCCATGATAAGCTCTCACTGGTGATCTGGAGTGGCAGTCTTGCTGATATGGAATCGGAGGTGATCGAGAGCGCCGACCATGCCGATATCTAACTGGGGACCTTGACCTAGAGTCTGAATTTTCACATGACCTAGGAGATCTGGACAAGTCAATTGGAATTAGATATTTTCACATAAGCCTCCAGCATAATAATATTATTCGTGTGAGAAGAAAGGAGCTCCAACATAGAAACTTTATTCACATAAAAGACACAGCTCCAATATAAATAATGTCATCTACATAAGAAGGAAGTAGATTCAAAATAATTAAAAGAAAAAAGACTAAGTGAATGCATGCATTGATTTTCGACTTGCAGCCTTTGCATAAATATCATCTCCATCTACTTTAAGGGTTTTACTTATTTCTGCAGCCCCAGCTGATGCCATTTCAGTTGCAGACTTCATTGATGCAGCCCTGCTGGCTGTTCCATCTCACTACAAAGCATGGTGGATATGTGAAGGAGACATATTAATCGATGCAGTCCTGCATGATCACTCTGTGTTATATCTCTATTTCCTTTGATGCAAACAATGGATTAATACTCCCATATAAGAGAGACAAGTTCAGATATGCCACAAGGACAACCCTTAACATAAGGCTACATTGAAAAAAATTGTAAGCAACCATTGCAACCCTCCTGAGGATACTAATAAACATGAGTTGCATTTTAGCCCTGAACTTCTGCAAAATAAAAAACTACCAGACTTTTATATCAGAGTTAAATCATTTTTTCTCAATAGGTGATTTTCCAAAGATGGATGTCAGATAAAAAGCAGCAGCTGCTCCTAAAAACCCTAAGCTGTTCTTTACCAAAGGCTCGCAATCCAAAGTTCTTCCCACAATTGGAAGTATCCCAAAGGAAGCAAATAACAATAGCCACATAGGAGAAAGAAGAACAACCCACTGCCATGAACCATCCACTCTACCCTGAGGGCTAATCTGGGCAGCAAACTCAAACACACAACCCCAGCAATGGATGTCGCAAGAGTTAAAAAGTAGAGGTCATATGTCAAACCAGGCACATTATTGCATCCCTCTTCCCTAGCAATGCATTGCTTGATGGCATCAATTGTGTTCAAAAGGGTTGCCTGATAGCCCTCTTCTGATACAAAAACTTGATTCCCATACCTGGACTGCAGCTCACCGAAGAATTGACGAGGAATGGCTTAAAAACACTCTCCTCATTTGACCAAAAACATTTAGGACCTCATGGCATTACCCATTCTGTCCATAACATCAAATTACGGAACCTGAAATTACAGAATTCCATTCTGTGCATTGCATTAAATAGTTTCAGTGCTTGGTCATTACACCTATGTTAAGCATAGTCACCTACCATTGCATTCTAAGAAATTGCACAACATCTCTCCACCATTATGTACAACATCGTTTTCTCTGGAAACAACAATACTCATGCAAATCCCAAATTCCACAACACGAATTTGCCCAATACAAAACCCACAATGTAGTTCTGGCGTTGCTACTGCCCAATGCCCTAAAAAATGTATACATTATTTGGCATTAACTACATTTTTGAAATTTAGTATTTAAACATTAGCCGATGATGATAGTAATTTTTGCTAAGCTTGAATAAATCTCTGTTTACAGTTATGACAAACCTTATCGGTCAACTGGTTTGACTGTGGTTATGGCACAACCAAGATAGGGACAAAAAGGCGTAGGCTTCCCACTAAGAATATGTAAAAAGCTAGGAGTATTCAATAGCACAGATGAAGTCGAGCGCGAATTCCTAAGTTCCAAAGCCATTGACAATAGTTATTTATACAATATCAAATAATAGGCAAACACTCTGCTATCACATAACAGTAGAAAATAAAATGTGGCATCACATAAGAATAAGATTCTGCTGCTGTCGGCATTCTTGGGCAGGTAACGAAGGCACACTCTGCTATCACATAACAGTGAGAAAATAAAATATAGCATCACATAAGAATAAGATTATGCTGCTGCCGACATTCCTGAGCAAGTAAAGAAGGCAACCACCACTGTGTTCTATCCATTCAGGTAGTAATGGCATCTCTTCTCCACATTCTGTGTCCATTCAGGTAGTAATGGCATCGCTTCTCCACTTTCTTTTTCATGTGCCACCTCTTCCGATGATGGAAATAATATAGAGAATGGTCGGCTTTACGCAGAAGAAAGGGGAAGCATTGAGGAAATCGGCTGGGTCTATGGGGTTTTAGGCGCTCAGTTCAGGTGGTTAGGGTTCATGCAATTTGATAGTTCCTCCTTCGAGAGATTAAGGGCCTGCAATCTACAAAAAATTTACAACGATTTTGTAACTATTGTTTCATGATCGGACAGTTGTGCCGTTTTGAATCATCTAACACATAATCGTGGGGTTCACAAGGATGACAAGTGGGCAAGAGGGGAATTGATTTCAAAGGTAAACACATTACGGCGTAAATATTTACTAACTTCTTTTGCAACGTAGCTACATTCCCCCTCACGAGATATGGGAGAAGAAGACGAAGGATATGTGGGGATATTTTCTCCAGAGTTAATTTGAGCGATTCAATTATCTTTAAAGAAAAAAATTCAATCACTCCACCTCCGCTTAAAGTTGAAATAAGAAATTCTTAGTGTAAATGTGTCAGAAAACCTGCACAGATGAATCTAGCTAGTAAAGGTTGAACACATAGTTTTGCAGAGGAAAAACACTAAAAGAAATCAAAAGAACAAAAAGAATTATTGATTTAAGAAATAGGTTACAATTTTCATAATATAGCATCACTCGGTGAAGATCCCAAGGTAATGCGCCATAGTGGTGATCAATGAGAGGACTTGGCACCTACAGCAAGTTCTAAAGAGAACTAGCTAATTGTGTAGTGAAAGGAAGAGAAAATCAAGGAGTAAATTATGCAGAAAGGATCTTGCATATAGTGATCAATGAGAGGACTTCACACCTAAAACAAGTTCCAGAGAGAGCTAGCGAGTTGCGGAGTGAAAGGAGGAGCAAATCAAGGAGTAAATCATGGAGAAAGGATCTTGCATGTAGTCCCATGCATGCATGGACAGTCAAAGGCACCAATCTGGTGAAGATTTCAATGTTGAAGCCTTGCATGTCACTGAATGCTCTAACTAAGTTCTCGCACGTGCCAGTAATGAAGGTCCTAGGTGTGTAGTACCTCCAACAGCCCCCCCTGAACACCACTATGGGGAAAAATAAAAAATGGGCCCTGGCAACTAAGGCCAAAGGTCACCCAAAATATAGTGCAACTTGTACTAAAATTGAGGAAAGAGGGAAAACCTCGTGGGAAAACCCCCCCTAAAAATAGAATGTAATCAAAAGAAAAGAGGAAGAAAAGATAGTTGCTAAGCAACTGTGTCCTTCACTGAGTGAAACTTCTGCTCAGTGAATGTATTGGTTAAGATGTCTGCATTTTGTTCTGCTGAAGGATAGAACTGTAAAAAAATGGCCTGGTCATGTACTAAGTCTCTGATGTAGTGCATATGGATCTGTATGTGCTTCATTTGTTGCCACTGCACTGGATCCCTGCAAAATTTGAGAGTGCTCTGGTTGTCACACCAGATGACAGTGGTCTAGTGGAACTCGACGCCCAACTCAGTGAGGAAGTGTTGTAGCCACAGAGCTTGAATGGTGATGTTGACTACTCCTTTTTACTTGGCCTGAGCTGAAGAGAGAGCAATAGCAGCCTACTTATTGCTCGACGGACAGATAGGACCATACCCTACACTAAGTGAATATCCGAAGGTGGACATACGATCAATGTTTCCGCCTGCACAATCAGAATATGTGAAGCCAAGGAGATTCAATGCAATGCCTACTACATAGTGAATCCCGAAGGTGATGGTGCCCTGCACGTATCGGAGGATGCGCTTGGCAGCTTTCTAGTATAGCTCATGCGGCTCCTACATGTATCTATAAACTGCCCCTACTGCATATGAGGGATCTGGTTTGGAGTGGGTGAGTTAGAGTAAGCTCCCCACTAGCTTTCGGTAGAGAGTAATGTCAACTAATGGAGTGTTACCTCCATCCTCAAGGCAGACCCCAGACAAAAAAGGAGTCGATGCTGGCTTGCAGTCAGTCATGCGAAATCTCTCGAGGAGATCCCATGCATGCTTAGCCTTAGAGAGTTTGATGCCTATGGCATCCTGGCTGATCTAAAGATGAAGAAAGAAGTGTGATGGACCCATGTTCATCATCAAGAACCTATCATGAAAGGTACTCTTGATTGCAAAAATGGCTGAAGCCGAGCTGTCGATGATCAAGAGATCATCCACATACAAAACTAAGATAAGAAGAGAGTCATGTGTCCTGAGCATGTAAACATTTAGATCAAACTTACATCTTTCGAAGTCTTGTGATAAGAGAAAAGAATCCATCTTCGCATACCAAGCTCTTGGGGTTTGCTTAAGGCCACAGAGAGACTTCTTCAGTCTGTAAACCAAAGATGAATCCTAAATGAAACCATGTGGCTACTCCATGTAGATCTCCTTAGATAAGTCCCTGTGAAGAAAGGCATTCTTCACATCCATCTGATGTACTTCCCACCCCTGGGTAGCTGCAATGGCAAGTGCAAGGTGTATGGAATCCATCTTTGCTACTAGAGCAAAGGTCTCATCACAATCAATGCCATGCACTTGCTGGAATCCTTTGGCTACTAGCTTGGCTTTATGTTTGGTGATTTTCCCATCTCAAGCACTCTTGGTCCTATAGACCCATTTTCATTGAACAAGTTTCCTTTTTGAAGGAAGGGGAACCAGATCTGAGGTGTGGTTCTCGAGGATGGAGTTATACTCCTCCTCCATGGTAGACTCCCAAGAGGGATGACCAGCAGCCCCAGCATAAGACTGCAGATCAGAAGACTTAACCAAATGACAATGTCGAGATGGCATAAGTGGCAGTGAAGGCAAGAGGAGGCTCAATAAACTTTGATCTAGTCCTTCGTGGATCGAAATTACCCCCCACAAGACCATTTCTAGCAACTGGGTGGTCTTGTGCATATATCTCACTTAAGCTCCTTGTTATTTGATTTATGACAAGGGAAGTTGATTCGCTGTTGGAAGCTCGATCTGAGCTTGGATGTGGATCATCATATGCATGCACTAGATTTGTATCTGAAGAATCTGTCTCTGCATCTACATGCTCTACCTCGACATCTACATGCTCTGTATCTGCATCTAATTGTATTGAGTCATCATCTCAGTCATGAGGTAGATAAAAGGTGTCTGCATGTGGCAATTGAGGTGCATGTGAGAGAATTTCCTCAAATTGGACACTTCGCTTAGGAGCTTGTCTGTAGAGGAAATCAAGAGTCGGTATCCCTTCACACCATTAGGGTATCCAAAAAAGATGCACTCAATGCTCTGTGGATCAAGACCTTTCCTCTTTTCAGAGGGTATCCTGGCCCATGCTCAGGAGCCGAAAACACGGAAGTGTGTGACCTTCGGTTTAGTGTTGCTCCAAGCCTCAAAGGGGTTCTAATCCTTGACAAATCTATGAGAAGATCTGTTCTGGATATAATTAGCACAATTAAGTGCTTCAGCCCATAGCTTATGAGGTAGTGACTTAGCATGCAGCATGCAGGAAGCCATCTCTTTGAGAGATCGGTTCTTTCTCTCAGCAACTCAGTTCTGCTGCGGAGTGTATGGAACTATGTGCTACAACTGTATGCTAGACTCAGGGAAAAGGTTCTAAAGTGATTTTTTAACATATTCCCCCCCATTGTCTGTGCAAAGGGCTTTGATCTTTCTCTCTGACTATGTCTCAACTAGTGCTTTGAAATCTTCAAAGTGCGCAAAAACTTCAGATTTGGCCATGAAAAGATACACCCAAGTATACCGTGAGAAATAATCAATAAATATAAGCACATACCTTGCTTTGTTGATGGAAGGATAAGGAAAAGACCCCATGAGATCACTATGGATCAGATCTAGAGGAGAGGATGCTCTGTGAGTCTTGCCGGTGTCAAAATTTTCTCTAGGATGTTTGCCAAGGACACAACCTTCATAAACTCCTTTCGA
This sequence comes from Pinus tabuliformis, assembly GCA_031772625.1. Taxonomy (NCBI): domain Eukaryota; kingdom Viridiplantae; phylum Streptophyta; class Pinopsida; order Pinales; family Pinaceae; genus Pinus; species Pinus tabuliformis. The sequence goes on from CM062815.1 coordinate 125,385,445, forward strand.
GACGCTAATATTTGGTAGGCCTTCCACCATCTCATGCTTGCTTAGCTATTGCATATACTTGTAATTTAAGTGACCAAACCTCTCATGCCAAAGCCTACTACTATCATAAGCATGTGTAAGTGACCAAACCTCTCGTGCCAAAGCCTACTACTATCATAAGCATGTGTAATTAATAAGGAGGATTTAGATTCAATAAATTCAGAAAATGTATACAAAATAGCTCCCTTATTTACCTCAACCGTTGCAATTTTGGAGCTACTATGTAGTTCATATTTGTTCACTGCATCTGGAGTGAATTGCACTCTTTCAGGTGTCAGAATGAGTGATCTGATAAACTGAAAGTAGGTTTACCGAAAGTTTTGGAACATGAAGCACATCTTCAAAGCTTCCCTGTAAAAGTTCCACTCTACCTTTTCTAGTGACCTCTATATGTGAGTCATCTCCCATGAGGATGGGAGGTCCTTTGCATGCATCTAAAGAGGAATAAACTTCCTTTGCAGCAGCCATATGATGTGATGCACCAGAGTCTATAATCCATGCATCAGGGGAAGAGTTAATTGTAACTAAACCATGAAAATTGTTACCTTTCCCTTATGGCGGATCCTTCGTTTTCTTCTTGGCGCCTTGAGGAATGTGGTCCCCAAGGTTGTGCTTCTGGAGGATTTTCGCCATTTGGTCAATTTGTTTCTTCATGCAAGAGGATTCCAAATGGAATTCTCGGTGACAGTAGGTAGATTTGTCTCCTTTCTTCCCTTTCTCATTTCTGGAGCCGGAGGAGTCACTGAAGGGCTTGCTGTACGCTTCCTTCTTTGGATGGGAATGCGCTTTTCCCTTTTCTTTTTGTTGTTGATTTTTCTGATTTGAATCAGATCTGTGATTTTTATTATGGTTGCCATCATGCACACCAAGTGCATGCACTTTTGGAGGTTTGATTTTCCCCATGCCAATGAGTTTATCTTGCTCAAAAGTGAGGGACTCCATGAACTCTTTGAGAGAAGGCATAGTGTAGGCTTTCCCTGTTGCAAGCCTTACTGAATGAATGTAGACAAAAGGATGGAGTATTCTGGTCCGAGTTTTGCCATAATAGAGAGAACTTGGAAACTCTCCTCCTTGGATTTGTCAATTCCACAACCCTTGAGTTGCAGCAATAGATCATTATATTTGGTGAAGAAGTCTTGAATTTTGTCATAGTTTCGTGGATCCAATGAGAGCAGCTCCACTTCAAGCAGATTTCCTTTCATCTCATCCTGTTTCCTGTAGAGTTCTTCAACATTTTTCCAAATCTCATTGGGAGTACTACAGGCAGATAGATGAAACTGCAACTCTGGGGAGATGCACATGCATATCGATCCGTGGGCCTCATCCATGCGGTTGAGGTACTTGGATTTCTCTATGGCTAAAGTGGGCTCCAATTTTGCAACCATGGTAATCCTGTACAACCCTTTCTGATGAAGGTATTAAGCCATTTGGTCCTTCCATTCGTGATAGTTGTACGATGTTAGGATTGATGCTTTGGGAAACTCCATTTTGTTGTCGATCTTCGATCTCCAAGCTGTAATACCTACAAAATAAAGTGTTGGTGCACCTTTTATCTAGCAACCTGTGGGCTCTGATATGATGTAAATGTGTTAGAAAACTTGCACAAATGAATCTAGCTAAGAAAGGTTGAACACACAACTTTGCAGAGCAAAATCACTAAAAGAAATCGAAAGAACAAAAAGAATTATTGATTTAGAAAATAGGTTATAATGCTCATGATATAGCATTACTCGGTGAAGATCCCAAGGTAATACACCGTAGTGGTGATTAATGAGAGGACTTGACACCCACAACAAGTTTCGAAGAGAACTAGCTAGTTGCTGAGTGAAAGGAGGAGAAAATCAGAGAGTAAATCATGAAAAAAGGATTTTGCATGTAGTGATCAATGAGAGGAATCGACACTTACAATAAGTTCAAGAGAGAAGTAGACAGTTTCGAAGTGAAAGGAGGAGCAAATCAGGGAGTAAATCATGTGGAAATGACCTTGCGTGTAGTCCGATGCATGCATGGACAGTCAAAGGCGCCAATCTGGTGAAGATTCCAATGTTGAAGCCTTGCATGTCAATGAATACTCTAAGTGTTTGCATGTGTCATTAATGAAGGTCCTAGGTGTGTTGTACCTCCAACACTTAGCTAATTACTCTTTTAAATTTCAATATGTCATTGATTATTCTATTATAATTTACATTGATTACAATATCACTAATATATATATTTTTAATGCACACTCTAAATTGTAAATATATATGAATCTTCCAAGTAACAAGCTCCTTGAATTCTGGGAAAAAAATACAAAATTAGCTCCTAGATTTTAGGCATCTTTGCATTTTTTAATTATGTCTATTTAAGGGAAGTGATAAAACTTTTGACTAAATTTCTAGAATGATGCCTTCAGTAATTCGCAAAAATAGAGCTGATATCCATTGATTTTGACTGCTGCTGGGTGGTGGGCTCTAGTATTGTAGCAATAATGCTACAACTCCTGGGGCTTCCTGTCTCTTAATTTTATCAACCCGGTAGTTCGTACAAACTTGGAAGCGATGGTGCTGTATGCACAAGTACTAGCTCTTGTCGCAGCTGTCACTTGGTCAGCTGGCACAAGTCCGCTAGGGCTAAAGCCAACTTCTATAGGCTCTCAAAAGAAGCTTGCTAAATGATGGACGAAAGCTATCTCAAAGAAAACTAATCTACTTGACAAAAATGAACTAAAAGCAAATCAAAGCATAGAAACCCTAGGAAACCCTAATTTGACTAGTCTAACCTCTATGATGCAAAGAATGTGAATGAAACTCCTACCAATGCTGTCATGACCTCTAATAAGTGAAAATGCATGAATCTAAGCTACTTGCATCATAAAAGACATGTTTTTGTATTTTTTCTTTAAGTGGATGGAGTAATGGTGATTTTGTGTTCATTAGGGTTTGGTTGTGCAGATGTGATGCGGAAGGAAGGAGAGCTTGGGAAAGGTTGGGGAGGCTAGGAGAGGTCCCCAGGGATCCTTAGCATCCGTTCAAAGAGGTTCCTCACGTTCAGAGGCTCAGCAACCAAGTGAGTGGCCTCCTACAGGATGTCTGCAGGGGATCCTACAGGAAACTCAGGTGTTTCTACTCAGGTGTTTCTACAGGAAGTCTACAAATTGCTACAGGATGACCTACCGTGGGTGTTTTAAGTGATGGTGGAGTGATGGAATGGTAGGGGAAGATATGTAGGGTAGAGATAAGGTTGGTGATGGCTCAGGAGTGGAGAAGTAGGATGGAGAACGAGTGTATGAAGTTGGAAGGCTATAACAACGAAAGGTTAAGAGAATGAAGTTACGTGAGGAGAATGGAGATGCTGGAAGGTAGATGGGCTAAACAGGGGTTAAGGATGTGGTTTTATGCGTGATCAAGATGAAGAAGAAGGTAATGGAATTAGGAAGGGCAGTGTAAATAAAACAAATGGCTTATGACTGTCACCAAGAAGAAAATTCATTAACCTATGCTACCTGTGCTATGAACTCAATGAACAGCAATATAAAGCGTGTAGAGGAATGTGCATGAAGCTGTGATGAAGGTGTATGGTGCAAGAGTGAAGTGCATGGAAAGATCTATCATAAACGAGACTATGTTGCAGCATGTATAAAGTGAAGAACTGCGTATTTTTGTGGTTGGTATAGGCTGCACTCCAATCTCCAAACAGAGATGGCAGTGGAGACTTCCTCAACCTTTTTCCTTGGAGCTCCAATGTATTATCAACCTGCTAGTCTAACTAAACAACCGAAAGCAATTCAAACATAAGCTAAACTCATTCAATCTCATAAAACCTAACTCAGCAAACCTGTAATTTCGAATTGCATGGTAAAGCAATGAACTAAAGTGCTGAAACAAAAAGAAATTAACATTACAACACAGAGGAGGTCTGTTGCTCTCTTAAAAACTCAGAATTGGATCAAAAGCTGCCTGTCTTTATTGAATAATCATGAATCTAATGACATGCCAAAACTGGCTTACAAGGAGCAAAAACCGAGCTACAACATGACTAACCAAATTGACTAACTAGCTAACCCCAAATTGACTAACTAGCTACACAAAATGACTACCCACTAGCTAACCAAAATGAGGCCCCAAGCCTTCGTATTTATACAATTTGAGGACCCAACAGTCCTCCTAAAAGTTAGGGACTTGGCTGCCCAAGACTTGTAGTTAACAGCAGTCCAACTTGACTTGCTTGGCTGCCCTTGAGCTGATTGATTCGATGGCCCTTGAACTCCGAGCTGATGGTGGAGAATTCGAGGTAAGGGTCCATAAATGAGGGGGACACCTTCCTACAAATCCTCTAGCTTGTTCTCCCACGAATTTGGCTGCCAAGTGCTCATTAAGACCTTCCATTTTGTCTCCAAGTTGACCAAAAAGGCTACACAAAGCACCCATTAGACTTGTTGGCATAATGACTAACCAAATTCACTCTATTAACATAAAAATAATCAAAAACATGCAATAAACAAATGAGAATGGTGGACTAAGCCAAATTAGGAGGTTGGATGAGCCCAAATATTTGTCCATTTTTGGGGCTCATCATCACCCCCCTACTGAAAGTGTTGCTCATCCTCTGAGCAACCAAATCTCTCCCCTTGTCTTTGATGGCCTTGGTGACTTCCTTGGCTAGCATCTCGGCCAATTTCTCCTTTGGCTTCCCGCTTTTCAAACTTTCCTGTAGAAACTCTTCGCTGGCTCCCTGTAGAAACAGTCTGCTAGCTTCTTGTAGAACGAATTTTCTCTGATTTTGCCTGCGATATTGTCTCAACTTGTTCTGTTTTAGTGGCTTGTTGAAGGCTTACATTCACAGGTACACTGATAGTTTCACCAGGTGGATTGGGCTCAGACACTGCATCATTCAAATTTGAAACTGCTTTTTCCTCTTCTCTGAAAATCTACTTGCTCTGCAATGTTGTTTGTTAATACATCCTTTGTCTCAGAAGCTTCAAAATTTTCAGTCTCCTTTAGATATGCAGAATCATTTGCCAAGACATCCTCCATTTCTGCTACTTTTCTTAGTGCCCTCAGCCTTGGTATGAGTGTGCAAGTATATTCTTGTAGAAGGCTGAACCATGATCAGATTATGTCCAAACCTTGAAATTTAAACAGCCCCTCTGAAAAATGGTAGCTGCATGCAGAGCCTCAGTCAATCTTCACTGATAAGTACATTGTCCACACAAACCAAAGGCATGCATAGAAATCTATTATACCAGTCAGAACAACAAATGCGTATGACAGGATGGGCATGTAGCCAAAATACGAAATTCTAGAAACAAGTTTTGTCATCTCCAGCTTGGTGAATAAATAGAATGTGGCATAGAGAAACAAGTAGAATGCGGAGGAGCGTGCAGTCAAATAAGATTTCCACCACCGGTTGTAATCTTCACTGAACATTTCAACGTATCACAAGATAACAGTGATTTCTGCACATGTAACCATGAGGATCACAAAGACAATGAACAGGAACCCAAATATACAATAGGACTGATGCAACCCTATTGAAGTTAATCTGAAGAACAATCCAATGGATACAATTCCAAACCATAAAAGGACTGAGGCAAACATAGTCTCGAAAGGAACTATACCAACTGATTTTTTCCATAGCAGTGCATTGAGAATAAAGAAAATGCAAAAGGAAATGCATGGAAACAAGAATGTGGCCTTCAGCATATTCCTCCTTTCTCCTCGTTTTGAGCTTGAACTTTTCTAAAAATCCCGTGGTCAGCCAACAGAAGCATCAACCCACAGAAGCGCCTCATGTTTTCTCTCTGCAGGGCTGTTTTCTGCCTTTCCTGTAGACGACATCCTGTAGAAACGCCTGTAGAGCGTGATTCGGCCTTTGAGTGAGCCCGCTGCACTAGAGAAATTTGAAAATAGGTAGGAAACTCAGCGGAGGACGATAGATTAAGCCGATTGTGGAAGCAGAGGATGTATTCTTTGAGTGAACATGATGCAAGTGCAAGTTGACTAACGGTCTTTGGATTTCAGCCGAGCGCTCAGTGATGTCTGCGTGATTTTTGGAGTGAGGTGGCAGAGACGTGTTGGCCCATGCAATTGTGCATGAACTGCAGTTGTTAACTGTGTTCTATGCCTGTGATTTCATCCACCCGTTGCACTGGAGTTTAAACAACCAACACTGTCCGTTTTCAATTTCCTTCCTGAGATGGCTGAGCGCACGTGTCTCATTCACCCACCAAGTGCTGTTGAACTCGATGAGGGTGGCCAATTAGCTGGCCACCAATTTTTCTAAATCCAACCATCTCATTGTTCACGCAGTTCTCGAATTACATTCATGCAACAGAGGAATTAGTTTAGTCACGTACCTGCAAGTCGACTGGCTGCTGTGAAGCTTTTTGCTGCTGCATGCTTGGATTCCTGCTTGCATGTGGCTTGGCTGCTAATCTTTGATTGTTTTTTTCATGTGCAGGTGTCCTCTGGCCGGATCTGAGTGCATGCAATCATTTCCACGTTCAACTCTGCCCGTTCAAGCTGCTGCTGCTGCATGGTCACAAAACCAGAACTTCTTTTTGCCATTTCTCCCAAACGGTAGATCGGATTGATCTGAAACTCGGGGAGCATGTTCCTACCATCATTATGCATCTCCCATAGCAAATTCATGAGCAATGGATGCACGGATTTCGAGAAAATTGGAAAATGGCTGAAGATTTCAGAGGTCGATTTCTCGGAAACCGTGCATCAGAATCGGCTGAAACTGCTTGGGTAGGCTACTATCACCCATGTGCATCTCCCCATGAAACAGGTTTTAAAACAGATGCACGGATATGGAGAAAATGCAAAAATGGATGATGGTGGTGGAGGCTGATTTCTTGAAAACTGTGCACCAGAATTGTATGAAACTGCTCAGGCATGTTGTCATCAACCTTGTGCAATTCCCCATAAAACGGTTTGTCAAATGGATGCATGGTTTTCAAGTTATGGCAAAAACAAATTCTGCTCTATGGATTTTTGCTTCAAGGCACTTTGCATGTGGTTGCATGGTATGACAAAATGAATTTTGGCTGTGATGCAGGTATGGAGATGATGGAGGAGGAGTTGGAAGATTCCAGGAGGGCTTCTAAACCCTTTAGGAAGCTACCATGCTCGCCAAACCACTTTTTGAAATGCATGCCTAGTTTCCCACAATTTCTACAGGAAGTTCATGTAGAAGCACAATGAGAAGCACAATGAGGTGGACGAATGATGGAGAAAGGAAAGGGATGGACACACAAGTGCTTTTAGGCCTAATCAACAGATTCCCACCATTAGATTCACTTCTGAAATTGTATTTGGCTCGTCCAAAGGTTCTACAGGATGTTTCCTGTAGAAATACAAAGCTTCCTATAGAAGACACAGTTTTGAGGAAAGAAGCATAATGACATGAAAAAAATGATGGAAAATGGGTGAGGAATGGAAACATGGATGTGGGTAGGCCTCATGGACATATTCCAAGCCTTCATGTCCTCCTCGGAGATCAATTTGGCTTTTTTTTGTAAGCTTCCTGTAGAAGATACGAAACTTCCTGTAGAAGGCACAAAAACTCCTTTGTCTTTGTTTTGAGTGATCCACCTGACCTACAATATCCTTCTTGCAACCTGAAATTAGCCAATGGAAATTAGTTTTATTTGTTCTTTTTTCTTTTTCTCTCTCTTTTTTTTTTTTGAAAAACAACTAGGGCGCCTCATGGAGGTTTTCACCCTAATTGCCTGCCCTGGGCGCCTCCAAGGAAGGTTTTCACCCAGGGATCTTATTCCCTTTTATTTTCTTTTCTTTCCAACCCATTGACTGCCTCATGGAGGTTTTCAATCAATGAGCCAATCTAAGGCGCCTCCGAGGGGGTTTTCACCTTAGATTTTTATTTTTATCCTATTTTCATTTTTTCATTTCTTTACCTTTTTTTTTCTTTTTTTTTTCATTTTTTCTACCCTACCCTACTTGAAAAACAAAATCATCTTCAAGTATAAGAATACTTCCAATGGAGCCATGTGCACATTGAGATTAGAGACAAAATGATGTGAAGGCTCGAAATGCATGCTTGGACAAGTATCCAGATCTCAGAGACCAAATGATCTGGCGTTGAAGGGATCAAACAGAACTAAGGAAGAAAGTACTGCTGCAGCTTAGTGACCTTCTGAAACCATATCTCAATATAGCTTTGATATCCTTGCTTCTTTTGCTGATCTGGATCATTCTTCATGTCACCTTCTAACATGAATTTCTCATCTTCCTCTTTTTGCTGATCTTTCTCTTGAATACATGGAAGATCTGATGGTAACCATGAAGGAACTCTCTCGATCTCTGATTCTGATCTCTTCTCTTCATTAAGTGTAGCCCATGGTTCTTTGATCTCCTCTTTGGAATCTTCTTTTGCTTTTGGTCCTTCAATGTTGTCAATAGATTCTCTCTTTTGCAACACTCTTCCTGAGCTTTGGTGAACATCATTGAGCTCAAAAGGAGTCATTTGCACATGTTGTGCCTCAGCTTTGCAATTGGGTTGAGCTACTCCATTGCATGGTTTTGGAAATGGAGGTACGGGTAGCTGAGTGGAGGTGTGAAATTGAGATGGAGATGGATGGCATTGTGGTTGGGTAGGCATTTGGGGTTGCCTTGGTGGAGGAGGAGGCGATGGTTGTGGATGAGCAGGTGGTGGAGGAAAATGAGCGGGATGAGAGTTGTACTAGGGCCTCCACTCCTGATAAGGTGCATTCCAATGAGGCTGTGGCTGAGCATAAGAGTGAAACGAATGAGCAGCTGGTTGGGCATAATATGGATCTGTGAAGGAATAAGGAGGAGGTGTGAACCAGGAAGGATGAGCAGGGGGACCCCAAGAAGGCATGAAGGTGGCTTGGTAAGGGTCATAATAGGTCTCGGGTGTCCCTTGTAGTTCCTGCTGGTAGGGTAGGGGTCCATGTGGCCTCCTTTGGTTCATATAACAGAGTGATTCAGTGGCTTCTTTGTCTCTCTGGTATGCAGCTTTGATTCTGGGTAAGGAAGGGCACTGATCTGTAGGATGGTATTCTTCGCAGATGAAACACACTTCTAGGGAGTGCATTGGACATTCGTTCCTAGGATGCTTTTTAAGGCACCTAGGACAAAAAATGGCCAAAGCCCTCTTGGCTTCTTCTTGCTTCTTTTGGATCTGCAAGGTATCCAGTTGCATGGCAAGAAACTGCCTCATATCACTCTTGAAATCTTCCGGCTGATTTTCAAATTCATCTTTGGACAAGATGTTGCTCCCAACATTTCTGCTTGTAGCCATTTGCTTCAGAGGAATGTTTCTTCTTCTTCTCCCCTAGAGGTTCTTCAGATATGTCTTGATGTCCACCCAGGGGTTCTTTCATCACAGCCATCGAAGAAGAACGTTGGTTGTGTGAAGCAGTGGGGGTGTTTGGCAATCATTTTTCTAACTTATCTCTACTCCTACAAGGCATGAAATGAAATCTTTTTGCTTGATTTTTGCTTTTTCCTACTTCTACTTGCAAAAATGAAATAGATTGAACTACAACTAACTATCTTGCGAAAATGAAAATGCGGAATTTAAATGAAAGCAGGAAAGAACTAATCTACTTTGCTCAAATGAAATTGCAAGAATGGAAATGCTAGTCTACGCTTGCAGAAAGGAAATGCTAATCTATGAAAGCAGGAAATGCTAATCTATGAAAGCAGGAAATGAAATTGCATAATGGAAATGAAATAAACTACTTAGCAGAAGGTTGTAGTAGAAAATAGAAGAATAGCAACAATCACCAATACTCTGTCGCTTCCCCGGCAACGGCGCCAAAAAGATGGTGGGCTCCAGTATTGTAGCAATAATGCTACAACTCCTGGGGCTTCCTGTCTCTTAATTTTATCAACCCGGTAGTTCGTACAAACTTGGAAGCGACGGTGCTATATGCACAAGTACTAGCTCTTGTCTAGCTGTCACTTGGTCAGCTGGCACAAGTCCGCTAGGGCTCAAGCCAACTTCTATAGGCTCTCAGAAGAAGCTTGCTAAATGATGGACGAAAGCTATCTCAAAGAAAACTAATCTACTTGACAAAAATGAACTGAAAGCAAATCAAAGCATCGAAACCCTAGGAAACCCTACTTTGACTAGTCTAACCTCTATGATGCAAAGAATGTGAATGAAACTTCTACCAATGCTGTCATGACCTCTAATAAGTGAAAATGCATGAATCTAAGCTACTTGCATCTTAAAATACATGTTTTTGTATTTTTTCTTTAAGTGGATGGAGTAATTGTGATTTTGTGTTCATTAGGGTTTGGTTGTACAGATGTGATGCGGAAGGAAGGAGAGCTTGGGAAAGGCTGGGGAGGCTAGGAGAGGTCCCCAGGGATCGTTAGCATCCATCCACAGAGGTTCCTCACGTTCAGAGGCTCAGCAACCGAGTGAGTGGCCTCCTACAGGATGTCTGCAGGGGATCCTACAGGAAACTCAGGGGTTTCTACAGGAAGTCTACAAATTGCTACAGGATGACCTACCGTGGGTGTTTGAAGTGATGGTGGAGTGATGGAATGGTAGGGGAAGATATGCAGGGTAGAGATAAGGCTGGTGATGGCTCAGGAGTGGAGAAGTAGGATGGAGAACGAGTGTATGAAGTTGGAAGGCTATAACAACGAAAAGTTAAGAGAATGAAGTTACGTGAGGAGAATGGAGATGCTGGAAGGTAGATGGGCTAAACAGGGGTTAAGGATGTGGTTTTATGTGTGATCAAGACGAAGAAGAAGGTAATGGAATTAGGAAGGGCAGTGTAAATAAAACAAATGGCTTATGACTGTCACCAAGAAGAAAATTCATTAACCTATGCTACCTGTGTTATGAACTCAATGAACAGCAATATAAAGCGTGTAGAGGAATGTGCATGAAGCTGTGATGAAGGTGTATGGTGCAAGAGTGAAGTGCATGGAAAGATCTATCATAAACGAGACTATGTTGCAGCATGTATAAAGTGAAGAACTGCGTATTTTTGTGGTTGGTATAGGCTGCACTCCAATCTCCAAACAGAGATGGCAGTGGAGACTTCCTCAACCTTTTTCCTTGGAGCTCCAATGTATTATCAACCTGCTAGTCTAACTAAACAACCGAAAGCAATTCAACCATAAGCTAAACTCATTCAATCTCATAAAACCTAACTCAGCAAACCTGTAATTTCGAATTGCATGGTAAAGCAATGAAATAAAGTGCTGAAACAAAAAGAAATTAACATTACAACACAGAGGAGGTCTGTTGCTCTCTTAAAAACTCAGAATTGGATCAAAAGCTGCCTGTCTTTATTGAATAATCATGAATCTAATGACATGCCAAAACTGGCTTACAAGGAGCAAAAACCGAGCTACAACATGACTAACCAAATTGACTAACTAGCTAACCCCAAATTGACTAACTAGCTACACAAAATGACTACCCACTAGCTAACCAAAATGAGGCCCCAAGCCTTCGTATTTATACAATTTGAGGACCCAACAGTCCTCCTAAAAGTTAGGGACTTGGCTGCCCAAGACTTGTAGTTAACAGCAGTCCAACTTGACTTGCTTGGCTGCCCTTGAGCTGATTGATTCGGTGGCCCTTGAACTCCGAGCTGATGGTGGAGAATTCGAGGTAAGGGTCCATAAATGAGGGGGACACCTTCCTACAAATCCTCTAGCTTGTTCTCCCACGAATTTGGCTGCCAAGTGCTCATTAAGACCTTCCATTTTGTCTCCAAGTTGACCAAAAAGGCTACACAAAGCACCCATTAGACTTGTTGGCATAATGACTAACCAAATTCACTCTATTAACATAAAAATAATAAAAAACATGCAATAAACAAATGAGAATGGTGGACTAAGCCAAATTAGGAGGTTGAATGAGCCCAAATATTTGTCCATTTTTGGGGCTCATCACTGGGATACCCAATCAAAACCTCTTGTTTATTAGTTGTGATTGGCTTTGGTTATGCATAAATCCAATTGTGACTTTTTATCTGAGAAAGGAAAGTAAGATGTTTTACATAGTACTTTTTATAGAATCTATTCAAATAACAAGTAGCTAAATCAATGGTTATTATATGATAGTCGTAGTGCACAATGCATGTACAATTTTAAAATACTTGAGAGGCTGACATGACATCACAAGATAATATAAGTCATATTGATAGGCTGACTTGTTTCTTGCACATGTAATAAACTGAATGCATAATCAATTTACACATTAAGGATTTACGGGAGGAAAGCATACGAGGTAACATATTGGTAAACATTAACTACTATTAAAACATACTAATTATAGTTAAGACTATCTTAGGGATAACCAAGTTTCATTAACGTAAACAATAGTACCATGTAAAGTTACACTGGACTTTATTACTTACGTGTAATATGCTAAAACAAAAAATGAAGTTACGTAGGATCCATTCATAGTTGTGTATGTGGATCATCCTATGGAAAGTAACTAAGTCAATTATTCACTCATTAGTTACCTATATCATGGTTGGAGTACACAACTTTGGGGATTCTTAAGGGTGTATCAATTTACACATTAAGGATTTACGGGAGGCAAGCATACGAGGAAACATATTGGTAAACATTAATTACTATTAAAATATAGTAATTACATTTAAGATTATCTTAGGGATAACCAAGATTCATTAACGTGAACAATAGTACCATGTAAAGTTACATTGCACTTTATGACTTACCTGTAATATGGTAAAACAAAAAATATGCTAAAACAAAAAATGAAGTTACATAGGATCCATTCATAATTGTGTATGTGGATCATTCTATGGAAAGTAGATAAGTCAATTATTCACTCATATAGTTGGAGTACACAACTTTGGGGATTCTTAAGAGTGTAACATGGCATAGCAAAATAAAATCAATCATATTGACAACTTAAGTTTTTTTCAGGTCAACGTAATTTACACATTAAGGATTCATGGGAGGTGAGCATAACACATTAAGATAGTAGGAGACATAACACTAGAGGTATATTCACATAAAACTATACATTACAAGGTGATTTTAGGTAATTTAGTAAAATATTTTTTCTATACCCTCAATTAAGGTAATTGTAAGGATCGATGAAGTTTTTAATCAAATCCCATTTGATGATTTTTTTATGGGCATTATAAACCTCAATTGATAAGTTAATTTAAGTGAAGTAAACAACTATAAAGCTCATTCAATTTAACTTTTTAAATAATTTTATGAATTTTGTTTTTAGGAGAAATACATTAAACAGAAGAATTTTTTTAACGGTTTAAATGGATGAAATACTGGTCAACCGTCTTTATGTCTACATTTTTAAAAGTCAATTTAAATTTTTAAATAAATTTTTAAATTTTATGAATTTTACTTTGAGGAGAAATACATTAAACAGAAGTCTAAAGAATTTTTTTACGGGTTTTAATGGATAAAATACTTATCAACTTATTTTATGTTTATATTTTTTAAAATATGCTCTGAGTATTTACAGTTTCACATATTAATTTTAAATTTATTTAATTCTACATTTATCATTGCTGGTCAGCGATCAAATTCCTCTCAATGTTAATTTTTCCTCAAATTATTAATTTAAATTTATTAAATATAATCATATTAATATTATAATATATTAATATTAAATTTAATAGTAGAAATTTTTTAATATTAATATTAGATTTAACAATATTATTTAGATAGCATGATAACAAAATTTATAATAAATTTATATCAAATTAATATTTTTTCAAATATTATAATTTCAATTGGAAATATTTATTGTTTAGATACTTTAATATATCTATAGCATATGGCTTTTATTTTTAAAGATTGATTTTCCCAGTATTTAATTAAAAGAAATACTAAAAGATTTTGGAGGGGTAATTTCATTATTTCTGTTGAATTGTATTGTAATTTTTTTTATCTATATGGTTATAGTCATTTTTGTTTTCGGCCTACATCGATATTTTTTATTATTATTATTTGATTGCTAAAGTGACATACTTACAAATCCTCTCATATTGGGGTGTTAATATATAATAAATTTATATCAAATTAATATTTTTTCAAATATTATAATTTCAATTGGAAATATTTAGTGTTTAAATACTTAATATATCTATAGCATATGAGTTTTATTGTTAAAGATTGATTTTCCCAATATTTAATTAAAAGAAATACTAAAAGATTTTGGAGGGGTATTTTCATTATCTCTGTTGAATTGTATTGTAATTTTTTTAATCTATATGGTTATAGTCATTTTTGTTTTCGGCCTCCATTGATTTTTTTTTTATTACTTGATTACATAAGTGACATACTAACAAATCCTCTCATACTGGGTTGTTGAATGAGCTTCTAGGTACAATCACTACATTTAATTTTGATCATAATATTTCATTAAAAAAATATTACTACCTTCAATAAATTTACTAAATTTTTGAATAATTGTCAATTTTCCACCTTTTATATGTTACAATTATTACAATAACAAAAGTTAGATGACCAAAACTGCTATGATCTAGTAACCATGATGTGTCTACTCCACTAAATCTTTGACCGTATGCCCATGACAAAAAGGCATTGGCAATGGCCTAAAGATGCAATAAATTGTTTATATCACATAGCATACAATTGGCATGAAGTCAATAAAATTGTGAAGTTTAAGAAGTCTAACTTTTTTTAGTTTGGCTTAAATTTTTTTAGGAGAATACTCCATTATTATTATTATTACCTTCACAATCATATTAGTAAATGTAACTAAGAAATGAAGTAAATATCAACCCTATAAAATTCCAATTGTAAACAAACATTTCATAGCTTTCAAATCATTGCAATTCGAAAACATATTACAATTATTGGAATTCAAAAACATATTACAATGGTTGGAATTCAAAAACATCTTACAATTGAGTTATCGAGAATTTTTTTTTTTTTCTTCCCAGCTAATAGTTACTGTGATATCATGTAATAGCTCTCAAGGAAGATTGTGCATTCATTTTTTTGCACTTGTTAATAGAGTAGAAAAAATGGTTTGTGAAAGCGGAAACAATGATGTTATAACTTATTGTTTCATTATCTCCTCAGTAATGGAAGCACTATAAAAGAATATAATTAGGGTTTTTCTTATCCGTGGATGGGTCGGTTAATCCAAGCTTATCCACCTTCAATACAATGTACATCAAGAGCTAATCGTCTCAGCGCAGCTAGGATTCTAGACATGAATTCGTGTTATCTTCATTGTTTTCGTAGCATCTTTTCTTGATTACATAGAGGATGAAATTTCTGGTTGTGTATTTGTTTCAAGTAGTACATAATACGTTGCGAGTTACGAATGTGTTGTTCACTATATCACAATTTCATTATCGCTATGACAGATAACCAAATCATATGCGAGTTAATACTCGTACAATGAGGTCAACCTATTCAAGGTTTATTAAATACTTAACCTTCAAACAAACTCTTCATTATGGTGATGAACTCAGAGGCTTACCACTTCAGTGGTGAAACATACGCCCTTTTTCTCCTTTGATATGTAGGCTGCAGAAAAGTCATGCAATGAATTTCAATGTCATGAACCAATCACGCTAACGTAATGTTTTTTAGGTTTTCCATTAATAAATTTGACAGATTTACGCGCTCTAGAATGAAAATAACAGGCATTTTGATAACATATATGCATTAGAGTGCATTTATTTTTGTGCCACCACTATTCCATATGCTAAAAATGAGATCTGAGATGGAAAATAAGACGAACATCCAATGTGGATCGTGGTTGAGGGCGCTCAAGTTAAATATTGATTCTGCCCCTTCCTCCGAACAGTAATAAAGGTTCAATGCCAAGATGCCCCTGACTTTCTTGATGGAATTTGGCGCAGGAACGAAATCATTCTAGTGATTCGTGTACAGGAAGGCCATCAACTGTGTATTCCGCTAGCCTGTCCATAGCCTATGAATTGAAACAAAGATTGAAATGAAATCAAAATTAAAAGGACAAGTCTACCGAGGCCGAGGAATTGGCTGGTAGTCAATTTTGTTCAATTTTGTTGGATTTTGGGAGCAAAATTTTAACAAATCTTGAAAAACAGTGTTTAAATTATGTGTTTGAAACTAGTAATGAATTCAGCACTATGAAAAACCTTTGAAACATTCAAAATTTTAAAATTTAACAATTTTAATAGATATTTACAAAAATCCCTATCAAAATTTATCAAAATATTGCTAAATTTTTCAGATTTTATACTGCATAAATTGAAATCGATGAATTAAAAAAAAATAAAAATTGAAACGTAAAACTGGAATGTTATCATTTACCCGTGCCATGAAAAGTTGAAACCATTAATGTTTTAAAAAATGGAAAAAGCTAATTCTCTAGAAGCATTATAAGCCCTCCTTTTTTTTATACATATGATACATATGCGTCAGATCTCTTTTTTTTATACATCTGGTACATATGCGTCAGATCAGACTGACAGTCAACCCATCTAAGCATTTAATCGCTATCACCGGGTGGCAATGGATTAATGTTACCACACGGCATAATGTTAAGAGTTGAAACGATTAATGTTACCACACGGCATACAAACTCTGAACTAAAATCTGTGATTTTTCTTTTTCTAAACACTTATTTTAATCAATTTGACTAAAACTTAGAGAAGGAATATTCGAGTCCTATCAAATTACGAATGTACAAATAATCTTGTATTTATCAGAATTAAAATTCTTCAAGCCCAGCTTTATAATGTATTTATAATTTTACATTTGTAATTTATTATATAAATTGAATGTAGTGTGAATTTGATATATGTATTTTTTAAATACTTAATTAGTTTTTTATTATAATTTTGCGTAATTTTACATTGGTAAATTATTATATAAATTGAATGTAGTGTGAATTTGATATATGTATTTTTTATATAAATAATTAGTTTTTCTACTATATTTTGGCGTTTGTGAATTGTATGATTGGAATGTTTAACCTATTTATATGCACGACACTAAATTCCTTGTTGTCGGCGATTCTTACTTTTTATAAGATGCGTCTCTTGCATACGTGCATGTTCAGCATCAATACTTCTTTCTTCCATATTGCATGCAATACATTCACGGGTGCCAATCAGCATCACTACTTCTCCCTTCCGTATTATATGTTTTTTTTTTTTTTTTAAAGCAATTCCATATTTCAAGTTATAATCCAAAGTGTTGGGATTAAAGTTGGAATTTGGATATATTTTATCAGTCACAAATTTTTTTTTGAAGCTTTAGATTTTTATGTTTTTTTTTTTCAGATTTAAATTTTATTATTGAAGAGTGATGTTTTGATGATAAATTAATTCTTAGTCAATAAATTTTCATTTAAAAATTATCTTTCAATAATAAAGTTATATTAAATATTTTTACATATTTATCACAATAAAAAAACAAAACGACCATAACACACAAATAACTTATTGAGTTTTGAATCTTGGTTTTCATAATTCTCAAATCAAGTGTCCTTGACCTAGACGTCCAATAGCATTTTAATATATGATATATGACTAAGGAAGTCTCATAAGACATATAAGATGACCAACAAAGTAAAACTATAAGATGAGCTATCCTTTGCATACTCTTCATTATTAATGAAAGTTTATGAATTAGTGTGGTTTCATTACATCGGTGAAAACTTTCTCCATTATTTGATCTGGAAAAGGTAAAGGCATATTTCTGGTTATACATGTCATTTCTACAAGCTATTTTAGGTCCTTAATATGAATGCATTTTTATTTATGTTGAGAACATTAATTGTTGTGCTGTTATTACAGATTTTAGAAGCTCAATTTGGAAAATGGATCTATTTAAAGAGATATCGAAATATCTAGAAGAAATCATACAGCAAGATATAATAGTTCATATTTTTTGAACTCAACCACCTACAAAGAATCCAACAGCAAAATGAAACAATTCAAGAACAATTCTAGTGGAACCTTTGGAATCTGTACATTGTTTAGTAAAAGTAGTTATTTACTAGACCTCTCTTTCAGCAAACTTATGTTCATTATGTTTCTAAAAATAACACTATGGAACACATTTAACAAATTTAAGGGGTTTAACTAGTGGGTAGAATCAACTTAGAACCAAGTGACATTTAGGGTATTTCTTTTTTATCATATGTTATGTTTCAGTTAGATTTTGATTAGGGAAATATAGCAAAATATGTTTAAAATAAAGGTAATAAAAAAAACCTTAACTCCAAAGGATTTATGAAAATTCTCTTCATTAAGATTCATCTACAGCACCCCATTTCAAATTTTGTTTTTGTGATGAAGAGTATAGAATTTTTAGTGTAATGTTCTATGTGCCCTAAAATACCTATGAGGTCCAACACTAGGTATGAGGTTTCAATTTCAAGATCTATTTGTCGAGAGTAAAGAACATTTCAAAGGTTTTCTAAAGTATGCACAATACTAGGTTGTTGCACTTTACATTGGCCATGTCTCTCTTGAAAAAAAATACAGAAAACAAAAAATAAGGAATGTGGATTTGTTTGAGTAACTCAATAGAATCTAGAACTCGACCTTATGATTTATAATCCTAGAAATCAAAGATCACGTGAATACATGTTTCTAATATTAAATAGTACAAATCAAGAATTAGATAACTCTACTTACATAGGAATTAACAAAGAAACAATGAAATTTATGTTTCTTGATGAACAAAAAAAAGGATATATTCTTTGAAATAAATCATATAAAAAATAGTGATTCTCCTATCCTAAGGAAATCAATTTTTATTTTTATTTAAAAAAATGGAAATAATCAAACCTTTTAAGGTACTTGAGAAAGGGAGGTGATCTTATGTAACAAATGGTCAATGTAAGCGATGATATTTGTATAGGACCTAGTGGAACATATGAGTGGGTAAGAGTTCAGTGAGTGACAAACACATGAAATAATATGCGTATCAAACGGGCCATAAAATCTACTAATTGATATGAAACTGAGATTTCAATTTTATTAAGAAAAAAATAGTCTAGGAAAAGACAACATAAAAAGCCTAATGCTTTGCTTTTATTTTCCTTTCTATTGTGGTCATTGTCAAAGATCAATGTGATTTTATTTGGTTGTGTTTGGCCTAGTTAAGAAAGGATCTTGATAGCTATTATTGGTAAATTCGTATTCATCTCCAAAGCATGGGTAATGATGGTTGTAAAAGAAAACAATAATAACATCTCACTTTTTTTTGTTTAACTTATTTGTGGATCCTAATTATGTGTCTAAACACATTGTGCAAACATGCATTTTCTATACTTTTTCTTGTTTGCAAATATATACTTTGTACACTCTTTCTTATTTAACTTATTTCCATATCCTAATAATGTGTCTAAACACAATGTAGGTAGACATATACTTTCAACAACTTGTGGATCCACAAATCATATCTCACCAGAGATATACAAATCAAATTCTTCGTATGAGTTTGTTAGAAACTATATGAGAATTACATTATAGTCCTTTCATTATATATCAGAATTACGTCATATTTCCATGGTTTGCAAGTAATTCTTAGCTAGCATTATTATGGAGCAGTTGCAGATAGTTGGTCACATGGTGCAATTCTGTTTGAATTACTAGTAGGTTTCTCTCCCTTTAAAGATTCTAATCTTATCAACCAATATCATAAGGTATATTACAATATTTCAAAATTCATGGCTATTCCAACAAATAAATTTATGTGAAATGATCATTGACCTGTTTGGGTTCTTTGAGAAGGAGGTATGTTTTCATATCTCCATTATTTTTTATTTGTTTCTTCCTTGAATGTCTCCAATTAGTGAAAATATGTCTAGACCACATATTTTAGATAATACACACTTTCATTAAAAACTTAAATAACCCCTTTTTTACTCAACAAATTCTTGAGAAAATTTAGGAGGATTTTCCATTATTTATGATATTTTATTCATTGGAAAATTTTAATCATGAGAAACTGGCTGAACCTAATTTATTTAATGTCAAAATAATGCAATATGTATCTCACCATGTCTTCCTAGTCTATAAACATTCTTATTTTTTATTTTATTCAAACCATTAACCCCAACTTTGGATTGCAGAATGATGGTAAAAATAAGAAGAGGTTTGGTTGCAAAATTTCAGCCTAGGAGATGATAGAAAAAATAGATGATGCTTATAAGAGTCTCAACTTGTTAGTAGAAAGAGTAAATCCTTGCAAGCTTGGTAAATAACTTATGGATACATTATCCTCCACATTTTTCTACAAAAGCAGGGCCATTGCAATTTTACTCGATTTTTCTAGATGTTTCTCATTACTTTCAAATGCACCTATTTGGAAAATATTCAAAGACCACTCTAGTATAGAGAGCATATATTAGAAAATTTGATTACATCTAACTGCATGTGTATAAATTAGAAAATCATGCAAATAAATGTTTGGATTATTGATAGTAGAAATCAAGAATTAGATAGATAACTTGAGCTTGTAATGTCTATGTTCTAGTTATAAATTAAATTAATTAAAACACACTACAAATGGACGAGCATATATATTATGTGATTGAAGTGGGAAATTGAAGTCTAAGTGTAATGGGAATATAACAAAGTCATGTAAGAATTGTCAGAGTAAGCAGTAACATTGAGCATGTATGTATGTTCTCACATTAGTGCCAAATTTAAGAAAATGTGAAGGATTTTTAAGGAACTTCATGTTATCTTGGAAAGGAGCATAATAATACGCCTCAAAAGTGGCATAAGAGTTCAAAAAAACATATTTCTAGACAAATCACACAATAGGGTTTGAGTTAGAACTTGGAAACATGTAGGATGAGCCTTTCGTGCTTAAATTAAAATAAATGTACCACTAGAAAGGACTAATAGGTAGCTACAAATTCAAGCATTGGGCTCAAAAACGAAGAGTTACAACCAAGAGAAAATAAGTATAAAAGAAAACACAGGGGAAAAATGTTGTTGTGGCAAAATGTTGACGTGATTTTAGTTCTTGTGAAATTGCACCAAAAGTTGTGAAGGAGAAGTCATAAGTGAGATAGTATAATATGGAACATCTATTAAGAATAAAATTGTGTTTTACATTCAATATATGGTTCCACACATTAATAATAAAATATGAATTAAAAACAGTAACGCCTCTATCATTAAACCCCTTTGTATTGTCTTAAATTTTGTTAAATTGTTAGGATAAAGATTATTAATGTTCACCATGGGTGCCATGTTAATTATGGGGTTTTCATACTTAATCCTACACTATTAGATTAATTTTGTCTCTTAACTTTTATAGTCACACTAAGATTATTTGAAGCAAATAAATCAGTCTAAAGAATCACAAAAAAATGCTAAACCATCACAAGGAGCTCCCTCTTTATTGGTACACTTGAAATTATGTGCAGATACTCCAACAAGTAAAACAAGTACTACATGTCTATGTATATCTTTTAAACTTCTCCACAATAATATATTAAAGCATATTAATGAACTATTATACAAATTTTTCTATTTCTTTTATGTGAGTTTTAATTAAAGTAAATTTATTCAAATCCAATAACAATTATGACTTTAATTCCAAAAATAAGTTGTCTAGTAACCATTAAACATTAAAAAGATGACTTTATTTTTTTTATAATTTGTTTTCTAGTTTATAATAAATTCTTCACTAAATTTATAAAAATTAACTTTTCATATTTTTATAAACATTTTTTTGATATTACATGGTTGAATGTCTTTAAGTGAAAAAATAATAAAAATAAAAATATCTTAATTAAACAATAGCAATAATACAAGTCAGACACTAAACATAATAGGAAAAAGTTTAAGTCTTATTAAAATAAGTTTTCAAAAATTTATGCTGAGAATTTTTTTTTTTTTTTTTTACTCTTATAACCATGCTATTAATCTTAATCAAATTTATTCAAACTTAGCATTTGGATTAACGGAAAACGATTCCAGGTGTCCTTTGGTTAATCCTCAACATATATTCTATCATTTTTATCTCCAACAAGGGGCAATGAATAGTTAATGGATTTTTTTGGTTATTATATTATATGATGATCCACTCTCAGCTAGATACATGAACCTTTTTCTAATGCTACTATTTGGAAAATGTTAGAAACATATACAAGGATAAGGAATATAACTTTTTCTAAATTATATATGGAGGCTTCTAGATATGGAGGCTTTTGGATAGTTGGAATTTTTTTGGATGTGGGATTTTGCAATGAAATATATATATATATATATATATATATATATATATATATAATTTATATATATATATATATATAATTTATATTATTTAATTCAAATAAAATAGATTATTGGAAAAAAATATTTGATATTTCTAATTTTGAATATTGATAATTTAATAATCTTAAAAACAATAAATTAATTAAAAAAATTGTATGAACAACATTAATTTGATAATTATACTTATAGGGGTCTCTCTATTGGAGTGGGCCATTTAATCTTTTTGTTAATTTGTCTTTTTGATCTCATAGTCTAAACTAAAAGATGTCGGTCTCCATCAATGAATGAAATTAAAAGTGATAACTTCCTTGCATATCTAAATGAATTGTTTAAACCCTACTGAAATTATTATTTTTTGTCAAACGGAGATCGCATGCCAAAGTTATGACCCCAGGAAATTGATGTACCGATTTACCCAAACGAGGCCCACAATTTGGCGTTTCATCTTCTAGGGTTAGGTTTTGGGATGTGAAGGGTTTTCCATTGTTTCTCAACAATAAATAGGCCTTCGAGCCTCATTGTGAAACAGTTCAGAGGCATGTAGCCACCACATCTCTTCTCAGAGATAAGCTACCATTGCCCTAGCTGGTTTATTCCCATTACTATTTGTAAGCATATTTCAGTATTTTACATTAATGAAATGAAGTATTATTTCTGCTGCATATCTATGTTTATGGTTATCTCTGTAATTTTTTGTGTTCCTGTTTAAGTCCAGAGAATTAAATCTACATCTGAGGGAGGATTTTTAGGGAAGTTACGAACTATGGTTCCCATTGTCTCCTTGAGCTATTTCAAGATTACCTCCAATAGTCGGTGAGGGGGATTCCTTTCATCCTTCAATATTCTTTTGTTCCTCTCCTTCCAAACATTCCAAATAATGAAGCTTGGTGTAAGAGCCCATGCTGAGCTGAGAATTTCATAATCCGAGAAATTTCTCCTCCAATTCTTGGGGGTACTAATGATGCTCCCTCTGTCTCTATCTGATTGCTAAAAGATTGTAGAAAATATATGCCATAACCGGGAATTAAAAATGTAGCTGTTGAGTAAATGTTCCATTGTTTCCTCTTGAGCCTTACAGAGCTAGCATCTTGAAGGCCCTAGAACCCCCCTCTTTCTGATGTTGTCCCAAGTCAAGATTTTCTTGTGGTATACCAACCACATGAAGAGTTTGATTTTCATCCATCCCTGGTGCCCCCAAACATTTAGCCAGATTTTGTCGAGAACCTGGGGATTCAACTCGAGGAGAATTCCTTATGCTTCCTTAAGATTAAAGGTTCCCTCTTTGTTATTTCCCCATCTTAATTGGTCTTGCCCCCCTGAAACTAAGATCTTCCTTTGTTCCATGATTTTCCTGAGCTCCTCTGCTTTTTCTTTTAAGAGATTGTTATCTCTACAATCAATGCTTATCCAGATTCTCCACTTATCCATGTGATGAGAGTGATCCCAGAAGTCCTTTACCTTAACTAATCCTTGGGAATCTGTCTCCTGCTTAAGATCAAGGAAGTCTTCTTTTAACAGAATTGGTTCTTGTTGCCACTTATCTTCCCAGAAAAGAGCCAAATCTCCTTCTCTGATTTCCCAGAAGCTATTTTCTTGTACTAGTCTTCTATTCTCCCATACTTTGTTCCAGATATATGAGCCCTTTATATTTCCTGACATTCTTATGAGATCACTGGTATGCCAGGAGCTAGCATATTTTTCTTTCCAGATACTTTCCCATTGCATCTTTGGATGTTGAACCCAACGCCACCATAGTTTGGCCCCTAAAACTTTGTTGAGAATCTCCTAATCATCCAAGCCTAGTCCTCCATGGTTTTTGGGCTTACAAATTTTTTCCCAAGAAACTAAGGCCCATTTTTTCCTAGTCTCCTCCTTGCCCCAAAGGAAGTTTCTTTGAATATTTATTAATTTCTGAAGGACTCCTTTCGGAGCTGGGAGGGCTGATAGCATAAAAATAGGGATTACTTGCAGAACAACTTTTGTAAGAACTAACCTACTGGCTAGATTTAAATATCTGATGGTCCATTTACTAAATTTGTCCTACAACTTATTGATCAAGGGTTCCCAAACACATTTGAGCATTGGTTTAGTAGTTATAGGAACTCCCAAATATTTTGAAGGAAGGGAATCCCTTTGAAAGCCTAGAATTCTGGAGATGTTTTTCTGAATAGAAATATTAGTATTGAAGAAAAAGATTTTGGAATTGGAGAGATTAACTTCCATACCTGAAGCCAAGGCAAAGAGATCCAGAATTTTTTTGTAGGTTGAATCTTCTTTGACTGTGGGGATTCCCTGTAGCATGGTATCATCTACAAATTGTTGGTGAGTCAGGGCCTGACCATTCTTAGTTAGTTGCATACCTTTAATCTTTCCAGATACTTTTGCCTTCTTTATAGCCTGGCCCAGTCCTTCCATCATGATCATAAAAAGAAAGGGAGAGAGTGGATCTCCCTGTATGAGGCCTCTTAAAGGACTAAAATTCTCTGATGGAGAGCCATTAACTAATATAGAAAAACTGGAGGAGGTCACCAGTGCCATTACCCATCTAACCCAATTATGATCAAATCCAAAAGCAATAAGCATTTTCTTGATATAGGCCCAGTTTACCTTATCATAAGCCTTGGCTATATCCAATTGCATGATCATGCCCGCCTGCCTCTTGCTAGTTAGTGAGTGAACCACCTCTTGAGCTTGAATGATGTTGTCAAGAATTTGTCTGCCTTCCACATAACCTGATTGTTCCCCTGAAACAAGAATCGAAAGTAAAGGTTTGAGTCTGTTAGCCACAACCTTGGATATAATCTTATAGACTACATTGCATAGGGAAATGGGTCTATATTTATCTGGAGTATGAGCAATGTCCTGTTTGGGGATCAAGGCAATGAAGGAAGTATTGAGCTCTTTCAGAATGGTTTTGTTTAACCTGGAGTCCTCCACAACATTCAAAATATCTTGTTTAACAATATTCCAGCAAGCTTTGAAAAAGTCCACATTAAAACCATCTGGGCCTGGTGCTTTGCCATTCTACATTTCTTTGAGGACTTCACTAAGCTCCTCTTCCGTTACTGGTCTATTAAGGTTGAAATTGTCCTCTCTGGACACTAGTTTCGGTATATTGCTGGCTACCTCCCTTATGAATTGCTCTCTATCCAAATTGATCTCCCAAGTTATACCTTGGAAGTGATGGACTAACACAGCTTCTATAGCTTCATGGGAGCTATGAAGCTCCCCCTCCTCATTCTTGATCAAAGAGATTCTGTTGTGAGTTCTATTGGCCATGGTGGCTCTGTGAAAAAACTTAGTGTTACGCTCTCCTTCTTTGAGCCATTGAACTCTAGACTTTTGTCTCCAAAATATTTCCTCTTGTTTACATAGATCCTCCCAATCTTGATGATGTTTGTCCACTTGATCACTTATGGCTTTATCATAGCCTTCCGTGATCAGAGCTTGGTTGAGAACCTGCATTTTGTTTTCAACAGCTTTTTTCTCCTCAAAAATATTGCCAAAATCTTTCTTGTTCCATTCTTTAAGCCGGAGCTTGATGTGCTTTAGTATTTTATGAAGAAGGTACATTCTTGTCCCCTGAGTCTGCAAATCTTCTGACCACCATTTTTCAATGTTGTTGATGAAGTCTGGGTGTGACAGCCATATATTTTCAAATCTGAAAGGTTTGTTCCTAGGAGTACCAATACCTTTAATCTCCAATTGAATCGGCCAGTGGTCTGAGCCTCCAAAGGGAAGAACTCGCGCTGTTACCTCATTATCTGTCAGCATAAGATTTTCAGAGATGAGGAATCTGTCTAACTTTGAGGCAACATGGGAATCTCCACCTCTTTTGTTATTCCAAGTAAAGAGGCCAGAATTCCAATTAGTATCTACAAGATGCATATTATCTGAAAAGGTTTGGAATGTTAAAGAGTCTTTACTTAGAGCTCTTGTTCCTCCTTTTTTCTCTAAAAGAGATTTGATCATGTTGAAGTCCCCTCCCATGATCCAGGGTATATCTGCATATCTATCCCTGAGATCCACCAGGGAATCTAGAAACCTGAGTTTGTCATCTATTCTTTGAGGACCATAAACGTTTGTGACCAGAAAGGTGTCCCTTTCTCCTACTAGTTGAATAACAACCAATAAATAATTCCTGGAAGCCTCAGCATCCAAAATACCTATTTTTTGGGGGTTGCATAGAGTGAGTATGCTCCCTACTTTGTTCTCTGCTTTGACTTCAAGACACTCAAATCTGCTGAGCCATTTTCTATGAATTTGTCTTAATTTTTGAATGGAACATTTCGTTTCTTGGATGAAAATTATATCCGACGCTTCTCGTTTCATTTTGTTACTAAGCATTCTTTTCTTTCTCTTACTCCCTAGTCCTCAAATATTCCAAGATGTAAGCTTCATTATTAGATATTTGTGAAGGAGTAGTTGGTTAGATATTTCATCTTACTTGAATCAATCATCAGCTTGCCACACTCCATCAAGACTTCATTCTACTTTTTTCTACCTCTTTTCTTGCCTAGGTTTCTAGTGGCTAGTCCTAGAGTAGTCTTCATCGTTTTCACTCCTCTATTGTCCTGCTTATCAATGGTTTTTCCTCTTTCTAGCACCTTAGCCTGCGTTTTCCATAAAAACAACTGTTGTATTCTGTTGATCTCTTATTAAGGTAGCGAATCCACTCCTCCCTTGGTTCCCTGTATCAAGAACCCTTCTAGATCTAGCTTTTCTTTGTCAAGAATTTCCTATAGTTCATGATCCTCCAGGTCCATCTCATTCTGGGTCATTTCCTAATCCATTTCTAGTTCTGCCTCACTCATTATTACTTCTTTATGATATTCAATATTTTTTGTTTCTTCCCGATTTTCTTCCTTCTCCTTTTCCACAATACTTTCTTCCATTGCTTGGTCTACTTTTGTAATCTCTTCTTCTTCCTCAAGCACTTGGAATATGTTCTGACTTAACTATTTTCCTTTGTCTTGATGTTGTTTCGGCCCTTTTTTACCTCCTTTACCACGATTGACCACTTTCGGAAAGTTGTTTGTTTCCTTCCTTGTTCTAGTTTTACTCTTGTTTACTTCTTTGTTGAGTGGACAATCTTGGAAAAGGTGTCCATGTTCATGACATTTTCTACATCTGAACAGAACGTGTTCATAGTATACTGCTTGCACCCATTCTTCATCAAAAACTTCCAATATCACCTCATCCAGTAGAGCTCATGACAGATCCATTTCCTCACATATTCTGGAAAAGGAAGTATATTTTCCCCTCCTTATGGCTTTAGAGACTTTAACATAGAGTCCTAATTTATTTCCTATGGTGGCTAATGATTCATTTTGCCAATAATCAAGAGGTAGAGAATAGAGCCTTACCTAGACCATTACTGAAGTGAAAGTTTCCCTTTCTAGAACAAAATTCATCATCCATGGCCTCATATAGAGTCCCGTTGCAGCATAGAAGTAAGGCCCTCCTTC
The DNA here is from genome assembly GCA_031772625.1 of Pinus tabuliformis. Lineage (NCBI taxonomy): Eukaryota > Viridiplantae > Streptophyta > Pinopsida > Pinales > Pinaceae > Pinus > Pinus tabuliformis. The sequence goes on from CM062815.1 coordinate 125,413,174, forward strand.
AAATATTCTGTCCTTGTCTTCAATATTCGTGAACACCACCGTAAAGAATCCCTTGGACCCAAGATGTAGTTCTATGCTCCCTTTAGGTTTCCAATGGTACTTAATCCACAACTGTAAGGCTTTTTCAGTGGGCCATACTCCCATGAACTTACAGATGATGGCATACGTCCTCATGTGATCCCTGTGCGCCTGCAGGGCCAGATCATTTAAAATGACCCTGGGAGTTATCTCTGTTATGGGTCTGTAGGGTCCCTTTTGTTTTTTGTCTTTAGTTCCCTGTTTTTTGTCTTCTGTCTCCTTGTCTTTTGTGCCATTCTTTTCCTTATTTATGGCTTCTCCTGTCTCCTCTTCCATGTTTCTTTTCCCTTCCTCCCCCGTTCCTCTAACATTTTCTAGAGGTTTCTTGCCTCTACTGGCTACAGCCTCCTTATAGGAGGGAGTGGAGCTCCCTCCTCTGCGGCCCTCCATAAGATTCACCGACTGCAAATCTCTACAACCCTCACTGTTCGACCTAGCTGTTTGCGCTCTTCCCTTTTCACCCTCAATTCCTAAAGGCTCAGTGCATTCATTTCACTATTATTAATTATTATCATTATTAGTTATTATTATGTAAAGATGAATTAATTATTATTATTATTTAATTAATCAATATTCATTTTATTATTATTTAATAATATTTAGTTTAAAAAATATTATTATTGTTTAACAATAATTAATTATTTAACTATTATTTATTAATTTTTATTAGTAAATTATTAATATTATTATTATTATTATAACTTATAAAATAAAATATAAAAAATTTAATTATTTTTAATAAAATAAGTAATTATTTATTTACATTTATAAAAAATGAATAATAAATTATTATTATTATTATTATTATTATTATTTTTATTTTTATTATATATTTATCAATGGTTTATGTCATATATAAAAATGAAGCCTTATAGGTATATCAACCCGGCTTACTAAAATAATTATTGTTATGAATATTATTATGGTTAATTAATATTACTAATATTTTATGAGCTAATATTATTACTATTATAAAAATATAATACTATTATTATTATTATAATAATATAATAATGATTGTATTATATTATTATAATAATAATATAATATAATTATTAAGAACAATTTTTTTCCATAGAAATCACATAAGAGAAAATTTTGCCGAGGCCTTTCAAACCAGTTACTATGGTTCATCATTAGGACGAGATGAAGCCTGAATTCAGAAAATATAATTATTATTATTATGATAGTATTATATTATTATTATTATTATTATTATTATTATAAATATATAAGAATATGGTATTATTTATATAGTTATTAATAATCATAAATAGTTGGTCTTTAAAAATTACACATAATAATTATTAATGTGGTTGATATACGTCTATATATGCCAACCATATTGGAAAATGTGGTTGTATATATGCTTTATATATTTATATCGACGTATATCAAACACATTGGTAAATATGGTTGTGATGGTTATATTTTTTTCATATTAGTTTGTGAATTCAACCATCATCACATCTACCAAAAAAACTAATACCAAACAAAATGGTTTTCCCCTAACATGCAGAACAAGTTGATGGAAAAAGGGGAAAAATCCGGAAAGTAAACCAATCATCAATGGTTTCTCACCAACAATGAAATTATCGAAAGCTCTGACCATTGAATCTTCCTCCAAAATCAAACTCTTCTACCAAAATTATGATATTCAATTCAACGCACCTCACTTTTGAAATGAGACTCATTTGGAACAATTCTCATGTGTAGTAGTTTCATTCATAGATTGAACTCAATAAAAAAATTGTTATATTATTGTTTGTGATGTGTTTTATTGTATTGCTTTACCAAACAACTCTATGCCCCCATGCATGATCTGCCAACAAAAGTGGACGAGTATGCACGAGTTATGATCAGTGGTTCCCATCCCACACTGTTTGAGGAGTTAGGACTCTATTATATTGGTCCAGTTGATGGCCACAATATTGATTATCTACTCACCATTCTCAGTGATGTCAAAGCTACACACAACTAGGCCAGTGTTGATCCATGTGGTTACTAAGAAACGACGAAGTTACCCAGATCCATAGAGAGCAACTAACAATTACCATGGTAAAGCATGAAACATAATACAACTAATAAGTAAAAGCTATTAGGGAAATGAATTATATGAAACTCCATTGTCTCGTGAGTTAAGAAATGATTGAATCTGTCTTTTTTTTGAGAACGCCATGGTCATTTTAGGCCCAAGTCCTGGAACATGGTTCAGGATTTGCCCTCCGAAAGGTGAACTCTAAGCTGAAACTCTACGTAAGAATGGTCCGCCGTGTAATTAAGAAAACAATTTCAAGAATCAACTTTCATGTTATAACCTTAACAAATCTAGAAATAACCCAGGTAATGCAAAAGGGACTATGTAGGCTCTGAAAGATGATAAATTACATACAACGTAATGTAGATGAGAAACCTCGGTTGCCCTATGATGAACTACCAACTATTAACGAAAGAAAAATAAAAAAAATGTCAATTAACATGAACAGATGAAATGATAATGTTGAATAATGTGTTGAATATTGTTCAAATCTTCCCGAAAATATCACATTGAGAATAAAGGGTCGATGCATTTCGAACCTAAATCAAGGTTCATCATCAAGACCAAGCTGAGGGGAAGATTAACTGACATAAATTTATAGAGCGCAGAGATGAAACAGTGAATTCCAGTTAAATAAAACAAGTGAACATTACAACAACAAAGTCAAATCAAATACTTTAGATTTTATTTTAGTCTATTTTATTGTAAATTTTTAACTTTAAAAGAATATTTTAACAAATTTTATATTATAATTTATTTATCTATATATAAATATAATAAAATTATTAATAAGCTATTTAAATAGATTCTATTTTTTGTTAAAAATAAATAAAAATCAATAAATCAAGACATAAAAATATATTTATAATTTTCAAATAAATAAAGGAATAGCTAGATAAATAGAAGAAAAAAAAAACCTAACTAGGGAAAGAACAAAGAGAAGGGATCCACGAGTTGTTTAAATTCCATCCATCGTCCCTATTAAGAGTTTTTTTCCCTCTTTTCAATTTCAATGGCTTCTCTTAATTTTCGGTGATGGAAATAATCAACCCTCGCGAGGACCTTAGAATCCTCTAAGAAAATATGGTGCTTCATTAATTCAGCATGTTCAGCCAGACCAAATGAGTGGTTCCTACAAGGCTTAAGGTCTACCGTGTGCTCCTGAATCCTTTGTGAAATGGAATGACTCGTCTCGCCTATGTAGGGGGTTCCACATGAATATAGGATTAAATAAACACCTTTCATGCATTTGGGATCAATAGGGTCTTTGACAGATCTTAAAGAGCTACGAATGGTTTTAAGAGGTCTAAAGGTGGAGCCAATCTTTTTCTTGTTAAGAATTATAGCAATTTTTTCAGTCGTCCCTTGGATAAAGGGAAGTTGTACATTAGAGTCAACCTTAACCTATTTTTTAGAATTAGGTCCCTGACTAGCTTTTAAAAAGGCTCTAAAACTTTGCAACTTTCTATAACCATTCTTCTTGAAGACACTGAAGAGATGGTTTTTCTCATCCATTAGATGGTTTTCATCCGAAACCCAAATAGCCCTACTAGCTAGGGTATTGAGAACACCTAGCTTCTAGGCTAGAAAGTGATGAGAATTAGCATGAATATACTGCTCACTATGGGTTTTCTTACGAAACAACTGGTGGGAGAAATAACCATCATCCTTTCTTGAAATGAGAACATCAAGAAATGGAAAGCTTCCATTATCCTCATATTCCATGGTGAATTTTGTGGAATCAAACTAGTTATTAAGATGTTCAAAGAAAGAAGCTAGCTTTTCCCTAGCATGGGGCCATAAGTTGAAGGTATCATCAATGAATATTTTCCACAATTTTGGTTTAAAGTGAGCAGAAGCTAAAGCTCTGGATTTAAATTCTTCGAGAAAGAGGTTTGAAACTTGAGGAGAGAGGGGAGAACCAATCGCTACTCTAGACGTTTGCTTATAGAACTTACCATCAAAACTAAAGAAGGTCCAGGTAAGGCAAACCTCAACAAGCTTAGCAGAATCAGGATTCATAATGTGATTGATAACTTCAATAGCTTCTTTAATCAGGATGTTCGTGTAAAGAGAAACTATATCAAAACTTACCATAAAATCATCAAGATCAAATTCAATTTCTTTCAACTCATTAACAAAAGAGAAAGAATCTTTAACAAAGGAACTAGACTTACCTACTAAGGGTTTAAGCTTCTTAGCTAAATATTTAGTGAGGAGATAAGTAGGCCCACCTATGGAATTGATAATAGGTCTAAGAGGGGCCCCTTATTTATTAATCTTAGGAATCCCATAGATCCTAGGCATGATAGGGTTACTTTCTATAACATACATCCTAGGCGTGACAGGGTTACTTTCTATAAGCTTATAGAAAGTAACCCTATCACGCCTAGGATATATGGGCTTCCTAAGATTCATAAAGAAGGGACCCCTCTTAGACCTATTGTCAATACCATAGGTTGGCTTACTTATCTCCTCGCTAAATATTTAGCTAAGAAGCTTAAACCCTTAGTAGGCAAGTCTAGTTCCTTTGTTAAAGATTCTTTCTCTCCTGTTCATGAGTTGAAAGAAATTTAGTTTGATCCTGATGATTTTATGGTAAGTTTTGATATAGTATCTCTTTACACAAACGTCCTGATTAAAGAAGCTATTGAAGTCATCAATCACATTACGAATCCTCATTCTGCTAAGCTTGTTGAGATTTTCCTTACTTCGACCTTCTTTAGTTTTGATGGTAAGTTCTATAAGCAAACATGTAGAGTAAAGATTAGTTCTCCACTCTCTCCTGTGGTTTCCAACCTCTTTATGAAAGAATTTGAATCGAGAGCTTTAGCTTCTGTTCACTTTTAACCGAAATTTTGGAAAAGATTCATTGATGATACCTTCAACTTATGGCCCCATGGTAGGGAAAATCTAGCTTCTTTCTTTGAATATCTTAATAACTAGTCTGATTCCATTAAATTCACCATGGAATGTGAGGTTAGTGGAAGCTTTCCCTTTCATGATGTTCTCATTTCAAGAAAGGATGATGGTTCTTTCTCCCACTAGGTGTTTCGTAAGAAAACCCATAGTGAGCAATATCTTCATGCTAATTCTCATCACTTTCCAGACTAGAAACTAGGTGTTCTCAATACCCTAACTGCTAGGGCTATTCGGGTTTCGGATGAAAACCATCTAATGGATGAGAAAAACCATGTCTTCAATGTCTTCAAGAACACTGGTTGTAGCAAGTTGTAAGGTTTCAGAGCCTTTTTAAAAGCTAGTTGGGGACCTAATTCTAAAAAATAGGTTAAGGTGGACTCTAATGTACAACTTCCCTTTATCCAGGGGACAACTGACAAAATTGCTATAATTCTTAAAAGGCAAAAGATTGGCTCCACCTTTAGACCTTTTAAAACCATTTGTAGCTCTTTAAGATCTATCAAAGAACTTATTGATCCCAAATGAAAGAAAAGTGTTTATTTAATCCCATGCTCATTTGGAACCCCCTACATAGGTGAGACTAGTCGTTGCATTTCACAAAGGATTTAGGAGCACGTGATGGACCTTAAGAATTGTAGGACCCAGTGATTTGCTCTAGCTAAACATGCTGAATTAACGAAATGCCATATTTTCTTAGAGGATTCTAAAGTCCTCGCGAGGGTTGACTATTTCCTTCAGTGAAAATTAAGAGAAGCCATTGAAATTGAAAAGAGGAAAAAATCTCTTAATGGGGACGATGGATGGAAGTTAAACAAATCGTGGATCCCTTCTCTTTGTTCTATCCCTAGTTAGTTTTTTTTTTTCTAATTATTCCTTTATTTATTTGTAATTTATAAATTTATTTATCTAGTTATTCCTTTATTTATTTGAAATTTATAAATATATTTTTATATGTTTGTTTATTTTATTTTTTTCAATTTATCTATTTATTCCTTTATTTATTTGAAAATTATAAATATATTTTTATGTCTTGATTTACTAATTGATTGATCTATTTTTAATTTTTCTTTTTTAAATGAGAATCTATTTAAATACTTTATTAATAATTTTACTATATTTATATATAGATAAATAAATTATAATATAAAATTTGTTAGAATATTCTTTTAAAGTTAAAAATTTATAATAAAATAGACTAAAATAAAATAAAAATATTTGATTTGACTTTGTTTCTGTAAAGTTCACTTGTTTTATTTAATCATTGGAATTTACGGTTTCATCTCTGAGATCTATAAATTTCTATCCGTTAATCTTCCCCCTCAACCTGGTCCTGATGATGAATGTTGATTTAGGTTTGAAACACGTCGACCCTTTCCTCTCAATATAATTTTTTCCAGAAGATCTAAACAATATATTATGAATCACAGAAGCATAAATTCTAAAAAAATGTGTTAAATGCATCATCTCCATTGCATGGTCTTCTCGATTGACATTTGTCGATCAGGTTAGAAAACGATGAATGACTTGTCATACCTTAAGAATCCCCATGAAAACCCTAAGAGAACCAACACTGAAACCTCCCAAATGAACCGGAAAATCCTAAAGAAATCTACTAAAATCTCCAACAAACGAGCAAAGAGTTAACCAACAAATTTTACACAATGAAAACAATCTATCCATCACCGAAAACATTGGAAGAAGACAAGTTTAACACACAGAAAAACCAACGGTTGAGCATAATTCACAATGGATAGTTAAGTAGGAGTCGGTATTGATAGTTAAGTAGAATTAATGGAGAGATCTTATGGCCAAAAATCCTTCAATCATCTAACATTTAATCGAATGGTGTAAAGTGGTAAAGTTTTTCCGTGAAGGAGCACCTTAAGATGAAATTAATCAATATCAAATAAAATCAAACTAAACAAATTTCTAATGAATATATTTTTTTAAAGTTTTATGTTTTATATTTTCAAATTTTTTCTTTTATTTATATAATAATTATGATTTCAAATTTTAATTTAAAATTTTAACTTAAAACTAATCATTGTTATAATTTATTGAATTGAGATTTCTGTGATCTATATCAATTTTTGAAGATTCTTTGGCTACAATCATATAGAGAAATTTTTGTCGACGCATTTCGAACCAACCAGTGTGGTTCATCGTCAAGACAAGTTGAATGAGCAGATCTTGCTATGCACTTTAAATAAATAGGGCAGAATATCCAATGACTCAAATTTCTCAATAAGGTAATGGCTAAAAAGACAACAGCTCGATTTGACCGGATATATAATAGAACAAATAAACTAATAAATATATAATAGAATAAATAAATTAATATATTATAATAAGTAAATCATAAAATAAATTAATTTCAAATATATTAATAAATCTAAATTAATTTAAAATTGTTAGAAATATATAATAGAATAAGTAACTTAATATATTATACTAAGTAAATAATAAAACGATTAATTTCAAATATATTAATTAATCTAAAATTGTTAGAATAAGAATAAAATAAATTAATTTTAAGTTGTTAGATAAAAATATTAGTTAGTTATAAAACCAAAATTAGAGTAATAGTTAATTATATTTATTAAAATATATTATTTACGATTAATTTCAAATATATTAATTAATCTAAAATTGTTAGAATAAGAATAAAATAAATTAATATTAAATTGTTAGATAAAAATATTAGTTAGTTATAAAACCAAAATTAGAGTAATAGTTAATTATATTTATTAAAATATAAGATTAGTAAATATTCGTCAAAAAATTAGAGAATTCAAGAGTTGGAAATATAAAAATTAATTCATGGTCTATTTAAGGGTGAAAAATAGTATATTAGTTTTAAATTAATTAATAATAAAATAGATTAATTTTAAATTAACTTTATGTAAATTAAGTTTAAAAATAATAATAATAATAATAATTTGACATAAAAAATAGATTTAAATTAATTTTTATAGATAAATTAAGTTTAAATTAATAGTCAAAGAGTTTTCACGTATAAATAATTATTTAAAAATAAATAAATAAATAAATAATAATAATAATAATAAATAAATAAATTACCATATTAAAAATTAATTAATCTATAATACAAGGGAGGGGAAGAAAGAAAACGACTAGGAGGAGAGGGCTGTCTTTTTTCAATCTCCAAAGCTTCCCTAAATTTCCGGTGATGGAATTGCGACACTCTAGCAATCACACAAGCCTCCTCGATGCAGACATGATGATTGGTTTTATCCACATGCTCTGCTAAAAAAGAAGACTTAGTTCTCATATGCTTGAGGTCAACTACGTACTCACTAATCATTAAGAAAAAGCAACAACTTCTAATCATAGTTATTATTATTACTAAGAAGAAGAAACAACTTCTACCTATATGATTTAGGTAACACATTAGAGTCCACTCATACATGGAACATAACATTCAACTCAAGAATCTGCTTTTAAAATTTATTTTAATCTTATTTGAGTTTTCGTTATGTTATTCAATTTTAAAATTTGGCTTTTCAATGATAATAATAATTAAGTTTTAATAAATATCTCAAATATGAAAGATATAATCGAATTTTAAATTGCATTAAATTATTATATTCTGGTTTGGTTTGTATTTTCATGATTATATTTGGGAGATGAGTCGTAAGCGGAGGAGTGGGAAGGTAGATGCATTTAAGAAAAAAAGAGTCGTTAATACAAGCGGTTAGAGGTGGGCCAGTGAAAGAGAAAAATGCAACATTTTCCATCGATTTAGGCATGTCTCTAGTATAATTTCATCACATACGGGTCTACATAACATCTTTATCTGGGTGAACATGTTGCGATTTAGGCATGTATCTAGTATAACGACATCACATATGTGTCTACATAACATATTTATCTAGGTGAACATGTTGCAATTGTCTGTATTCACTGTACAATTTCTACCTCTGCAGCCCCAAGAATTTGATTTTCTAGAGTAGGGCACTGAAATGAATTTTCTGGAGGAGGGCACTGAAATGGCTTGTATTGATATTAATTCCATGATTTTCCCTTCTGCAGCTTGATTGAATATTTATTCTTGTTGATCGTATTGTCTTTAATACTCACACCGTATATACTCGATTACTATAAATTTTCATCATCTCATAATTTGAAACGGAATATATATAGTGTATTCAGTCTCTCTTTTTTCATCATCGTTATTTTTCCCATATGGTTGAGTATTTTCTGGTATCAACACTTAATCAATGTTTTCTGACCTTTTTTTTCTTAATGGTTGAATTTAAAAAAATTTGTAGGACAAGGGCCATGGTACCCTCTTTGAAATGCTCATGACATCTTTGTATAGGGCAATTCCAAGATCCTTGTTATAGTGTTCTGGTTACATAACAAAGAAATTATTTAGAGAGTCACAAAGAAGTGGTAAAGTACATTTTCTTGTGAATCCTTTTTGTAAGGTTTTGGACAAACATATCACTATAAATTGATTGAGAAATAAGATTAGATATGTTTTCCCTATAATGAATTTCTTTGATTAATTGATTCCTTTTTTGCAATTTCTCTACTTTAAATTTTTGTGCAATGTTATTATTGCATTGCGACAACACCATCATAGAATTACTACAGGACCCCTATATAGTGATCCTATCACACCCATGTGGAATCGTTGAAATATCCTTGTATAATACTAATATTATAACCCTATGTTGCAACACCCATGTATATTGTTTTTGTTATACTAATGCAACATTGCTACAATACCCTTGTTATAGTGCTATGTTATGACAAATAAAAGTTGTTGAAGATGACCAACATAGTAGCACATTACATAACACAAAACCACATTATCCATTGGGTCTCATACATTTTCCATGTACGTATTCCATTTAATTTAAATTTCTCTTACCCTATTGGTCTAGAGATGCCATACATAGTGTTGCAAATCCACAACTTCAAAATCTTGTCGATAAGAGGCTCAATATATATATTCATATATTTAACTTGGTAATTACCCGATTCATTAAAAATAAACATGACAACTACTATATATATATATATATATATATATATATATATATATATATATATATAATGTAATGAAGAAGATAAATTGAATATTGTTATGAAATTTGAAATAATATGGTAAAATAATACTTAGAACAATCATCATCAACAATATCTTCTTTTACTTTATTGACATCCAAGAAGGAAGGTTATTGTTTTCGAGCTTATGTTTATGTGACTTGAATTTTTTTGATCTATTTGATTTAGATCCATTACAACATTTTGAACCAACAAGTATGCTTCATCATAAGGGAAAATTAAAGTTTATAATACAAGTAGGCCACATTGAATAGGTAAGCCTAAGCTCTTTGAGTGGACTAACATTGTTAGTTTCAAATGAAAACCTAACATTAATAGGATCTTCTTTAAAAATTAGGCATCTTTCTTTGATGTTCCTAAATTCAAAACCATTTGCATGAATTTGAACAAGACCAACCTCACTTATCTTCTATATATGGTAATCTATCAACTGTTCTATAGTTTGAAAAATCATAATGTGGAATTATGGAAATATGGTGAACAACCTTATGAGGAACCTTTCTAGTTACTTGATATGTTTGATATCTATTGTTTTAACATTGTGGTAATCTTATTTCCAATTAATATTGTTCATGATATATAATATGATCATCAAGATATACATCAATACCTTAACACTTCATTCTTAGTATATGCAAAATAATGGAAAATAATTCTTAGTATATGCAAGGTAAATTATTTGTTGAAGGTAACATAATATCACCCAATAATATACAACTTAAAAAAAACTAGATAAGGAGAACAATACTAATTGTAAATATTCCATCTTTAACTTGGACATTTATGAATAGTAAAAATAGATTAGAAAAGTATAACTTTATGTATATATGATTATTTATATTACATTTATTAAGTTTTAAATGACACAAGTGTTTAAAAAACCATTCAATACCCTCAAATTCACCAAGAATAAAATAGTAGATAAAAGATTTGTCATTGAACATTCATAAAAAGGTTGTGAGAAATCAATTAGAAGTACATCATAAATATCCTCATAACTTTCATCTATTGAGATAAAGGAGTCCTATATAAATAATTTATTATAATCATTCTTAATTGTATTATCATTATCATCTTCTTCTATAAAACTAACTTGATCTCCAACATACACTCCAAATTGTTCCTTAACCTAAGCGTCCTTGAGTTTATAATTAAAAATTAAAATAAAATAAAATTAATAATATATGTAAGCGTCCTTGAGTTTATAATTAAAAATTAAAATAAAATAAAATTAATAATATATGTAAAAACATCGAAGAAATGAATCTTTTTATAAATATGATCAAATATACAAATACATACGTTGAATATTAACTTATGAAAGGATGATATTGACACGCCCGTTCACCATGGCTAAACTATCTACAATATTTTTAGATATTGTTATTAAAATTTTCCTTTTATTAAAACTCTTTCATTCCCTAAAAAAGGAAATAGCATTTCCTATCACCTTTCTCCTTTAATGCAACAAGTAACTTAGCAAGCCTGCTTTCATTTTCGGGTAAGCCTGCTTTCATTTTCGGGTAGACTAATATTACAGAATTTTAATTAACTACTATAATAGGAAGCAAGAAAGAAAAGTAAATACAATATATGTTTATATTCATTATCCAAATTCTGAAATGTCAATTTATTTATATATGGAAATTAAAATAATACATGACATAATAGAAAAGAGAAGAAAAATAAGTATTTTCATAATGTAAGTGCATCGTTTACCCAAATTACACAAGTGGCACGTCTTCATTTATCTGCAGAGGCTTTCCATTATAGCTACTCTAATAATCAAGTTTGATATATTAAGGTAACTTTTAAATTCATTCTTGAACAACGAAAACATTTACCTATAAAGACACATTGACCAATGAGCGTTAATATATATATAAATAAATAAATAAATAAAAGTAATGAGCTATGTAGATCAAGAAATAGATATAAAAGTAATAAATAGAATAGAATTATTTTCTGCATTAAAAAAAACTAAAACTCTTTACACAATTGTCACATTTTAAACCTATAGATGGTAAGAAAATATATCAGATATATAAATTTATTTATTACATTATGGCATGCAAGAAAATAAAAAATCTTTCTAATGAACCTTTTACCCTTTATCCTATAAAGGGGATTGAATGCTTACCTCATGTGGCCAGCAAATAAGTGAGAGAGCAAAGTCTTGAAATCTCTTTCAAAGTGAAAACGTTTCCACTGAATAGATCGAGATTAATAATATTGTAATAGTCTTGAGATATCACAATAATGTCTTCGAAAATATTGCAGAAATAATTAAGAGATAAAAACTTGAAAAATTAACAAAAATATTTTATGAGAAATAATTTCATTATGGAATAAATAATCTCAACAATTCACAATCATAGAAGCCTCTATTTATAAAACAGGTCCGTCACACTATATATATATAAAACATAGGTTTTATATGTATATATATCTATTTATCTATTTTTGGGTTAAGTAGGTGCCATGACACATTATGTAATTGTATCATTGTAATTCTATCCGTAGTTAATTGCAATAGACTTGTGAGGATGTCTTGTGATAACATAGTTTTATAGGTACAAGAAACATAATTATAATTATTATTACAAATGTGATGAATGTTGGGATACTTTGTTAAAATAAATAATGGAATTTTGATAATTACTATATATTTACAATTGTACATTAAGTTGATCAATATATCAAAGTAATTTATGATAAATGAACAGTATTTTAGATTAATTACATTTTTATTTTTGAGTCAATATTTCGAGCTATCTATTTATATTTAATGATGGATCTTATTTTTCGTTTTTGTGTGGAAGATTAACCACAATAAATGGTTCAAAATGTTAAAAACAAAGATATAACAATATAGATTACAAAAGTCTAAACTTAATAATATTTAATAGTAACTAATTTAGGTTTTTGCAAGATTGAAAAAGATTAAAATGAAATGCTTCATATATATAGAAATTATAAATACTTAAATATTAAAATTCAATATTTCAATTGCAACCCAATCTAATCCTTTGGGTGAATATGTTCGAAGGAGAAGTCCTATGAATCTAGAGGCCTTGTTAGGCCCTGTAAACAACTATGAGCTTGTGCTACGCACTATATTCTTATCCATCCATGGAGACCAACATTAAGGAAGCCTAAAAATCAAGTGCCAATATGTGTTTATGTTTTATTTATTTAACGAGGGAATAATTCTCACCCTGTATTTATGTTTTCTTTTTAATGGAGTAATAAACATCATCTTATTTGTATAATCACTGATCAAATTTAAATTTATATTCTTCATTTATACTTGTGCAATATATATTCCTTCGATGCTTCCATACTAATAGTTGAAATAATTATAGTTCAATTTACAAGAGGAAACTGCGTATGCTCTTAAAAAAAAATTCTAAATAATATATATCATTTCAATTATTTAAAATGTCAAAAGATAAATGGTCAAATATATAAATGGTCAAATATATAAGTTGAAATTTCAATAGAAAGTAATAAATACGAATATATGTAGTAGTTTCAAATATACTTTTGGTATACAATGACTTACTTAATGCAGTTGAATCCCAAAATGATATCTAATATAATGCACTGCGTAAACCCCCATACTTAAATTCAAAAAGAGTCAAGGGATCTCTACTTGAATGGTTCATGAGGCGCAACACTTGCTAAGGTTTTGCAAATGGGGTAGCAAGCTAAGTGGGTTTGATTGTGGGGAAAACTCCACAGTTAAGCGCGCTTGAGCCAGAGGAGTTCTGGGATGGGTGACCTCCTGGGAAGTCCTGGTTACCGGGTGCAAGCCCCGGAAGTGATGATTGATGCTATGTGATTCATTTCACTAGTTTCAATCCCACTTCTTGACCCTTGTGAGCATCACCCGATGCAATGAGTGCTAAGTGAACTATTCAAAAAAAAATCATGAGAAATTAGTTAGTTACGACTACCTCTCATGGAAATGGTCATGCATGAATGACTTACTTGACGCAGTTGAATCCCAAAATGATATCTAATATAATGCAATGCGTAAACCCCCATACTTAAATTCAAAAAGAGTCAAGGGATCTCTACTTGAATGGTTCATGAGGCACAACACTTGCTAAGGTTTTGCAAATGGGGTAGCAACTAAGTGGGCTTGATTGTGGGGAAAACTCCACAGTTAAGCACGCTTGAGCCAGAGGAGTTCTGGGATGGGTGACCTCCTGGGAAGTCCTGGTTACCGGGTGCAAGCCCCGGAAGTGATGATTGATGCTATGTGATTCATTTCACTAGTTTCAATCCCACTTCTTCACCCTTGTGAGCATCATCCGATGCAATGAGTGCTAAGTGAACTATTCAAAAAAATCATGAGAAATTAGTCAGTTACGACTACCTCTCATGGAAATGTTCATACGTGAATGACTTACTTAATGCAGTTGAATCCCAAAATGATATCTAATTCATAATTGTTACGTGCCTTTTTTTATATATGAATTTCAAGGTATTTGAAATAATAGTATAAAAATTTAAGCCCTATCATTTTGGTGAAAACCCATATAAAAGTGGATGTAATATATGTATTTATATGATGCATAAAAAATGTATTTTATATTAATATTTTGTCCATATTTCAATCTTATTTAACCATTGAACCCTTGTTCATCCTAGACTCCATTATAGGAATATAAATGGTAAGAGGTCTTTAGGCATTGCTTAGAATGAAAATAATTCTATAAAATACTATAAAAGAAATGAGAAAACCATATTTTCTTTATACATCTTTAGGAAAATAATAATACATTAGGCCTATATTAATTACTTATTATTTGTGTTAATATTTTATCACTTGGGGCTTCCAAAGATCTATAAAAACATGACACTAAAAAAATTCCACTTAAGAATAACCAAGTATGTTATTTTTATTAAAGATATTTACTTTTTATATTATCTCTGAGATTATATGAAAATGCACATAAAAGTGGGATGTTAGAGTACAATATCTAATGGACTAATTTTATGAAAACAAAAAATGTTACCTTACCCTTATCCTTCATTAGAATCCTATTTGTCTTAAACAATGTTGTACAAGATGTATACTCACTATTACAATGGGACATTAGAGGCTTAGTATAGGCAAAAATTGTGCCAAGTGCTCTATTAAATCAATGTAAGAAAATGTAGATAAATACAATATTGATGTATCGATATAGAAAATATATATTGGAAACAGAATCACTTCGTTGAGATTATATCTCAGCCACACACCAATATAGGAAGCTAACTCGGTGAATATATCTCAAACTAATTAAATCTAGCTACAACCTAAAAACTAGGAATAGTCTCTCTACATAGAGTTGAAATCTACATAATAATGACGAACAATTAAAACAACAAAAAATGTGATTAAAATTAACACAAGTAGGAGTTACATATCCCAATATTTCATGTTAATGGCTTATTTCCTTAAGTTTCATCCATTTAGTGTTGAAAATATGTAGCAATAAGGCTCAATTTGACTTTGCCTTGGTCAAATGGAGTAAATTCGAAATTTCCACATCAACAGACAATTTTGAGGTTAACTTGTGTGACATGTCTTGTGTCACTTAGTTTACTCTATAAATTTGAGTTATACGGCATGGCGTTCAGTTAAGCATGTGTGGTTGCTAATTTGTAGCAATCAAGGTTAGATATTTCTAGTTGTTTTCAGTTAAACTAGTTCCAACTGTTGATAGAACTGGTGGAAGGTCAGTTGTGTGGTGGGACAACAATCTAACACAATGATCATCTGGTTAACTAACCAATCAAATCAAAATAACTAGTGCATGTAGAGAATTCGAGTTCCCCAACTGTGGTGGAGATTCAAAGTTAGTGTAACATCAGTTGTAGACTATTTCGTAGTGTACAAGTGTTGCATGCAACCAAATGATCAACCTTTGGAATTGCACAATCAATTGGACAAAAATTCCTAAATAATAGGTTCCTAATTCCTTAGGATTTGCGCAAGGAAATAGGGGCCCAAGAAAGGGAAGAAATTAACTAAGTTTGAGTTAGAGCTTCACAGTGGGAAGAGACATAGGTTATTCCCTTGCAGGTTGAGCTCAGAATGAGCAAGCAATTATAATACATTCTCTATTCATTTGATTAATGCAAAGAGGCTTGAGGGGTTTTCCACAATTGGGGTCCCCTAGAGAAATAGTGTGCATGTATAATTTTTCTTATTGCATGTTTTTGAATGTTGTTCTAAATTGTGAATTGAATTTCGTAGAGTAGTAGAGTAGAATTGGGTCTCTTGATTTTAGATTAAAATTCTTGAGAAGATGCAATTGTATCAGCAATTTCAACATTGAGGCCTTCAATGTTTTCTTATCTATAGAAAATGCTTCATGATGACTTATAGAACCCCTCAATATGATATTTCATGTTCATTCTACGTTGGTACTATCATCTTGTAACTCAATCATGAAAATGTCACGAAAATCATGTAGACATTCATATAAAGGAACAAATTTTCGCCAAAATGCATGGGTGCGTAACTACTAGGATCATTGATCTAGTAAGATGTTTCTTTCTAGACATGGATTTTCATTCGACTTGTTAATGAACTCCCCTTAATTTTAAAACTTCACATGCAGATTTTATAATCAACAATATTATCCACTCATAGAGCTTCCATCTAACATATGGTTGAATATTCTATGTGTTAATGAACTCCCTAACAAAGTTTACTACACTATACAAGACAAGTTATCCAAGTTATAAGGGACGAATTAGGAGAAAGGTATGCATGTCTATTTATTTCTTATAGTGATATGTCCCTTCCATGTTACATAGATATAGGTACATATATACTCCATCATATGGAGATATAATGTACATGCTTAATTTAGTCAAAATATGACATGCATACTTGCTTACAAATGCAAGTTGTGGATCATATTACAATATGGTCTTGAGTCTGTTATTATTCCAACCAAATCAGAAAATTTTAGTTCCATTCTCATAATCATTTATTCTCTAACACTACAACAAAACTTTCATAATAACTATCATTAGATTTTGTTATGTGCTACATTTAGAACCACATCCATGTATTTACTTGGGATTTTTTCACCATGGTATTCATTGTTTTACTTTATTATTCTCCCCATTTTTGTACCTATGAAATACCTTTACTTGCTCCGGGAAACAACTAATAATTGGTTTCTGTTAGAGCCTAGATCGACCTCAAGATGAAGGGAGGCAATCATAAGATAACCACAAACCACGCTTAACCTGGTACCTAGCCCTACCAGGTCGGGAGGGGGCTCTCTCCTTGTCAATCTCAATTAAGATGACTGAATTGAAATTAGATTTTAGGCTAGGTATAGTAGCTCAAGGATTTTTGGTTGATTTTGATGATTGGTTGCTGGATCAAATGGAGCAGGCAGCTCGTGTCCAGGAAATCAAGTCAGATTTACAAACATGTCATGTGAGGCGAGATAGATAAGTGTTTAGGCACCAGTAATTGGATGAGATGATGGATTTAAGACTGTTGAGGAGCTGAGGAGGGCGTGAAGAAACCATGAATCCTCTTCAAACTATTGAAAACATAAAAAACCAAATGCATTCCCAAGACAAAGCACTCTTATTAGTGTATTTTGTCTATCTATCTTGATTCATTTAGTTGAGAAGAAAAAGAGAGATTTGGAAACATATAACACATAAGAAAAACACATTACATAAGAAGAAACAATGCATAAACTCATTATCACAAGAATCCCACAAAAATAGTTGTGAAACTTGGTCTTATTCCTTGCCAACTGCTGTAGAGATATACAATAGAGCTCAGAGCTTCCACAAGAGTTCAATCTTTACAAATGACTGAGGAAAGACATCATATAGACCTCAAAACCATCTGAGCTATCCATTAGGGGTCAAATCCATGAGGCAAGGAACTGTTTCAACAACATCTAAACTAGGAAAAGGAAAATAGGCAGTAGAATAGCTTGGCTCTAAAACTAATGAAACTAATACTTCAGTTTAAAATCACCTCTTCTTTCATGTATCTACCCCATCAAGTGTTTTATATCAAGATTTACATCATATTACATCATTTACCATGCAAAATTTACCAGGGCAAGAAGAAGAAGTCAACTGCTAAACAAACTAGGCGAAATTTGACTATTGGGGAAAATTGACAAAAATTTGCCTGATGCGAAGCAACACTTCAAGGATACTTTTGGAGGCCTTCCACTCATCCTAATCAAGCCCAAGATAGCTTTTTGGAAAGCTCCGCATGTCTAGTTTCTGGAACACTTTGAATTTTCTGATTTGGAGTTGATTTGCCCCTTCAAAATAAATTCTCCCAAGTTTGCTTCCTGTGGGTCTAAAAAGTGGCAGAGAGGGCATTTTTTAAGTGTTTTTTCCCCTTTGGTGGCCAAGATCTTCTCCAAAATTGATGAAAATTTCTAGGTTTACTTATTTTTTTATGTTGAATCCAAATATACAAGCCATTTGTCAAGAGGATGCACCAATTCAATGTGCAACGCCAGTGGAGTTGCGCATCAGCCGAAATTTTCTGTATTTATAATTCAAAATTTGGAAAATGACAAAGTTGTCTGAAATTTGCCCAATTTTGGCTCAAAGCTGCTTCATGGGTTACTTTGTTGGGCTAGTGTAACATCAGCCAATATATTGAGCTTATCCTTCCTCTTTTTTCTTTTTAAGACCCTCCTAAATCTTGCTTTAAGGTGCTTGATCCTCCTCTTGCATATCCCATTTCGGGTCAAATAATGGTGGGCCATATGCCTTAGCATCTTATTGTATCTATTTGCTTTCTTTAGAAACCCCTTAAGGTGAATCTTAACTCTTTCAAGCCATATTTCTCTATCATGTTCCACTTCTTATTCAATAGGAGTCAAGGGAACGGGATGCTCTTTGTTTCTTTGCCTTTGAATTTTTAGCATCTCTAACTCCATTTGGCTTTGTTTATGCTCTAACTGCTTATTCTATTGTTCTAGGTAATTGATAATATATTTTCCTCTAGCTATCTTGTCCTCTAGCATGTTAGTATAAGCATCCTATTCTTTCAAAAGCATTCTTTGATCAAAAGAAGGGCTATCTAGGTCTATTACCTGAGTATGATGAGGTGGCACATCAGAATCATGCTCCTCAAGCTGAAAATCCCTCTCAACATCGTCATCAAGCTCCTCCTTTGTGACCTTTCCTTTTCCTTTGTCTACCTGCTGCAAATTCCTTTCCCTAAAACTGTCACTAAAGGTGTCCTCCTCAAAATCAGGGTCACTGTCCCTTTCCGTGTTTGTCTCTATGGGATGATGTGGTGATGATATGATGAATGGTGGATAATAGATGGGGGAAAAAGATGAGTATGAAGAGATTTGTGAAAGGAACAATAGTGATGAGGTGAGGTAGGGGAATGAAGGGAAGGATTGGGGAGCTAGGGTTTTGATGGATGAGGGACTTCAGGTTTGATAAAGGGATTAGGTTTAATAGGGAAAAGGGGAAAGGGAATATGAGTGAAGTGAGATAGGATTAAAGGGTATGTTTAGGGCAAGTGAAAATGGGAATATTGAGACAAGGAACAAGAGTTTGCAATGGTTAAAAATAAGGTAGAAAGACAAAACTAGGGTTTGAGTCTTAGGAGACACAAAACATATTTTGAAGCATGAAAACCCTATCTAAGCTCAAAAGTGAGTGTACTTACTTGTTTAGAAGGTAATTGAAGCAAATAGGGTCATTGGAGATGAAATTTGGTGGTCTTGGAGCCTCACAGGCTAATCCGCAATGATCTAAACCCAATGCGTAGTGCCCCCATGATGCGCAATGCCTTCGTATTTTTCTGAAGGAAGATTGGCTCTGATGTATAGCGCCAGACTCCCAATGCACACCACTATCTTGCTGACCAGTTTTGCAGGCCTTCCCGATGTCCAAATTGGGCATGTGATAGCTCTTTGGAAAGCTTGTCGAGTCTACTTTCCAACAAATCTTGAATTTCGCAATTGGGAGCTCATTTTCCTTGTCAAACGGAAAATCTCCCAACATTGGTTGAAATGTGCAGAATGAAATTGCTTGAATGCAGAGTGTTGTTGCAGTCAACTTTTGAAGCCCTTTCTCAACTCAAAATTGAGCTCATGATAGCTCTTCGGAAATCCCTCTTTGTCTAGCTATCATTTGACTCATCAAGAAAGTCAGTTGGTCATCCCAGATAGGTTAAATATTGATTTTCCCAAGGTCACTCCAAAAGTGCATCAAACCTCCTGAGGCCAATGATGTTTTCGACATTTCTCCCAAACCATGAAACCTATGTAAAACATGAAAGAGGTTTCTCTTCATGGGTCAAGGATGGACAAAAAAATCTCTCACTTTTGTCAAATTCATCTTTTCTTGCTCAGAAAAATAGTTTGAATAAAACCTATCCCGATATGTGGAACAGGGGATTTGTAGAAATCAAGGGAAATGAAGGGGATGAGGGGCTTCTAAATTGTTGAGAAAATTTTGGGAAGTAGGGAGGGATGTTAGGAACTAGTGGAAAGTGGAATTTCAAAGATTGAGTGATAGGAAGGGGTCCAAAAGGGCAAAACACAGGCCTAACCTAGAAAATTGTCAAATTGTAGCAATAAGCTAGGGTTTGTGGGAAAGTGACGAATTTGAGGTATATCAGTAATGGTAATTGTTTAAGAAGGTATATTAGGGATAGGGGAAGGTGTATGACCATTGGGACACAAGTTTTATTTGTCATTTGGCCATCTAAGAAAAATTACCTTCAAAACCTTAGGAGAGGAAAATGGGCCTTACCCAATTACAACTAAAGCACAAACAAGGTGTAAAATGACCCATTGGAACCTGAAATGATGATAACTCTTTGAATGATGGTACACTTCGCCAAATGGTGAGACACTTCGAAAACTTTGGAAAACAAATCCTAGACCTAAGACTTGGTGATCAAATTTTACTTGAAGACTCATTCAAATGGAAAAATTTGACTTTGACACCCTAAGACCACTTTGTAAGAGCATGTTTGGTCACTGGTGAAAGGCTTTCAAAGAATGACACTAACATTGGCTCCAATGGGGATGGTAGTTCCTTGGAGGTGCTAAGAACACCGTAGACCTAGTAGCCTTATCCATTGGGCATGGAGTCAAAAACTCTAACTGAAATGCATGACTCAAAACTGACGACTTGACGATACAAATTGACTCTGAAACTATCTTGAAACTGACTAAAACAAAAAATGACCCAAGACTTACTTAACTGAAACAAGTACTTACAAAACTTTTTAATGGTAGCAGACCATCGAGATTTGAAGGCTTCAAATCATGATGGCAACCACCTGCCTACTGATGAAATATGTACAATCATGTGAAGTAGGCCTTCCAATATAACCAATCCAGCAGATGGCTACTTACTGAAATCCTGCTCTCACTTTCCCCGAGCAGGTAGAACGATGTACATGTAGGCAGCTCACAGTAACAACTAAAAGCAAGGCTTATGCTAACGAACCAGAAAACATTTATATTTTCTAATGCTTGCAAAAGAATGCCAAAGGGATCTTGAAAATCCTGAAGCACTAGCTCGTCTTGAGATCCAACAATAAAAATACAAGTACTCCCTTCATTCTGATCTAAAAGAACAGTTGGTTGTTGATTGATAAGAAGGCATAAAGCAGTATAAGCTTCTGTTATCTGAGTGTTGGCTATAGATTTCTCGACCATGAGAAATTCTGACTCGAATTCTGGCATACTATCTCTCTCAGGCTCAATTTCATACTCTAAGCCTTTCTTAAACAGAAAACACTCTTCATGATTATCAAACATGACAGCCTTATCATTTTCATGAAGGAAAACAATATCTGTTCGTTGATCTATAAATCTAATTTCAAGACTGTTATCATTTTCAAAGTGGAAGAAGCTTCATTAACACCTTCTTGACTATATTAATGCTGCAAACCTGTGTTAGCTTGGGTTGTAACCTGACCTTTGAGGAGTTGATCTATCTCATCTTCAGACAGAGGAAATAATACTTTTTATTTTCTTTTGCTCAAGCAATTATTGTCTTCTTGAAATAACATTTCAAAACATGAAAAACTTGAATGACAGTCCTCAATTCCCTGGTCTTCTGAAATTTGAAAACATTATTGATCATCTTCATATGACATGGCAATCAAATTGTCATCGCACTCATCATTCATACGAGGGAAAGTTTAGATAGTTCTTGAAACTCAAAACTAACACTTCTATCATTTACCACTGAGTTATCCAAAGAAGATTTTTCACTTGCATGAACAAATATCTCATTTTGTTTTTCATAAAAGGACTGGATTACCTCCTCGTGAGGACTTTGTTCTAATGAAATGAGAACACTTGGATCAATAACTTTGTCTTCTTCTTTCCAGACGATCTCAACAATAGAGCTCTCCTTCATGGGATTCAGAACAAGTTACTCTTCATCATCATGATCTGAATCTAGATTTGAAATAGCCAACCTGATTTTATCACAATCTGAGATGGAAACTTGATTTCCCTGCATACTATCATGTGTTATGAGCAGATCTGAAATAAGACCTTCTCTTTCATCATTTTCCATTGTACTAAGATCTTGATCCTGCTGCAAATTTTCCTGAGCATCGTGATAAGTATCCTCTAAGTTCTCTTTATGTTGTTGAAATGGATTTTCATACAGGGCTTCCATGATCTCAACGTTCATGAAACCATCATCTTCATAAAATTTCTCAAGATTTTCAATAAAACTATTAGTATGTCTACAACAATTCTGAACTAATATTAAGGATAGATAATATTCTTTATACCTTTCAAAGAACATGGTATGAAAACCTTTCAAACAATAAATACTAGCAGGTGGCAAACTTTCATACCAAGATCAGGCTTCACCTTCTAGAGTGGCCATGAATATCTTCATCAACCAATATTCAGGAAAATCAACCTTCAACTTGAAAATATGTATGTGAAATCTAACCAAATGTAAAGCAGCATCATTCCTATCATCATCTTTAAACATAGGCAAATTCCTTTGCCAATCTACCTTCGTAATTTTATTTGGGAAATCTGGAAGGTGATCTCGGCTCATGGGAACATACCTTCGATCTAACGATCCCATTTTGATAACAATGAATTCACCAAGAAATTCTTTAGGCTATTAATTCTTGAAGAGTAGAGTTGCCATAAAAATTCTGAGCCTTGGGATTCTTTACCAGCGAAGTCGCCAGGTGAATGATTTCAGCCTTCCGGTGTCTGATCGTTGTCCACCATCAACAATCTGATCTAAACTTGATACATTTAATTGAGGAACATAATACTACATCCCCAGTATGGTCGCCACTATGTTAGAGCCTAGATCGACCTCAGGCTAAAGGCAGGGAATCTTAGGATAACCAAAAACCACGCTTAACCTAGCAACTAGCCCTACCAGGTAGGGAGAGGGGTCCCACCTTGTCAATATCAGTTAAGATGACTACAATTACAACTTGAGATGACTGAAATGAAATTATATTTTAGGCTAGGTATAGTAGCTCAATGGTTTTTGGTTGATTTTGATGATTGGTTGCTGGATCAAATGGAGAAGGTAGCTTGGGTCTGAGAAATCAAGTCAGATTTACAGACATTTCCTATGGGGCGAGATAGATACGTGTTTAGGAACTAGTAATTGGATGAGATGATGGATTTAAGACTGTTGAGGAGCTGAGGAGGGCATGAAGAAATCATGAATCCTCTTCAAACTGTCGAAAACATAAAATACCAAATGCATTCCCAAGACAAAGCACTATTATTAGTGTATTTTGTCTATCTAACTTGATTCATTTAGTTTAGAAGAAAAAGAGAGATTTGGAAACATATAACACATAAGAAAAACTAATTATAGGAGAAGAAACAATGCATGAACTCATTATCACAGGAATCCCACAAAAATAGTTGTGGAACCTGGTTTTATTCCTTGCCAACTGCTGTAGAGATATACAATAGAGCTCAGAGCTTCCACAAGAGTCCAACCTTTACAAATGACTGAGAAAATACATCATATAAACCTCAAAACCATCTGAGATATCCATCAAGGGTTGAATCCATGAGTCAAGGAACTGTTTCAACAACATCTAAACTAGGAACAAGAAAATACGCAGTGGAATAGCTTGCCTCTAAAACTAAGGAAACTTATACATTCAGTTTGAAATCACCTTTACTTTGATGTATCTACCCCATCAAGTGTTTTAGATCAACATTTACATCATATTACATCATTTACCATGCAAAATTTACCAAGACAACAAGAAGAAGTCAACTGTTCGAGAAACTAGGCGAAATTTTCAAACTTTTAGGCAAAATTGACAAAAAATTGCCTAATGCGTAGCGTCGTGAGCTTGATGTGAAACGCCACTTCAAGGCTGCTTTTGGAGTCCTTCCACTCATCCTAATAAGGCCCAAGATAGATTGTTGGAAAGCTCTGCGTGTCTAGTGTCTAGAACACTTTGAAGTTTCTGATTTGGAGTTGATTTTCCCCTTCAAAAATCATTTCTCCTAAGACTGCTTCCTATGGGTCTAAAAAGTGGCAAAGAAGGCATCTTTTGAGTGTTTTTTACCCCTTTGGTGGCCAAGATCTTCTCCAAAATTGATGAAATTTTCTAGGTTTACTTATTTTTTAATGTTGAATCCAAATATACAAGTCATTTGTCAAGAGGATGTACCAATTCAATGTGCAGCACCAGTGGCGTTGTGCATCAACTGGAATTTTCTATGTTTCTATTTCAAAATTTGGAAAATGACAAAATTGTCTCAAAATTTGCCCAATTTTGGCACAAATCTGCTTCATGGGTTACTTTGTTGGGCTAGTGTAACATCAGCCAAGATATTGAGCTTATCCTTCCTCTCTTTTCTTTTTAAGGCCCTCCTAAATCTTGCTTTAAGGTTCTTGATCCTCCTATTGCATATCCTATTCCGGGTCAAATAATGGTGGGCCATATGCCTTGGCATCTAATTGTCTCTATTTTATTTCTTTAGAAACCCCTCAAGGTGAATGTTAACTCTTTCAAGCCATATTTCTCGATCATGCTCCACTTCTTGTTCAATAGGAGTCAAGGGAATCAGATGCTCTTTGTTTCTTTGCCTTTGAATTTTTAGCATCTCTAACTCCATTTGGTTTTGTTTACCCTCTAACTGCTTATTATCCTACTCTAGCTAATTGATAATATATTTTCCTCTAGCTATCTTGTCCTCTAGCATGTTAATGTAAGCCTCCTATTCTTTCAAAACCATTCTTTCATCAAAAGAAGGGTTATCTAGGTCTATTACCTGAGTATGATGAGGTGGTACATCAGAATCATGCTCCTCAAGCTGAAAATCCCTCTCAACATTATCACCAAGCTCCTCCTCTGTAACCTTTCCTTTTCTTTTGTCTACCTGCTGCAAATTCCTTTCCCTAGAACTGTCACTAAGGGTGTCCTCCTCAAAATCAGGGTCACTTTCTCTTTCCATGCTTGTCTCTATGGGATGATGTGGTGATGATATGGTGAATGGTGGATAATAAATGGGGGCAAAAGATGAGTATGAAGAGATTTGTGAAATGAACAATAGTGATGAGGTGACGTAGGGGAATGAGGGGAAGGATTGGGGAACTAGGGTTTTGATGGATGAGGGACTTATATTTTGATAAAGGGATTATGTTTAATAGGGAAAAGGGGAAAGGGAATATGCGTGAAGTGAGATAGGATTAAAGGGTAGGTTTAGGGCAAGTGAAAATGGGAATATTGAGACAAGGAACAAGAGTTTGCAATGGTGAAAAGTAAGGTAGAAAGACAAACTAGGGTATGAGTCTTAGGAGGAAAAAAACATATTTTAAGCATGAAAACCCTATCTAAGCTCAAAAGTGAGTGTACTTACTTGTTTAGAAGGTAATTGCAGCAAATAGGGTGATTGGAGATGAAATTTGGTGGTTTTGGAGCCTCACAGGCCAATTGACATCACTCTGAACCCAATGCACAGTGCCTCCATAATGCACAGTGCCTTTGTATTTTTTTGAAGGAAGATTGGCTCAGATGTGCAGCACCACCCTGATGCGCAACGCTAAACTCCCAATGCGTAGTGCCATATTGCAAACCCGTTTTGGAGGCCTTCCCAGTCTCCAAATTGGGTGTGTGATAGCTCGTTAGAAATCTTGTCAAGTCTACTTTCCAAAACATCTTTAATTTTTCAATTTGGAGCTCATTTGCCGTGTCGAACGTCAAATCTCCCAGGACTGGTCAAAATGTGCTAAATGAAACTACTTGAATGCAGAGTGTTATTGCAATGAACTTTTGACGGTCTTTCGCAACTCCAAATTGAGCTCATGATAGGTCTTTGGAAATCTCTCTTTATTGAGTTATCATTTGACTCATCAAGAAAGTCAGTTGGTTATCCTAGATAGGTTAAATCTTGATTTTCCCAAGGTCACTCCAGAAGTGCACCAATCCTCCTGAGGCCAATGATTTTTTTGACATTTCTCCCAAAACCATGAAACTTCTGTAAAAAGTGAAAGAGGCTTTTTTTCTTGGGTCAAGTATGGACAAAAACCTCTCTCACGTTTTTCAAATTCTTCTTTTCTTACTTAGAAACATAGTTTGAAGAAAACCTATCCCGATATGTGAGACCGGGGATTTGTAGAAATGAAGGGAAATGAAGTGGATGAGGGGCTTCTAAATTGTTGAGAAAATTTTTGGATGTAGGGAGGGATGTTAGGAAGTAGGGGAAAGTGGAATTTCAAAGATTGAGTGAGGGGAAGCGGTCTAAAAGGGAAAAACACAGGCCTAACCTAGAAAATTGTCAAATTGTAGCAATAAGCTAGGGTTTCTGGGAAAATGACAAATTTCAGGGATATCAGTGATGGTAATTGTTTAAGAAGGTATATTAGGTATAGGGGAAGGTGTATGAACATCAGGACACAAGTTTTGTTGATCATTTGGCCATCCAAGAAAAATTACCTTCAAAACCTTAGGAGAGGGAAATGGGCCTTACCCAAGTACAACTGAAGCATGAACAAGGTGTAAAATGACCCATTGGAACCTGAAGTGATGATAAATATTTGAATTATGGTACACTTAGCCAAATGGTGAGACACCTGGAAAACATTGGAAAACAAATCCTAGACCTAAGACTTGGTGATCAAATTTTACTTGAAGACTCACTGAAATGACAAAATTTGACTTTCACACCCTAAGACCACTTTGTAAAAGCATGTTTGATCACTAGTGGAAGGTTTTCGAAGACTGACACTAATAATTTCCATATAAAAAGAAATCCATCAATTGAGATACATGGGTGTCATCCACTACACTAATCAATTCTTTACGAATCATTTTCACCTGCAATGTTTATCAACATGTTAATTCCTCTCTTTATTCATAAATTTATCACAAGCTTCCCATATTCTATTATTAATCGTCTCACATTCCTCCCTTAATTTAAGACACAACTTTTCTGATTTCACATCAAACTAGCATAGGAGTACACCTTCCACCATTGTCCCTACCTAGTGGTTATTTCCAAAACTTATTACCACATCCAGTCTGTGCATAAAATGGATATACACTACATGATTATATGTGTGTTGACTCTAATATATAGAGGCCTAAATCATAAGAGCTTACAAAACACTTATGGAATTAAACTTGCTTATGGAAACTTTTACCACAAGACCAGAAACGTCTAGGTTGTTGAGTATAACTAATCATGCACACCTTACCAATGCGTATGCATCACTACAATATTTTTTCTTAGGTACAATAGGAATTCCCAAATATTTATTGAATTCTTGACAAATAACAATCCCATTTACATCTACATCACCTTTTCTTTAATTCTTGTAAATGAATTGATCAATATCTATTACATATATTTTCCCATAGGTAATATATTCACATGCCACATATGAATTGAACATAAAACCGAAATAGACAATTAATTATATCCTTTAGATACGTTATGGGAGCTATCATGTAATTATGGACCTTTTAACAAATTTAGCAAAGCCATTAGCGAGGTTTCACATGAAATAACTCGTTGGCTGGAAATGAAATTGCATTTATGCAGATAATCATGTTGGCTACACATAGAAATAATATCACAAGAACTATCACAATTCATAAACTACTCATGTGTCATGAAAATATGTTATAATTTATTCCTTCCCTTACAAATCATGTCTTCTTGAAGACCCTCTTCTTATGTATTCCTTTATTCACAATTACAAAAATTCGTCTATTATACAAACTCAATTACCATATCAATGAAGATGACATTTTACACTCTTAGTATTCATTCTTCTTTTCAAAACTCGGGTAAAAACACATTCACATTCATCATGATAGTGGAAATTCTCCTACATATAATTCATTTAATAGAAAAGTCAATTTAAAAAATTAACTCGGATATTCTTTCATCTCATATAAGTTTACCTAGTTAAACATAGGACCCTTCACATGTCCATGGATTGGTTCTTCATAAAATTTGCTTCTTATCTTGAGCCTTACCATCACAGCCACAGTGGAGGTGTTGAATGACAAAAACAGTCATGAATAATCTGCAAATTATAAGGTGGAACTCAATGGTTGTGTTAATCCCATGATATGTTGCATAAATATGTTATTACAGTAAGAGGTGAATTCACCAATGTATAGGTGGAATTTTACCTCAAAATGCAACTTCCTTCGTAATTGTGACTATATTTT
This sequence comes from Pinus tabuliformis, assembly GCA_031772625.1. NCBI lineage: Eukaryota > Viridiplantae > Streptophyta > Pinopsida > Pinales > Pinaceae > Pinus > Pinus tabuliformis. Next base: position 125,442,006 of record CM062815.1, read on the forward strand.
TGTTTATGTGTGTGTATGTGTGTGGATTCTCTACGTTAATATAAATACATAATACAAACTTGGAATGTGGTCTCTTTCTCAAAAAAAAAATCTCAAAGGGCCCCATCGGTAGCTATTTCACCTGGATGGCTTCAAGATTACTAGTGAACTGACTCATATAACTCGATAGATCTAATCAACATCCAATAATTCTACCTCCATTATCCTTTTTTTCTTTACTGACTTATTCAACAAGTTTTCTTTCTCCCAAAATTCTTGGATATATCATTCATATGGAAATAATTGAGCTCTAGTTAGGAGAAATGAATTGAGACTACAAATGGTCCCCTCACTTTAAGTTTGATATTCTAGAAGCATTTCTCTAGAAACAATATTCCAACATGAATTTCAATTACAATGAAATAAATTTTCATACCTTAAAAGCATTTTCTTTTCCAATCTATTTGTTCCTGCTTCGTTCACATGATCCCACGTTCCTTCAATAGTGAGATGGCTATGATATTGATAATGTTAAACGAAATAGTGCTAATTGTTATGGATTTCTTAGGCAAAAGTATTCTATGGAAATTCCACCTAGCTTCTATTCAACTAATTAGTGACTACAACAAAAAAATGACAATTTTTCCCAATGAAAAGATAAGGTATTGATGGTGGGTCCACTGGCAAGACATGCTTCCTCTAACAATGATTTACACAACCCCTTCACAAGAAAATTTATTGTCATGATCTATACTCCATGGGTTTTCCCTTCACATGTGCTCTCTCCTACATGTGCGACCCTCCTTATTAGTAGCCTCCTCATACAATGCCTACTCTTTCAAATTTGCAATATTTCCCCATGGTGGTAGAAAAATCCTAATCACATGGATTTTCATAGAACCAAGCATTAGCACAAGGAAATTTCAATACACCCATAAAGCATACAAAATGGTGTAAAAAAACTCTCACACTACAACATATATAATGCTGCAATCATCACACCACGCCACCTACTATCCATTATCTCATAACCCTCAACTCTCTTGTAAGGGACTGAAGCCCATTCTATATTTAGTACGATGTTAGAAATGGGAGAGTAGACATTAATTACACACCAAAATTATGTTGAACGCTCTATTAAATCAATGTAATGATACATATATAAATATAATCATGATGTATCAAGATAAAGAAACTATATTGGACAAATAATCACTCAATTGAGAGAGTAGATTAACTACATACTAACATAGGAAGCTAACAAGTTGGAGATCTAACCACCTCCTAGAAACTATGAACATATACTTTATGTGGAGATGAAATTAATAATTACCAATAATAAAACAAACTAAAATGTGATCACACCTAAGACAAGTAGGAGATACATGTTCCAAAACCCTAGATATTTGGCTCAGGATAAGGCATGTAGGAAGAGAGTTATGAGTCATTCCAAAATATTTTCAAATTAATTGATGTCATTGTTCCTAGAAATAAGAAAATGAAAGTGTCATAGTGTGATACATAAATATGCATGGAATGAAGAAAACAATAATTTATGTCACTATTGCTAGAAACAAGGAAAAGAAAGTGAAAAGGTGTGATAGATAAATAAGTGTGGAATCATGAGGAGAATGATGATGTTGAAGAAACTATAAATTGAATGAACAAAAAAGTGATTCTCATTGTTCTAGTCCCAATTTTATATTTACGATATTTATAAGTTTTATTTTTTGAAATCTCATATATAAACCTAATGAAGAACATACATGTAGAAATTATCACGAAGAATAACAAAGTTTTTCATCTCAATCATAAGAATTAAATAGTTTTATGTCAAACAAAGATAAAATGTGCATTAGTTTTATCATAAGATTGCTCAAACATGTATATGATTAGTGGATTATTGAAAGATTTACAATCAATTTCTATTCATGTGTTTTATATCCATTATCAGTTATATTAATGTAGATTCAGTGACTACATATGGTTCAAATACCTCCAAATATACAAAAATAATAATCATATTATATACCAAATCTATAACCATGTCATGAATTTTTAATTGAAAAATACATAACATTAAAAATACAACAAAATAACTATCAACCAACATGTTTGATCATATTTGATATTATTAGTAGGTTCAAATATGTGAATATGAAAAGAAAGATAATTTGATTTTCTTGAACTTTCCCAATGCCTAATTTTATTTTTTTTTCAATAATTTTCGGTTAACCACTTTGTAATTAATCTTACCAATAATATGCCCACATCATCACAATTTACATCCGTTAGCTATGGCCAACTACTTTTTATAAAAGCAAGATGACCAGCATAGATAACCAAGGAAATGGTACTATGATAACTATTAAAAACAAAAATAACAAAGTAAACAACATCATAATGTGTATGAAACTTAAAGACATCAAGTATGTATACTAGACGTTATGCAATTTTCATGAACAAAAATCATCAATGTTTCCATAAAATATGAATTCAAATCGAGATTCACAAGATGATGTTTCCAATCTTGTCGGAGAAACTTTCAATAAGTGTTACGTAAAATAGCACATACAATAAATTATATAGCAGAAGGATATTTATTTCAATGTAAATAACATGATAAATTTAATATTATAAAAGGATAATTATAGCATGGAATATAAATGGAAGACACTGATAAATTATTCCAAATTTAAAATTTTTATACATTTTATAGTATTTGATATTTTTTATAATTAATAAATGATTTCACAATTTTTTTTCGATATGTGTTTATTAAATTACTCCTCTAAAATAAAGCTAACCTTCTCGAAAAATTATGGAAGATTGAATTCATTACTTATTATGTATATAAAATTTAAGGGTCAACAAATAATAATAATCCTGATGTGTGATGACATTAAGAAAAAGAGTAGAACATGTCATTTATTTATAGGAATCAATTAATTTACTTAGTAGTTTTATGAATGTGCAACTTTCTAGTATTTAGTAATTGTAATTCTTATTTTATTAAGTATATATAATATTTTAAATATATAATGTATATATTATAAAATAGTTGTTAAATTAGTAATAAATATAATTAATTTAGTCATATAATTTAAATGGTTAGTAAACATTAATAGACATCAAAATATTTATCTACGAATACATTTTACATCTCAAAATTAAAAAATTATATAAAAATCAACTATATTGTAAATTTATTTTAAATTAGTATTATGATTATCACTATTATTAATTGTAAAAACTAACCAATACATGAGTTAAATATATATAAACATTTAAAAAAAAACATATGACAAGATTTTAATCATGGAGATTATTATCATCTCAATGAAAACAACATGGGCCAATGATATGGTTTATTAATTTGTAACATATCAAGTTCCATCAAAGACTCATAGAGGTTACAATATACCCAATTTCTTTTCTTTTCATTTACTAGCTTGACAATAAGCTCTGATATGAATTTGTCACATACACCTATTAATTTTTCCCATCCACACTTGTAAAAACATGATTTTAATTTCTCATATGTTTTGTCAAACACTTTACATGTAAATCTTTCTTCAAATAATTTGTATACAACGAATTGAGTAGTATTCTTCATGTATTCATTTTGTCAAAAATTCTGTATGAAATCAAATTAAGAACATTGCTATAATTCCACTTGTAACATGCTAACTAAAACATACCATTGAATCATGCAACTTTTAATTTTTGTATTTGAGCTATTTTATCAAACAATTTGTAAGGAAATTGTAATAAAATATCTTTAACATTTTTCTTCGAATTCTTTGGATGCAAATAGGCATATATCAGCTACATAAATACTATCCCCATTCACAAAAAATTATTTTCATTGTGGCATTCCATCAAACAGTTTGTATGTAATGAATCATTAAGCCATTTAAGCATTTCTTCAAACATTTTGTATGTAAACTAATGCAACAAATTATTTATATGCAAATAGGCATATCTCAACTACAACACTACTATCATACAATAATTATATCCTTATCCACAACATGAAATTTTCGTTGGGGAATTTCATCAAATAATTTGTGTACAATGAATCGCTAAACCATTTAATAATTTCTTCAACGCTATGCATGCAAACTAATATAGAAAAGTGTTTATGGTATATCTCCTAAATTATGGTAGTCCAAGTTCTAAAAATTAAATCAAATGATCAATGGGACTTCCCCCCACTATGGTTCATATTTAAGCCCCTTGAACCTCCTAGATGAAAACGTTGACATAAATGGCAACATGAATTATTTCATGCATAATTTTTAGGAACATTTTTGAATCTTGACTTCCTATGATCATATGTCCTAAAATATCATGACCCAAGATATAAAAGTTTGACCAGATGATCAACATGAATTCCCCTTGCTATGGTCCATGTTTTAGATCCTATAACCTCCCAAAAGAAACTTTATAGTAAAAATGCCAACATGGCATGTTTGATGCATGATTTTAGAAGCATTCTGGAAGCCCAACTTACTCTGACCATATTCATGACCTAGGATTTGGAAGTTGGACCAAATGGTTAGTGATATTTCCCCTCACTATGGCCCAGGTTTTAGCACTTGGAACCTCCTAGAAGAAACTTTATGATGAAAATGTCAACATTACATGTTTAATGATGAATTTAGGAAGCCCAACTTCCTCTGATCATATTTCCTAAAATTTTGTGACCCAATATCTAAAAATTGGACCAGGGATCAACAAGATTTCCCATCACCATGGTCCAAGTTTCCACTTCTATAACCTCCTAGAAGAAACGTTATAGCACAAAAGTGAGCAAATGTATTTAGAAAACTCTAGATGTCAACATACACATACTAACTTGCACATAAAAATCAAGACAAATTTGTTACAACCTCAAGGTAGAGCTTCAATATAATCCATAGAACAGTCAAGGAAATTTGCTAATTTATTCCATGCAATAGTTTCCTACAACCATGCTAAATTATCATAAAGCTATTTATTAAATTTAATAAAGAATTAATCATCATATCATAGCTCACAAATTAATAAAACTTATTGAGATCTAACAATGGCTGAAATTGATGGTGGCACTTTGATTTTCCAACCAACCATAGACTAGATGCAGCTTGTATTTCTTGCAATAGTTACCCTCAAGCTAGATCCACGATCTAAGGGAATTTTTCAAGAAAACTCATGTTGAAGTCATGCCCACAAGTTTTGTGCCTTGACCAAAAATCCAATTTTATCCTTAATATTCTTTTATTTAACCAAAATCCAACCGACTCTTGGTGTTCAAATTCCTTTTTATTATTTTTATTGTATATCTCTTCATGCTCCTAATGGAATGTTCTTCGAGATATTTCTTGGCTATTACACATTTCATTAACAATTGGTGTCAACCAACACCACATAGGTTCTTCTTCTTCTCCCCTTAAATCATGAATTTTTCAACCCATTCTTCATGAAATTCAAATAAATTTATCATAATTTATAATCAAAGTACAATTACATTACAAAAATTAAGGGGAATATACTAGGGGTGTTGCAAACCGGACCCCCCAAATGGGAAAACGATCCTTGGTGTTCTTAGCAACAAAAATAATAAAACAAAACTAAGCTTTATAAACAACTCTTACATCCACTTATTCAACAAATAAAATATGGGTATGGCGCCCTTATTTGCTTGGTCATATCCTAGGTGGCTTCATTGGGTAGAATATGCCTCCACTACACCTTGAATTGTTTGATTACTATGTTGTGGAGTGTGAACCACCTCTAATTTCTAAACATGCCATCAACTATGCGTATTCCTCCATTAGGAAACAATTTTAGCTCACTACTTTTTGGGACACACCCAATGCATTCCTCATACTAATTTATTATGCACATGATTATGTGAAAACCAACTCATCTTTAAAGTTTTGATAGCCCCTTCTCTGCTTCATGAATCTCTCGAGTGATTTGCCTCTTATTCCATTGAGCCATTCACCTTCCAAGTTCAAGCATCTCTTTCTCTTCTTCCTGAGTCCCTATGGGTGATCCATCCCTTGAGAAGAATTCCTCACACAAGAGTAATTCTCTCAGCTAAGAAATCCCTATGCATTTCTTTAATAACACAATACATGTGCCATGGAACACCTCATGGAAATCAATGCATATCATTGGGTTCCAAGGTCACCACAATGGCCTATTTTCTGATGTATTTAGCTCCATTATGCTACTACACACTCTGTTGTCACCAAGTTGATGTTTTTTACCTTGCAGTCAACCTCATACATGTGCTAAGTAGTTCACTGATTCTCCTACATCAAAGACACATATGTCATGACAGATAATAATAATCTTTTAAATCAATCTAGAACATAGCATAATCATATTAAAACATAACTAAATCCATTACGAAAAGGAAGTTTAAAACAAATTAAAGAATAATCTTAACATTTTTTTTAAACTGATAATTGATACTTATCTCTATATCTTATTATTTACTTCTATATTGAGTGGTTTAGCAACCGAAGTAAGAAATTATTATTTTGTTTACTCCACATAATTGTCAGGTAGGTCCATCCTGAACTCCAACTGACTGAGTAGATATCCACCAAAAGGAAAGAACTTTGTGGCAATGTAGCATCCCAAAAATAAAGCATAAAACAAAATACAACAACCAAGTTATTAACATATGCAACAAAAATTTAAATAGTGATGCGTACCTGAGGAGTGAAGATTTCTTATTGAGGCTTACGGTGTTGTCATGTGCTTGAGTTGGTCCTAAACTACTACTGGCAACAAGGATTTGGGGATGACTCTCCACCCAACCGTAGGCTTAGCTGGTACATATATTTCAGCACCTAGCAACCCCCAAGCCCTCAACCAACTTACTACCACCAAAGATCTATTGCCTCCAACATTTCCTTGCTCATGAATAAGTGAATGAATTCTTGCCTCTTCTTCTCCCTTCTCTACCAATAAATAGAATAAATGGATCCAAAAATTGTAAGGGGATTGGAAAGAGATCTGCATGTACACCATCCATGTGTCCATGGCAAGCTTTATTTTATTTATTTATTCATATTTTTTCCTTTGTTAATTGTTATTCTATTTGTATTAATATTATTTTATTCAATTTATTATTATTATTATTATTATTATTATTATTATTATTATTTTATACTTATTTATTTATTTATTTACTATTATTATTATTTTATTTCAGGATTTATTATTATTATTTTATTCATCTTACTATTGGATATTACATACTCCTCCTCTTTAAGGAACTTCATCCCAAAGTTAAGGTTATTTATTATTATTTTTACCGCACGATTTCCAAATACCCTCTACTGAACTTGTTTACTAGCAGGCATCGAAAGTTCCACAACAACGGGAAATCCTAAAGAACATCAAGCCTTTTTCCCAACTTTCACAACTAGGCATATAGCCTCCTTGGTCAATATCATACCGCTAAGTCTCACCCTATGGCTTATACCTCATCTTCCCCATGGAAAACATTTGGTCCTATTATTCAGTGACTGGAGCATCTCGCAAGGTTACCCCAACTCCCTCCACAACTCACTAAGGTGCACATCCCCAAGCATCGAAGTCCTTACACCCCCTCTAGAATTTGGCATCAAATTCCTTACACCACCTCTAGAATTTTTCATTGAAGTCCTTATGCCCCCCTCTAGAATTCAACATCCCAATCCAATATCAGGCACTCGACCTCCTTAAAATGGTCCTATAGTCGTCCAAGAGATATCCATCAAGAACTATACAAGGAAATAAATACATTGGCATATGTAGTGCTGGTTGAGTCTATCCCCATCCCATATGATGCTACATATTCTCCCTCACAGGTATGGTCTCTTATGAGATCATCAAATATACCAGCCTTCTCAGTTTGATTATGGATTTCTTGTTAATCACCACATCTCAACATGTAAGCCACGCATTAGTTATTATCATAAATTCATAGAAATAATCCTTATATCATATAAGATACTCGACATGCCAACTCTTGCATGTCATCATGAGGACATAAAATCATTGTTATCATAACATTCTGAATAGTAATGATTATATGCTCATGCATGTCATGAAATGTACATGCTATAGATACATGCTCCATATGTCATAAACTTCTCTATAACAAAGACATATCATGCAATCACATAATAAATGAAATCATATTCTCATGTTGTAACATTCTAAGTATGAGAATCATACATATAGAGAAATAACACAATATAACATTCTTATTAATTTCATTTATTTGTATAATCAATGAATATAAACTATGAAATAAGATTACTCAACATCCATCTAGGATCTAGGTTATCTCATCAATACCATTAATGTCATTCAATAACGTTTTTTTTTTAATTCATCACCTCCCAAGTTGGTTATGGCTACAAGGTTATGTTTCATGACCTTCATTCAAAAATTTATGTTTTTTTTTTTCTTTCCTTCATAAATGACTTTATAAAATGTACACCACAACATTGGGATCAACCTTAGAATATTATGTCTTATTTATCTAATTTTTTATTTTTTAAGTGTTAGTTATCAACATTATTATTTCAATCTTGTACCATTTTCCTTTCCCCCTTTAAGAGGAGACATCCTTAAAACAAATTTATAACATCTTTATTTCTATTTCACAAGAACATTAAATATATTTCACACCAAATCTTCAATCATTTTACCGAAAATACTTTATTTTTTCTTTTAAAAAGAAAACATGATAATTCATAAACGTTTGTCCACCCATATTCATCGAAATGGACCACCTGCAATTCTTTATTAATATGAAGAACACATTACTTTCTTTGATTTATATCAAGATCACATCATTCTTAGTAGATTGTTTTAGTAGCCATCATGCCACAATATCTCCATAAATAAGTTTGAAAAGTTATTATTGATTGGTCCTTAGAGATCATCATCATGATCGGCTCACTAGAATAAACAAAACACTTCAACCTTTCAAAATATACATTAAGTTTTCACAATGAAACACATAAGCATAAGAGCCTTAGTGATAACACTATTATAGTTATTTATAATAAAACCATTTTAAGCTACACATTATTTAAATTGATTCATAAACTATTTCTGGTCATAACACATGCTAGAAACCTCAAGTGAGATTCCCACACTATAAATAAGCATGAAAATGATCTTTATTACTTCTATACATTTTTCTTTTTTTCTTTTTTTCTTTTTCTCTATTCCATCCTTATTAATACATATACAAAGGTTTTGTAAAATTTTGATTATCATTTAGAATAACTAATACTAAATATATCATTGATGTAACAATTCCATACACATAGACACTTAGTTATCCACCCTCATAATTAATTTACGCTCATATTTTTTGAGTTACACCCATATTTTTTTATTAATTTAAAATAACACTCAAAAATATTATAAATAATAATAATGACACCTTCATACAATTAAGTATTACAATAATTTCGCTTAAATACTCTATGTAATAATAACTTAACAATTTCATCTTAATATTTAATATTATATAAAACAATTCTATTATTTCATTACCCGTCTCAACATAGTATTTTAAAAATAATTAAACTTATGTTTTTATGAAATAGATAAAACCACATCTTATAAAAATTTTAAACTCAACCTCTCTTTTCTATACTATACTTTATATTATACTATATTCTACCCAATCTAAAGATAGTACTCCTTATTGATATTAATTTTAATTCAAATGATACAACTCTTTGCAACCAAGTTTTTCATAACTATAATTTTAAGCGTAATACTTTATTTTCCATACCATTTCAAAGGAGGAATTTCCATATTTTACACGCAATTTTTTATTCTCCACAATAATTTATATTTGATTGTTTAGTTTTAATACCTTATTGTTTACTGTTAACACTTTACATGGCAAGAAGGACGCCGGGATGGAATTTAGGTGTGTGAATTTCATAACAAACCAAACAACTATGTCACGAATTAGTAATGTATTCTACCAAAGTAAACATATAAATGCATTAATTTAAATCTTTCTTTTTATATAATATTTAGCTAGTTCATTGTAAAAAATAGCCATATAAGTTCGTTTATATTTAACTTATCCGCTTGGGAATAGGTGGTTATAGAAGGGGGACTATTTTTAATGGAAAAGGCAACATAACATATTATATTGGAAAAGGAGTTTATAGAAAGAATCACCCATTTTTATTTCCAAGTTTGTACGATCGTTATCGATTCCAGGAATGATAGAGTATGTCAGTCATGAGTTGGAATTAAAGATATCGATCTCCATCGTTAGTCGTTGATGGATCTCAATTTCCAAGTTGTCAGTAGATTTCCCTTTCGAGCTGGGAATCGAGATGAAGATATTCATTTTGTGCATATGATGGCAAGGAAATTACGATAGATATGATATTTGTTACTCTATAAGGTCATTTGTTCAATTTCGCGTCTTTTGCTTATGTGCAAGTGCTGATCTAAGCACACGACTGTGCGCAGGAAAGCACGGGCCCCGCTAGGAGGATTTTCGTTAAGAGGGCTAAACTCAGTCTTGTTCTAGCCAAAGTATGCACTCTGTAGTTATTAAATGCATTGTTCTATCGACTGCAAATTTGGTGCCTTAACAAAAATCTATTTTTTTCCTTCTCTTTTTGGCAGCATTTTATGAAGGTAACTTCGATCTGATAATTGGATTTGATATATGCAGTGATTTGGATGCTAAGTTGTGAACTACAAATTTTTTCATTGTTTCTTTTTGCCAGCATTTTATGAAGGTGACTTCGATCTTTTTGGCAGCATTTTATGAAGGTGACTTCGATCTGATAATTGGATTTGATATATGCAGTGATTTGGATGCTAAGTTGTGAACTACAAATTTTTTCATTGTTTCTTTTTGCCAGCATTTTATGAAGGTGACTTCGATCTGATAATTTGATTTGATATATGCAATGAGTTCGATGCTAAGTTGTGAACTACAGATTTGACGCCTCCTTCGATAGAAGTTTCATAACATAATCCCCAATAAGGTATACTAAATTATTGTCGTTCCCAGTAGGAAGCTTATCACTCTCGATGCATTTAAAAAGAAGGATCTATGTTATCTAAGGGTTTTATTTCTCCTAAAAGAAGATTCTGACAAGCCATACCCAAAAACCCAATAATTAAAAGACCAGACACGTTGGGTATGGCAAAATTAAATCTTTATAAAGATATATAATTGAACACTATCATGGCAGAAGTCGAGATTCTTATAATTCAATCACAACCTTGCAGCTTATAGATCATTAAATTTTACGTGTCAAATATATTTTGATATGTAAAACATTTTGCATACCTTAAAGATCAGGTCGACTGTTGGTACAATATAAATACAAATTTTATATATAGGTCCTCATTCATAGAATAAGAAATTAAGTCGTCGAGAAGGGTTTGATAGAATCAAATAGACACAATCGTGCTAAATTCGGGAATAACCAAAGGGTAATTAGTGATAAACACAAATCAGTCCCGGTATGCGTAATTCTTTTATTTACTTTTAACTCGGCTAAAAAGTTGCAAAAATATATTAATCTAGATTTAAATCTATGATTACAAATTAGGACATCGAGGATTGATCAAAATTTTATTATTAGATCTAAATTAGATTTACCTCGATCTACTTATCATCTTCAGCCTTATAGGCCCAAGGGTTGGAATCTGGCTCTGAAGTATAAAATAAAATACAACAACCAAGCTATTAACATATGCAATAAAAATTTAAACACTCATGCACACCCAAGCTATTAACATATGCAATAAAAATTTAAACACTCATGCACACCTCGGAAGTGAAGATTGCATTGTGATGTGTTTGCACTGATTCAAAGACATTTCCCTTGAAAAGGATTTGGGGACCACAATCCACCCAACTGTAGGCTTAACTTCTCAATATATTTCAGCACCTAACCACCCCTGAGCCCTCAGCCAACTTACTACTACCAATGATCTATTGCCTTCAACATTTCTTTCCTAAGGAATGAGGGAATGAGTGCTTGCCTCTTCTTCCACCTTCTCCACCATTAAATAGAACAAAGGCTAGAAAATTTGTAAGGGGATTGAAAAGGGATCTACATGTACACCATCAACATATCCATGCCAACTTTTACTTTATTTACTTATTGATATATTTTTCTTTGCTAGTTATTGTTTTATATATTCTTTGATAATTGTTATTCTATTTATATTTAGTTTATTTTATTTAGTTTATAATTATGCGAGCACTTAGGGTTTTATTATTATTATTTTATTATACTTATTTATTGATTGATTTTATTATTATTATTATTACTACTATGGGATATTAGAGGCAGTGACACTACTCCACCTCATCTTTTCATACAACTCCATCCTCAAACCTAGATTGTTAAATGGTGCTTAGCCCTGAGGCAAGAACTCAATGGTGGTTACACTGCTTCACAAAGTATTTTCACATAGCTCCCAACAACTTCCTCATGCTCACCTCACATTAAGCATTGGCATATTTCTTCTCCCACTAGCCACTCACCTTTATAGGCCTAGGAAATCTCCATTCTAGGGATTCTACATGGTCAAATGCTTTTCTGCATGGCCCCCCATTAGTAACTCACCCTTATAGCCTTATAAAACACTGATTATTGGTAATCTACTCATCCATGTGGCTCAGGAACGCTCATAATTTAGATGTGGCTCAGAATAGCTCAAAAATCAAAGTTCTCAAATTTCACCTAAACTAGGCCAGAGTCATAGTGCTCATTCTCCAGATTCCAACGACTTGGATGACACTCAAATCTGAGCTCGTATGCTCAAGATATCTGCATTCAAAGTTCAATTCAAACTAGGCCAAGAGGTAGTCACTAATGAGGAAACAATTTGGAAAAGGGGCAGTGCATGGAATTTGATGGTTGGAAAGGGCTGATTTTTTGCCTCCTTAATTTTTCGACTAACCCTTAAAATCCCGTGAACGGTTTTTAACTATATAGTTTCAAAAATTAATAATAAAAAAAAATTATAGGTTGGTGGGCCATCACCCCCGCCAACGCCCAAAATGACATATTAAGTATGGGGTGGCAGGCAGTTAAACTGCAGCACTGTCCCCAACCCCCAAAAAAACATATGAAGTATCAGGTGGCAAGTAGTAAAACCCTGCCACCCCTGTCATATATATATATGTGTGTGTGTGTGTGTGTGTGTGTGTGCGTGTGTTAAAACAACAGGGGACCGGCAGGAGTTGAACCCGTGTCAGTTGGGTGGCCAATCGGTGCACGCGATGGTCCCATAACACAATACAACCTTAACGCACCTCCCAAAAAAAAAATTAATTGTTTCATGTTATTTAAAACGCAACCAACACACCAACTACAAGACACGTTGCGCCATATGTTTAAAACAGTCCATGGTTGATAGGGGGAGGTTCATGGGTTTTACCTCGGGACCTCCGACCTCCAACATAGTACCGCTACCAATTTCTCAATAGGCCACCCATTGATTAATCCACCCATCAAACATTATTTAAACCGAAACTTTTCATTTGCCCACGATAGAGGTATTAGAAGCCGAGTACATAGTGGAACCATGAGCTGAGGAACCACGCCCAACAGGGCATGATTTTCGATGTAGGGTATATTCTAGGGGTATATTCCATAAAATGCTCTCTCACCAAAGATTAAATCTTTTCTTTGGCTTATCATGCATAACAAAATCCTTACCTGGGAGAATTTAGTAAAAAGAGGTTTTATTGGGTCGTCTAGATGCCCCCTCTGTGAAAAAGATGAGGAAACAATGAACAATCTCCTTAATGATTGTAACTGGACCAATAATCTGTGGGAATGGATGAAAGGAATTTTCAAACAAATAGACAAACACATAGACTCTATTCAAGACTCCATTGCAAATTAGCACGCAAGTTACTCTAGCTGCAATATGGTCAACACCCTTTGGAGGCTCTACCCCAGTTTTATAGTCTGGAATACTTGGAAAGAGCGGAACAGAAGAATCTTTCAAAAAGAATTCAAGTAGCTTGAAACCATCAAAACAATCATTATGAACAGTTTAAAAGAAACTGCCCTTACCACCTGCAAAGCAGAACAGGACAAGACACTCACTCCCAATGACTCTTGCATCCTGTTGTTGTTTGGCATGAATGGTCTGGCAAGTCACAAGGTTCAGGATAACCACCTTTGACCCGCTCCCACTCCTTAGGCATGGCTGCCCCCCACCTCAGGATTCTACAAATTGATTTTCAACGGCGCCTCTAAGGGCAACCGTGGCCCTACAGGGCTTGGAGGCATCCTCCAAAATGACAAAGGTGAAACCCTCCACATTTACTGCAGATCGCTTGGGGAGGCTACCAACAATGAAGCGGAATTTGCAGCCCTAGAACAGGGGCTGCAAATTCTCACCTGGTTGGGTAAAGGTTCTATTATAGTGTGAAGAAAATTCCCTCCTGGCCATCACTACGGTGAAGAGGTTGCGAGATGGAACTCGGCCGGAGAATGTCACAAAGCATTGGAGATTGGCCATGGTAATAGCTTTCATCACAAAAGATCTCTCCTCCCTCAACATCATTTTTCCACAAGTAGTCAAGCGAAAAGAAAATAGCTTAGCCGGATTGCCTTGCCAACCACGTGGTCGATCATCCAAAGGAGATCATTGACACCTATTGGCAAGACGTCTTGGAAAATGAGCTTCGGGATCGGTGCACTCTCATCTTCAGGAAAGATCTTACTGAAACATCAAGAGTGGAAGAAGCATTACGGGTTACGAATCATTAGTTACTTATGAGAATTAACAACTCACTTCACACCAAATGAAGGTACAACAGGCGGAAAGTCCATGGAGTACCTAGGGAAGGGTGGGAAATCATTCACAAGGACACAGTTCATCGAACAAGGAGAACAATCAACAAAAGATATGATTGGCACTGTTAGCAATATGCAGGGGAGGACACATGGCTCTTAACCAATAGCCTCAAGCATGTTAGAGGTAAGGGTCTAAATCGACATCATGAGCAAGAGATGCGAAACCGTAATGGTTGTTTTTATGGCAGGAACAACATATCTTTGACAGTGAAGTGGGAGATATCAAGCCATACCTTACCACCCTCAGCTATATCTAAGGCGTCAAACCAAGTGATCAAAAAATTGTTCTCTCTTGGCTCTTTTCTTCATAATTGCACTTCTTCTAGGATTGTCACTGTATCCTCGACCTGTAATTACAGTATGGTGCGTGAGGGTAGTAAGAATGTCTCTGCTAAGAGGGCCCTGTAGAAAGCTCGGGAGGTTTATGAAACCCAGACAAATCAGAAAGAAAAACGCAAAATCGAAGAGCTTGAAGTTGCAGTTACTGAGGAGGAAGAACGTTTGAATGCTCAGGCACTGGAGAAGGAAATGGACTGGCTTTCTGATCCAGGTACAGTGACTACAAGAGCAACACAATTCGTTCGAACACAAGGAGAAATGTGGAGAATGAAGACCATGCTGGCAAAGGCGCTCAGCATGCAGGTTGAAGATATCAAGAGAGCTCACCAAGACATCTCCCTCGTTTCTACAGAGAATGTGGCTAAGCTAGATGCCATGGAGTTCAATTTTAGTGCCCTGACTCAGGAAGTCAGAATCCTTTCACAAAAGCTAAGTGTTCTCATCAATCTCCTTAGGCACTCCATCCATCAGGGATCCAATGCTGCGGTGGAAGTCCCGGTGGAGGTAACGGACACTAGCTAAGTGAAGTGTCCCACTCCGCAAAGGATTCAACAACTCGAGTTCGTGACTGCAACGGTTGGCCCAAGTGCACCGATTAAAGACTATGTGATTTTGAAGTTGTAATGGCTTCTTAGTTTCATGTTTCTCTCTTGTTTTTGTATCTCTCTGTTGTAGCTGTGGAGGTACTCTAGGCCGTCTTTCTTTGTTTGGAATTACTGATAAGCACCCCAGGGTGGTGTTTTTTTTTTGGTTTTAGACCTCTCTTTAGGCAACCCTGCGTGGTTGGCCTCGGGTTCAGTAGATGTAGGTTCAGCTGCTTACAATCATTTTGAGCATACGTTGATGATTTTTCTTTGTCTATGCATACAGACCTTTTGTATCCTATGTATTTTAATGAATTAATATATAATTGTTGATTTCCACAAAAAAAAAAAAATTATACTCAAGAGAACTAGAAATTCACAGGGAACATGATGGTGTTGTCCCTTTCCCCATCTGTTATAGACATTTTTGG
Organism: Pinus tabuliformis; assembly: GCA_031772625.1. Taxonomy (NCBI): domain Eukaryota; kingdom Viridiplantae; phylum Streptophyta; class Pinopsida; order Pinales; family Pinaceae; genus Pinus; species Pinus tabuliformis. Next base: position 125,458,224 of record CM062815.1, read on the forward strand.
GCACTTCAACCCCAAGCATAAAATTTCCATAAACCAAGGGCTCCTAAGTCCCTAAAAGTGTTGTTCTAACCCCTAAAGGAAGAAGTTCAACTGATTAGAGCTTCTCCCAGAAGTTCTCCATGAAAAACTGCTCAGAACTGGTCAAAACAGGATCATTTCACCTGCTCCATAGGCAAAGTGTGTTGCATCTCACCTAAGTACACGTTGTGGGTGCATTGAATTTCAAAAAGCCCTTCTATGGGGTGCGATGGGTGAGAAGTGACAAATGGCAGTGTCAATTCGCGAGGTGGAGAGGCATGGAATCTTCCAGAAACTTCTCCTGTGACACTTGCCTCTCAGAATTCGACCAAGGATGAGTAAGAGATCATAAATATCCAAGTGGAAGCAATAACTATCAAAGGGAAGACACTAATCAAATCACAAGCTGACTCATCTCCCTTACAGATATATATATATATATATATGGATCGCTCATCCCAGAGATCCAGAGGCTGGAATTTTGCATCTTGTAAGGAATTGTTGTTGGTTTCTTGAGACAACATCATAGTGTTGGGTGATCTAAGCTTTGTATGAGGTGAAGAAGGGCTTACTTGCTGAGAGGATGATGCTGGGTCAGAACAACTGGTTGTTACTCTCTTGGCTCTTTCTTGATTATCAATAAAAGCTATTCAATTTTTCCTCCATACTCTTGTGTCTTTTATGTTTTATGCATTTGTATGGTCAAATTACATATAATCCTAGATTGTTTATGATAATAGATCCATGTTATTGTATAGTGTTATGCTACTTTCATTCTACAGGTACTCTGTGAAGCTGGGTGTACAAGGAAGCAAGTAACAAAAGACTATCAAAAGAGAGAGGAATCGAACTAGGAGTCAAGTGCAAGACAGAGGTTGGTCTCCTTTATTCTTCTTTCATCTATCTTTCATAAAGGAAAAAGGAAAGTAGCTTTACTTTTTTTGTTTCTAAGGTAGCTACCACACCTTAGTGGGATTAGCAGTTCTGCATAGACACTTTTCCCTGTAAAAAAATGGCGACTCCGCTGGGGAGCGACTAGGTTGTTTGTTTATCTACCTTGTTGTTTACTTTATAAACTTACAGACGGAGCCTGAAGTTGAGCCAGGCAGCTTTCGAACTGCATTTGCTATACAAATGCAAAGTAGATAAATGCCGCTTCAGTCAATCTCTGGGTTTTGTTTATGAATTAAACAACTGATTTACAAACTCTCTAATTGTCATTGTGGTGGCTCTAGTAACCTCCTTAGATCTACCCCTATTGTTGATTTACTGATTACCACTTGCTCGACCAAAATCCCTGAACTGAACTGCAAACTGTGACCTGGAACCCAAGCAAAGTCTCGTCCCTGGCCCAGCGCAGTCTCTGTTTTGTGAATCTGAAATTCAGCGCACTTCCCGAGTGTAGTAGCTGCACTGCATTTCAAGCTCACTGTGTTACAGGTACGCTGATCAGACTAGGCATTGTTCCTCAATTTTGGTTTCTATGTTCATTCTTTTCAGTTCTATTCATGAATTTTGCTGCCTACAGTCAGTATACCTCTGTTTGAAACCCCTTTCCTTGCTGATATTCCGCCTCCATTGTGCAAAGAACTGTAAATGTTTTTGTGTATTTGTTGAGTCATTTTCAGTTCTCATTTGTAGAAAAGTAACGTAATTGTACTGTCGTTTCTTGATTTGAAAGTGTCGCAAGTGTTGTTTTCAGTCATAGAAGAGAGTTTGATTGCTCTTCATAGTCGATTACCCTGTTACTATTGTATTTGATCTGAATTTGTAGTTTTTCTAGTGTCAAAAGCAAGTATTCATTTCCAAATCATAAAGTGTTGTGATTGTCTTCATTTTTTATTTTGAAAAAAAAACTTGTTAGTATTGTCGCTTGAAAAGTAATTCAGATTTGCGCATTAGCTTTCTTTTTATCATTCACATATTAAGAAGGCTGAAAACAAATACATGCATGTGCATTTGCATTTAGACTGTTTGATTGGTTTGATTTAGGATAGTGCATATAGTGTGTGCTCTTTGCTCTTTGTTGAAAGAATCCTGTCTTCCTTTCCTTAATAGCTAGGATTTTCATTGCACAAAGAAGATAAAAGACTGTTTATCATCTAAGATTGCATTTTAGGAATTGTACATCTACATCACGTGGTGAACCTGAAAGGCAAATTTCTTAAGCAAGATCAACTATAAAATAAATTTAATGAATCTAACAACGCTTTGGAACTTAACGCACAACATCTAGAAGTCTAGGCTAGAGACGTATTCCGGCGTCGTAAAGCCTGGTAACTGTTGTGTCACATGGAATAAGTCGATCTTGCAGACAAGATAGACCTTCCTAGAATCTAAAGAAGACCTAATGACAAGCAAACCAACCAGACACTATCTTTCTCTAAATATGCTTTGATTAACAATAGCAAACAAGTGTTTTTAGGGCCTACCTTAGGTCCAACGCAAGCTTGTGGATGCCCTCACTCCTTTGATCCAAATGAGCTCCTTTTCATGAATCTGCAAACACAAACAAGGCAAACAAATTAAATAGCACCTGAAAAGCCAATTGCATAAAACATATTTAACATGAAAGTCAAGGAGTCCATGAAACAAATCACATAAGATACTTGTTGAGAAAAATGAGTTTGATTGTATTAATTCAAAAGAAGAAGAACTTTACAACCTTTGCCTTGACGTTGTACAAGCTCCTCCCAGGGTCCAGCAAGAAGTCTCCTCTACTTTGACAAGTTTCACTCACTCCCCAATGAAGCCAAAAAGATGTGTGATCTCTCCTCTTAAGCTCAACTAGGAACTCTTGATTTCACCAACATTTACCCTCAAAAATGTTCAGCTTCTAACCTCTCTAGCAACCAGCCCAATGCCTGTATCTATAGTGCAATGGAGGGAGGTTACTAGGTCTTCCTTCAAACAGATAAAGCCCTCCTTCAAAGGGATAGCTCCTCTCATCAAGGGATTAGCTCCTTCTCTTTTGGGATGCATGAACCACCTCAAAGCGAACAATCCATGTCAAAATTCCTTCTAGAAACCTCTAGAATTAACCGAAAGTGAGTTTCTTAAGATAAAACTTGCGCCTTTTAACTTTCACAGGGGTCTGCACCTACACCGTTAGGGATAGAGCGGGCAGGTCCGCAGCTTTTGTACACAGAAGGTGCGGGACCGCAGGTGACCATGAGAGAAAGCGCGGAACCATAGTTACATTGATTTTTAATGTCTTTCTCTCATTTCCAAAGATTGATTTGAAGAGCTGAGGTCTGAGACTTGCTTAGGAGGATAGTACAAGTGATGATAGACCGATACTGACTGCAAATAATCATGGTGATGATATTTTTGTGTAACAGATTTCCCCCTAAAGTGCGAAGTCTGTAGTAGATGAGGATTTCTTATCATTTAGGAAGAGTGAAGTATTTTATCATTTCGAGGATCATCTTGTGGAGAGCCCGATCGAAACCTGTAAAAAAAATCGATGCAAGATATATATATGAGATCATATCGTCGCTGAGGTAGGCATTCCCATACTCAGATCAAAACTGACTAGAAAAACTAACTACTGCTCTGATACAGGAATGACCTTGTAAAACATCACAAGTATAGACTCATGTGGACACAGTATGGACGCAGGCATCTGTTTATGAATAGTCCATTATATAATGAATACAAAATTCCTCGCATCCTAGATTGTGGAAACTAGATCCAGGGTCTTCATTTCTACTTCCCGAAACAGTACAATTCTATCCATGCGAATGAATGTGTTGATGTCGAACATGGTAGAAACCACTTGATTACCAGTCAATGATGTAAACTGTTAACAAGTGTGAGAGAAACCACTAGTGATGTCAATGGCTCTCAAAGTACCCAGTACAATCCATGAGATGCGAATAAATGTATTGATGTCGAACATGTCATGGAATCCTTTGATCGAAAGTCAATGATGTAAACTGTCGTCAAAGGCGAGAAACCTGCCATTGAAGCATGCAGATCTCAAGGTACTAACAATTTCTAGATCATCTTTCTAGATAATGAGCTGATGCCGATAGAAAGCGATCCGTCGTAGGCAAGCCCACAACACAAAATCATAGATCAAGTTGAAGAAATTTAGTTGCAAGGACTGACTCAGGGATGGTCAAGATCAATGACAGATATTTTGTAAATGAATGGCTTATTGGCAGTGACCTCTTGAACACATAACGACAAGACAGATGGCTTGGTGACAATTGACCCAAAGTTAATACCCAGAAACTGGCTGAAGACTTTCAATGTGGTTTGATCCACTGTTAGGCAAAGGATTTCCCAACCCAGGTGAATGAAAGTGTCGTGTTCAAGAGTGGTTACAAAGTATGACAAACAGGCTCATTTTTCTCTCTTTTCCCCCACCATTTTTGGCAAGTACCTCTTTATTTTTGACAAGCTTGAGGAGGATAACATTTGCTTGATTATAAGATCATCCTTCAGATGAGTCCAACTTAGTTTAAATTCGAACCCTAAGAAGGAGTGGTTCGTTCCTTTTTGTAATTGAACAGGTCCTTTACTGTGAAATTTTAATGAGTCCAGTATAGGAGAAACTCGGCATTTTTCAATTTTAGAGAGTCTAAAAAACTTAAGAAGACTCCAGGGTTGACCTTTTTCGTAAATTTGTGTCTCCCAAGCCCGAAAAAGTATAAAATAATACTTGAGAGAACCGCTTGATCTTTTACGACCAAGGAGTACTTTTCGTCATTAGTGCCCTTGACCCAAAAAAGTAAAAAAGCGATCAATGACACGTCGTTTTATGACCGATATCAAATTTGAAACGACAAAAATCCGGCAATCTTTTCATGTTTTTTACGGTTGGAAAAGATTTGTAAGTAGACCGTCTTTTAATTTCGTTTTAACGAGTCTAAAAGGAACACTCGGCAATCTTTTCATGTTTTAGGAGTTAGAAAAGAGCGTAAAGATGACTCTACATGTTTTTTCGTCGAAAATGATAGATTTCGCCTGAATAATCCTTTATTCTGCACAAAAACACAAACATTACTCATACCTATTTGAAATGGATAAAAATGTCGCAAAAATACCTTCTCAAAGTGAAACATAAACAAATTTGCAATTTATTTACTCAAAAAACTTATAAAAAAGGTCTTTTGTCAATTCATTTTTACCGTTTGAATTTGGGTGAGAAAATAGTGCTTTTGCTTAGAAAACTTCCCTTGAAGATTGCGGAAAATCCAACCATCGGAATTGAACGCCGTCTTCTCCAGGTAATCCACATCATCCCACTCTTCATTTTTAACCGTTTTATTTCTTGTTTTAGTCATTTATTTCATTTTTGGGAGGGTTTTTAGGCACAAAACCTGTGCGCGGGGGCCCGCAGGTTTACCATTGCGGGCCTGCAGACCCCGACTTTTTCTCCATTGGGAAAAGTCTCGAGGTCCGCACCTTCTGTGTAGACAAAGTGCAGTCCCACACACTGTGTCTAACCCGGAGGGTGCGGTCCCCGCCGCAAGGGTTTTTAACCCAAAAATTCTCAAAAATGGACCACACAAAATAATTTCTAGCAATTTAATTTATCTTTATGCTTGATGCAGAGAGGACATCATGCTATATTGGCGTGAATGAGAGCATGAGGACGTGGATGCTGCCACATGGAATCATCAGACTTCACTTGATGCTTTGAGGGCGTGCGGATTGTACAAATACTGGGCCATTCCTGGCATGAGGGCTCAGGTGGATTTCTTACAATGGTTGGTTGACAGATGGAGCATACAGGACCAGTGCTTCTTCATTGGTGGCCACCAGCTCGAAATCGAGCCGGCGGACATATATTTCTTGACTGGTTTGCCTAAGAGAGGTGAAGACTTGACTCTGTTTGGGGCTAGGCTAGGTGGCCAGTCTACCGATAGCCTCAGGCTAGAGTACTACAACAGCGAGGCTAGAGACAAAGGGATAGACATAAAGACCATATCTCGTCCTGGGCTCATGGTGATTGCGTTCACTGTCACCAGACTTTGCAGAGCTGCTGCGTTACATATTGCCACCGGATCCCAGATGCGTATGGCAGTTGATTGCTTTTGAGGCACCATCTTCAACTGATGCGATGCCGTGTTGGCCAATCTGAAAGGCCAACTAACCAGAGCCAAAAACATACAACTAAAGACCTTTGGTTATGGGGCTTTGGTTGTGAGTTTTGGCCTGGATAGGGTTCCTATGCTGATCCCACAGCACCTTACTATTGGAGTTAGGCTTCTTCGACAGCCCAAACTGATGCGATGGGTCGCAGTCATGGCCCATCACCAGGACGAGAGGACAGTGGTTGCTCGATTCAAACCTGAGTATTTCCAATGGTTGGAAAACCAGGTCTTTTCCATTCAGGACTTCCCTTACACTGGGATAGATTTTCGTGGTGACCCAGACATGGTTCTTCCACAAGGAGAGCAGTGGGACAAATCAGGTAAAATCCTTTTCAACATTTTTTCTATTTTAGTTTTTTGTTATTTTTTCATCGTCTCAAAACTAATAGTAAAAATTTCAAATGCAGATGTGGGTCCACAACAACCAGCCGCTCTCTGGCCTTACGAGAGGAGGCAACTAGATGCACCCGTGCCAGCCCCACAGGATGAATCAGCAGAGGTTTTGGCCGAGTTGGAGGGTCATCAGGAGCGCTTGATAGGAGATATTCCTGAGACCACTATAGACGACATTCCTCGTCGACTTCAGCGCTATGTGATTAGGGTTCTGGGACCTTTTAGGAGGTTCCTTTGCAAGGTAGCCCATGTAGTGGTTTCATATAGAGATCATCACCAGTGATAGGATGATCACCTATTGTGGGCACATGTGACATTTTGTTTTTTGTACTTATCATTTTTGCCGATCATAAGGTGTTTTTCAACCTATGATCGAGGACGATGTATTTTTTGACACACTCCTATATATATATCACTATTACCGGCTTATCTTGTAAATCATGTTATGGAATGGTTTTAAATTTACATGTATGATTATTGCAAATGTCTATTTAACATTCGAGAAGTGATTGCATCTACTAATGTATTTAAAGACCTTGGAATATGCTGATATTAAATATAATCAAATTCACATTCCAAGAGACGCACTCTAAAAAATAATCTTAACAACACTGGATTTCTAATGGCATACACTCTATTAAGCTGTAATACAATGAGTTCAGAATCTAACCTGACTATCAGACTCCGAATCCCAAATGAAATAGATTCAGATAATAACTCAATCACCGCACTATACTCGGCAATGTTGTTCGTTTTTTGACCGAGGCTTACCCCATGCATATATACTAACTCGTTAGAGGGTGAATAGATAACCCAAGCTGCAAAAGAGATGTTCTGTGTATTATGACAAGCACCATCAGCGAAACCAATGTATGTTTGGAGAGGCACCGACATCTGCAATATCAAGAGTAAAACCAAGATAAGCAGGAATAATGACGAAAAACACTTTCTAAGCTAAGCACACTGTTTAAACTAAAACACACCAGCTAGAAGGAAAAATTATCCTAACTAAAAATCTCCATACCCATTCTTTTAAGCATAATACCTCTTCAAGTAAAGGCCATTTCTGGGTTTACCCAAAGAGTCCCCGTCAAAGTCTACCAATTCATAGGCCCCTTTGGCTAGCTTTCACTTGACAACATAGGGACCATGCCACATAGGAACGAATTTTCCAGCGCCTAATTTATCATTAGCATGATCGTAAACTAAGACTAGATCTCCTTCCGAAAAATTTCGAGGGGTCACATTTCGATCATACTGAGCTTTCATTCATTTTGCGTGAGTCTCGATCGCCAATGCAGCATCACATCGATTCTCATCTAATTGAGCTAAGTATAACAAACGCTTTTCCTCTTGGGAAGTGGCTGGAAGTAACTCGATGGCCATTTGTAGTGACGGGATTTCGCATTCAATGGGTAACACAGCTTCCAAACCGTAGACAAGTTGGAAAGGAGTGAACCCTGTTGATGTTTTTATTGAAGTTCAGTACGCCCAAAGCGCTCAAAATAACATGTTGTGCCAATTTGACCGATGAATCCCAATGATTCGTCGGATCATGATGACTAAAACTTTGTTGATGGATTCAACCAGACCATTCGCTTGTGGATAATAAGGGGTTGAACTATCGTGACGTAAACCAAGCTGGCCTGTAAGTTCGGTCATCATAACGTTTCGAAAATGACGCCCATGATCAGTGATTATCACTTGTGGGACACCAAACCTAGCAATTATATGATTGAACACAAAAATTGCAGCTATCTTGTCATCTACCTCAAATGTAGGCATCGCCTCGGCCCACTTCGCAAAATAATCTACCGCAAGGATGATATACGCATGCCCCCCGGCCGAGTGAGGGTTACATGTAATAAAATCGATACCGCATTTGGCAAAAGGACCAACAACAATTATAGGGTGGAGAGGAGCAGGTGGAGCACGCATCTTACAATCGAAAATCTGGCAGTTGTGGCATTTTTGGACCGCCGTAATACAATCTTTAAATAAAGACGGCCAAAAGTAGCCAGCGCACAATATCTTTTGGGTTGTGGCAAACTCAGACATATGACTGCCACACGCTCCAGAGTGACAGTCATTTAGAACCCTTTCATCTTCCTCGTGAGTTAAGCAATGTCGAAAAACAGAATCCGCCCCATGGCGATAAAGAGTATCTCCAATAATCCTGAATTGTTGGGACTGGAATCGAATTTTTCGACGTTCTCACCTTGAAATTTATGGCCGAAAGGATTGGGTCTGGAGATAAATGATGATATCCCCATACCACGGATCTAAAGTGCTGATTAGAAACAGGGATTCGTCCTCAATGGGCTCCTCCGCCATAGTTTCTATGTTAGCATGCGGGAAGTCACACATTAACTCCGCAAAAACTAAAGTCCAAGTTGAACTCCTGTAGGATAACGATCCATTTAGAGTACTTGCCCCCTAGAAATTGCTTGGTCAAAATGTAGATCATAGGGTTGCAATCTGAAATTACTGTAGTTTTACGTAGTAGAATGTAGTGACGAAAACGTTGGACAGCTTGAACAGCTGCCAATGCCAATTTCTCCAAATGTGAGTATTTTATCTCAGTTGGATTTAAAGTTTGACTAAGGTAATATATCACATGTTCATCTCCGAATTCATCTTCCATAACTAAAACCATTCCAATGGTGGAATGAGAGGCGGCGAGATACAAGAAGTAATCATGGTTGTAATTGGGAGGATGCAACAACGGTGCATGGGTCAACGCGTGTTTGAGTGCATAAAAAGATTTCTGAGCTATCTCATCCCAATAGAAGGGAGTGTTTTGCTTCAACAACCGAGTAAAACCCTTTGTAACCTTGGTGTAGTTAGGAATGAATCGTCGTAAAAAATTTGCTTTCCCCTGCAAACTTTGGAGTTGGCGAAGACTCGAAGGAGGAGGCAATTTTATGATAGCTTCAACCTTCGACGGATCAACGCGAATGCCAGATTTCGAAACTACAAATCCCAGTAATCGACCCGTTTCTATACAGAAGACACATTTGTGTGGGTTCAACCGAATCCGATAATGCCTACACCTCATAAAAATTGCTCGCAAATGGACGAGGTGATCAGCTCGATGTAAGGAATGAGCAGGCAAATCATCGAGATACGGTTGCACAATGTGTTTGATGTCATGAAACGCATAAGACATCACCCTTTGAAAAGTTTCTCCGGCATTCTTAAGTCCAAAAGGTAATTTACAATAAGAAAATGTTCCCCATGGAAAAATGAAAGTCGTTTTTGGTTTATCGGCAGGTAGAATATTGATTTGATTGTATCCGGAAAAGCCGTCCATGAAGGAGAATATTTCGTTGTCGGCACAATCATCAATGATTTGATCGATATAGGGAGTCGGGTAATTGTCCTTTGGACAGGCTCGATTAATGTCCCTATAATCGATGCATATTCTTATTGTTCCCTGTTTTTTTTAACTGGAACAATATTTGATACCCAATCTGTTAATGGGATCGGATAAATGAAACCTTCTTTCAATAATTTTTCAACTTTTGCTTTAATTGCAGCAGCTTTTCGTGGGTGAATCTGACGCAAACATTGCCAGACAGGTTTAGCGTCCGGGTAAGTCTTGATCTCATGAACAACAATCGCGGGATCAATTCCTGGCATTTCCTCATAGGACCAAGCAAACACGTCGCGGAATTCTTGAAATAGGGCCTTATATAATTGAATTTCGTCATCTGTACACGAGGCACCTATATGAATGTTCTCAATAATTTTGGGCTTAACTGAAATTTCAATAGGAATAGTTCGAGAGATGTTTACCAAATTTAACTCTGAATCGGGATGCTTCATTGGATTCTGAGGTTCCTTGACATATTCAGTTGTAAAAATTGATGAGAAATCATTTTCAAAACGATCATCCTCAGGTAAAAACGAAGATCTGTGATGGAGATCTTCCCATGGTAAATCATCTACACATAGGATTTTGTGAATTTCCTCATCAGAGTGAACACGTTCAGAAAACGTAGTTAAATCTGAGGTTGATGTGAAAAGTGATTCCTCACGGACCACATCCATTAAGTCATTTTCGGTTGAACATGGGTCGACAAATGACTGCACGGCTTCATAGGCAATTTCATATGGACTCAAAGGCATGGCATTACCAAATTAGTCTATCTCAGATTCAGAAGGGACAATCCAAGGATCATCATAAATAATGGTGTCTGATGTAATCATATGAATGGTTGCAAATGAAGATGATTCGTTGATTGGAGGAAAAGGAAAAGTTCCCAGTAAACCGGCATCTTTAACTAATCCTACTCCAACATCCTTATATGGGATAGTCGTTTTACCGACATGCTGAATACTCTCCGAAGAGGCTGGGTCGGATGAAACGTAAGCCATTTGGTCTATTGTTACGATCTTTCCATTATGTGGAAACTTTATTACTCGAAAGGCCGATGAAACGACCGCTGTCATAGCGTAAGACCAACTTTGACCCAAGAGAAGGTTGTAATCTAGAGGGGCATCAACCACCTCCACATCTAGACTAACGGTTTTTCCTTCAACCCCTATAGGCAAATCCTGTAGAATGCCAAAAGGATGAAACCCACGGCCATCAAAGGCCTTTAGAATCGTCGGGGATTGATTTAGCGAAGGAGAACCAAGTGATCTCCAACACTGTATCGACATAATACATGTTGAGGCTCCCTCATCAATTACAGTCCGATGAATAGGCCTGTTTTTTACTATCACTGGAATCTGGAAAGCCATTTGATGAGGAAAATGCGGTGTACTATTTTCTAGATCGAAGATTATTAGGTTCGGGTCCTGAACATCAACAGCTCCTATAGCCGACAAAAGTAATTTACGTTGTGCTGGACATGATTGCAGCACTTCCAAAGCCGATATTGCTGAGGGGGAAACAGCTAAATCCTCAACAATGTTATAATTCTGAGCCGTTCTCGCATGTGGATTGAAGGCTAACTTTCGAAGTATACCCTTGGTGGGCGGTTTGATTACCAGGTCTGGATTAGGTTTCTCGATCTGTAGTGGATCGGAATCGGGAGCTGAGGTTGATTGATTAGAATGAGAAGATTCTGCTTCTTTACCATCAACAGGACTTCTACTACCATAATCTTGTGATCGAGTCACAATCCCAACATGGGACATCATCAGTGTGGGTTATTCATTGGCACTCGAGGATGAACCTATCATCTTACTGTCTTGAGCCAGAAAAGGATCCTTCAAAACAGCAGGAGTTTGGAAACCCTTGACAATCTTCGCAACCTCTGCACGATGAGGGCAGTCTCTTGTAAAATGTTCATCGTCAAAAATGAGACAAGGATAACGGGGTTTACGCTTTTCATCATTCGATTCCGCCTTTTCAGGTTTCTCCTTTGAACTTTTGTCCGTTTTATTCTTCTTCTTTCCTTTCTTCTTCCCACCGGATTTTGATTTGGCTATAGATGACTCTACAACATGAATATCAGCGGAGATCTCCGCAAAAGAATCTCCTGTTGGGGAATCAGGCAAGGTTATGATAGGGGAAGAATTCTTGGAAGACTTCTTCTTACTTTTATTGTTAACCGTGCCAATCATACCATCAGTGGCATGAGATCCCGAAGGAGTTGCAGTGATTTGATTTTTCTTGGGAAGATCGGGGATTTTTTCATGTAACGTACCTGACTGAGTATAGACCAAGTCAAGGTACTGTGCTTGAGCAATTACTTGCTCCTCAGTAACAACTTCGGCTTTAGCAACATCTTCAGTGATCTTTGGAAACAAAGATTTTACAAACCACTCAGCCAAGATTTGATCCGGAATAAATACCTCCACTAAACGTCGTCGACGCCTCCACTCATGAATATGATCTAAAATGTAAGTGGATGTCGATTGTTTTAGCGAAGTTAAAAATTCCGTGCCATTGTCATATCGGACTGGCAATTGAAAATGAGTCAAAAATGACGTAGCTAACTGACTAAAATTATAAAAAGTGCCTCGCGGTAACTCAATGTACCACTTGGCCGCGAGACCAATTAGAGTGCGCTGGAAAATTCTAAGACAAATTGAATCATCTGTGATGGACTTAGACACACACCAAATGTGGTAAGTCATCACATGGTTCGACGGGTCCTCTCCTGATTTACCTTCGAACTTGGGAATATCACTGGGCAACTTATTCGGCATTGGCGGCCAAAACGGAAGATATTTTTGTGTAACATGTTGTTCTCACTGATGGTTGGGTGATTCCTCCACTTTGAGATGATAAGTCCCAGTACGGACTTGTTCTCCCACGTATCGTCAAGTATATTTTGGGAGACCAAAATAGGCTTAATCCTTTATCCATAGGAAGCCGTGTATGCCGCCCTATCGATATCAATGCACTGAACACAGCATTCGGGAAGATTGGCTGCCGTACCGTAAAAATTATTCTGCAGTTTTGTGATTGGTTTGGTAATCCCTCTTCCTAGATTTCCAAAGTAGTCCCTTTCATTCCTTCTCAGACTCCTTAACGGAAAAGGTCCATCTGAGAACTTATCACTTCAGGCTCATTAAAAGTCGAAGGCGACTAGAGTCATCTTTTATTTTTTCTCGATTCTTAAAAATTGAAAAAACAAGTTGTGTCAAAGCATCTAAAATTCATCTAATTCGGAAGCATAATTCCCCTTGATTTTTAGTTGATCGAGTAATCCGCAATCGTGGAAGAAAGTCAATTGAAACCCCGTCGTTCACGGAGGCTTACGAGTCAACCGTCATTGTCTCTGAAATCGAAACTATTACGAACAAAGCGAACTCGGTTAACCGGTTCCAAATCTCCTGGTAAAGTTAGAACAAGTGTTCTAACAACATCAGAGACTCCGGTTACTCCAAACATTTCTGGTATCCCCGCCTTTACAGAAGAAGTTCAGCAGCCACTAAAGGACAGTAGTACTGATCCTAGTATGAGGGTAAACACTTGTATCACTGAACCAGTTCCATCTACAACTGGTTCGGAGAGTGTTGTTCCCCAAACATCTGTTGCTGCAAATTCCATACCTTCTTCGACACCAGAAATATTCTACGGACCTGACGGTCTACCTCTTCCACCTAGTCTGATTGCTATAGAAGAGATTGTGGAGGATCCTCCATCTAGTACTCCATGGCAATTTGGAGTCGGGATCACTCTGTATCCTTCTTCATCAGAAATTAGTCTACCGCCAGTCGAAGATCCTATAGAATCGCTAGGTAATCTTTTGGGTAGACTAGAAATGTATGAACAATCGTCAACATCTAGGACTGTGTCATCTGACACAGCGACGGTAAAACTTCCTGCTATCACTCCAACAATGTTCGTCGGTATACCATATGTCCCAACTAGCTCTCAATCACTAGAAGGAGCCCACTCAGGGGCTATTTCGACGGTATGGTCCCTTCTTGTTTGTTCATTCGAAATAATATCCGGAAACTCTTATGTTGAGTCTCAACAAATTGATCCATTTGGAGGTCAATTTGGGCAGTCCGGTCCTCAAGGGCAAACCATTCCCTTAAGTACTGGATTAGCGCCATATGGGGGGCAGTATACCCTTTCATTGTCCCCTCCAGGAGGACAGCCATACGGGAGTTCACAACAAAATTCGGGTTATGTTGGAATTACGTCAAGCGGTTGGGTACCGATACTACCTCAAAAACAAAGAGTTGTATATTCGATGCAAGAATGTTTACCTATGTCAAGTATACCAACTACGCCAACTATTGTGACGGTTTCGCAAGTACAAGCGCTGCCTGTTGTATGCCAACCTCAGGTTTCTCAGGTTGTAATGCAACAGCCTCTTAACCCTGCAACTCAACCACAATCGCCGACTGGTGGAATGACACAGGTTCAAATGGGTACAATTACCCCTCATCTTGGTCAAACAGTTAGTATCAGGCAATAGCACATGGCTTCACAGCCATGGTTAGTGCAATACCAACAACCGCAATTCCAACAAGTATACCAAGGTTCTGAGCAACAAATCTTTGCAAATAGTGGGCAGCCGTATATTCAAAACAGTCAAAATCAACCATTCTACAATGGTCATGCCCACCAACCTTACCAAAGTTACCAACATCAAATGCATTATGCTGGTATGCAAAGACCAATTGCTCAGGTGATCCCATCTTATCCTGGCTATGCTTCACCTAACCTGAATCAACAGTTACCCTTCGTGGCGACTTTAGAGTTACCTGATTTAAATCGGTTAACAAATGATCCAATCGCTTAAGCCCCTTGGTGGCCAGCGATTCCGCATAAACTTCCATCAGATATTCCTAAATTTAATGGAAATCCGGGTGAAGATCCATCGAATCATGTGATGAACTTTCATCTGTGGTGTTCATCAAACACCCTAAATGATGATTCGATTAGGATTCACCTTTTTCAGAGGACGTTAACTGGTCTGGCAGCAAAATGGTATATCAAATTTCCCAGAGCTTCATTTGACAACTTCAGTACCCTAGCCACAACCTTTTTAACCCATTTTCAGTTACCACTAAGGTACGAAATGGGAATGGAACTTCTTACCAATTTCAAACAAACAACGGCCACTCACATATCTTATCATATACATGAGTGGCGACGTCGTCATAGAATGGTAAAAACGTATGCTCCTGATCAGCTTTTAGCTGAATGGTTTATTAAGTCATTATTGCCTTCCATCACGGAAGATGTGGCAAAAGGGGGAGTCGTCGCCGAAGAGAAAGTTATCGCTCGTGCACAATATTTGGACTTGATTTACACTCAGTCTGGCACGCTCTACGATAAAATACCTGACACTCCTAGACCGGAATTCTCAGTCCCTCCTCCTCCTAAATCAAACAATGACTCTCATGCTGGCGATGGCTTGATTGGCGCAATAGACACAAAATCGACAAAGGCTACATCTAAAAATGCCCGTAATATTTCCAGTCAAAATGCAAAAGAAGAACTTCTTGCCTCGGAAGTAAATGCCATCTCCATAGATAAAGGCAAAGAAACCAAACAACTGGGGGGCAAGAAAAAAAGCAAAGGGAAGAATAAGAAACAGGAAGAATCATCACCTGAAAAATCTTCTGCAAACCCTCCTGGAAATAGGAAACCTAGAAATCCATGCTTTATATGCGATGAGGATCATTGGACAGCAGATTGTCCACACAGAGCTGAGCTTAAAAATTTCTTCAAGAATTCAAAAACCTTGGCAGTATTAACTGATCCGTTTCCAAACCCAGGAACAAATCTGGTTGACAGTGGAAATGCTTCCCCGTCTCAAGTGTTGATGTTGTCGGTTTCCAAACAGCAAAATGATGCTTTGATATCGACAAGGAACAAAGATTACGGGAATCCACAGCTGTCGAACAACAAGGATAAAGATCAACCTAGTAGTTCAACAAAAACTTCGATAGAAGTTGCACCGCCGATCATTCCTGAGTTGACGATAAGACTGCCAAAGGGAGTAGTACACAAGTCGACGTTTAATCCTCGTGCTAGAGCAGCATAGCATTATAATATAGTGGAAGATTTGGCCCAATCGCCATCTGCTATGTCGACGCTTGAGGTACTGCAAAATTGCCCATCCCAAAAGCAGGCTTTATTATCGACCATCGGTGGGATAGACCCAAAGGATTCCAATCTTGTATCCTTTGATCATAAAGGATACGATCCTTAGTTACTAGCTCAACTAGCTTTCCTCGTTCAAGTGAAAGCCCTCAACAAAACTATTCATCGAACAATTATTGATGAGGGGGCATCTACATGTACTATGTCGATGAGTTGCTGGAAAAATTTAGGATCTCCAACCTTGTCATGATCTTCGACGAAATTAAAAGCATTTGACAGACGAACATATACCCCATATGGTATTCTAAGTAACTTGAAGGTTGCCCTAAAAGACCCTATATTAATGGGAACTTTTTCCCTTCCACCTCCAATCAATTTGGCGGAAGTAACGTCGGTAGGAACCTGCAATATGTTATCTTCAATTAAAAAAGATCTCAGAAAACGATATCAACATGGATCATGCACTGGTATTGCCTCCAAGCCCAATAGAAATATTGTAGCAATCAATGTTCCTAGCATGGGAGGCAAACCCAAATCAACGCTCATCAAGCGTTTGGATAGATAGGTCTAAGGAATATGGCACCCCTTCAGATCCTTGGTTGCAAGTGCATGTCATCGACGAAGGAATTTTTCAATCAATGGTAATTGAAGGGGTACCATGGGAAGATTACCACCATCGTTTCCTTCTTCCGGATTGTGAAGAAAATACTCCTGATGACCTTTATCATCCTTCAGTTTTTGATTTTCTATCAAATATTGTAAACACGGTGGATTCCGAGCGAAAATTGTCTGACATTGAAGAGACTATCACCATAAATATCTCGACCAAAATAGATGTTGTAGATAATATTTATGTTGGCAAATGTTGTTCTCCTTCAGAATTGGAAATATATAACGCTCTTTTTCGTGAATTCAGAGATGTCTTTGCTTGGTCATATAATGAAATGCCAGGCATTGACTCGAGTATCGTTGAACACGAAATCAAGATGTATCCAGATGTCAAACCAGTACAACAATGGCTACGGCAAGTGCACCCCAAGAAAGCCATTGCCATCAAGGCAGAAGTTGAAAAACTTCTCCATGCTGGTTTCATTTACCTGGTTCCTCTAACCGATTGGGTATCGAATATTGTCCCTGTTATGAAAAAACAAGGAACGATTAGAGTGTGCGTTGATTATAGGGATGTAAATCAAGCTTGTCCAAAAGACAACTACCCTACACCCTTCATTGACCAGATAATTGATGAATGCGCCGGATGTGAAAGCTTTTCATTTATGGATGGATTCTCCAGGTATAATCAAATAAATATCCGCCCACAGGACCAGTCAAAGACTGCATTTATTTGTCCATGGGGCACATTCGCATATCGAAAGTTACCCTTTGGTTTAAAGAACGCAGGGGCAACATTTCAGAGGGCAATGAATTATGCCTTCCATGACATCAAAAACATCATTCAACCATATCTCGACGACCTCCTGGCTCATTCGCAAAAGCGGACTGATCATCCGCAGCATTTAAGAGCGATATTTCTACATTGCCGACACTACAAGATACGACTCAATCCACACAAATGTGTATTTTGTGTCAGTTCTGGTTGTTTAGTTGGCTTTGTAGTCTCAAAAGATGGGATTCGTCTCGAACCATGTAAGGTTCAAGCAATCATAAATTTGCCTCCACCTTCAAATTTGCTTCAGATTCAGAAACTCCAAGGGAAAACAAACTTTCTGAGGAGGTTCATTACAAATTACGTTGAACTTGCTAAAGGTTATACACGTCTTTTGAAAAAGGAAGTACCCTTCGTTTGGGATCAGGTCGCGCTAGCTTCCTTTGATGCTTTGAAAGACTCCCTAATGAAAGCATCATTAATGTACGCTCCTAATTATCAAAAAGACCTTAACCTGTATCTAGCTGTAGCGGATACAACCATTGCAATGGTTTTAGTTCAAGAAGACAACAGAATTGAACATCCTATATATTATTTAAGTAAAAACTTAAATGATACATAAAGAAAATATCCTTATGTTGAAAATCTAATGCTCGCAGCTGTTCAAGAGATACAAAGATTTCGACACTATGTCCTCTTTCGAAAAACTACCATTCTGTCAGATTGCAACCCCATGACTTATATATTGTCGTGACAGTTGCTGGGGGGCAAATATTCAAAATGGATAGCAATTCTACAAGAGTTTGATCTGGAATTTGTAAAATCCAAGTCAAAGAAAGCTCTGGTTTTCGCAGAATTATTATGCGATCTCCCATCGTCGTCCAATGATGAAACATCCAAAGAATTGAACATGGATGAAAATTTGTTTCTGATATCTTCAAGCAATCTGTGGTATGGGGATATAATCATTTATCTCCAAACACAAAAATATATGCCCAACACCTCCCGCTCCGAACAAAAACGTATTCGATACCAATCAAAAGACTACATGATCATCGGTGATACACTTTACGGTCGTTGTGTCGATACAGTTCTACGGAGGTGCCTCACCCATGAGGAGGCCGAAAAAGTCCTGAATGATTGTCATTTAGGCGCGTGTGGGGGGCATCAATCAGGTTACGCTACATCACAAAAAAATTTACGAGCATGATACTTCTAGCAAACAATATTCAAAGAATGCATAATGGCAGTCAGAAGTTGCCATGCCTGTCAAATTTTTGATAGCAAAACTAGAAGACCACCCACACCTCTGCAGCCAATAGTAGCTGTTGGGCCATTCGCCAAATGGGGCATTGGTTTCATGACATGTAACCCCACCTCGACCGGGGGGAATGGGTATATCATAGTCACAGTTGACTATTTTACCAAATGGGCCGAGGCGATGCCTACATTAGATAATACTATTGAAACAGCTGCCCTCTTCTTTTTCAATCATGTAGTTGCCAGATTCAGCGTCCCACAAGCTATAGTCACAGATCATGTATCACATTTTCATAATCACATGATGGTTGAATTAGCAGCCAAATTAGGGTTGTCTCATGACAGCTCCACTCCATATTACCCGCAATCCAATGGACAAGTTGAAGCAATCAACAAGGTTCTGAAGCGCATGCTGCAAAGGATGATTGGAGTTCACAAAAGAAGTTGGCACCTAATCCTGTACTCAGCCTTGTGGGCTTACTAAACATTGGTAAGGAATGCGACCGGGTTTACACCTTTCGAACTGGTGTATGGCCTAGAAGCAGTCTTACCAATCTAGTATGAAATCTCATCCCTCAAACTCGCAATCGACCTTCTCCCCAGGACTTCAGAAGAGGAGGCTCGTTTCTTGGAACTAATCCAATTGGATGAAACCCATCATGATGCCGCTTTAGCTAACGAAGCCCATAATAAACGAGTCAAGGCGTAGTTCGACAAGAATGTCAAACCCCGTGTCTTCTCAGAAGGTGACTTGGTCTTGCTTTATGACCAGAATCCGATAAGTTGGGGGTAAGTAAATTCAAGTCTTTATGGATGGGCTCCTATATTGTTAAGTGAGTGTTAGCAAAAGGAGCCTACGAGTTAATGGATTATGACGGGATTCCACTGGCACAACCTTGTAACGAGTTGTACCTTAAGCGTTACTATGTGTGATTCAGTATAGTAACCTGTATTCTTTTGTTATGTTTTTGTTTTCGCTAAAGTATTTGTTTTGGTCAAGTAATCCATTTTTTACATTTATAGCAGATGTCAAACCTATTGGAGTCATGTGTTGGATATGCCGACAGAGCGAGTCGTAGTTCGCAGAACCTATCTTCTGCGGCCTGGGCCATTTTTGATCCAAGCGGTGAGTTAGTAAGTTTCAGAGGGGTATGTATTGGTCGATCAACGAATAACATCACTGAATATAGCGCGTTGATAGAACTTCTCTCTGATGCAATCACACATGACATACGCCGACTAATTGTCAGGCTAGACTCACAACTCGTCATACTACAACTCACTGGTATCTACTCTGTCCGAAATCCAGCTATTTATCGCATGTTCCTAAGGGTTAAGATTTTGGAAAGGCAATTTGATTTTATTCAATATCAGCATATTTCCAGAAGCTTAAACACATTAACTAACTCATTGGCAAATTATGTGTTAGATAGATATTTGCAACATTTATAAAAAGAACCATCTCATCAATATTGGCATCAGGATCATGCAACTTAACCAAAATAAAACTCCGAAAATCAAAAGTATATATATAACTGTTTATGGTTTACACATAATGTTCCGTAACCAAGACAAAATCGGTCTAATGACCCAAAACTCAAAACGCTAGGGGGCACCCTAGTCTAATGATGCTCGTGATAACAAGTCACAGCCTATGCGATCATGCGTAAGAGCCTAGTCCATCGTCTTGGCACACCAGTAGTATGCCACTGCAACCTCAAAGGAAGCTCGTCAGTCCTCACATCTGGAATACCGAGAGTGAGGCCCTCGACCTGATCCTGTAATGCTGTGAGAGTCTCGGCCACATCAAGGGTGCAAAGGATAGCCCTTCCAACAACCTCTCCTGCTGGGGTGGCAACTGGCACTCTCAGGCTTACTACTGGCCGAACAGGACCGACATCTACATGAACACATGAGTTTTGATTAGTCTTGATAGAATAAAGCACAAGGACATTGTAAAAGAAAAACGATAAACAGGAATATGGTCAAAAGAATTTACCAATGGCACCCCACTGTTCGCCAGCCGGCAG
The DNA here is from genome assembly GCA_031772625.1 of Pinus tabuliformis. Classification (NCBI taxonomy): domain Eukaryota; kingdom Viridiplantae; phylum Streptophyta; class Pinopsida; order Pinales; family Pinaceae; genus Pinus; species Pinus tabuliformis. The sequence continues at coordinate 125,478,945 of CM062815.1, forward strand.
TACCAAATCTGGGTCACCCCAGAAGTCCATACCAGCATATGGATACTCAGCATAAACCATCTCTTGACGATCAAACCACCCGAGGAAGGTATTAGAAAAGGAAATCTGAGATTGGCCAGCATGCCTAGACATATGGTCAACCCATCTCTGCATACGTGGTTTAGTCGGTGGAGGTAAATCGAGTGCAATATACTGCGGCTGCATCAGTGGTATCTTTTCCAAGGCGAAGGCGGTCAAGATAGAACCATATCCAAAGTTCTTCAGTCTCCCACTCTTCACCTTGGTCAACTATTCTTTCATCACAAGGAGTACTGCGTCGCACCAGTTGAACACCTTCGGTTGGAGACATTCTAAGGCGTACTGCATATAATATCGGTTGGCCACATGAAGAGCCGCACCACCAGCCATCCTACCAAAAGTGAACAGAATAGTCCTCAAGGACCTATCAGTGACATCTCAGATGATGATCTTGCTGTATTTACTCGGCTGAGATCCCTCTCTGCAATACCTGTGAACATAGTCTCTCACAGATTCACCTCCTTGGGCCGAACCTGATAAAGAGATGGGGGGACCCCGCCTCGATAAGACGGTCAAAAAATAGATGTCCACTATAGTCAAGGGGATGGATTTTCCCCTAATCTGGAACACCTGGCTGGTAGGATCCCAAGCATTGAGAAAATACTGCAGCAAGTTGATTTGTTGTCTCATGATAGAAATGCGGAAAAGCTTTAGCAAGCCACAGTTCTGCAGCGCATTTACTATGACCGGATCATGTAAAGCAAGCATGTCCTCTTCTTCATGCTCACGTTCTCGCCATGTAATAGTCATCTTGCTCCAAAAATCTCTGAAAACAAACAAGAGAAGAGTTAGATCTTTATTTGGTGAGAAACAGACAAAATTTCCATCAAAAACTGTGCATAAATTTCCTTCCTTGCACTCATCACACCTACAGTAGTGTTCTGGGTGCATTTCATGTCAGTTGGCCAGTAGACAGACCAACATCCAATGCACCTTTCGATACAAAAAGGGTGTGCTGAAGCCAGGGCGAGTTTTTCAAACCCCAGAGGCTCATAAAAACCAGAAATCAAGCTCAGAATGCAAAATGGAAAGCATGGAATGAAAGGGCTCAGGTTTAGCTCCTACCTGGTCCAGAAGGCACCTAGAATCGTCCACAGAATCTCCCGGAATCAGTTGATGAAAATCAAGGGGGGAAAGCACCTCCAAAGCTCCAACAAGCCAAAGTTCAAATGAAATGATAAAATGAGAGGTAAAAGCACTTTTAAATTACGTTTTTCGTAATTCGAGTAAAATATTAGTGTTCTAACTCATTTTTCAAACATATATTGTTCATTTCCAACTAGTTTGATGAAGAGATTGAAAATGCAGTACAATCTTTGAAAGAAAAAAGCTATTTATGGTAAATTCAAGAAATGATTGTTGTATCGAACAGTTTTAGCACATAGTTCAAGCTCGTTAAAAAATAAAAATAAGTCATGAGCAAATTTTTCTCCCCGTGTTTAAGCTCGTTAAAAAATGAACTATTTCCCGGTAAATAACCATCGTGAATGTAGTACTTCAGCCTTTACAACCTTGGTCGTGTTCTCATCATCACCTCCACTTTGTATTGGCCGATCATTCACCTCCACTTGATTGTTTACCCCTTTTGAGGAACATCTGTGAAGAGTGATCCTATTAGCCATCCTTGTAACACTGCCATGATTTGGAAATTCCAAACCTTACTTGGAATCAACTGCTACCCAATTTTATTACTCGTTCCTCAAATGACGAGTCTCCTTTAAGCTCTTTTCAACTGACTCGTAAAATATGAAAAGATTGCCGAGCCATTGGCCTCTCCAGCTTGTTAAAGGGACCAGAAGTGCTATCCCTACTTTAGATTTTAATATTTTTGGACCTGAGGGATTATTACACAAAAAGATCGAGTGCTTGTTTTGTTCGGCTCATTAAAAAGTATCGAAAATTCATCCCTTATGTATTGTTTTATACTATTTCGGACTTAAGGGATTAGATGACGAAAAAGGAATTATGAAGTTTCCTTTATGTCCCTTTTCAGACTCTCTAAAATTTGAAAACGACCGAGTTATCTTTGTCGTTAAACTCATTAAAACCTAATAGCGACAAACTTGTCCATAGCAGACAAGAACGAGTTTCACTATTGCTAGGCTCGTTAAAACATAGCGATGGGCTTGCCCGAAGGGAAAATTATAGAACAAGCATATTTTATCCTCCTCAAGCTTGAAAAAAATAAAGAGGTACTGGTCAGCAATGACTGGGGAAAAATTGGGAAGAAAACTTGAAAAAACTTTGTTGGTAGCAAGTCGCTCTTGAACATGACACTTTCACTCCGCATCCAATTCGGGTTGGGTTGTTTCATTCACCGGTCACATCAGCATGGTCCCATCACACCATCCACATTTGGGGTTAATGCTACCAATCCATCACGTCAGTGTCGCCGATATGTTGAAGAGAAGTCATTCAGAGAATTCACCTGTGTCTCACCCGCTGCAATACATTTACGCTCCATTCTTTCATGACCGCCACCCTGAACCTTATGTCACCAGATCGTTTTCACCTCCATTAAAATCATTTGCTCCGTTCTGTGTCATTGATGTGGGATTCATTAAGGCCCTCCTATGACGGATCTCTTCTTGTCGACATCAGCTCATTATCTAAGAAGTCGATCTAGGAACACCACGTTCAGTACTTTGAAGCTTGCATGCCTCAATGGCAAGTTTCTCACTTCCGGCGATAGGTTTACATCAATGGCCTTCGATCGAAAGATTTTTCATGGTGTTCGACGCCAATTCCTTTATTCACACCACATGGATTGTACTATGGTACCTTGAGGGTCATTATCATTATCGGTGACTCCTCTCGCGCCTATTAATAGCTTACATCATTGGCTGGTAATCAGGTGATGTATTTCCATGTGCAACTCTAAAAAATCTCTCACATGGATCGACTTGTACTCCAAGTGAAGATCGAAGGAGATTGAAGACCCCGGATCTAGTTTCATCCATCCGGGCTGCGATATATATTCATGGAAATAAAGACATCAAATGTACATCATTGCTGCATAGATAATCATCCAATCAAAGGGATGATGACTCTACCAGAATCACCAGTCTACACTCAGACGATTGTCTGTCCTATGTACATGAAAATGAATTTATAAAGCTGAGCATGGGAATGCACGCCTCAGCTGGATCATGAAAATATTATGAAGATAATGTATTGTATTGTATCTTATTACAGGTCTCCTCCCAGCTTAAAAGAAATTTGGATCCTCATGATAAAGCATTTCACCCGACATCAAAAAGATTAACGACCTCATGCTTTAGGGGGCAACTGTTATAGACATTTTTGGGCACTACAATCCCAAGCATAAAATGTCCATAAACCAAGGGTGCCTAAGTCCCTAAAAGTGTTGTTCTAACCCCTAAAGGAAGAAGATCAATTGATTACAGCTTCTCCCAGAAGTTCTCCATGAAAACCTGTTCAGAACTGGTCAAAACAGGATCATTTCACCTGCTCCATAGGCAAAGTGCATTGTATCTCACCTAAGTACACTCTGTGGGTGCGTTTCATTTCAAAAATCCCTTCTATGGGGTGCGATGGGCGAGAAGTGACAAATGGCAGTGTCAATCCGCGAGGTGGAGAGGCATGGAATCTTCCAAAAACTTCTTCTGTGACACTTGCCTCTCTGAATTCGACCAAGGATGAGTAAGAGATCATAAATCTCCAAGTGGAAGAAAGAAATATCAGAGGGAAGACACTAATCAAATCACAAGCTGACTCATCTCCCTTACAGATATCTATATATGGATCCCTCATCCCAGAGATCCAGAGGCTGGAATTTTGCATCTTGTAAGGAATTGTTGTTGGTTTCTCGAGACAACATCATAGTGTTGGGTGATCTAAGCTTTGTATGAGGTGAAGAAGGGCTCACCTGCTGAGAGGATGATGCTGGGTCAAAACAACTGGTTGTAACTCTCTTGGCTCTTTCTTCATTATCAATAAAAGCTATTCAAGTTTTCCTCCATACTCTTGTGTCGTTTATGTTTTATGCATTTGTATGGTCAATTTACATTTGATCCTAGATTGTTTATGATGATAGGTCCATGTTCTTGTATAGTGTTATGCTACCTTTATTCTACAGGTACTCTATAAATCTAGGTGTACAAGGAAGCAAGTAACAAAAGACTATCAGAAGAGAGAGGAATCGAACTAGGAGTCAAGCGCAAGACGGAGGTTGGTCTCCTTTATTCTTCTCTCATCTATCTTTCATAAAGGAAAAAAGAAAGTAGCTTTACTTTGTTTGTTTCTAAGGTAGATACCACACCTTAGTGGGATTAGTAGTTCTGCATAGACACTTTTCCTTGTAACACCATCTGAGCAAAACATTTCGGCTAGGAAGCAGCAAGGAATCTTTGCAGAATATTTTGGAATCTAAAAGATTCCCTTGGAGGTTTATTTTTTACAGAGGCAGAATGATTTCAACTCTATAGTAATTTTTACCAAAATTTCATAAGGAGCACAATGATGTGCTCATAATTTGCATCCGAGCAATGGATTTTTCTACCATCTCTATGAAGGAGTATTTGGGGGAGTCTTTGAGATTCCTAAGGGTCCAAATTGTTATGGTGTTAGAAAGGGTCAAAGTTTATAGTCGTTTGACATGATTTTGCACTACGAATTCAAGGGTGAAGACCATTTCCTCAATAGAGTTTGACATTTTCAGTCCATCCTTGAAAGTGGAGGTACATGATGCAGTTATGCCACATATTTCTTTTGATTTCCTAAGATGATTATTATGTTGTCAAGATCATTGTTACCATTATGTTGAAGGATACTTGTATGCCATGTCATCTGACAATTTATTAGCTAGTCATGTTGAAGGAGGGCCGATGTGATTGAGAGTTCCTATGGGAGGACGTCTCATGGAAAGACATGCCACTCTTGCTGAGGGTATTTTCCCATATGAGAGAGTTCTTCAGAGCATATCATGGAGAGACATGCCACTCTGGTTGAGGGAATTTGTCCTTGTAATGAAAAATAATGTACCATGTACTCATCAGAATTTTGCAATATTTAATGTAGGGGCCTCCCCACTCTTGACACCAAGGCAAGAGACGTAACCCACATTGGGTGAAATCTATTATCAATGTGTCTGTGTTCTTTGATTTGATGGTTGTCGTTATCTTTCCTCTTGTTTATAGTATGCACATATGTTTGTTTTATACTCGTTCACATGAAATTCTACAAACATCACAAAATTAAAAGATCTTGGTTAATTCTGGTAGATGAAGAGATTCAGATCATCTAACCATCCAAGGGATTTCCTGTATGGGGTAGCCATTAAAGTCTTATAACCTAGTAGACATATCCAGTGCTCTAATGACATGTGCTTGGAGTCTTATGTCCTAGCCATGGTCTGGTGTGGTCCCCTGCACTACTCATGAAATCTTATAGTGAAGGAAATGGTTATGACATGTTCCCATGAGTTAAAGAAAGTGTTGCAAGCTACAATTCCTTGCTATCAATATTTTTTGTGAGCTCCCAACGACATCTTGTGACCTATGTCACAACATTTAATTTATTGCAGCATTAACATGCTCATGAAATATAGCACATTGACAGTGTTAAGTTAAGAAAACCTCCTTCTATCCATTCACAACATGCATTACTTTCAAACAATAGTTTCTAAATAATTTAAATGAATATTCACTCCTTTCCTTTTACTTTTAACCTAGCTACTATTAATTTCGCATCACAGGGATAAATTCCTCCTTTTGATAGTGTTCCTCATTAAGAAATACCCCTAATAACCCTTCAAAGAATTTAATTTGGTTAGGAAAAATATATTTTTAATATGGAAACCCTCACGTGCAGAAAAGGACAGGTCATCCCTAAAAGGAAATTGGATATCCTTGGATGGCTATAAATACAAGTCAAGTTACCCTCATTTAGAGATCATCATCAATCATTCTCTTCTTCTCTCTCCATTGGTCTGGGTCATACAGGTCTGAAGTTGGTTCATGAATATTGGTTCATACAGGTCCCATATTGTAGGGTTTGAACCTCATGTGTGTGGATGAGGGTTTTGGTCTACAACAGTAGGGATGCTACATAGAAATTTTGGTTGCAACAACTCGCACACAAGCATGTGCATTCGATGGAGACACTTCAACTACATGCATGACCATTTATTGCATGCCACCAAGACTTACGGTTCCATATTACAAGAGACCACAGATTTAGGTGACCGTTGACTACAACTAACCTCTATTGAACGAAGGCTGGGGAAGTTATCTCTGATCAATATTGTTGTTGGGTTCATATTTTGGATATGGTTTAGTGGTTTTTGCTGGATAGTTTTTTATTGAAGAGCTGGAATATTGTACTCTCTTTGTTCAAAATTTTATCACAATCTAATCAAAAGAATAATTTGAAAGGATTTCCCCCCTTATGGGGTTTTTCCCTAGTCTCCGACCAATAATGGTATCTCTCTATGTGAATGTTTTTCTTCTATTGTTCCTTTATGTTCCACTCCATTGTTGATGATATTGATCTTTCTACATATCTTCATATGATGTAATGATGTTATAATGTTGTGGGGTGAATTCAATATGTAAATGATCGAATGCAATTATTTAATGAAAAGAACAATATAACCCTAAGAAAAAATAACATGGAATTAGATATGGGTTGAAGAAAATCCATTGAAGATCACCCCTATGAAAACACCATTAATGGAAACAAGAGAAGATGGAGCAGACCTAAAATAATGCTAAGGTTTGAAGGAAACTCTATGAAATCTAATTATTAGGATTTTATGGATTTCATGAGGTTATGGTTTGGAGGAATTCCAGAGTATGGAAAACATTTGAACTTATGTAGTCTTGAAAGCCCTAGAATGGTCAATAAGATGTTATCCTCGCAGTTGTGATAGATTCAGTGTAACCCTAGATGGGTTAGTTTCAACTAGGCATAGTTGTTGATGAAGATGATTGGAAATATTTGAAGGAAACATTGTTACATCGATAATAGAATGTAGTAGTTAATCTAGAAGGTTGGTTAAAGAGGGAGTTGATTACCTATCGTTAAAAGATAAGTACCTTTTAGATTTATTTTATTTCCTTATGACACTATTCTTCTTTAAATTTATTGATTTGAGTATTTCTTCTTGTATATTTGAGCATGTGACTACTTCTAACCTCTAGATGATATGTGATAAGTAGATCCTTCTTGAGGATCATCTAACTTGTAGGAAAAGAGAGCTAGTGGAGGAAGAGAAGACCTTATACTGGAAAAGGAAAGAAGTACATAGGAAGGTTTTTAAAGTGGCATCTGAAAAATAAAATATGCTAATACTACAACTGCCAATCACAAATAAGTGCTATAAATTGCAAATGTATTTGAATATTGCAAGGTATATATAGTATATTTTTCGAGTATTATGATTTAACTACAATATTCAATGGCAAGTTAAGCCTTGAGATATGATGATAATATCACCTTCATAAATGTCTCATGCATGCATATGTAAGTGAGTTTGATTTCTGGTACATATGGTATATTGGTGCACTTGATATTTAGCAAGTAACTTAGATTTTAGACTTGATGGATTTCCTGATCTCATGAAGCAGGCTAGATACATTGATTTTGATATATGATAACTTAATACTATTTCCAATTCTTATGAGAAGCGTGGTAACCCTAATAATAAAATTGATCTTGGTTAGGTTTTGATAAGCTTAATAAATTTGACAATGTGGAAAAATTGGATGCTCTAACTTAATGATTGAGTAAAGAAGTGATGTTTTGATTATGATCCTTGAAGTATGAAGACACATTTATATGACTCTAACCTTTGATGATTATATGATGAAATGTTCATACGTGATAATGAAGAAAGTTGATTTTTTATTATCATGATGCATATATGTTTCAGAATCGGATATAGTTTTCATGATCTAATAGTTTTGTTGACGCATGATAGTATTAGAATAGACAAGTTGATGCGTTGATGATGATTGAATAGGATTCCCATTTAGAGGGGGAAACTCTCCATAATATATGATAACCTATTATTGCTTTTAGAACATAAATAACAGACTCTTGATTATTGAAAAAAGGTTTTGTACATGAATATATAATCATTTGATGTTATTGAAGGAAGAAGCTTTGGCAAATTCTAAGCTGAAAAGGTTTCTCCTAGTCCAAGCCCCATCTGCTAGGAAACAGGATTAAGAGTGTGGTTGTAGGCCTCCCATCTATAGAGGAAGGCCTATGGGTGAATTGAGCCTACAACATATGAAAATATAAAACTTTATGCATGAAAGTGGGAGTGCATGATAGAAAGTTAAATGGAAAAAAAAATGAACGGTAAGATCTACAAAATGTTTGACTTGTTGGAGGGATCAGAATGAAGCTTGTTTGGTTGCAAGACCTATCTATAAAATGTGAAGTGACCTACCTTTTCGGAATATTCTCTTACTTGTGTTTTCGAGGTGCAATCTAAAGAATCATCGCTAATTGAATCTTGAGGAAATTTTCATAATTGACATGATTACTATCTTCTGCAAGGATATTTATGTTACGAAGAATGTGAATGGCTTAACTCACCTTGTGTTTTCATGGGTCAGTAGTATGCATATGAGTATGTTAGTTGTCTTGATTTGATTAATTGGATCTAGTAATACAATACATGATTACTCCTTAGCATGCAACAATTTTAATCTAGCTATTGATCTCATAATCAATGGATGGCAGAAATTTATATGACTTGTCCTTGGTATATGAATTTACATTTAGTGACAAAAATGATTCATATTACGATCATGCGGATGGTTTGATCAATTTTTCCTTGATATTTTTTGGTAAATGATAGTTGTTGTCATGAAAATAGATAAGGTTATAACATGGCACTTACGGTCTTGGATTGAAATGTTTAACAGTCATATTGGCAAAAACTTTCATGGCTTTGATATTAGTTTTGGTTTGGAATTTAAGGCTTGATAAGCTGACTTGGTTGATTTTATTGCATAGGTTTGACTTTTTTTAAGCTTGGTATATTGGTTAGGTCAACGTTATGTTTGAAAAAAAATTTATATGGTTTGAAGCAAGCTTCCTGAGCCTGGTATGGAAGTAGTGTTGATCCAAACCTCTACTTCAAAGTGGTCCAAGGTATGCCTTTGATTTTGGTTTTATATGTTGATGATTTATCCTTGATGGGAAATATGCCTCTAATGATCAAAGTAAGAGGGATTTTTCCTCCATGTTTGAGATGAAGGATCTTGGAATGATGAACTACTTTATTGGATTATAAGTTTGTAAAGGAAAATATGTCATGAATCTATTGAAGATATTTGGAAAAAGGGAATGCAAATCCATGGACACCCTAATGGAACTAAATTTCAATAATTTATGCAGAGATATTGCTAGATCAGAGTATCGACAATTTATCAGGACATTGACGTTCTTTGCGAATTCCTGTATGGATATATACTTTGTAGTGAACACCTTGAGTCAATTCATGTCTAAGCTGCTTCATATTGGGTTTATGCCAAGCACATTTTGAAATAATTTGCATGTGACAATCAATATCAGTCTAAGATCTAATACCAGAGATGTACGATTGCATCTACGCTAATGTTAACTAGGTTGGAAACTTTATTAATAAGAATAGCACAAATTGGTATTGTTTTAGCTTGGGATCTAGCATGACATATTAGATGAGCAATAAACAGAAGTTTGTAGCTTTAACCATGACCAAGGTTAAGTAAATTGTTGTTAGCATGGTTATCACAAGATGATTTTCTTAAGGAATCTCTTTACAGAGTTGTTTGAGTAGGTTTTGGATATGACAGTGATATATTGCATCAACAAGACTTGAATCTGATTGGAAAAGAATCTCGTATATATAGTTGGGATAGAGATATAGTCATAGATTGAGACAATGTTGTCGCATGATATAATATTAGGCTTATGTTTGTTGCCTCCATGGAAGGAAATATGAATAAGGTATCCTTTTATGACATGAATTTTCTCTAACATAATATTTGATTTGATGTTCTATATGAATAGGAAAGAAAATGATTTTTACTCTAAAGAAATGCATCAAGCATTATTAAACCCTTCTCTAAATTATTTGAGCCTGTACCGGATATGAGCACATTGACATGTTTTTGATCTATAAAGATAAACATGGATTGATGGATGTGACCCTCTTGAGTAAGGGTATGGGCTAATCAAGGACACTGTGCTAGCTCTTCCTCCTGTCTGAGCTCCAAGGGTGAGTAATTGAGCTAGAGAGCTCCTAAGGTTGAGGGAACTCTGGAAAATAGGTGTGTGTGATCCCTACTCTTGTAGTAGGTCAGGTATCTCATGTATTGTCATCCATACGGTGTGTGTGATCCTTGCATATTTTGATAAGTCTAATATCTCCCCCTATCTTGTTCTAGCAGAGTATACCCAAGTTGGCATTATAACTACAAGTCGGGCTTGTTATGATTTACCCTCCCTATCTAGCCAACAGGTTGAGGAGGCTTGGGGGTGTGTGATCCTTGCATTTGGTAAGTCGGGTATCTAACCCAAGCCGGATTATGATGCAGGTGTTCAACCACATGAATCTTAAGGGTCATTGTTGGGAGGATAAACATGAAATAGGATGTTTTTTATCCTTACCTCATATATCAAGTGGTATATTTCTTATTGCTCTACATAAGGTGGTATATGGGTGCTCCCCTATATGAGATGAGTTGACGTGAGAGTGTCCTATAGGACCTTCCCCATTTCGGAAAACATGAGATGAGAGTGTGTCATAGGACCTTCCTCATTTTCATTGGTTTTCAGGTAGTAACACTGGCACCCTGATGGATAGAGGGTCGTAGCTTGGGCTCCCATTCGATTCCAAATTCCTCTCCTCTTAAATTCAAGAGTGTTAACCATATGAGCAGGGGTAAGCAGAGATAAGAAGGGATGAGCAGATATTAGCAAAGATGAACATATATGAGAAAAGCCAACATTTTCCAATGAGATATTTATGAAGGGACATATGTTGTAGTCAATGATTTCTCCGTAGATAAGAGGGAGCATTAATTTGGTAGCTTAGGGACAAATTCCCTCATTTGGAAAATATTCCTCATCAAGAAAGACCCATCCTAACCCTTGGAAGAATTTAATTTGCTTAAGCAAAAATATATTTTTAATATGGAAACCCTCATGTGCATAAAAGGACAGAGCAGCTCTAAAAGGAAATTGGACACCCTTGGATGGCTATAAATACAAGTGACCCTCATTTGGATATCATCATCAATAATTATCTTCTTCTCTCTTATTTGGTTTGGCTCACACATGTCTGAAGTTGGTTCACAGACATTCGCTCACAGAGATTTGAGATTGCATGGTTTGAAGGTCACATATGCAGATTATGGTTTTGGTCTGTGTTGCAATGATGCTACAAATAAATTTTGGCTACAATCGCTCGCATGCAAGCCTGTGCATGTGGTCGAGATGCTACAAGGTCATGCATGATCATTTTTGTGTGTGATCATAACTTATGGTTTCGTCTTGCAAGATACTACAGATTCAGGTGACATTTGACTGTAGTTTACCACAATTGGCCGTAGATGACCATAGGTTTGGAAAGTTAATCTTTGATCAGTATTATTTCTAGGTTCATACTTTGGATGTTGTTTGGTTGGTTTTTGTTGGATAGTTTTGTGATTGAATAACTTGAATATTGTACTCTCTTTGTCGAACATTTTATGACAATCTAGTAACAGGAATAATTTGAAATGGTTTTCCCCCTTATGTGGTTTTTCCCTAGTCTATGATCAATCTTGGTGTCTCTATGTGTTAATTATTTTTTTCTATGTTCCTTTATGTCTGGTTGCATTGTTGATGATATTGTTGTTTCTACATAACTGCATTTGATTTAATTATTTTCTAATGTTGTGGGGTGAATTAAATATGTAAATGATGGAATGCAATTATCTAAAGCCAAGAACAATATAGCCCTATGAAAAATTAACAACTACCATTATTAGCACTATCAACTGATAAGTTTTAGCCTTTTTCCTTTTTCATTCATTCTCACAACATTTGTAAGTAGCATAAATATTATTAATGGGTCATTCCTTCCCAATTTCCCAATGGTGTTCCATGCAACATATAACAGATTAAATAACATTACTACAATATCGAATCATGGAAAATACAAAATTTGCTTCCATGACATTGACAGAGCGTCATATTTTTAGAGATTGATCAGTTACCATGCTAATATGATGGTCTTACATTAACGACCTATCAAGCCACAAAATGTCATTATGCCTTACATATGTCGACCACACTATATTAAAGTTTAGGAAAACTTCTCTTTTTGTGTCATTTCCATGGATATTACATTTTTCCCATTTTATTTCAAGTGGAAACATCCACACTTATCTTATTTGTTCTATCATCTTATTTTTCCCTCTCATTTACATTTATCTTATGCATAGGCTTAACCAATATCTTTCACTTATGGTTGGGTTATACTTTAGCTCTTCTCTAGATGTCCTCTTCTTTTCTTTCCCCACACTCAACAACCAACAAGAGGAAAACACAAAGAAAATAAGAAAGAGGAAGAAAGGAAAAATAAAAAGGTCACAATAGTAACACATAATAATAATACAAACAACATGGCCATGCTCAAGGTTCAGAGTCAAAACAACAAAGAAAATATGAAGCTAAACAATAATATACAAAACATATAAAATGTCCATTAACTCACAACAACTCAATCCCATGAGTTATGGTGTTCAATGTGTCCTTCACCATGATATATGTATATATACAAAATCAAACCAAGTCTTTTCGAAGGCTTTATGACAACCTTAAAATTTTAACATCCCTCAAAATAACTCCTAAAGGGATATACTCTTTCAAGGGAACTTCCCCTTTCTTGTTCATGATGTACTTGGTCCATGGTATGGTGTAGAATACCATCGTCCGTGCTTTTACTTCTTTCTACAATTAAGACTTCTTGTGTTGTCACACACACCTAGTTGTTAGTTATATCAACATAAACAAATAAGCTATTGTGTTTCCATGATAATACCATAAGCTATTATGTTTCCATGCTAATACCGAGCATGTTGATATGTAGCAATTCACACATCTAGAATTCATGTCAATCATGTGTTGCAAGAAACAAAAATACATATTAACATGATTATAACCATGTTCTCACAAGATTAGAAATCATCGTTTTTCCCATACTAGCATCATCAAATTTTGAAATCAACCTTTTAGCAAGGGTGGTATGTTGGATAGTTGGCATTACTAGGATGGCTAGTGGAAACAAGTGTGTTGGAATTGATGTCAATAGTCATGTTGGGATATGTTTTATGTAGTTGGAAAGAGTCTTGAAATTGATGTCAACGAGACTAGCATGGATGTTTGTAGCAGTGGATGTTCACTTTAATTTCCACTAGCCTAACTATGATGGAAACTGGGCTAGAAAATGCCAGCACTGGTGTGCATGGGATGTCAAGCTTAGGGGGAGTCCTATGGTTACTACTGTATCTTGTGGACAATCAACATAGTAGCGGTATCTAGCCATAAAAAGATGAATGTCATCATTGGGAGTCTTAAGATTTAGAGCCATTTCTATAGAAGAAAATTATCTCAAATTCAGATGAAACCCACCTGGATTGAAAGAGATCGAAAAAGGATTTCCAATGGTATGAAAAACTCTGAAAATCGCCTCCTCATTTGAGATATAGAGATATTCAAAGTTCTAAGGACACAAAGTCAAACTATTACAACATTAGAGTCTTGGAGACCCTTTTGGAATGAAACCAAGTTTGGCACATTACCAAAGTATAGCAGAATGGTTAGTGGTGCCTCTATTGAAAGGACTCGGCATACGCGACATGGAAGAAAAGCAATGGAAGCAGTTTTATTAGCTAACAGGAAGATCCCACCCAGTGGTAATACCCCAACAACATTACCCTGAGAGATTTGTTATACTACTCAAATAGAAGGAGTGGGATGACTCTAGCATATGACACCATCTTGGTGGATTTACCCTAGTGGGTGCACCCCATAAGATTGCAAAGGGGGGCAAGGGAAGAACTCAGAGATTTGTGTAGGGCCACATGGCAACATTCTAATGAGCCCTGAGATGGAAATCTTGTTAGGCCGAGGGGCCAAGGGAGGTGGTTTCTCAAACCGTTGATCTCATTGATCAACGATGGAGAATCAACCTAGGACCTCTCCTCTAAATACTGCAAACTGTAATGGAGTGGCGTTGAGTTCTTGAACCTGATGGTTTTTTATAAACGAATTTAACAAATGAAATCTATGAAAAACAATGCCTCAGACTCTTCTCTCTCCTCCGTGACACTGGGACACATGGAAGCATTTGATTGTCTCAGAAGAGATGGTGGTGGTTGATGACATCAACATGATGCAATAGTATAGGGGACATGTGGCAAGTAGATTCGACATTTTTGGGTGGCCTAATGGGCCAAATGAGGGTGCCTCGTGTCACCAGTCAAGAGGTGCCACATGAGGCTGATTACATAAGCATGACAACATCTAGGAAGGGTTGGGAAATAAGTGTTGTGACACAACAACATTGATAGTGAGGCAGTCAAAATTCAATGAGAAGAGAGCGGGTGAACCCTGCCAAACAAATCAACCTGTAAAGGGAAGCTCAATGGTTTGTTAATGGTGACTAAAGAGGAAGCAGTGGGAGTGAGGTGCCGAGCTCACTAGGCATTAGGATCACATGGGCACTATCATAGAGAACTCACCCCTACAACAAATTAATTGGTTTGTGGCCGGAGTGAATGGTCCCACTTGAAGTCCTAGTCTAGTGGGAATACCTCGGTGGAGATAAACGAGTACACAAAGAAAACAACCGGGAGGAGGATGTTAGGATGACATGCACATTTCAGAGCACGGGCCAGTGGAAAATGTGTTAGGACACATCAATTAGAAAACTCATCCTGATAAGGCCTTTGGTTGGCCAATAAGACCATCAGGGGGACTCTATGAGACAACAAATCCCTCTAAGAGGAGCCCAGAAGTTTATAAAGTTGGCACAAACGATATTTTCTGGTTTGAGAGATGCAAGCTAAGTGATGACACAAGGTTACGTGCAAAAAATGAGACCAAGGGTGTAGATATTTAAAGAAGAAAATGAGCCATTGTAGGCTTAAAAAGAGTTTGGAGCCTTAAATTTTTAGCAATAGTCACAACACTAAATATTATGGTGGACAAGAGGCTAAGCACTAGCACAAGAGAGGATTTAATTAAAAAATGTCATGGATTTATATTTGGCAGCAATGAAAATCCTTCTCTCTTTGGACGAATAGGTCAGCATCTACTTTGGAAAGATTCCACCATATTTGGTAGTTGTGCCATAATTGGTTATGACTATAGTTGGATTGACCGAAGCTTGGAGCAAAGTGTTAGAAGCATAGAACATGTAGGCAAATGGAACTATGATTTGATGTCAAGGGAAACTGCAGAGAGTGTTGGACCAAAGACCACAAACTAAAGATTGAGTTTATGAGCTTGAATTAAACAAAAGAAAGCCACCCCTGATCTTCCCTGGATGACATGAAGAATTAAATTGAAATTAATGTTGAGTGCAGAATATCTAATCATAGTCCAAGAGAGCCATTCCTACAGTACACTCATATCCCTATGGATAATCAAGAAGCATGGAGAACCATGTTGTAGCTTGCCATTTTACTAAGAATTAATTTTGAGTATGGAAAAACCCTCAGAAGCCCAATATCAATGTTTAATGTGGGTGCAGTTGCCAATGTTTTGGATCCAATAATAGAGTGGAGATCCATATTACTATTTGGCTCTATTCTACAACTCTTCTTGTTGTTGTTGCCTTCCATTCTTCTGCTTCCTTTTATTCTCTTGCTCTTGTATCTTTAGAGAAGAGGTATCTTTAGTCCTCAAAATCCCTTTTATGGCTATTATTTTTCTTACAATAATTTTGGGCATAAAGCCATGGAATGTAGATAGAATGCAAGAAAATAGAGTGTGTGGATCAATAGAATGATAAATCATGTTGTAAGTAGTATAGTAGTTGATATCAGTGATTGAGAATAACAATCCTTTTTTCCCACAACTATATCATGTTGATTGCTACAACTATGGAAAAGATGGGCACAAGGAAACCAACTATAGACAAGAGAGGTTGAGGCATGCATCTCATATGATGCAACAAAATGAAGAAAGTTAGCCACTAAAGATGAGAAGAAATAGAGGAGCAGCACAAGATAAATTTTTCTTCAATGCTCTATATCAAAAGGACTTATTGAATAAAGGAAGAAGAAATCACTCTATAGTTTCTAGCCGCAATCAGTGCAAGCCTCAAGTGATGAATGGGAGTAACATATCAATTGATTCTTTCTTGCAAAAAAATTAAAAAATAAGTGAGAATAAGTCTTGGGTGAAGTAATACGAACGAAACTAAAAGGGTCCTCTAGCCCTACGTAGCCAAGAGAAAACCCAAGAAAAGGAAAAATAAAAAGCTAGAAGGAAATGCTCCTGTTAAGGCTTGGCCAAAAAGTGTTTCGACAAAGAAGGAGGATGATATTCTCAAGTGGAGTAAATCCTCTATTTCTCTTCAATAAAGGAGGAAAACAACCTCAAGGGAGGTCGAATAAATCAAATGTAGGCTTACAAAATCTTATATAGAGAGATGCATATGAATATTGAAGGTATGATCGAGTCCCTTGCTGCTTACATTAATACATTTGTTTATTTCAAATGTATTAGCATAGAAAGAGAGAGGAGAGAGTAGCTAGCATGACTTCAAGGGGATTACACAACATGTTTTCTGTTGTACAAGAAGAGGTGCTACAAGAAAAGTTTGGAATGAAGTTGCATCCACAGGATCAGTCCCCACGTAGAAGCAAGGAATCAGATGCGACCATTGGATCAGGGAGAGTTTCCTTAGTTGCAGTGACATGAAATGATCATTTTCAACCTCAAGAGGAAGTATTTCATAGGAAATTAAAGGTTTGCATCTTTGGTAAAATACCCTTATTGATTTAAGTTGTGAGTTGGATTATTCCTAGCAATATTGTGTTCATGAACATAATTTGTATAAGCTTTGCATGTATCTTATATTTAAATTGGGATTGCTATGTCAATTGATGATCTAGGTTCATATGGAGTTATCTTTTCATGTGAATGGACATTTATTTCTCAGTAGGACCTATAAGATTTTGCCTAGTACATTGTCCAATTTCTATCAACGTTTTGGTGTAATTGGTATCATCTAAGAAGCAATCCATATTTCAAGTAGCATGATCTCAAGGGGAGCAGAGTTGGTTAATGGAGATGCTTAAGCGGGGTGAGCATAGTCTCAAAAACAAGAATAATGGTGAAGAGAAAGTTGAAATGAGTCACTAATGATTGGTATTTGCAGCAACAATAATACCATGAGAAATTTTAATTGGTATTGATTTCTTTTTAATTGGTACAAATGATGCATTGGCAAAGATAGTATTCAATTAGCAGCCATAAGGTGTCCCAAACTATAGGCATTCAAATAAAAGGAATCATATTTTCAAGTGGATAATGTCACATGTGTCCAGTTTCTAAAGCAGCAACAACAACAACTGCAATAATCATTCTCCAAGGAAAAACACACATCAACAATGAGACCCTCAGTCATTGCTTGTGAGAGGGAGAAGAAGGAGAAAATTGTAGCCCTCTCCCATTGATTTCAACGGGGGAGATTATGTTGTGATGGCCCATGGAGAGGAAAGAAAGAAATTGGTGGCTCATGTAAGAAGAAGTATGGAAGTAGCATGAGGATTGACCATCAATATGGAGAAGTGAAGAGGTATTTCCATCAATACAAAAGGGGGATATTATTGGTGAGTTGGCATTTCCTCGATGGCTAGTGGAAGAAAGTGTGTTCGCATTGATGTTAGCAATTATGTTGGCAGATGTGTTCCACAGTTGGCATTGTCTAACAATTGGAAACAGTATTGGCATTGATGTCAACCAAACTAGCATGGATGTTTATGGCAGAAGATGTTGCCTTTGACGTCCACTAGGTTACCTATGATGGAAACAGGGCTAGAAAATTTTATCATTGGTGTGCATGGGGTGCCAAGCTTAGGGGGAGTCCCATGTTTGTTGCAATATCTTGTAGATAATCATCACAATATCAAGCTTATTAAGGAATCCATAAAAATATGATTATGATGGTTGGGAGTCCCAAGATTTGGAGCCACTTCTAGAGAATCAAATTATCTTAAATTCAGATGAGACCCACCTTAATGGAAAGATATCAGAAAAAATATTGGATGTACCCTTTTATAATGAAGCCAGGTTTGGTGCATTGTCAAAGTATAGTGGAATGGTTAGTGGTGCCTCCATGGAAAGGAATGGGAATATGTGGAATGATAGAAGAGAAGCAGGAATGAGTTTTATTGGCTGACACGCGTAGACTAGTCAGTGGTAATAACCCGGAAGCATTAACCCACCATAATTTTTATACCACTCTAATAGAATGAGTGGGATGACTCCAGCATATGATGCCATCTTGGTGGAGTTACCCAAGTGGTTGCATCTCGTAAAATTGTAAAAGGGGGGGGAATGGAAGAACTTGGAGATAGGTGTCAAGCCATGTGGAAAAATTCTGATGAGGCTTGAGATGGAAACTTTTTAGGCTTGGAGGCCACGGGAGGTGGATTCCCAAACTATCGATTGTACAAATCAATGGTGGAGAATATACCTGGGACCTCTCCTCCAAATACCACAAAATATAATGGAGTGTGTTACAGTTCTTGAACATGGTGGTTTTTTATAAACGAATTTAACAAAGGAAATGTGCAAAAAGCAAGCCCTCAAACTCTTCTCTCTCCTCTCTAATAGTGAGACACATGGAAATATTTGATTGGCTCATAGGAGATGATAGTGGGTGATGATATCAGCATGAAACAGTAGTAAATGGGACATGTGGCAATAATATTTGGCATTTTTGGGTGGCCTAATGAGTGAAATCAGGGTGACAAGATTCACCACTTAGGAGGCGCTATGTGGGGTTGATGACATAAGCACTAGATCATCCACGAAGGGTTAGGAAGTAAGTATTGGGACACATCAACATTGACAGCGAGGTAGTCAAAAATAATTGAGAAGCGAGCAAGTGAAGCCTTCCGAACATGTCACCCTGTAAAGGGAAGAGCGAAGGTTTGTTAATGGTGATCAAAGCGAAAGTATTGAGCGGTAGGTGTTAGGATGACTAGGCACCAAGATTACATGTGCGCTATCAAAGACAATAGCAGTGATAGGAAATTGATTGGTTGATGGCCATAATAGGTGGTCGCAATTGACAACCTGGATCGGTGGGAATACCCAGTTAGAGATAAACGATCATAAAAATAGAGGCACCTAGAGGAGGATGTTAGGAAGACGTGGTAGTGTTAGAGTATGAGAAAATGGAAAATCTATCGAGACATGTCCATTAGACATCTCATCTTAATGGGGCCTTTGATTGGCCGATAAAATCATCAAGCTCACCCCATGGGACAACTAAGCCTACTAAGATGAGCACGAAAGTTTACAAAGGAGGCATAAATGATACCACTGGGTTTGAGAGATGTGGGCTAAGCATTGGTAAAAGGTTACATTTAGAATATGATGCCAAGGATGCAAATAGTTAACGAAGAAAATAATCCCTTGTAAGCTTAAAAAGAGTTTTTTGTCTTAAAGTTTTAGCAATGGTCAAAACATTGAGTCTTGTGGTGGACAAGAGTCTAAGCACCAACACAAGAGGGGCTATAATAAGAAGGGTTTGTGGATTTATATTTGGTAGCACTATTAATGAAAATCCTTCAAGCTTTGGATGAACAGGTCGAAAGCTACTTTGGTAGGGTTCAACCATATTTCACAGTTGTTCCATAATTAGTTATGACCATAGTTGGAGTGAGAAAAGCTTGGAGTAGAGTGTTAGAAGGATAGAATGAGTCAATATCTAGATTTGTGATTTCATGTCAAGGGAAAGTACAAAGAGTGACGGATCAAGGACCATGAACTACAGATTGAGTTTATGAGCTTGACTCAAGAAAATGCAAGCCACTTATGGTCTTCCCTACATGGCATGAAGAATTGAATTGAGAATAAAGTTGAGTGCAGAATATCTAATCATAGTCAATGAGAGCCATGCCTGCAGTACACTCAGATATTTGTGGCAAATCAAGGAGCATGGAGAGCCTTGTTGTATCTTGCAATTTTGTTGAGAATTAATTCCCAGTATGGACAAACACTCAGAAGCCTAATATCAATGTTTAATGTGGGTGCAGTGGCCAGCTTTTCGATGCAATAGTGGAATAGAGATCCATGCTGAGATTACACTCTTGGGTATTGTGGATGGAAGTAGGGGAAACAATGTTCGTTGTGTAGCAGAGGAACAAACCTGATGATTGCAATGGAGAAATTTAGGGGGAAAGGGTGATCCATATGGAAAACTCCATGTGAGCACTGCTTAGGAGAGTGAGGAGCCTTGGTATTGCATTAAGAATGTTGCAACTCCCAAGACTACCGACTTTAATTATCAACCTAAGGTTTGTACAAACTTAAGAGGTGTCCACACTATATGTGTGGCATACAATGTGTCCTCGCTTTGTTTTCATGATGTAAAGGAATGCATGTACTAAAGTCAAATCCTAAACTAATTCTATAAAATGAAATGTTCGAAAAGGAACCTCAACCTATTGCAAGAAAGAAAGTACAAGGGAAGAGATGGAAATTCATTGCTAAATCACACCATTTCCTAATTAACTACCAAGCAACTATGCTTTGCAATAATGCTAAATTATCTTGAGCCAAATTATAATATCTAAGCATGGAAGTAATAAGCATCACAAATAACTATTGTGCAAGTAAAGGGACTAAAATAAATCTGTTTTTGGGTTTTTGTCTTTTCATGCATAATCAAATATGCAAATTAATTTCCTTTGGTGATGTGGCAGGTGAATTAAGGATGTTGGAGGTTGGATGGAAATCTTAGGAGATGGTTGGATGGTGTGGGATAACTTTGGTAGGATTTTGGTGACCTCCTAGAGGTTTTCCCTCAATTCAACCTCAAAACAGGCCATTTCAGGAAAACCTACAAGATATACTAGAAACCTATAGGATGATCATGTAGGAATTATAGTGAACCTACAGGATATAGCTGATAGAAAAATGTGAGGTGTTGGAGGTGATGGTAGGCATGGTAATTGTGTGTGATGGGTGGAATGGAGTGGGAAAATTCCTATGATCACTCATAACTCGAAACCAAAGTTGGGAGATGGATCGATTTGCTCAAAAAGCTTGGAGAAGTTTCCTTGTGAAATGATGAAATTGATGAGGTTTTAATGACCAAGAAAATCAAATACAAATTGGATGGGAAATTTTTTTATTATTAACTAAGATGTTTTAGGTCTCTATTCTAATTGGAATCACTTGAAAATACCTATGTTAAACCATGCAAAAAAAATAAAAAACATTACTCGTCAAAATTCTAGAAATTCGAGAACTAGTGAGCTAGTAAATCTAGAAAATGCCTAACCAAATCAAGTACAAATGCAATGGGGTAATTTTTGTTATGAACTAGAATTTCTTTTGATCTAATTCAAGATTATTCAAGTCGATTTAATCTCATTAGCATGCTCTAAAAAATAGCATAAATTTACTATTATTTGCTAAAAAGGAGGTCCAACAATCTAGATTTGGGAATAAGAAGACTAATCCAAGCAACTCAATGATTATTATGAACTTCCAAAGATTTAACAAGGATGAAATAATTCTTTTGATCCTAAAAAATAACTTATATAAACCATTTAACTCAATCCTACAACAATAAATCATTAATACTAAATGAGGAAATAGAAAGAAATAAAAACTAGAGATGCATGTGAATAGCAGTGAGAAGAAGGAAAGAAAATGATATGAAAGGGCTCTGGGGTTGCTAGGATGGCCAAGAAAAAGGAAACTTAGAGACCTATGGAGGAGAACAAGATTTAGAAGCTGAACATGACACCAATTTTCATTATTTTCATTAATATAATTACATCCCTGCAAGAAAATACAATGGAGCTGTAAAAATACAAGCTCTCTCCACAATAACACTAATAAAAGTCTCCCCCTAGAGGAAAATTTGACTTGGTACTTATAAAAAATGATTAGGAATCATTTCCCATTAATGGAGGAATATTTCCCCACCAAAATCCCTTGATTAGTGGATCTAGTCCCCAATACTAGGATTTTGCATTAAATGGCAGGGAACACTTTCCTATATTTTCTCAATCATTATGCATAGGAAAATTTGACTTGGTACTTATATAAAATGTTTAGGAATCATTCCCCGTCGATAGAGGAAGCTTTCCCCACCAAAATCCCTTCATTAGTGGATTTTCTCCCTTGATTGGTGGATCTTCTCCCTTGATTAGTTGAACGCATTCTTATATTTTCTCAATCATTGGAGTTCCGTAATTTGTGCCATAATTCCATAATATTGTGATGAATTATTATTTATTATTTATCCTCCAGTAGTAGGGGACAACTGCTTAAATTATCTCCTCCTCCAACTCTTCATAATCCGCCCAATATTCTCATAATATTCCATAAAAAATAAATAATATTAGGCACAAATATTCAGTTATTCATAAACCTTCCTATTGAATATATTAAAGTTAAAAATAAATTATCTAATGCAAAGAAAAGAGGTTTAATGTGCTGAAGGATTCTCATGGGCCTTAATTTATGTTTTAAATTAGATGCATGGGCCTTAATTTATGTCTAATTTCGAGGCCCGTCATACCTCCCTATTGAAAGGGTTGCTCATCCTCTGAGCAACTTAGTGACCTCATTGTGCCTCATCCATGGCCCTGGTGGACTCCCTCTTATCCATTAATAATATTGGCTACAAGTTCTACAAGGACAAGTCAAAAAACATATTTGTGCAAAGAAAAATCCTTGTTTCTTGAGACCATTAATTTACCTTCTTCCCCTTATTCAAGATGGTTCAAGTGATTATTTTTTTAGTTTGGCAAGGTCTTCCACACCCTTATCAACATTCTGCTACCTTGTTCTATGACTTATTTTCCTTAGGACTACCTCCTGTCGGATTTATGGGTCACTGTAGTTCCTACAGGATCATCTTGTAGAAAACACAGTCCCTTTGTAAACTAAAGTAAAGGAGTGGAAAAAATGACAGAAATAGTGGAGGAATGAATGGTAATGAGTGGTGAAATAAAAATGTGAGTGATAGGGGTCTCTTTGTGATCCTCCTTTTCTCTTTGACTATCCTTCTTTCTAACCTGCAAATGGAAATTTCATGAAAATGGAGAGGATGCTCTCTTTGGTTTTTTTTTTTTCAAGAATGAAATGGGATCGGTGAATGATGAATAGATAGTGAATATGAAGTGGATGGAGGGCTTGTAGTGTTGTGGTGATCTTGGCCTTTGCAAAATTTTCTTCCTTTAAATGTTGTCCTCATTCCTTGAAATCATCATTCTTCATAATTTGACTTTTCAAAATTGCATGAGTCAAGGAGTGAGCTACAATCAACTAGTTGAAGGTGGCAAAGACTGCTGACCCATCCTTAGCTTATAAAACCTCATCTCTCATGCATTGGCAACAAATTTATAACTATAATATGTTCAAGAGAAGAGGTCAAGAATATTGCATACTTGTACCTACCTGATGGTTGTTGGAGAGACATGCATGTTGCTGCTGAGTTGATGTTGATGCAGGTGTTGGATGGTGATGCTGATGATCCTAATGCTTTTGCTAAGCTCTGAAGGAGCTTCTTTGACCTCTGGATCTCCTTTAAAACTGCTCACTACCAATCTTTTAGGTGTTGTTCTGTATCTTGTAGTTTTATAGGACAACGACTTGTTTTGTTCATATCTCCCAAATGGTAGACTGGATTGAGCTGAAATGTTTTAATCATGTTGCCATCATCATTACGCAAATCCCCATAGAAAACTTTTGGTCAATGGATGCATAGATCTTGAGAAAAATTAAAAATGGTTGAAGGTGATGGAGGTTAATTCTTGGAAACCGTGCCCTAGAATTTGTTGAAATTGCTTAGGCATGTTACCAACATCCATATGCATCTCCCCATGAAACAACTTTTTAAATGGATGCATGGATATTGAGAAAATGCAAAAATGACTGAAGTTGATGGAGGCCTATTTCTTGGAAACCGTGCACTGGAATTTGCTGAAATTGCTTGAGCATGTAACCATCATCCATATGCATCTCCCCCTGAAAAAAATTGGCAAATGGATGCATGGTTTCCAAGCTATGGAAAAAACAAATTTATGCTCTATGTATTTTTTTATCCTGTAGTAAAATAGAGCATCCTGTAGGTTTTTGGGATACCAAGAAATATGAGCGATAGATGCTTGAAAATGATGGGTGGATGGTAAAAATAGATGAGGGTGATGGATTGGCATGGCCTTGGCCCTGTTGGAGCATTTGAGCGAAGTATGAGAAAGTCAAAATTTGACTTCTTTTGACTAGGCTTGACCAATTTTCCTTTTGGTACCAACGTGTTCTTGTTGCTTGCAGGTGTTGGAGAGTACATGCATGCATGGAGCAAGGATTCTTTTATTTTTTCTCTTTTTTTCTTCTAGGCCTACTAGCCACCTCAATGAGGTTTTCAACTAGTAGGTCTGCCTAGGTGCATCAAATGAGGTTTTCACCTAGGATCTTCTTTTTTTCTCAATTTTTTTCCCCAACCCATTGACTGCCTCATGGAGGTTTTCAATCAATTTGCCAATCTGAGGCACCTCCAAGGAGGTTTTAACCTTTGTTTTTTTTTGCTCTTATTTTTCATTTTTGTCTTTTTTTCTATCTTACCCTACTTGAAAAACAAAATCACTTTCAAGTATAAGAATACTTCCAATGGAGCCTTGTGCACATCAAGATGATAGAAAAAATGATGTGGAGGGTTGAAATGTATGCTTTGACATGTACCTAGATTTCAGAGACCAAATGATTTGACTTTGAAAGGATGTAGCATAGTAAAGGAAGATAGTGATGATGCATCTTAGTGACTATCTAGAACTATATTTCGATATAGTTGTGATGTCCTTGGTCCTTTTACTGATCTAGATTATTTTTCATGTCTTCTTCTACCATGACCTTCAAAACTTCCCCTTTTTGTTGATTGTTCACTTGAATACAAGGAGGATTCGATGGTAACCATGAGGGAGTTTTATCGATCTCTGATTTTGATTTCTGCTCTTCATCAATCGCAACGCATGGTTCTGTGGTCTTCTTATTTGAATCTTCTTCTTCTGGATGTAGTCCTTCGATGATATCAAGAGAATCCATTTTTTGGAATACTCTCCCTGAGCTATGGTGAATACCATTGAGCTCAAGAGGAGATGTTTGGAAGTATTGTACCTTAGAATTGTAAGTGGGCTAAGCTACTTCAATGTGTGGGTTTGGAAATGGTGGTATAGGTAGTTGAGTGGGAGTGGATATTTGAGATGGATGTGGTTGGGGTTGTGGTTGTGGTGGAGGTGAATGGTAAGGATAACATGGAGTTTGATATGGAGGATATTGAGGAAAATACTGAGGATATTTTGGATGGCTCCCATAAGTTCCTTGTCAACCTTGTTGCCAATATTGGTTTTGGGGTTGAGATGGCCAATGTTGCCAAGGAAAAAGTGTGTTCCAATTACTTTGAGGTGGATGTGCATAAGCTTCAAATTGTGAATTAGGCTCTTGCATCATGTCAGGTTGAATAGGCTGTCATGGTTCTCTTGGAGCTACATAACATAGTTGTATTGGAAATTGACTTCCTCCATTTTCCTCTTGGTAAAATTTCTTCAACCTTGGTAATGATGGACAATGCTCAACATCATGTGATTCTGCAACACAAATATCAGAATTTTCTTTTCCTTCATATTGCATTCTTAACATTTCTACTTGTTTTCTTAGATTGCTAAGAATTTTTGTTTTAAAATCATCAAACAACTTTCCAAGTTTAGCTTGACTTACCCATCGTGATGTTGATTTACCTACTCTTGCTTTCCCTCTTGATATGTGTTTGCATGTTTCATAAATTTTCTCAAATCATAATTGATATATATCATCTTTACTCATGAGATTAAAGATATTAATCCACTCATCCCTAATTGTTCTCAGAAACAAGGTTTCTAGTGTGTCAGATCCTAAATGATGTAGTTTTCCCCTCTTAACATTGTAGATAAATCTCTCTGTTAGATCCTCAAGGCTCTCATCTTTTCTTTGATTCATTCTAAAAATTTCTTCTTTAAGATCATGATCCTTATATTTTTCTAGAAATATCTTTTGCATATAATTCCATTTTCTTATTGAATTAGTCCCTAAACTCATGAACCATTTAAATGCTCTATCCTTCAAAGTTGTTAGAAACAATGTCAATTTTTTATTTTTTAATAAGTAACCATAGGTCTACAAACAATCTCAAATTCAAAGAGAAAGGTTTCCAGATCCTCTTATCTTAGACCATGAAATTTTGGAAGAAAAGATGGAGCGATGTTCTTCATGTGCACACTTCCATCAGTAATCTGAATGAGAAATCCGATAGGATATTCCTCATTGTTATCATCACCATCAATTTCTTTTACATTCTTTGCCATCTTCTTCTTCTACCTGCAAAAGTGAATGGTGATATGGCTCTTACTACATCATGTGATCAAATGGGGGGTGGGTTGGTGTTGGAGAATTTTGTTTTTGTTTTTATGATTGAATGAAAACTATAATGCAATGCAATTTTCTACTTTTGAAATTAAATATGCGCAACGAATTTTTTTATTTATTTTTTTGCACAAATTAGAAAGAAATGAATCAACTAGGTAAGAAAATAATGCATTCTTTGACACCTCCCCGACAATGGCGCCAAAAAGTGATGAGCCTCAGTATTGCAACAAGAATGTTGCAGCTCCCAAGACTACCGACTTTAATTATCAACCCGGGGTTTGTACAAACCTAAGAGGTGTCGGCACTATATGTGCAGCATACAATGTGTCCTTCCTTTGTTGTCATGATGTAATGGAATGCATGTACTGAATTCAAATCCTAAACAAATTTCAGAAAATGAAATGTTCGAAATGGAACCTTAACCTATTGCAAGAAAGAAAGTACAAGGGAAGAGACGGAAATTCAATGCTAAATCACACCATTTCCTAATTAACTACCAAGAAACTATGCTTTGCAATAATGCTAAATTATCATGAACCAAATGCTACTATCTAAGAATGGAAGTAAGAAGCATCAAACATCAGTAATGTGCAAGTAAAGGGACTGAAATAAATCTATTTTTGTCTTTTTGCCTTTTCATGCAAAATCAAATATGCAAACTAATTTCCTTTGGTAATGTGGCAGGTGAATTAAGGACGTTGGAGGTTGGATGGAAAGGTTAGGATATTGTTGGATGGTGTGGGATACCCTTGGGAGGATGTTTGTGACTTCCTAGAGGTTTTCCCTCAATTCGGACTCAAAACAAGCCATTTCAGGAAAACCTAGAGGATGTACTAGAAACCTATAGGATGGTCCTGTATGAATTACAATGAACCTACAAGATACAACCGAGAGAAAAATGTGAGGTGTTTGAGGTGATGGGAGGCATAGGAAAGGTGAGTGATGGGTGGAATGGAGTTGGAAAATTCCTAGGATTACTCAGAACTCAAAACCAAAGTTGGGAGATGGATGGATTTGCTCAAAAAGCTTGGACAATTTTCCTTGTGAAATGATGAAATTTCCAAGGGTTTAATGACCAAGAAAATAAAATCCAAATTGGATGCGATTTTTTTTTATTAACTAGGATGCCTTAGGTCCCTATTCCAATTGTAATCACTCCAAAATACCTATGTTAACCCACGCAAAAATAAAAAATAAAAAACATTACTAGTCGAAAATCTAGGAATTCGAGAACTAATGAGCTAGTAAATCTAAAAAATGCCTAACCAAATCAAGTGAAAATGCACTGTGGTAATTTTTTTTTATGAAATAGAATGTTTTTTCAATCTAATTTAAGTGGAATCAAGTTGATTGAAGATCGTTAGCATGCCATAAAAAATACCAGAAATTTACTGTTCTTTGCTAAAAACGAGGTCCAACAATCTAGATTTGGGAATAAGAAGAGAAATCCAAGAATCTCAAAGATTATTATGAAATTTCAATGCTTTTCCAAGGATTAAATAATTCTTTTGATCCTTCAAAAAAATTACATCAACCATTTAAGACAATCCTACAACAAGAAATCATTAATACTAAATGAAGAAATAGAAAGAAATAAAAACAAGAGATGCATGTGAATAAGCAGTGAAACGAAGGAAAGAAAATGATACAAAAGGGATTTGAGGCTACTAGGATGGTCAAGCCCAAGGAAAATTAGATACCTATGGAGTAGAACAAGATTTAGAAGTTGAACATGACACCAATATTCATTATTTTCATCAATAGAATTACATCCTTACAAGAAAATATAATGAAGCTGCAAAAATACAAGCTCTCTCCACAATAACACTAATAAAAATCTACCCCTAGAGGAAAATTCAGCTTTGTACTTATAAAAAATGATTAGGAATAATTCTCCATGAATGGAGGAATCTTTCCCCACCAAAATCCCTTGATTAGTGGATCTAGTCCCCAATACTAAGAATTTGCATTAAATGGCACGAAACACTTTCCTAGATTTTCTCAATCATTCTCTAGAGGAAAATTAGACCTGGTACTTATACAAAATGATTAAGAATCATTCCCCATGGATGGAGGAAGCTTTCCCCATCGAAATCCCTCGATTAGTGGATCTTTTCCCTTGATTGGTGGATCTGCTCCCTTGATTAGTGGAACACATTCCTAGATTTTCTCAATCATTGGAGTTCCACAATTTGTGCCATAATTCCATAATATCTTGTTGACTTATTATTTATTTCTGATCCTCCAGTAGTAGGGGAGAAGTCCCTAAATTATCTCCTCCTCCAACTCTTCATAATCTACTCAATATTCTTATAATACTCCACAAAAAATAAATAATATTAGGCACAAATATTTAGTTATTCATAGACCTTCGTAATGAATATATTAAAGTTAAAAATAAATTATCTAATGCAAAAATAGGGGTTTAATTTGCTGAAGGATGGTCATAGGACTTAATTTATGTTTTAAATTAGAGGCATGGGCCTTAATTTATGTCTAATTTAGAGTTCCATAAAAGAGGCCAAGTGTGTTTGTGCTGCAGGATAGAGGCTGAGAGAGCCTATGGAGTAGAAGAGGGTCGATAGTAGAGTGTATGCTATAGAGTGAGTAGGGAAGATAGAGTGTTGCATGGGTTGTGTAGAGGAAAGGTTTCACATGAGAACAAATTTGATATTAGGAAAAGTTGCTACCATATACAAAGAACTTGAGTTCATTATTAAGTGTGGGTTGGAGACTGCATAAAAGATGTTGGTGCTTCCATATTTAGTGGGTGTCTAAGGAAGGCTTGGAGGTTGGTACCTCCTTCAAGTTGGTTCTTGCAAAAATCCAAGGAGCTAGAAATTGGTTCTTGCAAAAAATCCATGAATTTGGTACTTTATATGGTTCTTTTGGTAAGATGATAAGGTGTCTACAAAATAAGGGAGGTGATGCTTTTTGCTAGTGGGTACTAGAAAACAATCAAAGGAAGTTGGTGATTCCTATGAGTGGTGTCTCACAAGCATTGATGTAATAGATATGTGCTCTTATTTCAATCATTTAACAAATTAGCTTTGGTGGTTTTTCTCCTGGAAGGGTTTCCACGTTAAACCTTTGTGTCCAATGTGTATGTTGCTCATGATGCTTTTATTCATGTGATGATTTATGTTGTTGCACTTGATATATTGTTGATTTCTCACATGAACGGTTACAATTTTTGAATGAAAAAATATAAATTGGCATAAAATTTTAAAGTTAGCCTTAATATTAAGTCACCCCTCATCGCAGTATTAAATTTGTTTCCAAAAATTGGTGTCAGAGCCAAGTTCCTTTAGGAACAACTTAACCGCTCAAAGATAGATTAGAGGGAAATAATTGGTAATCAAGTTTGGCTAATAGAAAAAGGAGTTCCATTACTAAATTGATCAAACTATAAGCTCTAAAATATTAGAATCCTATTTGATGGTAATCAATGAAGATATTTGGTTCTTTGTGGTATATGGAGAAAGCAAAGCTCACTATGATAGAATACAAGCTGACATAGTCTCATTGAGACATGAACTAGAAAAGAAAAGTGAAGAGTTGTATCAATACCAAAAGATTGAGGAGAGAAAAAAGGCCTTGGAAGATATGCTTGGGAGACATAGATCCCCTCTCATCAAGGATGGTTGTGATTCCGAAAACATCAAAGGAAAGGAAGTTGTTGGACAACAATAAGAGCAAGAGAAGAAAAGCCAGCATTAGAATGACAAGTAGCGACAACGAGAAGAGTTATAGAAGAGAGCCAAGAAACAACAAGGAAGAATGTAAGATAACCATGGAAGACACATGAAGAACTAATAGACATCCTCTCCCATCAAGGACCAAGCCCTTAGATAAAAGGTACCTTCAGTCCTCAAAATCCCTTTTATGGCTATTGTTTTTCTTCCAATAATTTTGGACATAAAGCCATGGTGTAGACAAAATGTAAGAAAACAAAGTATGTGGAGAAATAGAAGGATAAAACATGTTGGTAGTAGTAGAGGCTTTGATAGGAGTGATACTAAGAATAGAAATACTTTTGTCCCACTCCTATATGATGTCGATTGCTACCACCATGGAAACGTTCGGCACAAGGTAGCCAATTCTAGACAAGGGAATTTGAGGCATGCATCTTAGATGATGCAAGAAAATAAAGCAATTTAACAAACAAAGATGGGAAGAAATACATGAGTAGCGAAAATTGACTTTGTCATTAATGATCTGTATCAAAAGGACTTGCAGAATAAATGAGGAAGAAATACCTCTACAATTTCCAATCGAAATTAGTGCAAGCCTCAACTAATGAATGGGAGTAACATTTCAATAAACAATGCCTTGAAAAAAAGGAAAAAATTAGTGAGAGGAAGTGTTGGGTGAATAAAGAGGAATGAAAGGAAAGTTTTCCTCTATTGCTATGAAAGAAAGAGAAAACCCAAACAAGGAAAGATAATAAGATGGAAGGAAATGCTCCTGGCAAGGGTTGACCAAATAAGGCTTCGATAAAGAAGGAGGAGGATATGCTCAATGGAAGTAGATCCTCTATTTCTATTCAGTAACAGAAGAAAATTTCCTCAAGGGAGGCTGAATAAATCAAATGAAGGCTTAAAAAATATTATATAAAGAGATGCCTATGAACATTGATGGTATGACTAAGTCCCTTTCTTATTATAGTAATAAATTGGTTTATTTCAAATGTATCATTATAGCAATAGAAAGGAGAGATAAACTAACATGATTTCAGGGGGAGTAAACAACATACTTTATGTAGTAGAAGAAGTGGTGTTGTAGCAGAATTGTTGAATCAAGTCAACTCCATAGGATCAATCCCCACATAGAATCAAGGAAGAAGATGTATGAGATTAGAGCACATTGGATCAGGGAGAGTTCCCATGGTAGCAG
The DNA here is from genome assembly GCA_031772625.1 of Pinus tabuliformis. Taxonomy (NCBI): domain Eukaryota; kingdom Viridiplantae; phylum Streptophyta; class Pinopsida; order Pinales; family Pinaceae; genus Pinus; species Pinus tabuliformis. Next base: position 125,510,589 of record CM062815.1, read on the forward strand.
TGGCAAGAAATGATCGTTTTCAGCCTCATCAAGAAGGATTGCATAGGAAATGAAATTTTTGCACCTTGGGTGGAATACCCTTGTTTGATTTAAGTTGTGAATTAGAATATGCCTTGCAATATTGTGTTCATGAATAAAATTAGTATAATATTTTCATGCACGTTAGATTTTAATTTGGATCGCTATGTTAATTGGTGATCTAGGTTCATATGGAGTTATCTTTTCAAGTGAATTGACATTTCTTTCTGAGTAGGAGGTATAAGAGTTTGCGTGATAAATTGTCCAATTTGTATAAACTTTTTTGGGGAATTGGTAACATGTAAGAAGCAATCCATATTTGACTTAGCATGATCTTAGGGGGATTAGAGTTAGATAATATAGATTCTCAAGTGAAGTGAGCATAGTCTCAGAAATAACAACAATGGTGAATAACAAGATTAAATAAATCACTAATGATTGTTATTTGTAGCAGCAACAATACCATGATCAATTTTAATTGGTATTGATTTCCTTTTAATTTGTACAAAAGAAGCATTGGAAAAGAGATTATTCATTCAACTACCATAAGATGTTCAAAACAAGATGCATTCAAAGAAGAGGCAGTATATGTTCATCCAGAGTGTATTACATCTGTTTATTTTCTAAAGCAACAACAACAACTACAAGAAGCATTCTACAAAGAAGAATGCACATCAGCAACAAAATCCTCACTCATTAATTGTCACAGGGAGAAGAAGAAGAAACCCGTAGCCCTTTTCCATTAATTTAAAATGGGGAGAGTATGTTGTGGTGGCTCATGTAGAGGAGAGAAAGATATTTCTGGCTTGTGCAAGGAGAAGTATGGAAGCAGCATTAGGAATGACCATCAATATGGAGAAGTGAAGAGGTGTTTCCATCAATATCAAAAGGGGAGATTGTTTGACAAATTGCATTTCCTAGATGGCTAGTGGTAACAAGTGTGTTGCCATTGATGTCAATAGTCATTCCAGGAGATGTGTTTCATAGTTGGAATTGTCTAATAGTTGGCAATAGTGTTGGCATTGATGTCAACCAGACTAGCATGGAAGTTTGTGGAAGCACATGTTGGCTTTGATGTCCACTAGCCTAGCTGTGATGGAAATAGGACTAGAAAATTCCAGCATTAGTGTGCATGGGGTGTCAAGCTCAAAGGGATTCCATGGTTACTGTATCTTGTAGATAATCATCATAGTAGCAGGATTATTAAATAAGCCATAAAAAGATCATTGTGACGGTTGGAAGTCCCAATATTTGGAGCCATTTCTAGAGAATCAAGTTATCTCAAATTCAAATGAAAATCACCTCGATGGAAAGAGCTCATAAAAAAATTCCAGTGGTATGTAGAAGTCTAAAAATGGCCTTCGGGTCTGAGAGATAGAGCTATTCAAAGTGCTAACGCCCCAAAGTAAAAATATTACAAAGTTATAGGCTTTGATATCCTTTCATAATGAAGCCATGTTTGGCGCATTTCGAAAGTATAGTGGAGTGGTTAGTGATGCCTCCAATGATAGGATCGGGCATACGTGGCTGGATAAAAAAGTAGCGTGAATCAGTTTTATTCCTTGACAAGCAGAGCCCACTTGGTGGTAATACACCGATAACATTACCCTAGTAGATTTGTTATAGTGCTCAAATAGATTGTGCAAGATAACACCAACATATGACGCCATCCCAGTGGAGTTACCCCAGTGGGTGAATCTTGGAGGATTTCAAATGGGGAACAAAATGGAAGCACTAGGAGAAAAGTAGCAAGTTATGTTGTGACATTCCGATGAGCCTTACGATGGTAATCTTGTCAGGATTGGAGGCCACGGGAGGTGGTTTCCTAAACCATTGATCACATAAATCAACGGTGGAGAATAAATTTCAACCTCTCCTCCAAATACCACAAACTGTAAGGGAGTGGTGTTGAGTTCTTGAATTGGGTGGTTTTTGATAAATGACTTTAACAATGGAAATCTATGAAAAATAAGGCCTCAAACTCTTCTCTCTCCTCTCTGATAGCAAGACACATGGTAGCATTGAATTGGCTCATAGGAGATGGCAGTGGTTGATGAAATTAGCATGATGTAGTGGTACAGGGGACATGTGATAGGCAGATTCAACATTTTTGGGTGGCCTAATGGGGAAAATCAAGGTTACAAGTGTCACCACTCAATAGGCACCACGCGGGGTGATGATCTAAGCATGGAAACATCTAGGAAGGGTTGGGCAGTAAGTGTTGGGAAACATCAACATTGGCATTGAAGAAATAAACAACCAATGAGAAGCAAGTAATTAGACCCTACTAGATAACTAAGGTCATATAGGAAATTCAAGTGGTTTGTTAATGATGAGAAAAGAGGAAGCGTCAGACGACAGATGTCAGGTTGACTAGGCATCAAGATGACATTGGAATTGTGAGAGACAACTCACTCTAGTGGGTAATTGATTGGATGGTGATCACAATGGGTGGTCCCACATGACAGTTTGGCCCAACAGGAATACCCTGATGGAGATAAATGGGTAGACAAAGAGAATCACCAGGAGGAGGACATCGGGCAGATGTGGGAATGTTAGAGTACAAGCCAATGGAAAATGTGTCATGACACATTAGTAAGATAACTCATCTCGATGGGGCCTTTGATTTGTCAATATAATCTGGTAGACCCCACGGGACAGTTAAGCCCGATAAGAGGATCCTAGAAGTTTACAGAGGAGGCACAAACACTATTTTCAAGCTAGAGAGGTACAAGCTAAGTGCTCTCACAAGGTTACATGCATAAAATGATATTAAGGGTCACAACACTGAGTCCTGTGGTGGACAATAACCTAAGCGCCAGCACGAGAGGGGATATAATAAAAAAGACTCATGGATTTATATTTGGTAGCACAGTTAATGAAAATACCTTGGGCTTTGGAAGAAGAGTTTAGTGGATACTTTTCCAGGGTTCCGTCATATTTGGTGGTTATGCCATAATTGGTTATGACCATAGCTGGAGTGAACAAGTCTTGGAGAAGAGTGTTAGAGGCATAGAACGGGTCAAAAAATATATCTGTGATTTGAAGTGAAGGGAAGCTATACAGAGTGGTGGAACAAGGAGCATGAGCTATAGATTGATTTTATGATCTTGAATCAAATAAAATAAAACCACCTCTGATATTCCCTGCATGATATGAAGAATTCAATTGAAAAGAATTTTGAGTGTATAATATCTCATCATAGTCCAAGAGAGCCATGCTTACAATACTCTCAGATCTCTATGGGCAATCAAGAATCATGAACCTTTTTGTAGCCTAAAATTTAACTGATAATTAATTCCCATTATCGAGAAACACTTAGAATCCCATTCTTAATGTTTAATGTGGGTGCAATTGCCAAGTTTTGGACACAACAATAGAATGGAGAGCCATGTTGAAAGTACACTCTTGGGCAGTGTGGATGAAATCAAAGAAAAAATCGTTCCTTATGCAACAAAGGAACAAAACCCATGATGTAATGGAGGAATGTGTGTGGAATGCAACATTTTCGAGTGAGCTAAGTGGAAAACCCTGTGTAAGCACTGTTCAGAAGAGTCCAAGTGTGTATGTGCTGTTGTAAAGAGATCAAGAGAGCCTTTGGAGTAGAAGAGGGTTGAGAGGAGAGTTTATGTTGCAAAATGAGTAGAGAAGATAGTGTGTTGCACGAGTTGTGTAGAGGAAATGTTGCAGAGGAGGAAATGGTTGATATCAGGAAGAGTGGTTGCCATCTGTAGAGAACATTATTTTCTTATTGAGTATGGTTTGGATCCTGTATATAAGAATTTGGTTCTTCCATATCTAGTTGGTGTTTGAGGAAGACTTGGAGGTTGCTGCCTCCTGCAAGTTATTGCTTACACAAATCCAAACAACTGCAAGTTCGTGTTTGCAATAAATCCATGAAATTGATCCTTCATATGGTGCTTCTTGTAAGTTTATCAAGTGTTTACAAAAGAAGGGAGTTGGTTCTTCCTATTAGTGGGTGCTAGCAAAGAATCAAAGGGAGTTGGTGCTACCTGTGAGATGGAAGCTCACAAACATTAATGTAATAGAGTAGGTTCTCTTATTTACATCAAATAACAGATAAGATTTCGTAGTTTTTTATCCTAGAAGGGTTTCTACATTGAACCTTTGTGTCCAATGTGTATGCTACTCATGTTTTTTGTGTCATGTGATGATTTTTGTTGCTGCACATGATATATTGTTGATTGCTCGCATGAAGGATTTCCATGTTTGAATGATAAAATATAAATTGGCATGAAAATTTAAAGGTATCCTTAATACTAATTCATCCCCACTCTTAGTATTAACATTGTTTCCAACATACTAGCCATGACATAATCTACATTCAACACATATTCATCAACCATAGTTCTACAACTAGCACCCACTTGCACTCTTGTGCACATAAACTATCTCAATAGAAATTGTATTAGTACAATTGTCATAAAGCATCATCATTCCTTCATGCAATATCATAAGCACATACTCATATCATGCGCCTAATCAAGAATTCGATCAATACTTTAAGTGTGCATAAGGTTCAAGAATCATAATCAATAATTTATGCACACCTATATGGAAAATAGTAGTCACTTGTAGCAAACCTCATATTAATATACTCACCACATTGTCACAAGATGCATATCAATAGAAATAGGTGTCACCATTTCCAGGATCTCATTAACACCTTATTTTTCATAGACTTCATTCTCCAATACTACATTCAACATTTTCATTGGCTTCCTAATTATGCTGTCAACCTACTCTCAGTTTCATATTTACAACTAAGCAGTATTAGTCATCTTAATCATGTTATAATAGTATGCTACTTAGATTCTTTAGGCCTACACATCCATTACAATATGCACCTAGCATATCATTATTTAATATCCATTTTAGGTCCATGCATCTATAAACTATTTCAACTCTTGTATTTTATCATGCCTATGATATTATTTATCAACTTATGACAATTTCTCAAAAATATAAGGAAAGCGTAAAATAGCAAGAAATAATTTAACAGATTCCCCCCTCATAATCTTGATCACATCATTCAACCATGAACCTTTCCAATATTGGTGGGCTGCTCTAGGGAATCTAGTCAGCATTCTACATGTTTTCATGTTATATCAACTCAAATAAATCTTTAAATAACATCAATGTATTCATATATAAAGCAAAATAATTTCACACAAACACATATGTATGTAATACACAATCACCAATGAAATTTGACAAACAAAAAGCACTTACACCCAACAAACAATCATTCTCTTAAAATAACACAAAGTTCCAAATTTTATTTTCCAAAGCTCTAGTATAGCACCTTTTCTTTTCATTTCATCTATCCTAGAGCCCATCCAGTCAAAGTGTTGAACCTGGAAGCTATAGTACTACTTTGTAACATACCTAGTCCCCTCAATGACTTACAGAGGTAGAGTACCCAAATTTTATTTTTTCATTTACTAGCTTGGCAATAAGGTCTAATAACACTTTGTCACTTTCCCTAATTAAATTCATCCTAAAAACACTTGCAAAATTTTTATTTTCATCTCTTTTAGATTTTGTCAAACACTTTACATGTAAACCTTTCTTCAATACTCTGTATACAACCAAGTGAGTAGTATTTTTCTTGTATACATTTTGTCGAAAACTTTGTTTGAAACCAACATAGAAACATTCCTTTAATTCCACTTCTAACATGCTAACTAAAACATACCACTTAATCGTTCAACTTTTTATTTTTATCTATGAGGTATCCTATCAAATATTTTGTATGGAAATTGTAATAAAACACCTTTAACACATTCCTTCAAATTATTTGCATGAAAATAGACATATATAAACTAAAACACTATTATCATATGACAGTACTATTCCCATCCACAAAACAACATTTTCATTATAGAATTTCATCAAGGAGTTTGTATACAATGAATCATTAAAGCATTAAAAAATTTCTTCAAACACTTTGCATGCAAACTAATATAGCAACTTCTTTAGTGCATATATCGTAAATTATAATAGTCCAAATTCTAAAAACTGATCCAAATGATTAGTGGGAATTCCCCTCACTATAGTACATATTTCAACCTCTAGAATCTCCCAGATGAAAAGCTATAGGAAAAATTCCAACATGACCTGTTTTATGCATGATTTCTGGGGATAATCAAGAAGCTCTAATTCCTATGGTCATATCTCCTAAAATATTAGGACACAATATATGGAAGTTGGACTAGATTATCATTAGGATTTCCCCTCATGATGATCCAAGTTTTAACTTCTAGAACCTCCTAGTAGAAAAGTTATAACAAAAATACCAACATGACATCCTTTGATCATATCTCCTAGAAAATCGTAGCCCAAGATCTAAAAGTTGGGGGAAATGAGCAATAGGATTTCCCCTCACTATGGACCAAGTTTTAGCTCCTAGAATCTCCCATAAGAAACGCTATAAGAGAAATGCCAAAATGGCCTATTAAGGAAGCATTTAGGAAGATCAAATTCCTTTGATCATATTTCCTAAAATTTTGTGATCCGAGATCTAAAAATCATACCAAAGGACTAATAGTATTTGTCTTCATCATGGTCCAAGTTTCAGATTGTGGAACCTCCCAAAAGAAGACATGGTAGAAAAGCGAGCAATTGTAACTATAGGGACCTATATGTCCACATGCACATATTAACTTGAACATAAAAATCAAGACATCTTTCTTACAACCTCAAGGTAGAATCTCAATATAATCCATAGAATAGTCAAGGCATTTTTCCTATTAATTTCATGGAATAGTTTCCTATAGCCATGAAAAATTATCACAGTAAATTAAATAAAGAATTGATCACCATATTCATATCTCAAAAATTAATAATATTTATTGGGATCTAATAATGGATGGAACTAAATGTGGGACTTCGATTTTTCACCCAATCATAGACTGGTTGCAGCTTGTATTTCTTGCAGCAATCGCCCTTAAGCCAGATCCATGATCTAACATGATTTTTCAAGAAAACTCAGTTTGAATTCATGCTCACAAGTTTTTCTCCTTGACCAAAAATCCAATTCTTCCTCAATATTCTTTAATTCAACCAAAATTCAACCCACTCTCACTATTCCAATGTTGTGTATCCTTTTTCTTGTGTGTCTCTTCATGTTTCTCATGGAACTAGTGTTCCACGAGGACACGTCCTCCAAATTCTAGTGCAAGCACCACTCACGCTTGATGCACCCAGGATAGGGGACATCTAGGGATTTGTTTCCCCATGCACAATTTTTTGGGAGTCATGGGGAGATGCAAGGGGATGTGTTTCCCCAGTGTGAGTGATGTGACTCCCCAAAATGGGTGCATTTGGGTGTCCCCCCTCAAACAAGTCCTTTTGGGTCTCCCCTTTTGAGGTGGGACGCATCCCCCCTTGAATTTGTCTAATAAGCCCTAATATAAAAAAAAAATGAAAATAATATATTAGAAAAACTTAAAAATAAATAAAGAATACAACATAACTTAAAAATAAACAAAAATAAAACTACCTAGGTTAAAACTTAACTTACCTATCCATTTATCAAACAAAATTGCATGTCATTGACCTGAATTATTCTTTTTTCATCGTCATTAAGCTTTCTTTCTTGTTGAGATCCTCTTCCTCGGTAGAGAGTTCTCTCATGTCATCGAGCTACATCTTCTACCTCGAGCTCCAAAATCCACTGGGGTTGTTCATTTGAAATTTACATTTCTCATTCATGAATCATTTTCTAGGTCACTTTTCTGAGTTTCTTCCCTCAAGCTCTAGAATCCACCGCCACCCTTGCTCAACCTTTACAATCCACCATCATACCACTACAAATAGCCTGCAGGTGTATTGACTCCATTTTCATCCAAATCTCTAGCATTCTTTCTTGCAGCTAACTACCATCAACCACTACTATTTTTTTGTTTGCAACTACCAACTGTAGACCCTTTGTGCATCTAGACTCCGAGTAAGTTTTACAGAATGCTTTTAAAATTAAATTTTATTTTTTTATGTTGGGGAATGAATAATGTAATGTTGATTACACACTATATAATAGTTTCAACTGTGTAGTTTTTGTTTTTTTTTTTATTCTAGAACTATTGAGTGTTTAATTTTTTGTTAAATGTAATTTTTTTGTTAATTTTTAATTTGAGTAGCTTTAGAAAATGAAATTTACACAATAGTTTCAAAATGACAAAATGTATATTTTCATCTGAAATTTACATTATCAGAAATTTAAAATTTTAAAACCCTTTTTGTAGGGCACAAAACATAAAAAAAAATTACAAATTAAATTAAAATGTAGAAAGTTGCAAGTGAAAAATGATTGATCACGATATCATGACCAATCACAGTGCCACTGACTGTGGTAGTGAATATGATCCTCAAACAAGAGGTCCAGGGAAAATTTTAAGAACCCCCCCAAATTTACATGTATAATAAATGGGCGAATCTCCATGGTATATAGGAAAAATGGAAGGCGATTTTATCAATAATATGATATGTATATATAATTTTTTGGCGAATCTCTCACCAGGCATGGCGAATATTTTACTCAATTATAAAATCTTGTGTTTATTGAATACACAAATGAAATCATTTCATTTCTTTAAAATATCTTTCGAAGTCAAAATTACCGAAATTACATATCGATAACCTAGTGGGTGTAGGATAAAATTCACCCGTGCCATTCATAGAAAGCATGAGGAAAAACCTAATACTGTAAATAAAACCAAGAAAAATTCAAATTCACCACTTCTAGGGACCTCGTAACCACCCTGCCAATACACAAGTATGTTCCTGTTTGCAATTAGAAAAATTACCCAAATTACAATCTGTTTACTCTAGCATATGTTGGAAAGTTATAGAAGGATGACTAGTGCAATCAATCCATTCCTCCTAGCCCTGGATTTGTTTTAGTTTAAAACAAAAGTATACAAATATACTTGTCCAATGTCTATGCTTTAACCATTCACCTCAAGATGTTTTTACAATATAATTTCCTAAGTCTATTTAATATATTCATTATCATAAAAACCAACCTATATCCATCTTAACTCCACATCTACCACTCTTAGGGGGATGAAATCTATTTATCCCTCTGAGCACTTGGTAGACCCAAAATTAAGATGGATCTAAGATAGAATTTCCCCTTTAAATAGTCTATGCTCACATGAATACCATGGTATTACCATGGGTCAATACCATGGGTTGTCATAAACCTGGAGCTTAAAAATTACTATTAGTAATTTATAAAAATTAATAAAATTAATAGTTGATTTTTATTTTATTTTTTATTTTAACCAAGCTAAAATGTCTAACATACATTAAATTACAACATCCATTTTTACTCTTGAATGGATCAAATATTTTTTCACTCTATGCTAGTTTGCATATCACCATATTTGATACCTCTGGGGGTTAGTAGATCCAGAGTAAAGATGGATCTATGCTGGTTTAGTCCCCCATTTAAATAGGCTACATTCCAGGTGAATACCATGGGTCACTACCATGTGCCATTTTGGTGAATACCATGGGTCAATACCATGTGGCACTTTTATTTTTATTAATACTAATATTAGGGTTAATAATGTTTTTTTGCATGGTATTAATAACAATCTAGTCCATGGTATTTGTCCCATAGTATTTTTCTCATAGGTTTCACCTAAATATAACGCATTTTTTGAGTGTTCATAAATATAAGTTGGCTTATGGAGTAAATATAAAAGAATGTTTTATTTGTTTACCATACCTCTCATTTATTTATATTTTATTAATTTACCATACCTCTTTTACAAATATGGCATTTGGCCCATAGGATTCACTTAAATAAAACCTCTTTCTTGAGCCTTCATAAATAGAATGAGGGTTATGGACTAAATATAAAAAGAGGTTTTATTTATTTACCATGCGTCTAGTTTATTTATATTTTTATTTATTTACCATACCTCCACTTTACTTATATGTTTATTTGTTTACACCCTTGCATGTATATAAGGTGACTTATGGAGTAAATATAAAAAATGTTTTATTTATTTACCATACCTCTCATTTATTTATATTTTTATTAATTTACCATAACTCTTTTATAAATATGGTATTTGGGCCTTTGGCCCGTAGGATTCACTTAAATAAAACCTATTCTTGAAAATGGGCGAATGGAAGGTTGTAACTCCTAATTTCAAGGGCTAAATTTACCTTTTTTACCCTCTCCCTTAAAATAAGGTGGGCTATTTGAGGTGATTTGTAAAAATGTACTATGATACAAAATATTCGCCCACTAAAAATTAAAAACCCCTTAATTTCCCCAAAGGGCGAACATTCGCCCCTAAAATTTTCTATGAAGAGGTCCACTTGGAATTGAGATCCCATCAACATTGAATGGAACCCATGGAAATAGTGCAACTAGTTTTTCTCCAAGTGCAGCCCCATCAAAGACATTAGCAGAATATGAAAAGGGGACATTTGATCAAAGAAAACCTCTTTTTTTATATGTTAGCAAAATGGTTGGCCCCTCAACCCAACCAAAAGAAGGAAATAAAAGAGGTGGGCCATGCCATTGCATATGAAATGTTAGTGGTCATTCATGGATTTGGAGTTGTAGTCAGATTAGGACACATTTTTTGGGTGTAGGTAGAAAAGGGGTTCACATGTACAAAATTAATTATGCTGCAAGAATCATAACTCTTGAGGATGCCGATGGAAATAGATGCAAAGGGAACCTTCTCAAGCAATAAAGTCATGGCCCAAGCTCATCAAAATATTGATGAAGCCACAACCTCCAAAATAAAATTAAAACAAATGAAAAATATGCCTCCAACATCTCCTATTGGGACTAATGTTCTTATTCTTGTCTAGTGGGACTAACTCTTACAGGGATGTATAGTAAATTTAATCATGATGATATAGATGATTCCATTGGAAAATTACTTTTTCTCAATGGAATTCCTTTCCATGTTAGTCATTCTCCTTACTACAAGGAGATGGTCAAGGAAATTGTAGGAGCAAGACCCTCATATGTGACCCCAGGTGAACATAAGTTAAGGACAGTGATATTAGAAACGTAAGTGGCTAATATCAATGTGAAAAAGGAAAAATATGAGGCAAACATTGGCGAGGGAAGGTTTTTTTATTGTTATGGATGTGTGGACAGACATTTTCAAACATCCACTTATCAACATCATAGTTACTCTCTGAGGGGGGCCTTTCTTTCTTAGATATATTGATTGTTTAGGAAAGCACAAATATGTAACTTTCCAATTTGAACATTTCGTGATGCTATAGAGGAGGTTAGATCTACAAATATTGTATAAGTTGGCATAGATGTAGCAACAGTGTGTAGATCAACAGGATTAATGATTCAGAGTAATAATATACATATTTTCTAGACCCCTTGTTGTGTGCATGTACTCAATAATGCATTAAATTAAAATGGTAAAATTGAGTGGGTATCTAACTTGGTGACAATTGCAAGAAATGTACAAATATTTATTTGTAATAACCACACCTCCTTAGCCATGTACAGTTCTGCTGCGAGGAAGGAACTCCTCAAGCCTGCAGAAACCATATATGCTAGTTATTTTCTCTTATTAGAGGGGATGTTGGAGGTGCAGTCAGTGTTACAAGCCGTGGTTGTGATTCAAGATAGGAATAGATGCAAAAATCCAAGATAGAGGAAGTGAATAAAATTAGGATTCAGATATTGGATAACGATTGGTTGACAGATTGTGGTTATTTGGTGTCACTCTTATGACATATAGCTGACGTCATTTGCTACATTGATGAAAATTCTCCTAGTCTTCTAAAAATCTATGAGACTTCCGATAGTATGTTGGATCAACTGAGGGTGACCATTTGTGAGAAATCTCATTCCTTAGAGCTCTATATGGCCTAGATTTGACCCATTATTCAGCATAGGTGGGATAGAATGAATACACATGGAAACATAAAAACATATTCACTCAACCCAAAATGATATGTGGCAAATACCAGGAGAACTCTTCCCATTGAAGATATAAAGGTCAAAAATAAATTATGAGCTACCATTACAAATATGTATAGTTCAGAAGAAGGAAGAATAATTAGGAGATAAGGGATGCAATTTTCAAGTCTCAATGGTCACTTCAACAATCCTGATGCAAGGGAAGATCACAATGACTTAGGCTAGGAATACTCCATTGGTTGATGGATCGTGCATGGGGATGTGGCTCCAGAGATCCAACAACATGTTATTTTCTTATTATCTCAAATTTCTAGTTCATCTACAACAGAGACGAATTGGTCCACATATAGCTTCATCCACTCTATCAAGAGGAATAGAGTTTCCTTTAGGAGAGCAGGGAATCTAGTTATAGCGCGTAATTCTTTGCATTGTGCACATAGGAAGACATCAGAGTATCATAGGGGACTTGAAACATGAAGGGATGTTGATCCAAAGGATTATGCACAGATAGATTATGAGGATGGACCAGATGGGGTGCAACATGGTTTGGTTGGAGTTCCATTTTTTACTCAAGAGAGTGACTCTTATTCATATAGTGGCATTCCCATTGATGATCTCGATGAATTCATGCAATAGATGGATGTATAGGATCAATAATTGAGGTTGAATCTTTGTTGTTGATTTTATTTTCAAAGTGCGTTATCCATGGACCATTTTTACTTTTCAATTTTAAGTTTGCAGTTGTGACACTAGATATTGATGGCCTCAAACTGATTCTTGGCTCCTCACTCATAACTATTTTTGAGTTATATAAATTTTCAATTTAGTAATTTGCTATTTTAGTTTTCAAACATCAATATCTAGTATATAGTATATATTAATATACTAGTAAGTTTTGCTTTCAATTTAGATTCTAGAATGATTAATGATATGGATCAATGTATTTAAATATTTTAAATTTCATTATCGAATCTCAAGGTATGAATGAACAATGAGTATGACATATGAATGATGTATGTATCAAAATGAATGATGTGGACTTATGAATGTATGCCAATATTTAAATCAATTATGAATTTAAATTTTATGTGAAGATCAAGTTTCAATGTATTACTATTACTCTTTTATGCTTTCATTATCTAATATGAACTTGAATATATATATATATATATATATATATATATATATATATATATAATTAAAAGTTATATACCTTGCCGCCGCCGGCACCCCCAAAAACTCCCTAAAATTTGAGGGTACTTCCACACTTCCTCCTTGTGTGTTTCTCCACATGAGCCTTGGTGGAATATTGAATGGAACATTCTTCTAGGTCTTTATTGCTAGGTGCACATTTCATTTTTCAATGGTGCTAACCAACATCACTCGGATTCTTCTTCATTTTGCCCCTTAGTTAGTGGATTTGTGGATCCACTCTTCAGGCCATTCAAATAAATTTAGCATAATTTATAATCATAGTACAATTACCTTATACAAATTGGTGGGAGTATACTAGGAGTGTTACAAAACCACACGCCCAAATAACGATATTCATATGCGATTATTTTTAATTAATCAATTTAAATAAAAGGGAAGAAAGGGAATAGCTACTTGTGAAATAACTCTGAACCTTTGATATGTGACTATTATTAAGAATATTATAGAATATTCCATGAAGGTTAATCTCTATCATCCAACTAATAATTGTTGAAAATTAAATTAAAACTAGAGAATCCTTATTCCAAAATAGAGATGTCTATCTATGTAATTATTATGGATTTATCAACATATTCAAAGAAAAATACATCATATTGTTAACTAGTGGTTGATAAAAATATAATGTTTCACTATTGTCAGATACCTTTTCATTCTAAGACAATTAACCCCTTTAGTTACATTATAAAACAAACTAAAATTAAAATGAAAAAAATATATAAATGTGTATATTTTGAAATAGGATTTATAATTTTAAGTTAGTTATTAATATTTTGTGCACGTAAATAGATGATAATTAGTTTTTAGATAAATATTTATTAAATGTTAAATCCATACCATCGACCTATTCAAATCTTGCTACATGTTTTTTCATCATCATATATGTGTAACTCATATATTAATTATTTTATAGCTAACACACTCATATAAATTAAATGGCCAATGACATTTGACATAAAAAAATTCCATGATAGATATCAAGAAACTTATTTCATGATACAATTAGCAAGATTAAGTTAAAAATATAAAAAGAAGAAATGAAAAACTTATTTTAAATTATTATTATTATTATTATTATTATTTTAAATATAGTTTGAGTGGACCTAATGGTTAAGAGCATGTGTTTCCTCCTAAGGGGTCATAGGTTCAAAACCATAGGGGGGTAGAGTATGTGTGCCTTGCTAGACTTGACAGTCAAATCCTTGCATGAACGTATGTGAGTTAAACATTTATAGTCAAATTGGGGTTTCGAGTTAAACATTACCAGTCAAATCGGGGTCTCGGGTATGTGAGTTAAACATTTGTAGTCAAATTGGGGTCTCGAGGGTCGACTTAAACATTAGTAGTCAAATTAAACATATGTAGTCAAATTGGGGTCTCCAGTTAAACATTAGTAGTCAAATCCAGGTATGTGAGTTAATCATTTCTAGTTAAATTAGGGTCTCGACTTAAACATTAGTAGTCAAATCCCTACGCGGAGGTATGTGAGTTAAGCATTTGTAGTCAAATTCGGGTCTCGAGTTAAACATTAGTAGTGAAATCAGGGTCTTATATTGCCTTGGTCGTGACCTTAAAATTGGATAATAATGATAATAATAATTATTATTATTATTAAAATAGTAAATATATGAGGTAAACATATATAAGGAGATTTATATCCATGAAGATTCATTCTTATTTTACCAAGATGATTTTTAACTTGTAAATAGGTTTTGTTACATTACTATGGACCAATACCATGAATTATTTATACCACTTACTAAAAAAGACATAATTCATTTTATAGTAAAAATATTTGATAATCTTTTATTTTAAGAAAATATCATATAAATACCCTTAAAATAAATCTCAAGCTTCTATCCCTAATTATTATTAGAATTATTCAAAAGACATTACGTTAAAATCATTTCTATAGAGTTTCCTCTATGAGAGAAAATAATTTAGTTGCAGTGCATAATTCTCTACGTCGTGCACGTAGGAAGACATCAGAGTATCAAAGGGGACCAATGTGGATACAGATGATAGTGCACATATATATTATGAGGATGGACGAGATGGGGTGCAACATGGTTTGGTTGGAGTTCCACTGGTTACTCAAGAGAGTGACTCAGATTCATATAATGGCATTCCCATTGATGGTCTCAATGACTTCAGGCAACAGATGCATGTAGAGGACCAATAATTGAGATTGAGTTTTTGATGTTGATTGTATTTTCCGTGTTCGTTATCCTTGGACCATTTTTACTTTTCAGCCTTAACTTTTGAGTTGTGACACTAGATATTGATGGCCTCAGAATGATTCTTGACTCCTCACTCTTAACTAATTTTTACTTTGAGATTTTGAGTTTTATAAATTTTGAATTTAGTAATTTACTATTTTAGTTTTCAAACATGAGTATTTAGTATGCAGTATATAGTAATATACTAGTTTGTTTTGCTTTCAATTTAGATTGTAGAATGATGAATGATATGGATCGATGTATTTGAATATTTGAAATTTCATTATTGAATCTCAAGATATAAATGAATGATGAGTATGTCATATGAATTATGAATATATCAAAATGAATTACGAGAATTGATCAATGTATGTCAATATTTAATTTAATTATGAATTTAATTTTTATGTGTGGATGAAATTTCAATGTATTACTATTAGTCTATTTATTCTTTTGTTATTGATATATATATATATATATATATATATATATATATATATATATATATACCCAACGTCCTCCCACACCCTCAAAATTTCCCTAAAATTTGAGGGTACTCCCACAAATCCCCCTTGGGTGTCTCCCCACACTAGAGTCTTGGTGGAACATTGCATTGAACATTCTTTTGGATATTTATTACTAGTTACACATTTGATTATTCAATGCTGTCAACTAACATCAGTCAGATTCTTCTTCATCTTCCCATCAGTTAGTGGATTCGTGGATCAATTTATGAGGCCATTCAAATAAATTTAACATATTTTATAATCGTAGTACAATTACATTATAAAAATTGGTGGAGGTATACTAGGGGTGTTACAAATACCACATGCCCAAAAGACAGTATTCATTTGACATTCTTTTTAATTAAATGGAAAAAAAGGCAAGGAAAATTTTAAGGATGGAAAATCTTCTTGAAGTTTAAAAATATAGGTGAATCTCACTAATCCCTAGAATGCAAACTATAAAAATTTTATTGATATATTTGAAAAATTATTCAAATTTATAATGATTTTATATATAGTCTCCATATAATGTTGGCAATTTTGAGGGTAAAATAATTTTATATTCTAAAATTTGGGTGAATCTTTTTTTGTAATAAATGGAAATTGGTGAATCTTTTTGTAGGAAAATCATGTAAACTTAGCCCACTCCGGGAACATTAGCCCCTAAAATTTTTCCACGAAAAAAGGGCATAGCTACTTGGAAAATAACTCCCAACTTTTGATATGTGACTATTATTAAGAATATTATAAAATATTCCACGAAAGTTAAATTTCTATCATCCAACTAATATTTGTGGATAAGAAAATAAAAATTATAGAATCCCTATTCCAAAATAGTCATGTCTGTAATTATTATTGGTTATTATTGATTTGTCAACATATTCAAAGAAAAATACATCATATAATTAACTAGTGGTTGATAAAAATATAATGTGTTACTATTGTCAAACACCTTTTCATTTTAAGATAATTGCATCATAAAACAAACTAAAATTAAATGAGATAAGATTTAGAATTTTAACTTAATTATTAATAGTTTGTGCAAGTAAATAGATGATAAACATGGATAGCATAAATCCATCATAGACATCAAAGCACTCCATTCATAATCTCACATTGCCAAAATGAAAAAAATTATAAATTTTATCAGCTATGTAGAGTTATAATTTTCTATCTCATGCTTTTCTGATCCACAATTTGAACACAGAAAGCTCAACATTTTGAACACTCAAATGTCACATTAGAATGTTTGGAACCTCTACTAGGAAATAATGATGATGTGATTAATAAATTAGTATTATTATTGATATTATATATATATATATATATATATATATATATATATATATATATATATATATATATATATATAAACCGTTTATGAGTCAAAATGTTTTATATATTTTTTATATTAATTTTATTTTATAACATTTTTTTTAGTTAAATTGAAAAGAAAAAAAATGATATAATTAGTTTTGAGATAAATATTTAGTAAATGTTAAATCTATACCATCCACTTATTTGAACCATGTTACATATTTTTTCATGTGCATATATGTTTAACTCATATATTAATTATTTTATAGCTAAGACACTCATTTCAATTAAATGCCCAATAAACATTGACATACATCATTCCATGATAGGTATCAAGAAACTTATTTCATGATACACCTGCAAGATTAAGTTAAAAATAAAAACTTATTTTAAATTATTGTTATTATTATTATGATCATCATTATTATTAAAATATGAGTTAAACATATCTAAGGAAATTTATATCAATGAAGATTCATTCTTATTTTACCATGGGGTTTTTAACTTGTAAATAAACTTTGTTACATTACCATAAACCAATACCATTGCTTATTAATAACACTTACTCAAAGAACCATAATTCATTTTATAGTAAAAATATTTTATAATTATTTATTTTAAACAAAATTCATATAGCTATATTTAAAATAAATCTCAAACTTCTATCCATAACAATTATTAAAAATATTCAACAAACATTACAGAAAATTCCTATCTAAACTATTTATTTATTAATTATTTACAATTAAATTAAAATTTAAGAAAACATATTTCAAAAAATTCTATTGAAAATAAAATTGTAATTTCATTATTTTTATAATATTAAAAATATGAATATGTCATACTATAATTGTTCGGATGCTTTTAACCTGAAGACTCATTCTGGACACGCACCTCTTTAAACATGTAGAGTGAAAAGTTACATATTATTACTCCAATAAATATAAGTGTAACGTAAAAGACAATGGGAATACATGATCTCTACCAATAAGTCCAGTCAAAGAAGACCAACTAAACATAAACATTGAGGCCTTATTAGGACCTGCACATAATGTTCACGCGGTTGCTTGTATTATGCACCACATTCTCACCCCCTCATGGACATGGTTTGTGAATAAATAATGAATTAACCTATGATCTATAGAATATAGAAGTCGGTGCATTATATTTCCAACGGGAGGAAATATAATTAACGTTATCTTCTGCTGCTCCGGCCTCCATATGTAGTGAATAAGTAATGAATGAGGATAACCACCGAAAGTGAATGTTCACGGAATGTTCATCTACAATATCAGGTAGCTTCTACGAAATACAGTTCCTCAACATTAACCTTTCCTTAAATCCAAATGCTTCAATATGTCTACAACGGGCTGTATTTGAAATAATAGAATAAGATGCCATCATCATTGACTACGGATCTTAGGCGGAAAGGAGGGTAATGATGTGGACATTCTTGGATTTTAAGTGCGTCTTGGAAGTTAAGTGCGTCGGTCGATGATCCAAGTCATTTTCCTTGACTGTTGAAGTGATAGAACCCATCCATGGAAGCCAAATTAAGCTGCGTCACCCTTTGAATTTTCGTACATTACAATTTTTTTTGCTGGTCAAGAATGTGTATATATATATTTAAGAGAAGTTTGGTACATTAATTTTTTTTGCTGGTCATTGCTGGTCAAGAATGTATATATATCTATATATATGGGGTGAATTTTGGTATATTAATTTTTTTCCTGGGTCAAGAATGTATATACCAACTGGCTGAAAGAGAAAAACACAATGAAAAACTAGAATGTGAAATTGCGGGTCTAAGAAAGGATCTTGTGAAAACAAAAGCTCTCAATATTAGATTTGCCAAATTATTCTAAACCTTAAATCTCTGATAAAGACAAGTCTTGGATATACTGAAGAAGCATCTCAATCACAAAAGCTGTCAACCTCCACTAAAAGCTATCTTGATGTAGCAAAGAGTAGTGAACAGTTTGACAGTCGTCAGCAAAGGCATAAAGGAGATCACCAGGTAAATCAGGCTCAATTTAATTCAAGGATGAACAGAAGCCACAATCAACCACATGTAAATCATACTCAATTTGCTTCAAAGACAAATATAAATAGAAACTACAATCACAAGGTCAATAGATTCGATAATCACAGAAACTTCTTTAATGGTCAATGTTTTTCATGTCATAATTTTGGACACAAAGTTGCTCAATGTGTTGCTTACAAAACCATCATGACTAGAGAAGCAAGAAATAAAAGGAATGTGACATGGATCGAGAAAAGTTCCTATAATAACTTTTCCCTTCTTGAAAATGAAATAGAATGCTCAATCTGTAACAACTTTGGCCATGAAGAATATGAATGCAGGAGTAAATTTCTGCAAATATCTCAAAAGGAGAAAACTCCATTAAATCCAAAAATATGGAGAAAGAAAGAATCACGAACAGAAAGATGCGGTATAGCCTTGTATGCAAAAGGACAAGAAAACCAGTGGTACATCGACAGTGAATGCTCAAAACACATGAGAGGTGACAAGGAAAAACTACACTCATATAATGCCTTAGAAAAGGAAAAGAGTGTCTCATTTGGAAACGACACTCCAGCTGTCATAAAAGGTAAAGGTTTTGTTTTCTTGAATGAAAAAGTTAAAGTTGGGAATGCTATGTATGTTAATGGCTTAAAGCACAACCTGTTGAGTGTGAGTCAAATGAGTGATCAAGGAAATGAAGTAGTGTTTCGATCAAATGGATGTGTTGTTCATGAGCTTGATACAGGAGAAACCGTGATCAAAGGTACAAGAACTCCAAACAACCTATACACACTCAAGGGAGGACAACAACAGTGTTATCTAAGCAAAAATGATGAAAAATGGCTCTGGCACAGAAAATTGGGGCATCTAAGCTTTTCTCAAATAAGAAAAGCATGGAGATTCTAGGTTGTTCATGATCTTCTAGATATCAACATTCTTGAAAATACTATATGCAAATCATGTCAATTTGGTAAGAAAACCAGATCTCACTTCATCGAAAAGGAAGGGTCAGCTCATAAGCCTCTTGAACTTGTTCATACTAATTTATGTGGACCATGAAGGAAAAGGTCACCTCGTGGAGAAGAATACTTTATATTATTCATTGATGATTTTTCCAGAATGTGTTGGATAGGTCTTCTAAAGCATAAAGATGAAGCATTTGAAAAGTTCAAAGCCTTCAAAGCTTTGGTTGAAAATGAATCAGATCGCAAAATCAAATGCCTCAGATCTGATCAACGAGGGGAATTTACCTCAGATTAATTCTTTGACTTTTGTGAACAACATGGAATAAAAAGGCAGTTCTCCACCGCAAGGACTCCTCAGCAAAATGGAGTGGTAGAATGGATGAACAAAACTGTTCAACAAATGTCTCGTGCTATGCTAGATGAATCTGGAACTCCTACAACCTTCTGGGGTGAAGGTGCATTCGCCACCGTCACTATTCTCAATGAAGCAAATGTTTGGGTAAACAGCACTCAAACTCCACATGAACTTTGGTATGGTAAGACTCCTACTATAAAATACTTCAAAGTTTTTGGAAGCAAATGTTACATCAACAGGACTGATGAAATACTTGGTAAGTTTGAACCCAGAGCAAATGAAGGTATTCTTCTTGGCTACTCTTCCCGAAGTAAAGGATGTAAATGTTATAATAAAAGACTTGGGAAGATTATTGAAAGTATTGATGTTGTGGTTGATGAAGCATGCAAAAATCCAAAACAGATAAAAATCGAAGGTTATGACAATGAAGAAGATGAGGAACATTTTCCCACATCAAATCACACTAATTCTGAAGAGGAAACCAATGAAGCACTAGAATAAGAGACAACAATAGAAGAAAGGACTTGGTCCAGGTATGTTCAGAAAAATCATTTGGAAACTCAAATTTTACGGGAAAAAGGGGCAGGTGTGCAGACAAGAAGAACCATTGTCGAAGCCTCAAGCTATCTAGCATTACTATCTTCCACCGAGCCTCAAAATGCAAATGAAGCATGCAAAGATTAATGTTGGGTCAAGGCCATGAATGAAGAACTTGAGAAAATTGAAAAAAATAATACCTGGGAATTAGTTCCTAGACCTCGTGATATGAATATCATAGGAAATAAATGGATATTCGAAAACAAGCTGAACGAAAATGGAGAAGTTATTAGAAACAAGGCCAGACTTGTTTGTAAAGGATATGCTCAAAAAGAAGGTATAGATTTTGAAGAGACTTTTGCACCTGTTGCTAGACTTGAAGCCATAAGAATGTTTCTTGCCATTTCTAGTTTTCAGAAATTCAAAGTATACCAAATGGATGTAAAATTTGTCTTTCTTAATGGAGACTTAGAAGAAGAAGTCTATATTGAACAACTAGAAGGATTCATACCTGGAAATGATGAAAAACTTGTATGCAGACTCAGAAAAGCTCTCTATGTTCTAAAACAGGCTCCAAGGGCATGTTATTACCGTCTTGACAAATATCTCCACCAACAAGGTTTTTCAAAGGGGTCAGCAGATAGCAATCTATATACAAAGATGGACACTTATAAATTGCTAATAATTGTTGTGTATGTTGATGATATCATTTTTGGTAGCAATGAAGAATCCATGAGTCAGAATTTTGCCTTAGTAATGTAGCAGTAATTTGAAATGTCCTTGCTTGGTGAGCTTACCTACTTTCTTGGTCTACAAGTTCAACAAAATAAAGATGGTATTTTTCTCTCACAAACCAAATATCTCAAACAGATCCTCAAAAAGTATGGCATGGAAGATTCTAAACCAGTATGTACCCCAATGGTTAGAGGATGCAATCTTAGCTCAAATGATGAATCAACAGCAGTACATCAACCAACTTATAGATCCATGATTGGCGGTCTGCTTTATCTAATAGGTACTCGACCAGACATTATGCATGCAGTGGGAAGAGTTGGAATATTCCAAGCAAATCCTAAGGAAGCACACCTTCAGGCAGTCAAAAGGATTTTCAAATATCTTGAAGATAACTTTAGTTTATGGTATCCTAGAGATACAGATCTTACACTTCATGCATATACAGATGCAGATTGGGCAGAAAGTGTTGATGACATAAAAAACACTAGTGGTGGTGCATTCAATATGGGTTCTAGGTTGGTGTCTTGGTTCAGCAAGAAACAAAGTTAAATTGCATTATCTACAGTTGAAGCAAAATACGTGGCTGTTGCATCTTGCTGCACACAACTACTTTGGATGATGAAACCTTGCAAGACATTCAGATCACATGCACTTCGCCCATCTCCATTCTATGTGAAAACACAAGTGCGATCAATATTTCAAAGAATCCAGTCATGCACTCCAAGACCAAGCACATACCCATCAAATATCATTTTCTACATGAACAAGTGCTTGAACAATAGGTCAAACTAGAGTATGTTCCCTCCAAAAAACTGGTTGCTGATATATTCACTAAACCATTTCCTAGAGAGACACTTGAATATCTCAGAAAAAAGTTGGGAGTAGTTGTTGCATCATCCTGCTCTTAAGTCCTATTTTATTCAAAGAAAGGTGGTTATACGTGAGTTTCTTAAAGCGTAGTCATGTACATACATGGGTTTTTGTGGGAACAGTCACGTATAGGTTGGTTTGAAGGAAAGCAATGGGCCAGACTCAGGAAAAAGGGGTCCGCTATGGTTTTGTCAATTATCTGCTCTATTTGATGATGGTTTCACTATGTTGATAACATATGGAATTATATTGGTCCTCATAAAGTTGTTGATAACTTGATATATATTTGATTGAAGATGATGCTTTGATATCTCTTACTAGCATATGCAATGATCAGATCTGATAGTGAACAAGTTCAGGGGGAGGTTGCTGATCTGGATGCTGATTGACAAATGCTATTGATGGTGTAGATCATATGATAGTTTTTGATGACTATCATGGTCTTGTTTAAGATATTTGGTCTCTGTTATATATGTCATGTATATTTGTAACCCCACTATGCATGGCATGGATGATGTAATGTTTCTTGTTTTGACATGTATCCCCACTTGGTTGGGTGGATGAGCCAAACTTGGTATATCCCCACTTGGTTGGGAGATGGATGTATGTATGAGTCATCGGTGATAGGAAGGTCATTTATGACGTATGTATAGAGTCATGTTCTTCTTTCAGAACATCTTTTTGGAGAACTTGCTTATGCTCAGTGGGAGCATGGACTCGATCATGGGAGCTCTATCAGCACACTTTAGCATATCAAAGAATTCAGCATGCACTTAGGGGGAGCATGACCATTTTCCCTTGATGAAAAAGGGGGAGAATGACTTCTTGGTGTGGTGGTTGCCATCAATTCCAAAGGGGGAGATTGTTGGCATTATGATGTATGTGTTGTACTTGATGACAACCCACTTGTAGCATAACAACTCACTTGTATATCGTAACTAGATAAATCTATAGAGGTGATATCAGATGTGAAACAATGCATGACAACAGTGTTTACAAATGTGATGAAATGCAGGGAAACTTCAAGGAATCAGTTCAGAAAGTATAGCAGGTAAACAACAAAGAATTACAGATCAATCTTCACAGAATGAAGAAAAGAGAGGTATACGCAGGTTCACCATTGACCAAGTTGTGTATACACACTGGTTCAATGTATACAAGTAGCGTATACGTACACGTACTTTCATGGAAATAAAAGTGTGTATACCTTGGAAAACTAAATTTTTGGTCCGAAGTATTTGGTCCATGGTATTTTGATCCATGGTATTGGTCTGAGGTATCTAGTCCGAGGTATTGACCACAGGTATTGGGTCCAAGGTATTGGTCCTAAATGTTTTTGGTCCATGGTATTGAGAAAGGCCTAAAACTATAAAAGGAGGAGAAGATCATTAGGCCAAGGTGTGCAAGTACCAAATATCTGATGAAGTGTGAAGATCTAATATGCAGGTTATTAGCTTATGGTGTTGTGCTTGATCTGAACCAAGGATGAACCTCAGAGTTTGATGAAAAGATAAGAACTAATGATGAATCAGGATCTTAAGGCTTGAAGTGAATTATCTTTATGTGGTTTGATCATATATTTGAATATCTGGCACATGTTGTACTCTGAAAATATGATGATCTGTGTATGACTAAAGTCTGGAATAGTTGTAATGTTTAAATCATCATTTACAGGTGTGTACGCAAGTTGACTTTAGAAAAGAAGCGTATACACGCTGGTTCTGCATATCAATGCAGCATATACATCATAAATTTGATTTACAGATCTGTACACTAGTTTTCTTTGAGGAAAGTGTGTATGCAAGTACGTTCGACACATGGAAGTAGCATATACCTTTTAAAATATGTTTTAGTTCCTTCTGTTTGCTGTTGCAATGATCTTGGTTTTGGCTTGGGTTCTGGTTACTGTATTCAGGTGGCAGCATTTTAAATGATCATATTTATGGGTTGTCAAAGTGATTGATCGATTCGGTTGTGGTTGTTTCAAAAGGAGATTGGTTGATGCGGATATATTTGATGATTGAATGATATTGTTGATGGATCTAGTGAGAAAATTTATGAAATGTGGTCCCTGGAAGAAAAGAGAAGGTTGTAGTCTTCTGTAGGCCGGCACCTACATACTAGTAAACATATCAGCTAGTACAAGAGCTAGGGGGTTTTAGCTCCCTTCCAGTAGAAGCTGGAGAATGAGAGAAGGTTGTAGCCTTCTGCAGGTAAAAGCCTGCGTACTGGTAAAAGACTGCACTAGTACAAAAAATTATAAACGGAATTTTATATTAAAAGAAGACAGAGAGGATTGCAGCAAGTGGTTTTCATCCACATTGGGTTTGCACCTTATATCTTAGTGTTTATGTGTGTTGCTTATGTGTGATGCTTTATTCTGCTTTTACTGCACTATTTAATGAATTCTTGATATACTGATTAAAGTTCACTACATGATAATTTGGGTAATCAAGAGATCTTTGCATATATGCTGGTTTCATTAAGTATAGTTGCATATACACGCTTGTTCACTGAGCTGAAGTAGCGTATACAAATCAGTCTTGAAAATTAAATTATTGATCTGATAATACTGATTCACCCCCCCTCTTAGTATTATTTCCAACAAAAATATCAAATGTGGGTTATGAATACAATATTTTAATATGAATTAATATTGAAAAATACTTAAAAATATATTAATAACAAAATATAATCTCTATATCATTAAAAAATATAATTTAAACAATGAAAAATTACAGGTTGTTTTTTGCACTCTCAAATAAGTTTGCACTTAATGAGAAATTTAATCCCTCTCGGCTCATGTTAGATCCATTCTTAAAACAAATGTATGATCGTTGAATATTATAACCAATATTTGGAAAATTCCAGGATTGAATATATAACCATCTCATTACTCTTCAATTATTCATCAAATCATTATTTAACCCTTATTATTTTTATATTTAAAGGGAAATTTTAATGATCGTATTTGTTTATCGATAGCAAAATGAAAATAATATTGTTCACCAATCATCAAAGGAATATTTAAAGGGATAACTATTTATTGTTAAAAAATTATTTACTAAAATCCATTACCAAAAAAACATTCAACATCGACACTAATAATGTTTTTAAAATATGAAAAAATGGAAGATAATATTGATTTAAAAATTTCAAGTTGAAGATAACATTTCTTCGTATTTCCTCACTCACTATATTTTGCGGTAAGTCCTTTTAACAATGAAACTTTGCAAAATGACCATTTTTATGAATTGTAATTTTAACAACTGATGTATACAATATTTTTCATTAATGAATTCTCTCTGAGATTTAAATTTAGAGAGATTTGGTATTGATCATGCACAACTCTATAATGAAAGAGTAGTGATCTATCTTACAAATGGGGTGGAAACGATATGGCAGGTTTTCATAAAAATCCATAAACCTTTGTAGGATGAGATGCTCCTGAGGATTAGGTAGATTAGATTGGTAAAATCTAGCCCTTTAGAGATGGGCCACTCATTGCAGTGAACTGAAAGAAACAGAGTACTTTGGATAAGTCCTTGCATAATCAAATTTGAAATAAATCTAGACATGACCAGTGGAATTAACTGTACCCTTCGCTACTTATGATAAAACCCAATAATTAACCCAATTTTAAAGTGACAATGAGAGAAAAAAAGTGTAAGACCAATGTGCCTTCACTACTCACGAGCATAAAATCCAGTAACACTCGACCAGTGTATTGTGACTTCACTACTCTCATAAAATTCCCTAATAATGAATGAGTGTAGCTTCACAACCCATGATAAAATGTTAAAATAAATGTGAGTATGAAATGAATTTATGCATTATAAGTGGACCACATCGTAACCTTCATTTCTCTTGATAAATTCACAATTCCCATTGATTCGGGTATTGCTAGTAAAAATCTACAAGCAGTAGGGCCATGTTGAAATTTAAGTCAATACACAATTACTCAATTTAGAATTTTCAACCAGAACATTAATATCACTGGCAAAGAAAAATCAAACCCTCTTCATGATTTTTCAAGAACTTCTGGAATGATTTCGATGTAATATTGAGAAATCCACCATTCCATATTTGTAATTTTGTGTATTTTAAGTACCCACTTCTCTATGATTTAGAGAGCCACACCAATTTGAGCTCAACTTTAGAGGTTTGTGTAAAACTACCTTAAAGAAGCCTTTATATACACTTACAAAAGTCTATAAATACCTCAAAGAAATATCCACAAAGCATACCTATACTTAGTACAACTCTAATTTATTGCCACAACCTTGACGAGCCCTGAAATTCTCGTAGGGCATGACCCAAATGCAAACTACAATCCAAAAAGCCAATTAGGACTAACAACCATACCTTGTGGATTTTTATATAAGAAAAATCTATTAAGTGAAACTTTTATTAGGATTCTAAAGCTAAACAAATAACAAAAACTGGCATTCATAAATTTAGATCTCTGGGTAGAGCTGAAAGTTCAAACTCCAAGCCTACAATCTCCCAACTTGCTTTCCATGCAGACATTTGCGTAGAGTACTCTGCAACAAATGAAACAAATGAAACATTGGGAATAATATCATTCAAATAAAAAATATTTTACTGCAATCTCCCAACTTGCTTTTAATGCAGAGATTTGAGCAGAGTACTCTGCAGAAAATTAAACAAATCGAACATTGGGAATAATATCATTCAAACCAAAATTATTTGACTACAATCTCCCAACTTGCCTTCCATGCAAAGATTTGAGCAGAGTACTCTTAGCAAATGAAAAAAATCAAGCATTGGGAATAATATCATTCAAATAAAAATTGTTTGACTCGATACTCATTTGAAACATTGCAGCGCTTGGAAAGTTATATTCTATGATAAGCCTTGGCATATGAACCCGATTGAAAAAAGTGATACCATCAGTTCCATTAGCAATTTTTTGACTGCAAATATTTCTTTCTGACTAATTGCATATTAGTGATAACAGTATAAAGTGCACAATAGCTACCATGACAAGATCAACGCTAGTCCCTAGAGTAGATTACTGGTACCAGTGGGGACCAGTGTTGAAGAGTAGATTTCATACCAATGAGGACCAATTTTCTATGAAGGAAGCAAAAATGACTCAATAGGTTGCCAACAATTAGACCATACTTGGTTCATCAAGTCCTCTTTTGCATGCTCCATTTCAAGTGGCTCTCTGAGAAATAAGTTCTTCGAATAATCTTGAACCTTCCCAGTGCCTAAAGTGCCTTGCTAATTCGAACATCTACCTGAGTTGTGTAAGGTTGATTATCTTCCAACATATGCCAAGAAAGATTATCCTTATCTTCAACATATTTATCTGATTTTGGACCACTTTCATCAAGAATGCTTTAAGAACTTTTGCTTACAATAAGGCACTTCATTTCTATTCTCTTCCTCTTCTTTTTCCAATGTTCGCAATGTCATTCATATTGAATAGGCACTGATTTCATTTTAGTACAATGTGTCATATGAAAGGCTTCCTCACACATATCACAAATGAGGGTTCTAGTTGAATCTTTTGAAAAACCACATATTTTACATAATACTAAGAAATTGCCATCACCAACAACACCTGGATGCCCTGCTGCTACATACTCCCTCAAATACACAAACCAACCAAGAAATCAATACTCCTCCAAAAATAAATGTACCACTCTGTTTCATAGCCACTATCGAGAGAGAGAGTAGTGTACTTTCATTGGAAAATGTGCACTTGAATAGATAAACTACATCATGTTTAGTGGACAACGCAATCCGTTTTAAATTACATTTGGATATTTGGAAGGATGGACTACCTAGAATTTGAAAACTGTGAGACTGTTCAATGATTTACCCGCTTCCTGAATTAACCTCTCCAACATCAACAACATTCGTATATTTCAATATCTTGTCTGACGTAATGAAATGACCTCACCATCTATTATCTTACAATCAATATGCATTCCAAGAGAAGCCCAACCTAGCTATTATTTATGAACTTGTTTCCCGTCTGCAGACAATTCAATGGATAACCTGTATAAGGGCTAGCCGCTAGCCTATACACTTATGTCATGCTGCTCAATATTAACATTGTACTTCCCTATATCTTTTATCTCTGATGCCTGGGATGTCCAGATAGAATTTATGTTGTCATTATGAAAGAATTCCTTTTGAGGAACCATGTAGGTTTGTTTTGATAGAAGTGCTACAGAATTTCTCTGTAACTTTCTGCATTTACATACATAATTATTTTTCTTCAAGAGAGAATCTCTGGACTTTTTCTCCATAATGGATGAATCCAAGCATGATTCAACATTCACTCACATAACGAAAATAATAGTGTCCTATTACAATCAACTTTTCCTTTATACCAACTAAATGTAAACGTAACCCATCATCTAATCTCTTTGGACAAAATGTTGCACTATCACCATATGATGGGAAAAAATGTAAATTTTCTACTATAGCATGGCCTGACACATAACTCAATGAAACTCTTAAGAAACTTGGAAGGATAGTTTGAGCACGCATTTGGTCTACATTTATTCCTACTACAACAATCATAGAGCTACCTGCACAAGAATCTACCAAAGAGCTTGATACTCCCTCCATTCGTCCATTATTTATAGCAAAACAAAAGTTCCCTATAGGAACCATCAACAACCTCAGATACAACATGCAAAAAATGCCTCCAGTGTGCATGCATCAATTAGATATTTTGCAAATACAAGGAGTATATCATGATAGATGCAAGAACATTAAAGCCTGGAAAGCCAATATTGTCGCAATTTTTTTCAAGTGTCCATGCATCAATTAGACCTGCTGCAAATCCAAGGATTATTTCATGATAGATGCAAGAACATTAAAGCCTGGATATCCAATATTGTTGAAAATTTGTTTAAAGTAGTAGCCAAACTCTAGAAATGGAATATCTAGAATCTACTATAAGCCTTGACAAGGCCTTGGAAAACAGTAATTTCTTCAGGGGCAGACCCTGAACCCTCTGATGTTTGGACAAGCCACCTTATTCATCCACATCTTGTAGTGGTGTGGTGTTTCATCTCCTCTTCCTATGCCCATTTTTTCTCATCCAAATGGGCATTGCAAGGTCGTTCTTGCTCCCTTGTCTCAAGGAAGCGCTAACGAATTTATCTATAGCTTCACCATCTTAAAAAAAATTCAAATTTAATCAGGATTATTAATGGTTTTTGAGAAATGTCAAACTTTCCACACATTAATCATTGTCTTTTGTAAATTATTGCAACGATGCCCAGGAAGAAGGAACGTATGGTTTTGCCGCTGCCTTTCTGCGTACAACATTCTCGGTCAGTCTAGGATAGGATCTCATAGGCAGACTGAACATCTTGGGAGATCCTACAATAGACGATATTTTAAAGAAGAAGAAAATTTTGAGGCCGACATACTCATGATTTAGTCAACGTCGGCTCTACAAAACTCGAACTAGCCACGGGCCTTCTAGAAATGATTGAAATATAACATCAACATATTTCAGTCACTGATGGACTGATCTTTGCATGAGTTGATGGCGTGGATGAAATTTGTTGTCACGAAGTGGCTGGAGAGGTAATACTCACCTATCTATTGTGAACCTAACTGTGACTTTCCATGTGTTAAATTTTCACTAGTTAGAGGAGGATGAAAATGGAACACAACGATTTGCTGGGTTGAACAGTGTTTTCCCAACAAACTTTATATAAGAACACCTTCATAAAAGAACACCTTCGGTGTAATAATAAAAAAATATAAAAAAAAATTAGAAGTTTGTATTTTCTTTTATCGTTCACATTTTCGTGGTTGCTGCATGAATTAGTAATCCTTGTACATCTTTGGACTATACATATTTGGATTGTGGATTTCAAAGATATTTTATAGTTTCAAAAACAAAGATGAACATGTTAGAGCCTAGATTGACCTTAGGCTGAAGGAAGGCAATCCTAGGATAACCATAAACCAAGCTTAACCTGGTAGCTAGCCCTACTAGGTCGAGAGAGGGCTCTCTCCTTGTGAATCTCAGTCAAGATGAATGAATCAAATATGGATTTTAGGCTAGGTATAGTAGCTCTAGGGTTTTTGATTGATTTTGTTGGTTTTGTTGCTAGATCAAATGGAGCCAGGCAGTTTTGGGTTCGGGAAATTAAGTCAGGATGCAGGGTGTTCTATGGGGCAAGGTAGGTAGGTGCTTTGGCACTTGAAATTGAGTGAGATGATAGGTCTAAGACTGGTGAGGAGCTAAGGAGGGCATGCAAATATCATGTATCCTTCTCAAACAGTAGAAAACATAGAAAACTGAATGGCTTCCCAAGGCAGAGCACTATAAACAATGAATTCTACCTATCTATCTTGATATCATTCAGCTAGAAGCAATGAATTAGATTGTGGCACACATAAAACATGTGAAAAACTGATAATAGAAGAAGAAACTATGCAAAAACACCATACCAAAAGTATCCCATAAAAATACCTACAAATCTTGGTTTATTTCCTTGCCAAACTATTGATAAAGGTGTACAATGTAGCTCAAAGCATCCAAGAGAGTCTAACCCCACCAAATGACCAAGAAAACACATAATATAGACATATAAACTACTCATATTGACCATCAGGGGTCGAATCCATGAGAAGAGGGGCAGTTTCCACCATTTCCCAACTAAGAACTAGAATATAGGCAGTCAGACAACTTGCCTCCATAAGTAGGGAAACTTATTCATTAGCCTCAAAACCACCTCTAACTAATGAATCTACTCTCTAAGATCATTTTTCTATTACATTTACATGCAAAATCATTAATTACATTATAAAAATCATCCATGAGGAGAGAGAAATCAAAATTTCAGTGAAAACAAGCAAAAATTTGAATTTATGGCAAACTGGCCAAAAGTACAGTGCCACTGGCCAGATGGATAGTGCCACTTTCCACCCACTTTTGGAGGCCTTCCCCTTAGCCAAATTTAGCCCACAGTAGCTCATTTGAAAGGTCTTTTTGTCTGGTTTCTGGAACATCTTTAATTTTTTCATTTGGAGCTATTTCCCCCTCAACATTTGAATCTCCCAAGGTAGCTTCTGTGTGTCCAAAAAGAGGCAGAGAGGTCATTTTTTGATAGTTTTTGGACCTTTTGGTGGGCCAATTTTGCTCCAAATTTTCTGAAATTTTCAGGGATGGATGCTCTCATCATGTTGAATCCAAAAATGTAAACTTTTTCCTCATTGGATGTCCCAGGGAAAAGCGCAGCGCCAATGGTGCTGCGCATCTAGGCCAATTTTCTGTGTTTGAAAATTAAAATTTGAAAAATGCAAAATTTTCCCAAATTTGGCACAAGGCACCATCATCAACTACTTTTATGGGCTAGGGAGGCTTCAGCCAATATTTTCAACTTATCTTGCTCCTTTTTGCTCTTTAAGGCCTTCCTCAACCTAGCTTTAAGCTTCCTGATCCTCATGTTGCAGATTTTGTTTCGAGTCATATAATGATATGACATGTGCCAGAGCATCTTCTTGTCCCTGTTGGCCTTCTTAAGCACCCCCTCAAGATGTATGTTGACCCTCTCAAGCCAAGTTTCCTGGTCATGTTCAATCTCTTGCTCAATGGGAGTCAAAGTGACATGAGCCTCTTTGTCACCTTGCCTCTTCAGTTTCAACATTTCAAGCTCCATTAGGCCCTGCTTATCCTCCAACTGTTTGTTCTCTTGCTCTAGATATGTGACAATAAATCTAGCCCTTGCCAAGCTATCCATCAACATCCGAATGTGGGCATCCTTCTCCTTCAAAAGCATGTTTTGAGCTGAAGTTTCAGTTTGACTTTCAAGATTAATGACCTCTACTCCATGATGAGTCTGGTGTTGTGGCTCATCATCATGCTCTTCTAGCTGAAATTCTCTTTCTTGTTCATCATCTATATCATCCTCGTGCATCTTCTCTTTGCCTTTGCTTTTTGTGGCTGTGAACACTTGTGGTTATATATGGACAATAGTGAATAATATAGTGAAAACAAGGTGGAGGAATGGAGTGGTTGGAGTGTAGGGAGGGGTATGTGAGAGTATGATGTGTAAATAGGGTTTAGGGAGTGTGAATGGGATTTTAAGAGAGTGGGTAGGGTTTAGTGATGTGAATAGGGTTTGTAGGGTTTGGGGAGAGTGTAAGTAGCAATGGGGAAAATGTATGAGAGGAATTGGATTTAGGAAATATGTAAATGGGAATGGGGTTTAGTTTAGGGAATAATGGCAAGTCAATAGGTTTTGTATAATACTTGTGAAATGAGGAAAACTAGGGTTTCACCCTAGAAGCTAGGGTTTGATACTAAGAATGCACAACACCAAAATTTGGTAAATAAAACCTTGATTCACAAGATATGACAAGTATACTTACTTGAAAGAGATAGCATTTGAATATTTTGAGGTGAATTTTAGAGTTTGGTAAAGTTTTAGTTGATTTAGCACCTGCGAAACTTTACAAAGGAAAACATTGCCAAGTGCGCAGTGCCAACTCAAATGCGAAATGCATTTTTGTAGACCATGTTTGAAGGCTCTTCCGATGTCTAAATTGGGCGTGTGATAGTTTGCTGGAAATCTTGGTGAGTCTACGTTCCAGAACATCTTGAATTGTTCGATTTGGAGTTTATTTTCCCTGTCAAAAGTCCAATCTCCCAAGACTGGTCAAAATGTGCAGAATGAGGTTGCCTAAATGAAGAGTGTTGTTGCAGTCAACTTTTGAAGGTCTTCCTCAACCCCAAATTGAGCTCATGATAGCTCATTGGAAATCTCTTTGTGTTTAATTATCAGTTGACTCATCAAGCAAGTCATTTGATTATTCCATCCAAGAGAAAAAAATATTTTACCAAGGTCATGCCAGAGGTGCATCAACGCTCTTGAGGCAAACGATGTTTTCGACATTTCTCCCAAACCATGAAACCTGCGTAAAAATTGAAGGAGTTTTTTCTTATTGGGTCTATGATGGACAAAAACCTCTCTCATGTTTGTCAAATTCATCTTCTGTTTCTCAGAAACATCATTTGAATAAAACCTATCCTGATATGTGGAACAAGGGATTTGTAGAAATGAGTGGAAATGAAGGGGATAAGGGGCTTCTAAATTCTTGAGAAAATTTTGGAAAATAGGAAGGGATGTTAGGAAGTAGGGGAAAGTGGAATTTAAAATATTCAGTTAGGGGAAGGGGTCCAAAAGGGAAAAACACAGGCCTAGCCTAGAAAATTGTCAAATTGTAGCAATAGGCTAGCGTTTGTGGGAAAATGATGAATTTGAGGGATATCAGTGATAGGAAGTGTTTAAGAAGGTATATTAAGTATCAAGGAAGGTGTATGAGCATCAATATACAAGATTTGTTTATGGTTTGACCATCCAAGAAAAATTACCTGCAAAACCCTAGGAGAGGGAAATGAGCCTTACCTAAGCACAATTGAAGCACGAACAAGGTGTAAAATGACCCATTGGAACCTGAAGTGATGATGACAACTCTTTGAATGATGGTACACTCA
This sequence comes from Pinus tabuliformis, assembly GCA_031772625.1. Taxonomy (NCBI): domain Eukaryota; kingdom Viridiplantae; phylum Streptophyta; class Pinopsida; order Pinales; family Pinaceae; genus Pinus; species Pinus tabuliformis. Next base: position 125,544,805 of record CM062815.1, read on the forward strand.
GCTGAATGGTGACATGGACCGACACTTGGAAAGCATTGAAAGGAGTGAAAACAAATCCTAGACCTAATACCTAGTGACCAAATTTTACTTGAAGACTCACTAAAATGACAAAATTTGACTTTGACACCATAAGACCACTTTGTAAGAGCATGTTTGATCGTTGGTCAAAGGCTTTAAAGACTGACACTAACAGAACAATTAACCTCACTCTTCTCTATCAATTTTTTAAAATATTCCTTGAACCATCGATAATAGTAAGAATGCTTGTCGATGTTTAGCTACACAGTAACATAAAATGAATAATCTATTTTTTATTCGCAAAGGAATAAAATGGAATAATTTAGGTGCCATAGGGTTCCTCGTTTCTTAGCTTGGCTTTCTCCAGAGGTAAGCTCAAGTGAAATGCAATATAAATTTATCTACTTTATGTCTCAATACTCATCCCCTCTTACATAGATTTTATTATAAGTAATGTGTAGTAATTAATACATGCATTTAATTTATGGAGATTGCTACTTATGTTAATTAATGCATGTATTCTTTTATGGAAACTTTATTAATAAAAGGTGTAGATTAATAATAATAATAATAATAATAATAATAATAAAAATGATAGTAATAACTTAATAGAATTATTGCATTAATATTACATTATTTTTATGGTTGATATTAAATTATTGTTTTAGTATTAATTTTTAATATTAATAAATATTTTTTGTCAGGCCATGTAGTAACTCCACCAAATTCAATTCATGTTATTCCTTTAGGTTGGCCTTTATTATATACATGAGGGAGACTGTTCACTTCATCTCCTGATGACTGTTCATATTACTTATTTATTTATTTACATTATATTCACCCAATCCTGATGATTAGGTATCAACATGCCCCCCCTTAATCTGAAGGGATGTTGGTGAGTCCAAGCATAATTCTGAATCGTTCAAGCTTTTCTCTTCCAAGTGCTTTGGTGAAGATGTCTGCAATTCGATCATTAGTAGAACAATGACAGAGATGGATTGTTTTGGCCTCAACATGATGTAGAATCAGATGATATTTGGTATTGATGTGCTTCGTTCGATCATGGAACTTTGGGTTCTTGGCCAACTTTTTTGCAGGGGTATTGTCAATCATGAGTGGAGTTGATTGTACTTGTTTTACCTACAAATCGTCAAGAATTTTCCTGAGCCACACAATTTCTTTTGTTGCTTCAGCTGCTGCCACGTATTCTGCTTCTTTTGTGGAATCTGCCGGAACTGATTGTTTGCGTGATCTCCAGGAGACAGCTCCTGATCCAAGACTCATAGCATATCCTGAAGTAGATACCCCAGTTTCTTTGTCTCCATCAAAGTCTGAATCAGAATATCAAACAAACTGAAGTCGTCCACCTGTGTATACTTGATTCCAAAGTCTTGAGTTCCCTTCAAGTACTTTAGAACTCTTTTTGCAGCAGACCAATGTCCCACAAGGCTTTTGCATAATCCTAGAGAGGATTCCAACAGCAAAAGAAATGTCTGGTTTGGTTGTAGTTAGGTAGTTGAGACTTACTACAAGGTGTCTATATTTTTTTGCATCCTCAAATTCTTTTCCTTCAATAGATTTAAGCTTTAAGTTTTGTTCCATTGGAGCAGTAAGAGGATTGCATTATGTCATGCCAAACCTGTTCAACAGATCTCCAATGTATTTATTTTGAGAAAGAAATATGGACTTCAGATGTTGGGTTACTTCAATACCAAGATAGTAATGAACATAGCCCAAATCAGTCATCTCAAAACTTTTCCCCAATTCCTTCTTTATGGATGCAATGTAGCTTTCATTGTTCCCTATCATCAAAAGATCATCTACATATACTACAAGATGTACAACTGTTTTGCCAACTTTATTGACAAATAAAGTTGCATCATCAAGATCATAATGTTTGAAATTGAGTTTCAGAAGATGCTCAATTAGTTTTTCATAACAAGCTTGCGGTGCTTGTTTGAGGCCATACAAGGACTTCACAAGTTTACATACTTTATGTTCATGTCCTTTCATAGCAAATCCTTCAGGCTGGGACATAAAAACATTCTCTTTTAGATCTACATTCAAGAAAGCATTTTTTACATCCATTTGATGGACTTTCCAACCGTTCTGAGCTGCTAGGGCAAAGAGTGTCCGGATTGTATCCCATTTTGCTGAGGGGGAAAAACATAATCGACCCCTTCCTTCTGTGCAAAACCTTTTTCCACAAGCCTAGCTTTGTGCTTGTCAAGTGAGCCATTAGCTTTATACTTGTTCTTGTAGACCCACTTGCAACCAATTGGTTTGGTTCCTAATGGAGGATCAACCAGCTTCCAAGTGCCATTCTTTATGAGGGCATCATACTCCTTTTGCATCGCTTCTTTCCATTCATCATGAGAAGAAGCTTCTTTGAAGGAATTTGGTTCAAAATCTATAGAAAATTTCAATTCACAATCATAAGAAACATCCATATCAACAGGTGAATTAGAGTCATCTACATCACCTCCATTTTGTCAGTTTGAATTTCTAGTTCCTGTCTTTCCAACCTCATCAGGATGAACACTTTCAAGTGTCTTCGTCAACCACTTTGTGGGACCTTTCTCAGATGGTCCATGCTACTCCATTGATTGAGTTGGGACTGAATCAAGATTGAGTCTCCCAATTCTATCAATCACATCACTTAAAGCATCATTTATTGTTGGAGTTTCATGCGGGGGAGAGTGTTCTTCAGAAGAAGATCCCACATGTTGATCTAGTATAGGAATCCCCCCTTCAAGATGTGGAATCTGATTATCAAATTGTTGAAATGATTTTGCTTTTGTGAATCTATCCAAGCGATCAAGTTGTTGTTCAACAAAATTGTCAGTTTTGGATGATTCAAGAAAAATTACATCTCTAGATATAACAAACTTTTTATTTACTTCATCATAGAGACGATATGCTTTGGAGGTGTTTGAATACCCCAGGAAGATACACTTACGACTTCTTGCACCAAGTTTGTTTCTATGTACCTTTGGTATCAAGGCATAATAGGTGGAACCAAAGACCCTGAGATGCTTTATCGAAGGAACATGCCCATACCACATTTCATATGGAGTCTTGTTTCTAATAGCATTAGATGGACATCTATTCTTTATATATGCGGCACATAGAACAGCATCACCCCAAAACATTATCTTTACATTTTTGAAGAAGAGCATGGATCGTACCATATTTAAGATTGTCCTATTCATTCTTTCAGCTACACCATTCTCTCGGGGATTATAAGGTACAGTTGTTTGATGTTTGATCCCATGTTAGTGAAGATAGTTTTCAAATTCATTTGATGTGTATTCTTTTCCATTATCAATGCGAATAGACCCAATATGAGATTTTGCATCATTTTCAATCCATTTATGAAAGTTCTTGAATGTTTGAAAAGCATGAGATTTGTTCTTCAATAAATAAAACCAACACATTCTGTTGTAGTCATCAGTAAATGTCATCATATATTTATTTCCATTTGCAGAAGGAACAGGCATTGGACCACATAAATCTGAATGAATGAGTTCAAGTTTTCTATGTGCTCTTGAATGTGAATCATGGAAATACTATTTGTTATGCTTTCCTAGAATACAAGCATCACATTACTTAAATTTCCTAGGAATTGTAGGCAAACCAGCAACACCATTTTTCTTCAACAACCGGAGGCTATCATAGTTCAAATGTCCAAATCTAGCATGCCATAATAAACTTTATGTAAGTGTACCTTCTTCATAATGAGAATTGTATGAGAAATTTTGTGTACGAGCAGAGGTACCTTGTAGCTTGATAAGCATTTCTTCATCTATTCCCCTCATGACAAGTGAGTGGTCAGATGCTTTTCTCACCTCAATATTGCCATCAAACATATGAATGGAGTGACCTTGCTGGCAGACGTGAACCAAGGATAGCAAGTTTCTCTTTAGCTGTGGGAGATATAGAACATGGTGCAGAAGAAAGTCTGGAAGACCTGGCAATTTAAGCCTGATTCTGCCAAGCCCTGATGGCTTGATTTTTTATTGGTCTACAAAGTATACTGCTCCATCAACATTGTCAATAAATTCTTCAAAAAAATATTTTCTATGAGTCATGTGGCAAGTTGCTCCTGAGTCAAGCAACCAATCATTTTTCCAAGACAAAAGTGAAGCATTAAATAAATCTTCATTTACTCCAATATTACATTGTGCCACAACATAGTGAGTGGATTTAGGTGCTTTACCTTTGTCTATATCATCAATTTTACCTTTCTGTTGGTTTCATTGCTGCTCAATTTTGTCCCATGGTAGCTTGCATGTAGAGGCATCATGTGATCCATTTCTTTTGCAGTGTATGTAGTGTAAATCTGCCTTTTCTCCTTGAGAGTGTCTGCCCCCCCTGCCTTTGAAATATCTTCCTCTTCCTCTTTGACCACCTCTTCCTCTGGAAGAATCTTTAGCAGGATTCTTTTCTTTATGAGCAAGGCACACAACCTCTTCAGAAGATTCAGGGGTTGTCTTCTTTCCAAAAGATTTCTCTCTTTTAGAAACTTTTTCACAAGAGAGTCAAAGGTGATATATTTGAGATTTCCATTTGCTTGAAATGACTTAAGATAATTGGAGTAATTAGGATAAAGTGCCTTGAGAAAAGAAATAAGAGGAATATCCAGTTCAACCTTAGTGGATTTGATATAATGCATTATAGACTTTACTTCAGATGCAAGAGCAAGAGGATCATTGTTTTGCAGTTCAAGAGTGAAGAGTTTAATCATGAGTTGAACAACTTCAAGTGCAGAATGAGAGTCATAGAGTTCTTTCAGGTTTTGTAAGGCTTCAAAAGTAGTTGAAAATGGTGAAATATGGCGACTCACGTCTTCATTTATAAATGTTGCGATTAATGCATAAGATTTGTTGTTCTTGTTTTCCCAAATGACGAGCTTTTTGTTTGACGTAGGCTGTTACGGCTCTTTGTCTCCGTCTCATGAATTTTTAATGTTAATTGGAGTTATATTATCACATTAATAATATACATTCAAAATCTCGCATGTTACTAAGTAAAATAGAGCAACATTAGCTTTCATATCTATCTACTGTTGGGATGGGGTCTCGTGGGTTAATTTGGGGTTAAGATAACCCATGTTTTGGTATAGTTTTTGTAAATAATGTAAAGTCTCTATGATTTGTGGATGCGGAGTGTGTAGATGAATAGGAGTAAAAGGGGCTTAGCCCTTTGTTTTATGTAAGTTTTGAGTCGGTTTTGAGATTTACCCATGGTCCACGAACCATGGCATTGTATGAAAAAGGCTATAAATAGGTGTGTCTTGAAAGTCTAAGGGAGGAAGAAGTAAGAAGAAGAAGGTAAGAAAGAGGAAGAAAGGCTTTGCAGCTGAGTGGATAGAGGCATAGGTAGAGTCTGCAACTAAGTATGCTAACCCCTACAACTATGTGCGGAGTGTACTTTTGAATTTGTAACCTTGAATGGAAGATCAATAAAGACAGTTTTTCGAGAATTCTTGAGTATTTTTTATTATCTCTGTTAATGTTATATGCTGCTGATGAATGATTTTTTTATGAGATATTGATTGAATGTTATGTGATTCCCTTCAATAAGTATTCATAATGTATCCAATACATGTTTAAGTATTTTCACGACGACTTTCATTAACTCTCTGATGTTTGCTAATAACTTCAGTAACTTTACGTGAACCATAATTTAGGTCTACTCTCTGATGTGCCTAAGTAGGCAAATTGATTGTTAAAGTTCCGCAAGGACTGATCGTATACCTTCAAGAATGTCTGAAGGCTGTGATAACAAAGTTGCAACAATGTGCCCTAAGAGTGTATCAATCTGTGTGAAGGTATATATGAGGTGCTGGAAGACATCACACTAGTCTCTAGATGCATAAGCTTGGTTTTTGCATCCCCCCCTACTACTTCGGGTGAGATTGCAACCTATTCCTTGCAAGTTTTTACCGAAAGGGCCAGTAGTGTATGGTTTTGTTGGCATAGCTAACTCTAAACCTGGGTCAAGACCACCTAAGCCAACAAATGGTTATGTTGTCGGGAAAAAGATTTGCTTGAAAGAGATGTGCGATGTCACATCATTGGAATCCAATGAAGAAAGAAATTGAAAAGTGGTTGGATTAGAACATTCACGAGTTCGTGGTGCAAGAAAAGAGGATTCTGCGTCTGTCAAAGGAAGAGTGGTTCAACAGGTATCTGTATACAGAGATACATGAGATCTTCTTATGCACTTTTCCCATTGAACTGTATGAATGGTTAGCTAAATTGATAGACAACCAAGGAAGGTGGAAGCTCGATAGTCCTATAGTGTGGACTCCAGAATTAGTGTGACGATTAGAAACTTTTGAAAACGAGATCACACGGGCTATTGTTCATTAGCTCAATCGGATTCTGGGAGGATTTTGTTACAGAATTTGCAGTTGATACCTTAGTCATCTATAGCAAAGTAGAGTGACGATTTTTCAAAGGACCACAAGATAAATATTTAATATAATTGAATACTTGGATTAAAATTCTCTTATGTGAAAAATGGGTGATGCCATTACCTTGATGTTTCGAGCTATGCGAAGTGGATGGTTCTTTATAAATTGCAAAGGATCAGGATCAGAGTATAATCCATTGATTGGACCTCCTCTAAGGGACGATGAAGGGGTGGGTAGACTCCGCCACTAAGCATTGTTTGGCTAATCGCTCAGGGGATTCCTTGAGAAAATCTTCCTTCCACTCCACTTCCACCACATACACCTTCGCCCACACCTCCACCACTACCATTCAACATGACGAATGTAATGAAGAAGCTGATCTTAAAGGGTATAGGAAGTGAAGATGTCGAGAAGTTCTAGTTTGTTTTGAACGATGTATGGATAACACAACAAATTACTGATGACAATATAAAGAGGGAACTATTGGTTACCACTTTGCCGGATCATGTGCTAACCTGGTACATTAAGTATTGTTCTGATAATCGTCTTTGCAACATTACTAGAGACTAAGGAGGATTTAAACGAAGAGTTTAGTAAGCCTAAGTATGACTCACAACCAATAATTGGATTTAAAGAGATCATGATGAGGGTCAATGAGACGACTTGGGAATTTGATCAGAGGTTGAATTGTCAGATCAAAGAGGCTAACATGTAAATCATGGATAGCCAGCATTGTGAATGTTTTATTGCGTTGCTTTTGCCCCACTTGATAATTTCTCTATGCAATAGAAGATATAAACACAGGGAGAAGCCTTAGAGATCGTAATGAGGATGCAGGCATCACCTAGTCAGGATACGAACATCGAAGTACACCAAATCCACTCATAATTAGCTAGTTTACACTTAGAACTAGAGAGTTTGTAAAAAGAGAAGGAGACTAAACCATAAGTGCACACGGGAGTCTCGTCTTTGAAGTGCAAGAGCCATGGGAACGATAAAGATCATTTTCGAGTGTATGCAAATTATATTACAAGAGGGGGGCCAATTCCCCTGAAGCCAGAAGCCCCAGCAGGGTTTAGCATGGGGGCTATGCTATGGTGTTTTTTTTTCAAGTTGTGGGACAACATGTGACGAATAATTTCCATTTACTTCAAAAGTTCGTCCAGACACCCGAGTAGTTGTTCTGTAACTTTTGCAAATCTGTGGGCCACGATGAGTGCCACTGTTGAATATATGAGCTGATGATGGAAAGAACACCTATGTACCGGATGAAAGCACAAAATTGGCCTCCAGATCAGGGTGTTGGAGGAGCACGTAGAGGTTATTAGGGTTGAGGACCGGGCTGAGGAGGAGTACGACTTGGTAGGGGTCATGGTCAAATTATCTGATACAACTGTGGACAGCCAGGGCACTATGTGCAAGAGTGCCATAATCCTACACACCCGTCATCTCAGTACTGTAGACAGTTTTATCGTACTATAGAAGAATGCTCTGTGCTAATAGCTAAAATGCAAGAGAAGAAAACACAGCCTCAACAACCTATGCAAAATCTAGAGATGATGTTGGTTGAGCCCCACAAATAATATCAAAGCATTAACATTGTGCTAAGAAGTGGAATGACGATTGGTGCTGATAAGGTTAAACAATGTGAAGAAGAAGGACGCATCCGCAAAGCACTAGTGAAAGACATTGACTTTGATCTAGAGTGCACTAAGGAAACATTTATGGAAGCCAAGAAGAGCTTTGCTGAGGCCTCTACCTCAGGGAGCCAAGACAAGATGTAAGAAATCAATGGGCCTAGAGAAGGTTGTCCCTCTATACTTACTATGTTTTTGTAGACCTGCATGAAACTATTGCACGATAGCAAGGCCATGGAAGGCCTGCAGGAGTTAATAAATAAATGCGCCAACAAAGAGAAGGTCCCTGAAGAACATCGGGTGGTCAGAAAAATTGGCATACGTAAGGCACGAACAAGGCGCAGGATGAGGCTCACCACGCAAATAGATGATTATGATATGGACCAGGTCATTTTGGATCTAGGGTCTGATGTGAACGTATAACCAAAACAAACATGGGAAAGGATGGGGAGAGCTGCACTGTAGTGGTCTCTGATTCATCTTAGGATGGCGAACCAGCAAGAAATCATCCCCATGGGGTAGTTATATGGAGTAATAATGGATATAGAAGGTGCGAGCATGATGGCCGACTTTGATGTTATAGAAATTGTCGATGACAGTAATCCCTACCATGTTCTCTTGGGAATTGAATGAGCTATTAACATGAATGGGGTCATTAATTTGAAAAAGAAGACGATGTCATTTGAAATAATATCGCTAAGAATTATAGTGCCACTGGATGATACACAAGGGGCATGTTATACTGAACCATTCCACAATTATGACAAAAGTGATGACGAATTGGATTAGATTTACAATATAACAACACGGGCTCAGGACTGGATCAATCCGACAACAGATGAACGAATTGCATGGGACCAGGAGAGTCCCTACACCTCTAATACAGACGAAGAGTTGGGGCATTGGAAAAATAGCTTGCATGAAGTGTCTACTTTGCGATGCAATATGATGATGAAGTCGTTGTGTTGTGTTTCATTGGAGGTAAGGAAACTACCCTATTATGATGGTTTAACTAACGCAGATCTATTTTTGGATGAATTTGAGCACAAAGTCCTTGAGGATCACCTCTTCCAAGCATTAGAGTTGGCACTCCATGCTATGCCTCCACGATGGTGGGGTACGGATAAGATCGTTTTACTAGATGGAGAGATTACCGAAGAATAATGAGGTTACGATTTTGGCATGCTAACAATATAATGACTGAGAAATATAATGGAAGGGATGATCCTGATGATCACCTAGAAAAATGGACTAAAGCATGGGGAACAGAAACACAGCTAGAATGGGTACACATATTTTTCCATACTTTGGATATAATTCCTATGAAGTAGTATCTGGAAATGGAGCTCGGCATGGCACCGCGGAATGGGATATATTGAAGGAAGGGTTCTTATTGACCTTCATCATTGAAGAAGACTTTGTAAGCATTGAAGAAGCGTTACAAGAAATTAAGGCAGTTATCTTCAGAATGCCAAAGGAGCCTATGGAATGTATCCAACTAGATTGGAGCACCCAGATGCACCATGGGTTGGAATGCTATAATGTAACCGCTGAAGAGGAAGGTGAAGATCTGAGAAACATTAACATTCCAGCGGCAGAAGGGCATTGCAAAGTCGAAGGCCCACAAATAGAAAACTCAGACATCTTTGCATTGTTAAAGACAAATCAAGTAAACATTAGCATTGAAGCAGAACCAAAGATCACGAAGATTGGGATTTATTGGGATGACACTACCATCGATAAAGTTGTTGAGTTACTCTGTGAATAGAAGGATCTCTTCCCTACTAAGTCTTTGGACTTGAAGGGAATAATTAGAGATTTGGGCATTATGAAGATCACTTTGAATCCTGACATGAAGCCTATTAAACAGAGGCTGTATCACCTTAATCCTAAATACAAGGAAAAGGTTCGTCAGGAGTTGGATAAGGTGCTAGAGGAAGGCATTATAGAACTTGTCGAAGAATTTGACTTGGTGAGCCCAATGGTGATTCAGGAGAAGAAACAAAAGAATGAAATAAGGATTTGCATAGATTTGTGGAAGCTTAATGATGCGTGTGTTCATGACCCATTTCCAACATCGTTTACAAGCTAAGTGTTACACAATGTTGGAGTGCAGGATGCCTACTCCTTTAGTGACAAATTTTTCGAGTATCCTCAAATTAAGATCACACCTGAGGATAACAGAAACATGACATTTGAAATGGAGTGGGGTTGTTTTCAGTACACTGTGATGCTATTTGGACTCAAGAATGCACCTGCGATATTTTCTTGCGTAGTCATAGCAACATTCAAAGAGTTCATTCATAAGTTTTTGGAAGTCTACTTTGATGACTGGACAGTGTTTGGATTAGTGAAGCACCATGTAGCAAGTCTACACCTGATGTTGGATACATGTTGCAGATACCAGATCACGCTAAATTTGAACAATGCATATTCTATGTTCCTTTCCAGATCTTGTTGGGTCATGTTATGTGCAAGCAAGGATTGATAATGGACCTTGCAAATATTGGAGTAATTGTAAATTTGGAGGCTCCTAGAAATGTTAAGCAACTGTGTGCAACACTGGGACATACAGGATACTATAGAAAATTTATCAAATCATATGCCCAAATTACTATGCCTGTGGAGAAACTGCTAAAGAAGGATGCAATATTCTCTTGAGATGAAGAATACCAGCGTGAGCTAGATGTGCTGAAAGAAAAAATGGTCGCTGCATCGATCTTCATATTCCTTGATTGGAAGAAGGATTTTCATGTGCGTGTGGATGCCTCTTGCATTGCATTGGGTGCAGTGCTAACGTAGGCTTGAGAGGGAGAAATGGACCATTCTATAGCCTTCACAAGTAGGAAGTTACCGAAGGTCGGGAAAAATTATTCAACAACTGAAAGCGAAGGATTGGCCATGGTGTACACACTGAAAACATTTAGGCATTATCTGTTAGGAGGGAATTTCAAGATGTACACAGATCATTCTACCTTGAAATTATTATTCAACAAGCCTGTCTTGGGGGGGGGAGATCTGCAGATGGTTGCTATTATTTTAGGAGTATGACTTTGAAGTCATTGTGAACCCAGGGAGGTTAAATACAGGACCTGACCATCTGTTGTGGATCAAAAGAGGAGAGGAGCCTAATAATATGGAGGAAGGTTTTCCAGATGCACAACTCTTTGTGGTGTGTATAGCAAATGATTAGTTTGTAGACATTATTCACTTCTTGACAATGAGGATGGCATCAAAAGGATATACAAGCCAACATAAAAAGGAATTAGTAGCGCACGTGGCTGATTTTTCAGTCATTGTGGGACATTTATATAAGATGGCTATAGATGAAATATTGCAAAGATATGTGTTGGTCTTTGAGCGGGATCGTATTCTCGCTGAAGCTCATGGGGGAGCTACAGGAGGTCATTATGCAGGAAAGGCAACTACGCAGAAGATATTACACGCGGGTCTATCATGGCCAACATTGCACAACGATTCCAAGGCGTATTGTAAGGTGTGCGATGCATGTCAAAGAACTAGAAGACCGTCGTGAAGAGATGAGCTAACACTACATCCTCAAATATCTTTGCAGCCCTTTGAAAAGTGGGCGATTGATTTTGTTGGGCAAATTGAACCCCATGGAAAGGAAATAGGTGCATGATATAGTATCACTACGACAAAATATCTAACCAGATGGGTGGAAGCACATCCAGTTAAAGATTGTACAGGGGCTACGATAACAAAATTATTGTTTGAGTACGTCTTAACCAAATTCAACTGCCTGAAATTTTTTATGAGTGACAGGGGTATGCACCTTCTGAACAAAACAGTCAGTGCATTGAATAAAGTGTTCCATGTCTACCACCAGAAGAATATGCCATATCATCCATAGGAAAATAGAATTGTCGAAGATTTTAACAAGATTTTGGAGAACACGCTGATAAAGATTTGTAACGTGCAGTAGAATGACTGGGATGTGCACATACCTGTAGTACTATGGGCTTACACGACTACTTGTAAGAATATGACAGGGAAAGCGTCATTCAAATTAGTATATGGAGTCGAAGTCGTAATGCCGATGGAGTACATTATGCCTAGCTTGTGCATAGCATCTCTGACGAGTATGGAGGATCGCGAGGCCTTGGAGGATCGGCTTGCGCAATTGATGGAGTTTGAAGAGGATCGATTTTTGGTAGGATTCCATCAACCTCTACAGAAGGAATGTGAAAAACCATGGCATGATTGCCACATCAAGCTTTTTACGTTCAAGGTAAATGATCTTGTCTTGCAATATGATAGTAAATTCACTAAATTTCCTGGTAAATTCTAGATGCATTGATTAGGGCCATATATTGTCAAAGAAATTACATATGGAGATGCAGTTTAGCTCGTGAAGTAGAATGGGGAACCATTCCTGAGAAGAGTGAATGGAAGTAGGTTGAAATTCTATACAGGGGATCCTGCATAATGGCATATGATAGCAAGATAGTCTTAGTGCTCCAGGAAGTTGCAAGGGAGCGCGGGACTATAAACTACATTGCCCAGCTTAGAGGACAATGTAGCGAGCAAGCTGCGTGGAAACTGATGGAGATGTAATCTAGGAAGCTTTGTGCAGGAAGTTGCACCATGGGGGAAGGTACCGTGTATCACAGTAGGAAAGTGACGGTTGGAGTTAATGTTCATGACTTGATGGCTAGAAGACGGCTAAGCAGAGCACGGTGGTGGTATTTAAGGCAAAAGTCTTTGAAGATCTGCTGCCAAAACAACATTTATTAGAAATTGGGGGGAACGGTCGGAATTGAATTCAAAACCCCCTATAAATTATGTGTGTCGATCCAACAGAGAGCACTTTACACTCTAAGAGTTGTTAGTGAATTTCGATGTCTATTGCCTATGAGACGAGCATTTTGGGAAGAACTCTTGTCACGAACAAACATTTCTCTCGAATCCCACGAGTTATTTATGAAGAGAATCACTAGCACAATCCCTGCTGAAGCATTGGGCTCAAAAGCAACTATGTCTTATGCACTAGGACCAAAAGTGTTAAGTGTAGAGGCTACGCCTGAGGTGCCCACAACACTGAGGTCGCCCAAGCTAAAACAAACCATGGAAAAAGACAAACAACTTGCAATGAAAGAGAAGCAACCCACAACAAAGGAAAATAAGAAAAAGTCGGTGTCGATGTGCACATCACAAAGGAAGCATACCGAAACACAGAAGCAGAATAAAGATAAGCAGCAAGAGGCAGTAGTGGACCTGAAGGCAGAAGAATTCCTGGGAACAAAGGATATTGATGTTGAAGGAGTGGAACCCATGATAAGCCTCCCTAGGTATACATCTCTATGGAAGGGAAAAGTAAAGGTGAAAAAGGACCCATATGCTAAGAAGTTCACAATATCCATGCCCCTGCTACTTGAGCAGGTCCCTTTTGAAGGCCCTCGGCTTGCAAGTATCCTACTGTTGAAAATGGAGGATTGGGACCTTGCAGACCATGCTAAGTTTCCACACATGGTGATGGACAAGTATATGTGGAGGGTATACCATGAAGAAACAAGTGTTACAACACTTGAAATGGAGGAATGGGTCTATGGTGTCGAGTAATCAAGGTTGCTCAATCTATTGTGGGTGCCACACTATCACCGCATCCCTATTAATACAATATGTGTGCGCTAGCTCCTCACACTAGTGCATGATGGGTGTTTAAGTCTTGGACATCCTATGCCCATCACATACATGCTAATCCACAGAATCACGCACCTGCCTTATAAAGGAATGGACTCGACTATGGATTTTGACGAGAAGTCTGGGAGAAAGGCCTTGCAAAAACGATGAAGAAGGATTACGGCCTCCCTAAGAAATCACAAGGGTATTCCATTATTTCCATAATAGACCCGACACTTCAATTGACTGCCCAGGTTTTAGCAGGGAAGTTGATGTGAAAATTCTGTGCAGATGAAGTTCCGGTGCCAATAGTTTCCCTGGCTACATGGTGCGCAAAAGGTGTACAATTTGATTGGGCAAGATACCTCTATCAGGAGTTCCTAGCAAACTACCATGAAGCCTGGGATGAAACCAAGCCATTCCACAATGCTTGGTTATTGTTGCCAATTGTGCTCGTTGCGTGGAAATTGCCAAAGGATAGCCAATTTCCTCCACTCAAGGAAGGATTGTCGGAGGCAGTGCAATTCGCTTCCTTATGGTCTACAAAGGATGCCACGCGAATTGCAGAGAAAAAGATATTTTGGGTTCTTATCTAAATGGATCTTCATATGGCCATCAATCAACATCTGAGGTTGTCCCCAACCTTGTTCACACAGTTGTCATCCTATGTGACATCTAAGGATAACTTCCACAGAGTCTATATCCAAGCGCAGAAGGACCTAGAGCAAAAATGGCACCAATTGCCCTATTTGGTTTTAGCAACAGATGTGCAGGAGATTGTATCAAAATGGCCTACATAGTGGCATGCCTTGTCAGACTTAGTTACTGGACCAAGCATGGCTGTGGAAAGTTCTGATATGTAGAAATGAAATGAGGCTGCTAGGAAGGCTACACATACCTCTATAGAACAGAAAAAGAAGGCATCCACTGAAAAGGCTCGCATGGAGCAAGAACGCACTGCTAAGGAAAAGGAGGAACAAGAACTGTGCGATTCATAGAAAGGCGACAAGTCACCTTTGCCGGAAAGAGAGGAAGAAGAGCTTTCTGGACAAGGTGGTGGAGGTGATGAGGGGTAGAGCACCCAATTTATTTTGAAAAGGCATGGCAGGAAGCAACAAGGAGGAATGGCATGAGGCAACAGGGAGGAATTGAAAAGAAGCAGAAATATTATAGAACACGGGTTGATCCCATGGTATTAACAGAAGGTGATCTTGATGAGATCGATGATAAAATTTTGGAGACTACCACAGAAATATTGCAACAGTTCGAGCAGAAATACATGTAGACATTGGGGGGCATTCAGAAGGATATGCATAAATTGGAGCTCCAAGCACCCCGAATCCAAGACGATGTTGTGAAAGCGAGCAACACACAAGGCAATTTGCCACGGGGAAAAAGTACAGTGGCAGAGATGGCCTGGCCACAGGATGTGAGAGTCTTCCGCTTACTTGAAGGTTCAGTCTGTGCTGACATAGGTAAACAACATGCACTAGTTCACAAAGTCACAAACATGGGACTAAAACTTGTCGCACTATCACTTGAATCTTTACATGCATTACTACAGTGAGTTGCAGAAGAGCATAGGATCAGAGAGTAGCGGGCACTCACTGTTGTCAATGACATTAAAGTCAATAATAAGCAATTGTTCATTGAAAAGACGTAGGATCTGAAGGAAAAGGATGTGTTATAGGTGCATAGTTCATGTGTGGAGTCAGCAGTAGAATAGGCATGTAAGACAGTGCCTAAACTTCACATCCCGGAGGCTGCACAGTGAGAAGCCAAATTTAGAAAACTAGTCATTGGTGTACGTGAGGATAGAAAAGAAGTTGGACGAGTCACGTTTGATTTTAACATGAATATTGTAGATTTGTAGTTAAAGTTTCAGCCCACAACTCCACCTAAGGTCCAGGAGTAGTGCAAAGTCACAATTAAAGAAATCATGGCTACCTTGGATGCTACAGTCATGAAATGTGTGACGTTGTTTGATCAAGCTATGGAGTTGTTGACAAATCTGTAGGAGGACCCAAACCTGCAGACATTGAACACAGATGTAAGGGAGAGGCATTGCCAATATGATGAGGTCAAGGAAAATCTGTGAAACTTAGCACCAACACAACACCTTGCCAAGTTATAGGAAGGAAAATAGCTATTGGCATAGGTTGAGGAAGCACAGAAGAAGGAGGCCTTGCTAAAGGCTAGGTTGCAGCCTTCATTGGAGGAGTCATATCAGGTCAGGACTTCCACTCAATACAAGATTAAAGGACTACAACGGACAAAGAAAATGATCAGGCTTGTCGTAGAAGGACTAGCCACAGAAAAATTGGTCGAGGAGGTCCAAGAGGCAGCAACACAGAGCATTGTCAAAGTTGCAGTGGTCTAGGTGGAGTTGGGGGGTCTTCACAATAAGATCGCAATGCCAACAGAGTGACTCGAGGGTGAGTCACGATATTTATGTTGGAGGGTTGTTGGGATGGCGTCGCCTGGGTTAATTTGAGGTTAAGATAACCCAAGTTTTGGTACAGCTTTTGTAAATAATGTAAAGTCTTCATGATGTATGGTTGCATAGCGTGTAGATGAATAGGAGTTAAAGGGGCTTAGCCCCTTGTTTTATGTAAGTTTTGAGATTCACACATGGTCCGCAGACCATGGAATTGTCTGAAAAAGGCTATAAATAGGTGTGTCTTAGAGAGTCTAAGGGAGGAAGAAGTAAGAACAAGTGAGTAAGAAAGAAGAAGAAAGTCTCTATAGCTGAGTGTGAAGAGGCATAGGTAGAGTCCGCAGCTGTGTGCGCAGGGTAGTTTTGAGTCGGTAACCTTGAATGGAAGATCAATAAAGACAACTTTCTGATAATTCCTGAGTATTTATGTTTAGCTATGTTAATGTTATATGCTACCGATGAATGATTTGTTTTATGAGATATTGATTGAATACTACGCGATTCCATTGAATAAGTCTTAATAATATATGCAATGCATGTTAAGTATTTTTGTGAAGACTTTGATGAATTCTCTAATATTTACTAATAACTTAAGTAATTATGCACGAACCATAATTTAGGATTGCTCTCTGATGTGTGTAAGTAGGAAAATTTTTTGTTAAAGGTCCACAAGGACTGATCATAGATCTTTGCGAAGGTCTAAATGCTATTGTAATAGAGTTGCAACAACATGCCCTAAGTTCGTATCGATCTATGCAAAGGTATATCTGAGGCACTCGAAGACATCACACTAGTGTCTAGATCCAGAAACTTCCCCTCATATTGCTTCAGGTGAGACTGTAGCCTGTGCTATGCAGTTTGTTTCCAAAAGGGCCAGTAGTGTAGGTTTTTGTTGGTTGGCGCAGCTAAATCTAAACTTGGGTCAGGACCCCTAAGCCAACATCTACTACTATGCTTCTTACATCACAAAATGGCTTTAGTGGCCCTATATCTATGACAAGTTTCCTAATATCTTAAAAAATATAATCGAAACCTATTCATTAACATAAAGAAGAAAAGGAAATTACAAATAAAACTAAGTTGAAAATCATTAATTTGTGGGAGAATCTAATTGGATTGTTTCAACGTGAAACACATCTTCTTTCAGATCATTATAAATTATATTAGCAATATGGTCTACTAGAATCTTGGTTTTCTTGTTTATCATTGCCAATTGATGTTGTATATCATCCAGGTGCACTTGGTTCTCTTGATGTGTCTATCTTGCATAGCTTAGCCTAAATATATTTTAATATGCCAATACGCATCAGCTACCCTCAAGTATATGGTTTTCTGAGAGACAATACAACCACTATTAGGTACCTAAGACCCAACTTGATCCATCATATTTACATCAGAAATGGAAAAACATATGATTCCTCAATCAAAGTAATGTGTCTTTGGATATTGGGAAGAGTGCAATTGTTGAACCTTCAAGATGTCTCCTCTACTACGCTCTAAGCTCTTGAAATAGTGGGTGAAGGCTCGATGTGGCATTTTCTTCTACATTCCCCACCTCTATAACTAGCTATATTCCTACTTATGTGTTTTCCACCATGGACCAAACCAACAAAGATAAGTGTGAGTGGGAGAATAGATAAGTGAAAGAAAAATGTAAGGCATAATAGAAGTAGAGGAGAAATAGGATAAAAATAAACTCACACATGGAGCTCAATGACAGTGATTGTGAGATGAGAATGAGAAAGGTAATTTCCTTGAATCAAAGTAGAGTCAAAAGGGAACTTTGAGATGAGATACCTAGTGATCTTAGGAAAATAACTAAAGATGTCAAGGCACAATACAACCCACTAACCAACTTGAAACTAATGGTGAATTTTTTTAGTTAATAGACTAGGATTCTTAGGTTCTAACCATTAATATAACATACCACTAACCAGTAACTGGAGTATGCCAAGATTTCCAAAGTGAGATGACTCTAGAGTATCCAACTGCCTGGAGAGAAAGTAAACCCACACAACAAACCAAAAAACAATCGTCGATGCAATACCATACTCACATATGATGAATGAATATTATAAGCTAATAATACCATGAAACAAGAAATCATATGCATACAATAGTTCCACAAGCGGGGAAAGATTCCTTTTGGAAAGGATATTCTAATCTCCATAATTTCCTTATGTTATGCATAGGGAGAATCGCATTCCATCCTTTAACCTTGTCAATCCACCCATTACAAACCCCGGCTACTAATTTGTCATAACTTGCTATAATGGTCTCCTAGACAATCATGATGGAATATAAAATTATTGTCAACTCATGTAATCTCATTGCCCTCTAAGACCATACAACCATCTTGGCCAACCAAACCTCACATAAACTCGTGTTCTGTTAAATGACCACACATGATATGCGGAAGATATTCACGATGGTGTGAGGCCAACTCAACGAGTGACCTTTGAATCTCAGTATCCTATGATGGTAGTCATATAATCCCCACCCAACATGGGATAATAATATTAATAATGTTAATGATAATTATATTAATAATAATACTAATAATATAAAACATAATATTAATATTAATATTAATAATAACAACATTTAAAGGATTAATTATGTTACATTAATAGTATTAATAATATTAATGACATTAACAACATTAATGTAATAATTAGATAAAATAGTATTATTACAAATAATAATTCATCTTACATTTAATGATATTATTATAATATTATATTATTCTTATTAATCTTATTAACAACATTAACATTCTTACTAATATTAAGGTTACTCACAACATTTAAGAAATGTCATTAACAACAACAACAACAACAACATCATCTTTATGTAATAACATTAATATTAATAATATTATTATATGTAACAACTCATCTTATTATAATATTTTAATATTATCACTAATGTTACTACTTTCATGTTATTATTAATACTAGTACTATTAATAACATTTAAGAAATAATACTAATATTAATAACATAAACATATCAACATTACTAATATTAACATTAATAATATTATTGCTAATGTTAATATTATTAATAATCTTTTTAACGTAAATAATATTTAAAACACAATATTAAAATTAAAACAAAAATTATTAATATTAACAACAATATTAGTAGTGACATCATTAATAACATTAACAATGTTACATTATTAACAATAATAACATAAATAGACTATTAATATCATTAATATAATAATATTATTATACATTAAAAATCAACTTGTTATAATATAATAGTGTTACTATTAATGTCAATGTTATTATCAATACTAATGTTATTAATAAAACTTATCTAATAACACTAATATTAACAATAATAATACATAATAATTTGATATTACAATATGATGAAAAACCCTGATGTTGCACAATGATGCAGGTTACCTTACAAGACATTTTTATGAGCATATCCTCACATTGCATTTAAAGAACACCCTTCACCCTTCACTGACACCACATTGTCATGCAATCCAAGAAAAGCTAACATCAATATGTGACAAACATCTCCCAACATTACAATGTGATGTAAATTACCTAATGTCACGTTATGACATACAAAACCCTTTGTCACAATGTATGTACAAATTCCAACATCAGAATGTGACGAACATAACCCAATGTTGTAATGTGACCAAACTAATACATCATTGCAATATTGCAAACATATCCAACGTCACAATATGATGAACATAATATACCATCAGAATGTACTCAATGGAACTATATATGAAAACATATTCAACCATATACCACATGCTCAAACATGGTCTACCTTAGTCATCATTGTCAACCATGTTCAATAATGGAACAACATAGCCAACCATGAGCAAACATGGCCAACCATTGTCAAACATGGTTATGAATCAACAACCATTCTCAATCATAGCTAACTTCAAACAACATGGCCAACCATGATCAAGAGGTAAATCACGGTCAACCAGGGACAATTCATTAAATGTTGTCACAAGTTGACATAACTAATTTGGATGGTCAACACAGTCTAACACTAGCCATAGTCAACGTGGATTCCATGGTGATCCATGGTCACCATGAGCATTATGCTAAACAACAATCATCTATAGGTAAGCATAGTCAATGGTGGTCCACCATATTTTTCATGGTTAACCATGTTGAACAATGGAACAACATAGCCAAGCATTACCAAACGTGGCCAACCATGGCTAGAAATGGTTATGTATGGAAAACCATTGTCAAGCATACATAACTTTAGACAACATGGTAAACCATGATGAAGAGGTCGACCATGGTCTTACATTATTAAAATTTATATATCTAATTTGGATGGTAAACCCATTCTAACAACAACCATAGCCAACATTGGTACCATGGTGAACCATGGTCACCATCACCATCATGGTTGACCACAATCATCTATAGGTAAATATTCATAAATAATAGTCTACCATAATAAACATGGGAATCATGTTCAACCATATTCAACCATGGACATCATGCTTAATAATGTGTTCATTATTCATCACATTGCAATGACATTTATTTTTTTTCACATTGTGATGATGAGTATTAATTGTCACATTTCAACGGCAATTTTTCTTCATCACATTACAATGATATTTGTTTTTCATAAAATTGAAATGACATTTGTTATTCCTCACATTGCAAAAATGTTTATTATTCTTCACATTGTGATGTTGTTAGTTGTTCAACACATTGTGACATCATTTGTTCCTTGTCACATTAACATCATTTTTTTGTCACAAATCACACCACAATATTTTGAACAACACATTATGGCGCAATGAGTTTAACAAAAATGATGGTCAACAGTTTGTTCATTATTCAACACAATGAATGCATTATAGACATTATTGATAAATGCACAATGCCATCAATGGACAAAAAAAAAATTGTTAAACATGATCAACCAAATAAGGTATGTCAACTATTGACAATGTTTGACCATGGTTCTTGAATTTCCCATGGTTGACCATGGTTGATCATTTTGTTTGAAGTCAACTATTCTTTACAAAGGTTTTCCATACATAACCACGTTTAACCATGTTTCCCATGTTTTCTTATGGATGGGCATGTTGTTCCATTATTGGAAATGGTTGAAGTCACATTAACATCATTTTTTGTTCATCATAAATGCATTAGAATGTATTGAATAAGAAATGATGCCACATGTGACGAACAACAAACAATATTGCAATGCGATCAATATTAAACTTTTTCACAATGTGACAAACAAAAAAGGCTAGTGCAATTTGACTAATAATATCTACCACAATGCGATGAACAATAATTTCCATTGCAATGTTATGAATAATGAACAAAATCACAACATGACAAGCTATGTCATAATGTGGTGAATATTACACATCATCACAATATGTGGAACAAGAAATGATTAATTAACATCATCCTATTTTCTTGAATAAGATACGACATATGCAACATACTATGGGTTTGTTGTGGTTGATATACATTAACATAGTCTTTATTGTCAAACATGTTCACACATAGTTAATCATTGCCAACATAGTCAAACATGGTTAGAAATTATCAATGTTACAATGGTAAATCATGGTCACAATGATCAAAAGTTACAAGATGGTTGGCCATAGTTAACATCATCACATAGTCAACATAGTGAACCATAGTCATCACATCTAACATAGTCAACCATAGTCAACATATCCAACATAGAAAACATGACCCTTTATAATTAACCATAGCTAACTTTGTCAAACATAGTTAACCTTATTTAATCATGCCTGAAACAACTCAATAGTGTTTTTCCATGGTCCCCTTAGTTTAGCATGGCCACCATGACGATCCATGGACATCCATGGTCAATGACTTTGTTAGGAATAGTCAACATGCTCAACCATATTAAATTATTATTAAACATTTCTAACCATGGTCAACCATTCTCCTATATTGATATTCATGATTGAACAAGTTGACCATGGTCAAACATGGACAAGAAGTTCAACCATATTAAACCATGCTCAAACTAGTTCAACAATGGTCAACCATGGTTTACATGGTCATTAATGGTTAACCATAATTGATCATTATCAATCGTTGTCACTAATGGCTTATGACGTTCACCTATACTCAATCAATATTAAACCTTGGTCGACGATTTCTCAATCCTCATCAACCTTGTCAACCATGGTCAACCATCATCAACCATTATTGACCTTGGTTAACCCTCTTCAACTATCATCAACCATGGTCAACCATAGTCAGCAAGTTGTCAGCAATGGTCAACTAGTCAATAATGGTTAATCATAGTGAGTCGTGTGTTCACCATTGTCAATGATAGTTAGCCTTATTTAACCATATATTGACCATAGTCAACCATAATTATTTTTAGTTAGCAATAGTCAACCATGGTACATCATGGACAACTTAAGGAACTATGGTCAACTAATGTAAACCATAGTCAAACCATTTTGTGATAATGGTATGCATGATAAACATCCTTAATAGTTCTCAACCATGGGCAACATGAGTGAACATAGTCAACCATGGTCAACCATAATCATGTATATGTAAAGATTGACAACATTAATCAACCATGTACACCCATAGTCAGCCACATGTTGACCATAGTAAAATTTGTTTGGCCAAGATCAATTGGGATAAAACATGTCTGAGAACACTCGGCCATGTACATAAATGGTTAAACATTGCACTCATTGTCTTTCATGTTCAACCATATGTCACACGGAATGAGTCGTTCTTGCGGACAAGATCGACCTCCCTAGTATCTAATGATATCTAGTGATAAGCAAGCCAATCAAAAACTATCTTTCTCTAAATATGCAATTTATAAACAAAGGAAAACAAGTGTTTTAGGCCTACCTTGGGTCCAATGCAAGTTTGTGGAAGCCTCGCTCCTTTGATCCAAATGAGCTCCCTTGTAGCGAATCTGCAAACACAAACAAGCACACAAATTAAATAGCACCTGAAAAGCCAATATCATAAAGCATACTTATCATGATGATCAAGGAATTCATGAAACAAATGACATAAGAAAATTTGTTGAGAAAAATGAATCTGATTGTATTAATTCAAGTCAAAGAAGAACTTTACAACCTGTGCCTTGATGTTGTACAAGCTCCTCCCAGGGTCCAACAAGAAGTCTCCTCTACTTTGACAAGTTTCACTCTCTTCCCAATGAAGCCAAAAGGTATGTGATCTCTCCTCTCAAGCTTAACTAGGAAGTCTCAATTCCACCAGCATTTACCCTAAAAAATGTTCAGCTTCTAACCCCCCTAGCAACCAGCCCAATGCCTTAATTTATAGTGCAATGGAAGGAAGTTACTAGGTCCTCTTTCAAAGGGATAAAGCCCTCCTTCAAAGGGATAGCTCCTCTCATCAAGGGATTAGCTCCTTCTCTTTTGGGATGCATGAACCACCTAAGAGCGAACTATCCACGTCAAAATTCCTTCTAGAATCATCTAGAATTAACCCAAAGTGAGTTTTTTAGAATAAACTTGCGCCTTTTTGACTTTCACAGGGGTCTGCACCCACTCCTTTAGAGACAGAGCCGGTAGGTCTGCAGGTAATGTGAACAGGGGGTGCGGGACCACAGGCAACAGTGAGAGAAAGTGCGGAACCAGAACTTTGTTGATTTTTAATGTCTTTCTCTCATTTCCAAAGCTTGACATGAAGAGCTAAGGTCTGAGACTTGCTTAGGAGGATAGTATAAGTGATGATAGACCCATACTGACTGCAAATAGTCATGGTGACAATATTTTTGTGTAGCAGATTTCCCTCTAAAGTGCGAAGTCTGTAGTAGATGAGGATTTCTTTTATCATCTAGGAAGAGTGATGTACTTTATCATTTCGAGGATCATCTTGTGGAGAGCCCGGTTGGAACCTGTAAAAACATTCAATGCAAAATATATATATGAGATCATATCATCGCTGAGGTAGGCATTCCCATACTTAGATCAAAACTGACTAGAAAACTAAATACTGCTCTGATATAGGAATGATCTTGTAATACATCACAAGTATAGACACGTGTAGACATAGTATGGACGCAGCCATCTGTTTATGAATAGTCCACAGTATAATGAATACAAAATTCCTCGCAGCCTGGATGGTGGAAACTAGATCCAGGGTCTTCATTTCTACTTCCCAAAATAGTACGATTCTATCCATGAGAATGAATGTGTTGAAGTCAAACATGGTAGAAACCACTTGATTACCAATCAATGATGTAAACTATTAACAAGTGTGAGAGAAACCACCAGTAATGTCAATGGCTCTCAAATTACTCAGTACAATCCATGAGATGTGAATAGATGTGTTGATGTCGAACATGTCACGGAATCCATTGATCGAAGGTCAATGATGCAACCTATCATCGAAGGCGAGAAACCTACCATTAAGGCATGCAGATCCCAAGGTACTGACGATTTCTAGATCATCTTTCTAGATAATGAGCTGAAGTCGATAGAAAGCGATCTGTCGTAGGCAAGCCCACAACACGGAATCATAGATCAAGTTTGAAGAAATTTAGTTGCAAGGACTGACTCAGGGATGGTCAAGATGGATGATAGATATTTTTCAGATGAATGGCTTATTTGCACTGACCTCTTGAACACATGACGACACAGCAGATGGTTTGGTGACAATTGACCCAAAGTTAATACCTAGAAACCAGCTGAAGACTTTCAATGTTGTTTGATCAACTGTTAGGCAAAGGATTTCCCAACCCAGGTGAATAAAAGTGTTGTGTTCAAGAGTGGTTACAAAGTATGACAAACAGGCTCATTTTTCTCTCTTTTCCCCCACTATTTCTGGCAAGTACCTCTTTATTTTTGACAAGCTTGAGGAGGATAACATTTGCTTGATTATAAGCTCATCCTTCGAATCAGTCCAACTTAGTTTAAATTCGAACCCTAGGAAGCAGTGGTCCGTTCCTGTTTGTAATTGAACAGGTCCTTTACTGTTAAATTTTAACGAGTCCAATATAGGAGAAACTCGGCATTTTTCAATTTTAGAGAGTCTGAAAAAACTTAAGAAGACTCCATGGTTGTCCTTTTTCGTAAATTTGTGTCTCCCAAGCCCGAAAAAGTATAAAATAATACTTGAGAGAACTGCTTGATCATTACGACCAAGGAGTACTTTTTGTAATTAGTGCCTCTGACCCGAAAAAATAAAAAAGCGATCAATGACACGTCGTTTTATAACCAATATCGAATTTGAAACGACAAAAATCGGTAATATTTTCATGTTTTTACGGTTAGAAAAAGAGCTGTAAGTGGACTTTCTTTTTAGTTCCATTTTAACGAGTTTAAAAAGAAAAACTCAGTGATCTTTTCATGTTTTAGGAGTCAGAAAAGAGCTTAAAGGTGACTAATGTTTTTTTGTCGAAAATGATTGATTTCGCCTGAAAAATCCGTTATCCTGAACAAAAACTCAAACACTACTCATACCTGTTTAAAATGGATAAAAATGCTACAAAAGTTACCTTTCTAAAGTGAAACATAAACAAATTAACAACTCATTTATTCAAAAAACTTATAAAAAGGGCTTCCGTCAATTCATTTTTACCGTTTGAGTTTTGGGTGAGAAAATAGATCTTTTGGTCAGAAACTTCCCGTGAAGATTGTGGAAAATCCGTCTGTTGGAATCGAGCGCCGTCTCCTCTAGGCAATCCACATCATCCCACTCTTTAATTTCATCCGTTTCAAATTTGTTTTTAGGTTTTAATTTCATTTTTTGAGGATTTTTAGGCTAGAAACCCTCACGCGGGGGCCCGCAGGCACAACACAGGTAGCCTGCGGACCCCGACTTTTTCGCAATGGGGAAAAAGTCAGGGGTTCGCACTTGCCGTGAAGGCAAGGTGTGGACCCACACACTGTCTCCAACAGAGAGGGTGTGGTCCCTGCAACAAGGGTTTTTAACCCTAAATTTCTCAAAATTCACCCAAAAACTTTGCTTTCAGACATTCTAATTCGCCTTTTTGTTGGATGTAGAGTATACATCATGCTTGATTGGCGAGAACGGGAGCATGAGGACGTAGATCTTGCCGCGATAAATCATCAACCTTCGATTGATGCATTGAAGGCATGCGGCTTATACAAATTCTGGGCCATACCTGGCATGAGGGCCCAGGTGGACTTCTTGCAGTGGCTGGTAGACAGGTGGAGCATACAGGACCAATGCTTCTTCATTGGTGGTCACCAGCTCGAAATAGAGCCAGCAGACATATACTTTTTGACTGGTTTTCCTAAGAGAGGTGAACATTTGACTCTATTCGGGACTAGGCCAGGTGGCCAGTCTGTCGATAGCCTCCGGCTAGAGTTCTGTAACAACCAGACTAGAGACAAAGGGATAGAAATCAAAACCATATCCCTTCCTGAACTCATGGTAATCGCATTTACTATTACTAGGCTTTGCAGGAGTACAACACTACATATAGCCACTAGATCCCAAATGTGGATGGCAGTTGACTGCTTTCGAGGCACCATCTTCAACTGTTGTGATGCTATGTTGGCTAATGTAAAAGGCCAACTGACTAGAACCACGAACGGACAACTGAAGACCTTTGGATATGGTGCTTTAGTTGTGAGCTTTGGTCTGGAGAGGGTCCCAATGTTTGTCCCACAGCACCTCACTGTTGGAGCTAGACTTCCTTGAGAGCCCAAACTGATGCGATGGGTTGCAGTTATGGCCCGTCATCCTGAGGAGGGGATAGAGGTCGTTTGATTCACACCTGAGTATTTCCATTGGTTGGAAAACAACTTTTTTGCTATTCAGGACTTTCCTTACGCTGGGGTAGATTTTCGCGGTGACCCAGACATGGCTCTTCCACTAAGAGAGCAATGGGATGACTCAGGTAAAATCATTTTCAACATTTTCCTAATTTATTTTTTTTTGTTTTTATCTCGTCCCAAAATTGATAGTAAAAGCTTCAAATGCAGATGTGGGTCCACAGCGACCAGCCGCTCTCTGGCCTTACGAGAGGAAAAAACCAGCTGCAGTGGCACCAGCCCCATAGGACGAATCAGTAGAGACCTTGGCCGAATTGGAGAGCCATCTAGAGCATTTCACAGCAGACATTCCAGAGACCGGCATAGATAACATTCCTCTTCGAATACAACACTATGTGATTGGGGTCCCAGGACCTTTCAGGAGGTTCCTTTGTAAGGTGGCCCGTACAATGATTTCTTATCGATATCATCACCAGTGATAGGATGATCACCTATTGTAGACACATATGACATTTTTTGCTTTTTGTACTATCATTTTTTCCGATCGTAAGGTGTTTTTCAACCTATGATCGAGGAAGATGTATATTTTGACACACTCCTATATTATACTATATCACTATTACCGGCTTATCTTGTAAAACATGTTATGGAATGCTTTTAAATTTATTTGTATGATTATTGTAAATGTCTACTTAACATTCGAGAAGCAATTGCATCTGCTAATGTATTTAAAGATCTTGGAATATGTTGATATTCAATATAGTCAAATTCATGTTCCAAGAGATGCACTCTCAAAAATAATCTCAATAGCACTGGATTTCTAATGGCATATACTCTATTAAGCTGTAATACAATGAGTTCAGAATCTAACCTCACTATCAAACTCCGAATCCCAAATGAAATAGATTCAGATAATAACTCAATCACTGCACTATACTCGGCAATGTTGTTTGTTGTTTGACCGAGGCTTACCCCATGCATAGATACCAACTCGTCAGAGGGCGAATAGATAACCCAAGCTACAGAAGAAATGTTCCATGTATTACAACAAGCACCATCAACAAAACCAAGGTATGTTTGGAGAGGCATCGACATCTTCAATATCAAGAGTAAAACCAAGATAAGCAGGAATAATGATGAAAAATGCTCTCTAAGCTAAGCACACTTTTTAAACTAAAACACACCACCTAGAAAGAAAACTAACCTAATTAAAAATCTCCACACCCATATTTAAGCATAATACCTCTTCACGTAAAGACCATTTCTGGGTTTACCTAAATAGACCCCGTCAAAGTCTACCAATTCATAGGCTCCTTTTGCCAGCTTTCGCTTGACAACATAGGGACCATGCCACATAGGAACGAATTTCCCAGCACCTAATTTATCATTTGCTTGATCGTATAATAAAACTAGGTCTCCTTCCGAAAAATTTCGAGGGGTCACATTTCGATCATACTGAGCTTTAATACGTTTTTCATGAGTTTCAATCGCCAATGCAGCATCACGTCGATTCTCATCTAGCTGAGCCAAGTATAACAAACGTTTTTCCTCTTCGGAAGTGGCTGGAAGTAACTGGATGGCCATTTGCAATGACGGGATTTCGCATTCAATGGGTAACATAGCTTCGAGGCCATAAACTAGTTGGAAAGGAGTGAACCCTGTTGACGTTTTTATTGAGGTTTGATACGTCCAAAGCACTGAAAATAGCATGTTATGCCAATTCGACCTATGAATCCCAATGATTCGTCGGGTCATGATGACTAGAAATTTGTTGATGGCTTCAACCAGATCATTAGCTTGTGGATGATATGGAGTTGAACTATCGTGACGCAAGCCAAGCTGGCCTGTAAGTTCAGTCATCATAACGTTTCGAAAATGACACCCATGATCAGTGATAATCACTTGTGGAACACCAAACCTAGAAATTATATGATTGAACACGAAAATCGCAGCTGTTTTTCCGTCTACCTCAAATGTAGGCATCGCCTCGGCCCACTTGGTAAAATAATCTACCACAAGGATGATATACGCATGTCCCCCAGCCGAGTGAGGGTTACATGTAATAAAATCGATACCGCATTTTGCAAATGGACTGACAACAATTATAGGGTGGAGAGGAGTAGGTGGAGCGTGCATATTTCGATAAAAAATTTGGCAGTTGTGGCATTTTCGGACAACGTTAATACAATGTTTAAACAAGGACGGCTAGAAGTAGCCAGCGCGCAATATCTTTTGGGCTGTGGCATACCCAGACATATGACCGCCACATGCTCTAGAGTGACAGTCATTGAGAACCCTTTCAGCTTCCTCATGAGTTAAACAACGTCGAAAAACAGAGTCCGCCCCACGACGATAAAGAGTATCTCCAATAATTCTAAATTGTTGGGATTGGAATCGTATTTTTTGATGTTTTGACCTTGAAATTTATGGCCGAAAGGATTGGGTCTAGAGATAAACGATGATATCCCCATACCATGGATCTAAAGTGCTGATTAGAAACAAGGATTTGTCCGTAATGGGCTCCTCCGCCACAGTTTTCGTGTCAACGCCTGGGAAGTCACACATTAACTTCGCAAAGACTAAAGATTTCTTTGACTTAGAATTTTCAAATTCCAAGTCGAACTCCTGCAGGATCACAATCCATTTGGAGTACTTGCCCCATAGCAATTTCTTGGTAAAAATATAGATCATAGGGTTGCAATCAGAAATTACTGTAGTTTTACATAGTAAAATGTAATGACGAAAATGTTGGACATCTTGAACAGTTGCCAATGCCAATTTCTCCACATGTGAGTATTTTAGCTCAGTCGGATTTAAAGTTCGACTAAGGTAATATATCACATGTTCAGTACCGAATTCATCTTCCTGAACTAACACCATTCTGATGGTGGAATGGGAAGCGGCGAGATACAAGAAGTAGTCCTGGTTGTAGTTGGGAGGATGCAATAACGGTGCATGGGTCAACGCATGTTTTAGCGCATCAAAATATTTAGTAGCTATCTCATCCCAAAAGAATGGATTATTCTGTTTCAACAACCGGGTAAAACCCTTTGTGATCTTGGCGTAGTTAGGAATGAAACGACGTAAAAGGTTTGCTTTCCCTTGCAAACTTTGGAGTTGGCGAAGACTCGAAGGAGGAGGCAATTTGACAATAGGTTCAACCTCGAGGGATCGACGTGAATCCTGGCTTTCGAAACAACAAACCCCAGTAACCGACGCGTTTCTATACAGAAAACACACTTGTGCGGATTCAACCTAATCCGATAATGCCTACACCTCATAAAGATTGCTCGTAAATGGATGAGATGATCAGCTCGATGTAATGAATGAGCAGGAAAATCATCGAGATAGGGTTGCACAATGTGCTTGATGTTATGAAACGCGTAAGACATGGCCCGTTGAAAATTTGCCCGGCGTTCTTGAGCCCAAAAGGTAATTTGCACATTGTAAGCAAATGTCCCCCATGGACAAATGAAAGCCGTTTTTGGTTGATCAGAAGGTAGAATATTGATTTGATTGTATCCAGAAAAACCATCCATGAATGAAAATATTTCACTATCAGCACAATCATCAATGATTTGATCGATATAGGGAGTTGGGTAATTGTCTTTTGGACAGGCTCGATTAATGTCCCTATCATCGATACATATTCTTATTGTCCCTTGCTTTTTGTTAATAGGAACAATATTCGATACCCAATCCGTTAATGGAATCAAATAAATGAAACCTGCTTTGAGTAATTTTTCAACTTCTGCTTTAATAGCAATAGCTTTTCTCGGGTGGATCTGACGCAAACATTGCCGAACGGGTTTAGCATCCGGGTAAGTTCTGATTTCATGAACAACAATTGCTGGGTCAATTCCTGGCATTTCCTCATATGACCAGGCAAACACATCGCGGAATTCTTGAAATAGGGCCTTATATATTTGCATTTCATCTTCCGTACACGAGGCACCTATATGAATGTTTTCAACAATTCCAGGCTTAACCAAAATATCAATAGGAATTGTTCGAGAAATGTTTCCCAAATTTAACTCTGAATCAGGATTTTTCATTGGATTTTGAGGTTCCTTGACATATTCAGTCATAAAAATTGATGAAAAATCATTTTCAAAACGATCACTCTCGGGTAAAAATGAAGATCTATGATGAAGATCTTCCCATGGTAAATCATCGACACATAGGATTTCGCGAATTTGCTCATCAGTGTGAACAAGTTCGGAAAAAATTGTTGAATCCGAGTTTGATGTTGAAAGTGATTCCTCATGGACCACATTCATTAAGTCAATTTTGGTTGAAGATGAGTCGGAAAGCGACTACACGGCTTGATACGCAATTTTATATGGACTCAAAGGCATAACATCACTGAATGAGTCTATCTCAGATTCAGAAGGTACGATCCAAGGATCGTCATAAACAATGGTGTCTGACGAAATCAAATGAATGGTTGCAGTAGAAGACGATGCGTTGATAAGAGGAAAAGGAAAAGTTCCTAGTAAACCAGAATCTTTAACTAGTCCTACTCCAACATCCTTATAAGGGATAATTGTTTTGCCGACATGCTAAATACTTTCAGAAGAGGCTGGGTCAGATGAAAAGTAAGTCAGATGGTCTATAGTTATGATCTTTCCATTATGAGGGAACTTTATAAGCCGAAAGACCGATGAAATGACAACTGTCATAGCATAAGACCAACTACGACCCAAGAGAAGGTTGTAATCTAGAGGGGCATCAACCACCTCCACATCCAGATTAACAGTTTTTCTTTCAACCCCGATAGGTATATCCTGTAGAATGCCAAAAGGATGAAACCCACAGCCATCAAAGGCCTTTAGAATCGTTGGGGATTGATTTAGCGAAGGAGAACCAAGTGATCTCCAACACTGTATCGACATAATACACGTTGAGGCTCCCTCATCAATCACAGTCCTATAAAAAGGTCTGTTTTTGACTAACACTGGGATCTGGAAAGCCATTTGATGAGGTAAGAGTGGTGTACTATTTTCTAGATCAAAAATTATAAGGTTCGAGTCCTGAACATCAACAGCTCCTATAGCTGACAATAGTAATTTACCCTGTGCTGGACATGATTGCAGCACTTCTAAAGCTGACATTGCTGAAGGTGAAATAGCCAAATATTCAACAATGTTATAGTTCTGAGCCGCTCTCACATGTGGATTGAAAGCTGACTTCCGAAGTATGCCCTTGGCAGGCGGTTTTATTACTAAGTCTGGGTTAGGTTTCTCGATCTGTAGCGGATCGGAACCAGGAGCTGAAGTTGATGGGTTAGAATGAGAAGATTCTGCTTCTTTACCATCAACAGGACTTTTACTTCCATAATCATGCGATCGAGTCGCAATCCTAACATGGGACATCATCATTATGGGTTCTTCGGAGGCATTTGAAGAAGAACCTATCATCTTACTGTCTTGACTTGGAAATGGATCCTTCAAAACAGCAGGCGTTTGGGAACCTTTGACAATTTTCGCAACCTCTACACGATGAGGGCAGTCTCTTGTAAAATTCTCTTCATCACAAATGAGACAAGGATAACGAGGTTTGTGTTTCTCATCATTTGATTCCGCTTTTTCTGGTTTCTCTTTTGAATTTTTATCTGTTTTATTTTTCTTCTTCCCTTTCATCTTACTGCCGGATTTTGATTTGGCTGTAGCTGACTCTACAACATGAATATCGGCAGAAATTTCCATGGAAGAATCTCCAGTCAGGGAATCTAGCAAGGTTATGATAGGAGAAGAATTCTTGGAAGATTTCTTCTTACTTTTTGTATTAACCGTACCAATCATACCATCAGTGGCATGAGACCTTGAAGGAGCTGTAGCGATTTGATTTTGCTTAGGAAGATCAGGGATTTTCTCGTGTAGCATACCTGACTGCATATAAACTAAGTCAAGGTACTGAGCTTGAGCAATTACTTGCTCCTCAGTAATGACTCCAGCCTTAGCTACATCCTCTGTGATCTTTGGCAATAAAGATTTTACAAACCTTTCAGCTAAGATCTGATCCGGAATAAAAACCTTCACTAAACGCCGTCGACGTCTCCATTCATAAATGTGATCTAAAATGTAAGTGGAAGTTGAATGCTTTAATGAAATTAATAATTCTGTGCCATTGTCATATCTGACTGGCAACTGAAAATGAGTTAAAAATGAACTAGCTAGCTAACTACAATTATAAAAAGTGGCTCGCGGTAACTCAATGTACCACTTGGCCGCAAGACCAATTAGAGTGCACTGGAAAAACCTTAAACGGATTGAATCATCTGAAATGGAATTAGACGCACACCAGAGGTGATAAGTCATCACATGGTTCGACGGGTCCTCTCCTAATTTGCCTTCAAACTTAGGAATATCACTAGGCAACTTATTCGGCATTAGCGGCCAAAACGGAAGATAGTTAATGGGATCGTTCGTAAGGCGCGACAAGTCAGGCAAGTTCAAAGTTGCGATAAATGATAACTAACGATTAGGGTCCCTAAATCTCTACGTCATGAGACCAGCCCCGGGAGGAGGATATCCAAGATAACTAGGAATTGGTATCACATTTGGGATATTATATCCTCCCGGAAAACCAGGATTAACCGGACCATACTGGGGTTGTTGAGGTTTTTGATATGTATACCCAGGGTATGGTTGATACTAATAGACTGGCTGCTGCACAGCAAGACCGAATTGGTATTGTCCCTGGTACAGTTGATAAGTAAATTGAGGTTGACTTGTGACAACCGTACTTGAACCAGGTTGTCCTATAGGCATTTGAACCAAAGTTTGAATTATGGATCCAGACTGAGGTAAAGATGTCTGAGGAGTTGATAAAGGAACAGTAGAAACCGGAGCTATCGATACTCCAGAAGTAGGTGGGGTAGATTGAATAGATGTTGCAGCAGTTGCAGTAGCCATTTAAGGCGGAGTACGAGGCGTACTAGGCCCAAGATGAGAAACTACAGAAGGTACATAAGTTTGAATAGTAGACTGGACCGGTTGCTGGGGCGAACCAGAAACCAAGGGTTGTCCAGTTTGAGATGACAACTGTACATTCGGTTGCAAGACCTGCTGAGTTTGAGATGGATCCCACACTAAGTTCATTAAGGGGTACGGACCCATAATAGGTTGAGAATATTGAGGACCATAACCAGGTTGAGGGTAGGGTTGATAATTCAAAGGTACATTTCCAGTTCCTTGAACATATGATTGACCGGAATGTGTTTGGAAACCTTAGTTCGGGTACTGACCTTGAGGTTGATAACCTTGAGGCACGTACTGATACTAGGGTTGACCTTGAGGTACATATTGATATTGGGGTTGACCTTGAGGTACATATTGAGTCTAGGGTTGACCTTCAGGAACGTATTGTCCTGTAGGTATGTACTGTCCTTAAGGTTGCCCCCCAGGCGCAAATTGGGTACCTTGAGGTTGCCCCCCAGGCGATAATTGAGAACTTTGAGGTTGCCCCACAGGCGGTAACTGGCCACCTTGAGGTTGAGGATTAGGAATAGTACATGACATCATGAGAATATATTCTACACTCAACGGCTTAGTTCCGTTGTTTCCAGTTAATAGCCCTTGTTCAATAGGTTGAGGAGACGCTCTCGAAAAAGTACCAGTAAGTGACTAATACCCAGAGGGAACAGAAGGACCACCGTACAAAAAGGATTCTGGAGATTGAGAAAACATGGACGACTGTCTTGACATATTTAACGGAGGATAGTAACCCCTAGGTGTTGGGTGAAAAGGAATACGAGGTGGTGAAAAACTTAGTCCCGGGTTTTCCAAAAAATTGGTCAATGAAAGATACCAAGCACTGCTCCTAGGTGGACTGTAAAAGATTGATTCACGCTCCCTAAGTTCTATAACAGGTTGATTTTCAAGGATAGGGATACCTTCTTCTTCCGGAGTAGCAAGTTCTTCAATAGCTATAAGTCCAGAAGGAAGATTTTGGGTAATTATTCTTTCTACCCTGGGTGAACCAGGACCACTAGAAGTTGGAGAGGTAAATCCCGATGTTGGAGTAGCAGCAAATTCACTTTCAGGTTCAGATATTTCAGGTTCCTCACCTAAATCACTAGTAGATGAAAAACTACTAGTAACTTCAGAAACAGACACAGATTGTGGATTATAATCTGCTACTAAATCTTGATAATCAGGATGTACCACTAAAGAAGATTATCCTTCTTCAGGTGACCCAACTCTACTGTCTATAGGAGTTACAAGGGCTCTTAACCCTTCAGGCTAGCTCGATGAAAACTCAGGAGGTTGGCCCTGAAGTCTATGAGACTTCGTCGGTAATTCAGCCACGATTAAATGTTTTAACTACTTCACACGCAAACAAAGTAAAATATCAATGAAAACCACCTAAAGCCTCTAAAGAACCAAACAAATTTGAATCACATGCCTAAAGAATCTAGGAGATCAAACCACACACAAATAGTAACTTTCCATACTGAAAACACTAGTTGGTGATGAAATCCAACGTTGTAGAGTTCAATACAGAAATGGCGGTTGGAACAGTTACCCCGGCAACCTACTTCATGAATAGACTGGCACAAGTTCCTCCACTAAATCGTCTCGAGTGAAGAGAAACCCCCAGAAAATCCAAGTGAGTCTAGCCGACGTCTGCTCCAGGTACAGTGGGATCTTCCCTCCACCATCACCTTAGGAAGAATCCTATAGAATATAGTCACTATGGTTACCAACGTAAACAAATATACCTGGGGGAACAGTCTACGATCCGATACGCATTCAAAGGCAGAGTAACAAGCTCAATCCCCTTGAAGGCTCCTTGACATAATCCAAGGTTTACCAACAAGTGACCCCAGGCTCCTCGACAATGGTTAATCTGAGGTTTACTGTTTTTAATACGTGAATATCTGGCGTCGTTCCCAATGAGGAAGGATTGATTCCCACACTGGTTCAGACACGATCCCGTGCTTCTCCTTTAAGAGGAGCTTTCCCAGAGCATAGATGTAACAATTGGATTTTTTCTCCTACCGCAAGATACAACTACTTGTTTGTTTTACTGTCTTCGAGAGTTAATTACTCCCTACTCCAAGACACTAGCCTACGCTATGTTGGTGTAATAGAGCCCTAGAAATAAAAGATTACTAGATAGATTTTACTTTAAGCGTTATTTTTATTGGTTTTTGTTTAAGTCAAGAGGTGTGGAGATGAAACTTTTGGTGTGAAGACTCGAATCAAAATCACTAAAAAATGCACTTAAGATGATAAGCAATCTTTTCCCTTCAATGAATTTCTAGCTAGGAAAGAGTTTGAGAATGCAAATGGTTGTAAACACAAATCTTTTCCTTAACAAGCAAATCAAAAGAAGAGCTTTTTGTCTTTTCCAATGCACTCAAAAGGAGACAACTAGTTATATTCACAAAAATTTCCCTTTTTTTTCAAACACTCAAATACTACAAAAACAAACTTTTTCCAAAAGATATTTTTTTTATTTTTTATAAAACACTCAAAACTATGGAAAATTCTAATCTTGAGATCTATAAACTATAAAAAACTATTTGAAGTAAAATCTTACAAGATGTCTTTTCAAGTATGTTTTACTTAGCTATAAGCAAACTAAGGACTAATTTGTCCAGAATCACAAATCAGTAAAAAAACAACCAATTTTTGTTTTCTTTTCTAAAAATGAAATCCAAACTTTTAACACAAGTCTTTTCGAAGTTTCACAATGAGAAACACAAGATGGATTCCTCAACAAAGGTAGATTTTGCAAATGGTCAGACTCATAAGAAGGCCAATAAAAACTAAGGTGATCTGAGGCTTCTACAGCTTCTAAGCTCTGAGCTACTACAAGACCAAAATGAAAATCAAGCCCGACAACCAAAACTTCTAGGAATTTCACCTAAAACCCTAACACCAATGGAATTAACCTAAGAAAAGTTCCTGACAAGTTACATGCAGGTCTGGGTAGGGGATAACAACATCTAAACAAAAACTAAGCTGACTGAAAGAGAAAATCTTAAGTTTTTTAAAATTTTAGTAGGGTCCGCAGGCCCGCAGTTCACATAGGTGCGGTACCGCTCTGTGTGAAAAGCAAAAGTGCGGATAGGTCCGCACTGTGTTGCAAGCCGAGGGTGCGGTCCTCTCCCAAAGTTATGAAAAACAAAAAATAATATAAGATCTACTAAATCTACTCAATTCCACACACAAAAAGCCAAAAACAGAAACAAAAAGACAGTTTCTCAGGTAAAAGTAAAGCAAATAAAGAAATCAAGTCCCCAATATGGTCGCCATTTTGTCACACGGAATGAGTCGTTCTTGCGAAAAAGATCGACCTCCCTAGTATCTAATGATATCTAGTGACAAGCAAGCCAATCAAAAACTATCTTTCTCTAAATATGCAATTTATAAACAAAGCAAACAAGTGTTTTAGGCCTACCTTAGGTCCAATGCAAGTTTGTGGAAGCCTCGCTCCTTTGATCCAAATGAGCTCCCTTGAAGCGAATCTGCAAAGCAAAAACAAGCACACAAATTAAATAGCACCTAAAAAGCCAATATCATAAAGCATACTTATCGTGATGATCAAGGAATTCATGAAACAAATGACATAAGACAATTTGTTGAGAAAAATGAATCTGATTATATTAATTCAAATAAGAGAAGAAATTTACAACCTGTGCCTTGATGCTGTACAAGCTCCTCCCAGGGTTCAACAAGAAGTCTCCTCTACTTTGACAAGTTTCACTCTCTTCCCAATGAAGCCAAAAGGTATGTGATCTATCCTCTCAAGCTTAACTAGGAAGTCTCAATTCCACCAGCATTTACCCTAAAAAATGTTCAGCTTCTAACCCCCCTAGCAACCAGCCCAATGCCTTAATTTATAGTGCAATGGAAGGAAGTTACTAGGTCCTCCTTCAAAGGGATAAAGCCCTCCTTCAAAGGGATAGCTCCTCTCATCAAGGGATTAGCTCCTTCTCTTTTGGGATGCATGAACCACCTAAGAGCGAACTATCCATGTCAAAATTCCTTCTAGAATCATCTATAATTAATCCAAAGTGAGTTTTTTAGAATAAACTTGTGCCTTTTTGACTTTCATAGGGGTCCGCACCCACTCCTTTAGAGACAGAGCGGGTAGGTCCGCAGGTAATGTGAACAGGGAGTGCAGGAACGTAGGCAATAGTGAGAGAAAGTGTGGAACCGGAACTTTGTTGATTTTTAATGTCTTTCTCTCATTTTCAAAGCTTGACATGAAGAGCTGAGGTCTGAGACTTGCTTAGAAGGATAGTATAAGTGATGATAGACCCATACTGACTGCAAATAGTGATGGTGACAATATTTTTGTGTAACACCATAGACAACCTTAGTTAGCCATAGTCAACCATGATTAACCATGGTCATTTGTATTCATCAGTGGTCAACCTTGAACAACCCATCATCTTCCCACTCCTCATGGTGAACCATGGTTATAATGGTCAAACTTGGTCCACCAAGGTCTTCATGTTTTAACGTTATCAACCATCGCCATCAATTGTCGACATGGGAAAACATAATCTATCATAGGAAACTGTGGTCAACTATGTCAAAATTTGTCAAACCATGTTCACCCATGGTAAACATGGTTAGACCATGATTATCATGCCCAACTAGAGTTAGCCATGGTCAACCATCATCAACCATGATCAAACATGGACAACTATGGTAAAATATGGTTAACTATTGTTAATCTCAATCTATCCTAGTAAAGCATGTCACAAAGTGATGCAGAACATGGTTGATCATAGTCAACCATATTCAACATTGCCATCATGGTCAATGATGTTAAACCATAGTTATCTAAGGGTAAGCACTACCAACCTTAATCAACCATGTACAACCATAGTCATCCACATGTTGATCATAGTCAACCATGTTCGACCGTGCCTAATTATGGTCAAATAAAATCATCCATCATTATAGATGGTCAAACATTATTAAACTTTGTCGCTCATTATCACCCATGTTCAACCATAGACAACCTTAGTTACTAATAGCCAACCATAGTCATCCTTGGTCAACCATGGTCATCCTTGGACAACCATGGTCATCCTTGGTCAACCATGGTTATCTTTGGAAAACCATAGTCAACATTGAACAACTGATGCTCTACAAATTCCACATGGCCAATCATGTTTATAAAAGTCAAACATGGTCAACCATGGTATCCATGGTTGAAGATGGTCAACTGTGGCCATCCATTGCTAACATGGGCAACCATAATATTTCATAGAAAACTATGGTAAACCATGGCCAAATTTATCAAACCATGTTCACCCATGGTCAAAGTAATGTCCTCATGCCAAACTAGAGGCAATCATGGTCAACAATCATCAACCATAATGAAACATGGGTAACCATGGTCAATTATGGGAATCCATTTTCAATCATAATATATCATAGTCAAGTGTAATTTTATGTGCACAAAAATATTCATCCATATCCAACCATATGTTGACCATAATAAGAACTCATGAATATGTTGATGCCTCTAAAATGATTGCACCAACATTGGGGGTAACCACCCGATCTGGCCCTTAATACATTTCCTTTTCTGTTTGGGATGGTGGCTCCAACTGGATAATATGGGACCAGTTTCCCAATCAAATGTGTTTTGATGAAAGAGTGTTTTGAGTATATAACAACGTGATATATGGTTTGAGTTGCAAATTTACGAAAATATACAAATAAATATATTTATAAATAACCCGGGTAATACAATATCAATGCGATTTATAATGATTCCTGGTAATCGAATGCTAATAAAGATCAATCACTTGGCTATATAAAGTTAAGCATGATTGATGATCACAAAGTGATATAAAACATATCGAATTTCATATGTGCTTATAGAATACCAATTCCAACTTACTCAAAAGTGATGTAATGCAGAACTATATGAACATTCACATATAATAACAATATCGAATCAAAAAGACTATTTATTTGCATAACATGTAACAAAGAGACATTTGATAAAAGTACCATATGTATTTGAATCCTGCTATGAGAATAACAGTCTGGTTCGTTCTTCTTATTTCTAAAAACTCCAAAAAGATATAGAAATGCAAGTCCTCTTGAATTCTCCTTTATAAAAAGTTTGAACCCTGATCCTTATCTTCTACAAAAATAAATCCAGAAGTGTAAAAGTGTTATCTTCTTAAATCTAATTTAATACAATTTCAGGACCCTTTCTAAAATGACATGAAAGGGTCTTTATAGTAAAAATAAAACAAATTGTTCGTAAAAAGTGCTTGAAGTGGTTGGAACAACCTCTCTCAAAATATGGGATTTGGTGATAAAAATAGAATTGCAATAACTCTAAAAATATGCATCGCATCTATCATTCCTCCTACGACTTTAATTGACAAATCTCAAGCATAGTTTGGACTTCTATTGGATGACTCATCCTAGCATGCATCTAACTTGTGTACACTGCATCCAAGAGTTCTCGCATCATGTGATCAGCTGCATCAGCGAGACATTTGATTGTCATTTATTCACTATGTGGTTTGTCCAAGTAGAACCAATGTGCATCCCAATTGAGTCTTTTTAATTTTTTGATTTTCTCCTCCCTAATATTCAAACCTTGTTCCCATTGTTTTTCCAACGCCTTTGCTTTTGGAAGTTTTTTTGGGGAACATTCAAAAACTAAATTGGCACTGTGTAAGTTATCATTAATCAATTCAATGATATTATTTCTCACTGCCTTGGCCCTGGAAGTTTCTCTTTCTGCTTTGATCAGTTGTGTCTCTTATTCTGAAAATAATATCTCTTTGTGAGATTCTTCAATTACTGGTGATTTAGTAGCATTTCCCTTTCCTGTGTTCTACCAAGGGATGTAATCTGTAATCTTGTCATCTGTATCTTTGAATTCCAATATGGAATTCACTGCTTCATCTATCAGCGTGTTGGTTTTGATACATAGCGGATGAATAAGAGCTATCTTTTGGCAGAGCTGGGTTAGCTGTTGAGATAAGAAATTATTTACTTCTAAGGCTTCCTTTTTAAACTCTTCAATTTTTGGATTGTCTTTAAATTGATCTATTGAGAGTTGTAGCTAATTTATTTTCTCATCCTTAGACTTGATCTCTTCATGACGTGCCAGTTTTAGTTTTTCAAATTGCTGAGATAGGTGCTATTGTCTTTCAATAGCTTGCTGATCAATCCTCTATTTTTCCTCCCTTAACTGTTCTTCCAGTTGTTTAATCCTCTGATCCTTTTCTTTGAGCAATTGATTAACTTCGGTTGCTTTATAAATCGTGGCAGTCGTATATGCTCCTACAAGCTGAGATGATTTGGTCAAGTCCTTAGAGGGATTAACTTCCGAGTCTCTCCAAATAATATTCATGGATTCACTTTGAGGAACTATCACTGATAATTGATCTATCTTTCTCTTTTTCTGCTGCCTTCTTACTACAGCTCTGTGTTTAGGGCTATAGAACACATCCAACGGTGGAATCCCTTCTATGCTAAGTGTAATCTCTGACGAAGGATACTCAGGGATTACCATGATTTCCTTTAGGGGTGAGTCCATGCCAGATGGTATATCAATCACAAAATCATGAATCAAAGGCTTTTGTTTTAAGGGAGATTCTAGTGCGATAACAGTTTGGGTATTACTGTGACATTTTAACTGTTGATCAAATTGTTCCCATCCTTTGATCAATATCAGATCAATGTGAACATCTATGTCCAACTATTCCATTGCCTTCTCACTTGTCTCGGCTTCCTCAGAATTTTTCTCCTGCTCTATGCTTTGCACTGTTTGTTGGATGACTGGTGCAATACACAACAAGTCCAGTGGCACTATCTGAAGCCTTCACATCCTGTATTGGATCAATTGCTCCATTTTCCCTGGTCCCAGCTTAATCTTTGCCAGGTGGTGTACTTGTGAGAATGACTTGGTTGATCTAAAGAACTCATTAAATTCATCTTTCTCTTGGATGAATTGTTTAACTTTTACCTAAGTAATGAAATTAAAGGCAACATTATTTAGGTCATACTGCCTTTTGGGAATAATTGTTAGATTCAAACCCCCTATTTCCTCGGCTTTAATTTGGGCATGCTTATAATCATCTAATGAATTAATGCCGCAGTGAACCGAAAATGCAGGCCATAACTGTTTCTTGGCATCTCTGAGATTTTTTGTAAGCCTTTTTTCAACCATCTAACAAGTTATTTCCCTAGCCAATAATTTATCTGGTACATATAGGGGAAGGACATGTGGGTTGGTAATGTTGCCAAAAACCCTAATGTATGTAAATAGCTCTTCCCCAAACCAACTGCTAATTGAAGATAGATCAATGCTAGCATCCTCGGACAGCCGAGGAGCTGGTCTATTAAATATGGCCTGATGAATGGGTAGGATGAAGCCATGGAAAAGATTGTAAAAATGTTTCTTATATTGTTTTTGCCACGAGTCTTTATGGTAAATATGGATAGGATTTGGGTCCTAAACAGTCCATTTCCATCCCATAATAGGAAAATCGGAATTGAAACAAATGATGTCGACTATGTAGGCACTCATATAGAATGGGGGGACAACTTGAGTGGTCACAATCCTATTTTTCCTATAGTCAAGTATTTGGATTTCCATTTTGTCTGATAGGATAGTAGCCCAATCCATCATAAGAGAATTCAATGTTGCTTCTATTAACAGGACCATTTCGATGGAAAACTTAGCGCAATTGGGGCTTCCAAATATCCTACACATCATTGTGGCAGCATAACAACATGGAGATGCTAGAAAGTCCACATAATATATACCCGATGACTCATGCTTGTGTTTGTTAGGGAAGTGCCTCCATTGTTTGATGGGGTCTCACTCTATTTTGTTTCCCTTCGTGAAAGCTTCAAGGAATGATTTGTCATAGCACTTCTGAGGCTCTGGCAAGTGATACATTTTCTTCAAGTCCTCAGGCTTAAAGGATCCAAAAATTCTTCCATCGGTTGTGAATAGCATCCTGTCTATTATATTAACGTCCTCAACTACCCATTTTACCATGTCATTGTATGGCAAAATCTTTGGTTAGGCCACTATTCTATGAAGAAATGAGTCGGCTAAATTACCCAGTGTATTCTCAAATTCTGTAGGTCCATTCGATGTTGCTAGTCCTTCAGTTACCTTAGGCTTTTCCTTTTCCATCATATCATATATGCCCTCCCATGAAATTTTCCCATAGTCCTGGCATGTCGTATATGAGATCAACACAAATTTTTATGTTCCTTCGGCTACTGTAGGGGAAGTTTTCGTATTTCAGGATTTTTTTGTCATTTTAGCTGGCTGCATACTTCCAGATTCAAACTGCAATTATATGAAAGAGAAAAGAGAGATAAACTTAAACTTTCAGAGCAGCTAATGCTTGAACAACTAGTGGTGATAATAGTACAGTCGAAAATCATGGCAGGAGTATTTGGTGCGAAAGATTTCATATTATGAAATAATATTAACACGAACGACGAAATCTTGAAGCACCAAAGTCATTACTGTTCTTAATGTTTTGCTGTATTTAACGATGTGAAACTTAAATGTTCAATAAATAGATCACATCGCAGTTTTGTTAAGGCCTAATTAGAATGTGGTTTGTAAACTTTCCAACTTTGCGATGAGCGATTTCAATATATATTCTTTTAAAGAGCCATCACATATCACAAGTCGGGAGGTGTAAGTGCCATGTTCTAAGAGTTTTTCTAATTTCTATGATTGCGATCAGTGATGACCTGGCACATAGAGTTGGGAAAATATTTAGTTAACAACTCATATCATGTTTTCTCCATATTATTGTTAAGCCACTTTATTATATTAAAACATCACATTGTGCATCCCCGAGGTGATTATCACTTATTTCCACTGCTATTGCGATATGAGAGATGCGAGAATATTATCGCATCACAATTTTTCGAGTGTGGCTTCTCTTGTTTTCGGTGATATGCGAGATGCAAGAATCTTATCTCATCGCAAAGTTTCAATGTCCCGTTAAACCTATCACTTGGAATCTACGATGTGATAGGCAATATGCGATCCCTTTATCGCATCGCATGTTTGTCAATGATTTTCTTAAGAAGCTCTAAGGTTGAGACTTTTGGATCGCAACAATATCATATGGGTTGTAAGTTCCTTAACCTTAAGCGATTGCTATTTGCGATGTGTGTTGTTTCTAGATGGTTTTTTGAAGAAATTTTATTTAAAAATCTAGAAAAAAAGAAATTGATTTATATGTAAAGATTTTATTGCTTTTTACAGACTAAAGGGACCCTATTTCCTATTTAGCATCTAGGAACAAAATTAAGAAAAATATTGAAATGGGGGGGTTGTTATATAGCACAACAATTGGAAATTCACTGAAAGAACCAGTTTTCTCTGAATAAAAAGATGAAATTTCTAACACTTTCTTTAGTACAAACAATTGAGGAAAATGAAACTATTTTGAAATTTGTTACATAAACAAAATTACTCTGAATAAGAAAAAATGATCAATTTTGCAATTTCTTTTACAAACCCTTATTATTAATGAAAACATTTATAGTTTCTTCAAGCCTTGATTGGTTGTTAAAGATAAAGTAAAGGGCTTATCCAACTTAGCTTTTGAATTTACTCTTTTGTCATAGGTAGCACCACTGCTACCAGAAAACGTCTATAGTCTCAACAGGGTCACCTTTTAACCATCAATTACTCATTTTCCCATCCATCTAAGAATATAGTCTTTTAAAGATAGATTCAGAAAGATATATCTATATATATTTTCATTTTTAATTTTTACTTTTTCTTTTTCTTTTCCGGATAAAAGCCACTGTCCTGGTTTGGGAGCCAGAAGATGATAATTCCATTCACTGGTTGTAATTAAACTAAGCAAGCTGGCTCATAATGAGACCCCTTATCTTATGATTATAAGCCATTACCTTGTTTTAGTATGCAATATTGGTAATGCCAGTTTAATTAGTTCCATATGATCATGGTAAGAAGGCTCGTAATGCGACCTCTTATCTTTTAAATCAGATATATTTTATAATTACAC
Source organism: Pinus tabuliformis (assembly GCA_031772625.1). Lineage (NCBI taxonomy): Eukaryota > Viridiplantae > Streptophyta > Pinopsida > Pinales > Pinaceae > Pinus > Pinus tabuliformis. The sequence goes on from CM062815.1 coordinate 125,589,747, forward strand.
TCTAAAAAGCCATTGTCCTAATGGATGGGGTGAATCTTTGACTCCTTAAGAGTTATTGGATGACAATTATAGAGATGTAGATACTTACACTATAAGAAAAAAAGGTCATTGGTGAGGGTCATGCCTATGACGGACCTTTAAGGTTCGTCACCAATGTGACATATGGTGACAGTCTTTAAAAAAGCATTGCTGTAAGTTTATATAGTGATGGTCCTTAAAGGTTTGTCACCAAAGCCATTTTTGATGACACTTTTGGTGAGGGTCATTAAAGGCTCATCACTAATTCTCTCTTTGGTGACACTTTTTTTGAGGGTCGTTAAATTCACATCACTAATTCTCTCTTTGGTTACACTTCTAGTGACGATATTTTATTGATCGTCACCAATGATATTTTTGGTTACTTTTGGTGACGGTTAATAAATGTTCATAATCATTGATCATTCCAATGAGTTTTTTATGACGCTTCATGCCTGTGACAGACCTTTAAGTTTCATCGCCAATGTTGCATATGGTGACAATATTTAAAAAATCATTGTCGTAAGTGTATATAGTGATGGTCCTTTAAGGTTTGTCAACAAATCCATTTTTAATGACACTTTTGGTGAGGGTCATTAAAGTCCCATCACTAATTTTCTCTTTCGTGACACTTTTGGTCAGGGTCGTTAAAGGCCCATCACTAATTCTCTTTTTGGTGACACTTCTAGTGACGATATTTTATTGATCCTCACCAATGCTCTTTTTGGTTACTTTTGGTGACGGTCAAAAAATGTTTGTCATCATTGATCATTCCAATGAGTTTTTGATGAAGCTATGTACTTGTTACTATATTTTTTATCAAAAGATAACGATTTAAGACCGTTGTTGTGGAGTCTTTTTTATTATGTGTCCAAGGTCATAGTGGCTATAATATTCAGTCAATTGTTAAGAATTAATTAGTTTATATCATTTCCCTCAAGTCATAAGAATATAGTTTTCCTATGAGTCAACACATGATTCATCTCTATTAGGTTTATTATCTAGAAAATTTCCTTTAAATAAAGTTCCACTAGTGTGTGTAGGAACTATATTATTTAATACATAATCAAGCTCTATCAATTCTATTAATGAGAGAGACCTAGCACTCCTCAACACTCATGGCACACCTTAACATGCTTTGGAACAATACACTAACATTCCTTGGCACCTTGCATGTCTTGGAACATCTTTGTATCTAGAACATCTTGCCATGAGTAGGATGCCCAAGCACATGTTGGCTTGCCCTAGCATAGCATAGCACTTCCCTATCATGTGTTGTCATGCCCTGGAACACCATGGAAACATATTGCATTGAAAAACATTAGAACTTGGCATGCATTGGCACTTGGCATGTATTGGAACATATTATAAGTGTGCCTAGCATGCCCCTTTTGAAAAAGATAAAGTCCCGACTTATTAACCCTCTTATGTGTTCATTTCCTTGAATTTTATCTTGTTTATTCCTTTTTTTGCCTTGAAACTCTTTGACGCATATTGGCATACTATGGCACCATGCACATCCTAGCATGTCTTAGCACCTGGAATGCCTTGGCACTATTTGGCACATGCTAGCACACCCCAAAAATACCTAGCACACTCTAGCACTTCTTGACATTCCCTGATATTACTTGGCGTGCCTTACCCATGCTTAGCATACCTTGTCACTCCCTCCTTGGCATGACAACTAGCACTCATTAACACTCCCTGACGCACCCTTATATTCATTCACTTCCATGCATTTTGACCTAGTGCTCCCTTGTGTTGTCCTAGTACTCCCTAACACTCCTCAGCATGCATTGGCACTCTCTAGCACACCTTAGCACTCTTTGATATGCTCTTCCACTTCATAGCATGCATCACACTCCATAACGCACATTGGCACTTGGCACGTGTTGGCACTTGGCAAGTATTAGAATGTTTGGCATGCGTTGAGATGACTTGGTATGATTTGGCATGGTTTAATATTAAATTTATTTGAGATCAATTATTGGAAACTAGATGAGAAGAAACGAAGGAATATTTGGCACTTAGAATGCATTGCAGCTTGGCACTTGGCACCTAGTGTTGGTTTTCCTAGCATGACCCTCATGGAAAAGGTAAATTGATGACTTATTAACACTATTATGTGCTCATTTACTTGTAGTTTAACTTGTTCCTCCCTTTTGTTCCCTTTACAATCCCTGGCATGCATTGTCACACCCTTGTACATCTTGGCATGCCTTCGCACTTGGCACGTCTTATCTTGTTTGACATGTCTTCATACTATCTGGCACATGTTAGCATGCCCTATCTTCCCCTAACACACATTGGCAGTCGTGACCTTACCACTAGCATTACATTTTTCCATGACTTGGGAACATTACATTCACTAGAACACCTTGGCGCTCCCTAGTTTTCATGCCCTCTATTATCCTCCACAATGTCCCAGGCTGATGAGGAGATCAACGAAGGTAATCATAGACCAAGCTTTTAGTTTGGTAGCTAGTCCTACCAAACCAGAGAGGGCTCTCTCTATGAAATCACAACAAAGAGATGACTAGAATGTAAAGGATTTTAGGCTAGATAGCTAGGTTAAAGTGGGTTTTGGAAAATTTAGGGTTTTGTTGCTGGATAAGGGAGAAAAACCAGGTAGCTAGGTCAGAGGATCAAAGGGTTACCAAAAAAAATACAAAAAGAGGAAAGGTAGCATTACTTTTGTGATGGATCTTAGGGTTTTGTCGGTGTAGTGTAGTGTTTAGAAGAAGTGAAAGGTATTAATGAGCATGAAACATGAATTCATTAAGCAGGAAATAAAGTAACACATAATGATTTTTCCATCAAAACAAAGCTTTATGCAAAGAATTTTGTTTATAAAATGTAAGGAAAACCATTGAATAATTGATGAATGGAAAGATAAGATTAACATCTTTCATATAAAGCTATAATAGAGAAAAAATAACATCGCAAACTTACTACACATGAATTCCTAGAAAATAGTTGCAAATTGTGTCCTTTGATTTCTAGAAAATGTCCTAGTACAAGCTACAATAGTTCTCTCCTCTGAAATCCAACCCGTTCTATCACTAAGAAACTAATACATAATGGCCAAAGAAACATCTCCCCACTCTTAGGGGTTGAATCAATGACTCTAGGAACTATTCCATGAGGTGTTCTAACCGAACCCTAATGTCCAGGGAAGGTAAAAACGACTTCTACAATTAACTTTGACTCCAACCTCTCTCATAAATGAGGTCAAATTTACATCAAAACAACTTATAAATACTAACCACCCATTATTTACATTTGATTTTACTCTTCACATTCATCTACTTCACCCTTTTGACTTTTACCAGAGTCAAACTAGGAATTACAAAAAATTACACGGTGAAAATTTTACAAAATCCTTAGAAATTTCCAGGTGTACAGCGAGCTGTTGGAGGCCATTTTTGAGTGCATTTCTGAAGTCCAAATCCAGATTGGAAGACGTTTTTGGAAATCTGGAGAGTGTAGATGTATTTAGAGTATTGTTTCACTAAAAATGACCAATTTTTGGCTGAGATATGGCCATTCTCCCAAGGTGTCTCCAGGTGCGCAACGAAATGGAAATAGAGGGGCAGAAAGGTGATTTTTGGCCTATGTTTTGCAAATTTCTCAAAACCCAAGCCCCAGACCAGGAAAGTGGGAAAATGGGGTTTGATATGGGGTCATAAGCTTTCCAAAAAGGCTGATTTTACATCATTTGGAGCCCTGAGGAAGAAGCAAAGTGTGAGCTCGTTGTGCTCCTAGACAAAAAATTGCCAAAAAATTACAAGTCTTGTCCAAACCCTCCCAAAATTTGTCCAGAGATGCCTCCTTAACACACCCAGAACTTGCTAACACTCCCTATCATACATTATTATTCATTCATTTCCATGCAATTGAAACTAGTCCTTCCTTGTGTTTCCCTGACACTACCTAACATACCTTGTCAATTTCTCCTTAGCACACCTAGAACTTGCTAACACTCCCTACCACACACTGTTATTCATTCATTTACATGCAAATGAAACTAGTCCTCCCTTGTGTTTCCTTGGCATTCCCTAGCATGCTTTGGTGCCACACCCTAGCACCTGAGACCTCTTGGCATGCCTTAGCACTTGGCATGTCTTGGAATGACTAACATGCCTTGGAACTTTTTAGCATGTGTTGTCACTTCTTGGCATTCCTTGCACACCTTGGCACTCCCTACTTGTCATGCCCTCATAGATAGCTTTACTTTTTTTGTGACTTTAGAACCCAACCAATTCATTGAAAAATAGTGTTGTCCCTAAACCAAAGTCTCCCTTTGTCTAAAATTGATTTTTCAATCCCCTTATCATAATCGTAGGCTTACCTATTACAAGTCCTATTATGAAATTATCCTAATACACTTCGTCCTTGGGACACCTGGAAGACACTCTTATTTGTTTTTTTCCATGCACTTTGTCCTAGTTCTCCCTTGTGATGCCCTCAAACTCCCCAACACTCCTCTACATGCATTGACATTGTCTGGCATGTGTTATCAAATATTTTCATTCCTTGGCATGCCTTGGCACTCCTTAGCTAGCATGCCCTCATAACTACCCTTATTGGTTTTAAGACTTCGGAACCAACCAAGTCCTACCTCGACTACAACATCTTGACCAAGTTACAGTTACTACAACTATACTATCCCATTTTCACCTAAGAATGGCCTATAACTCATCTTAGGCTACTCATGCCCAATATTAGCTCATCTCACTTAAGAAGTTACCAAGTCAAGGCTCACATCTAACCATGGCCATAAAACAACTAAGCAACATAGTTTACATCTTGACATGGCATAGCACCTGGCATGTCTAACAATCCCTTGGCACTATGTGGCACATGTTGGCATTCCCTGCATGCCATGTCATGCTTTAGCACTCCCTATCATACCGTACCACTCCTTGACATGTCGTGGCACTCTTGAATGCCTTGGAACTACCTAACATATACCTTTGTCACTCCATCCTAAGCACACTTGGAATTCACTGACACTCCCTATCCTAATCTCTTATTCATTCATTTCCATGCATTTTGAACTAGTTTTCATTTGTGTTTATGTCACACTCCATAACACTCCCTAACATGCATTGGCACACTCTGACTTGCACTGGCATACCCTGGCATGTGACCCTAACACTTTAGCATTTCTTGGCACCACCTAACATACCTTGTCATCCCCTCCTTAGCAAACCTAGAAATCACTGACACTCATTGTCACACACTCTTAGTCATTCATTTCCATGCATTTGAAACTAGTGCTCCCTTATGTTTCCCTGGCACTCCATAACACTCCGTGGCATGCATTAGCACACCATAGCACATGACACATCTTAGCATGTTTCCTTGGCTTCTAATATACCTTAACACTGCCTAGCATACCTTATCACTCCCTCCTTAGCACACCTGGAACTCACTAACACTTCCTGTCACAAAATATTAATTATTCATTTGCATGCATTATTTTCACCTATTGCTCCCTTGTGTTCCCCTAACACTCCTTAACACTTCCTAGCATGTGTTTTTGATGGACAAAACACTATATATAGGGCAGCTCATCCTCCATTTGTGGAAAAGCAAATTTGGTTAAGTAAGTCTATAATAACAAGTGTGAAGATAACCAACCAAGAGAAGGAAACGAAGTGAGAAGATTTTGTTGTTGTTTATGGGTCTATTTTAGGGCTAATAGATCCACACATGCGAAGGAAGGAAGAACTATCTACTACATAAAAGGTCGAATATCTTGTTGTTGTCCAAGAAGTCAAATCAAGGAAGGAGATAAGCAAGGTTACACGTCGAATTATAATAAGAGTTAATGCCATCCAAGCGAAGAAGATCAAGGTTCAAAAGGTTGGTCAACCACACGTTCTAGGGTTTATGTAAGAGGGCCAAGAATTACAGATCTGATCCATGGAACTGGAATTTGAAGGATAGTCAAGTTATTGAAGGAAGAAGCCTGATCATCATTGAATCAAGGAAAAATAAGGAAGTTGAATTAAGGAGGCTTGTGACTTGGTCTTGGATAGGTCATTGAGTCAAGGGTTTAGGCCATGATCTTGGTATTCATAAATTGAAGTCTATATAAGAAGAAGATCTCATTTGGGTTTTCCACTAATGTTGGAGAGGTTTTGGCCCTGGCTGATTGCATATTCTATGTGTCACTTGTCACCTCATTGTTTATGCATTGGTAGATGTTTGATGAATAATATTGTTTTGAGCATTGTTTGTTATTGTGGATTAGTCTTGAATGTGTTTGTGTATCAAAACTTGGTTGGGTTTGTAAACTATGAGTAGAGTAGTGTTTGATTGATGCACGCTTCCTACAATAGAATGTGTCTCTTACTTAAACAATTATTTTAGTGGAAACATGGGTATTTGGACAATTATTTTGGAATTTATGCACCTTACAAGTACATCAACTCATATAACGCATAAATATAATGGAAAGTTATAACGTGTTGCATCATAGAAAAGATGTTGCATCAGACCTTCAATTTCTTAAAAATCGTTGTGACAATAATCTCATTCCCTCAAGATGATGGATCCATGTTGGGATTTGAAACGTTGATGAAAAATGGTTTTTATTGTGGGTTCTCCAATTTCTAAGTTACAAAATATGATAGCTTAAATGTACATGATAGTTTGGAAAGGTGGGGAATAACTCTTATTTAGCCATAGGTAGCCTAATCAATTCCTTTTTGAATATTTAAATGTCCATGATGATTTTGAAAGTTGTGGGTAGGAATTCTTACTCATGTCGTAGATAGCCTAACGAGTACTTTTCTCTATCTAGAATGATACTAGATACAAAACTCTTTTGTATTGTGTGCTTCTTCAATTTTTTTTTTATAATATATCATGTTATGAAAACTTTAAAATAAGATTCTCACTTTGGTTCTTGCATTTGTGGTAAAATCTGAACCCAGATTCTGAAAGTAGTGTTATTCTGGAGGATACCAACAATATTTTTCACTCCATAAAGGTTTTAACCTATCTTTAGTCTTTGTTGAGTTTTTTTTTTGATGATTGTACTTTAAAAATAAAGATGCATCTGTAGTTTTCTCACTTGCTAATTTAGAATCAATGAAAAAAATCAAAATAATTACTTACATTTATTTGTAGAGTTTACCTAAAATTGATGGAACATGGTTACATCAAATGAGTGTGAAATTGAATTTTGAAATTTTATTAATGTCCTCAATCCTTGGAAAATGTAATGGGATCAGATGATAAGTTAACATGTAAGGTATTTAGTGAGACATTGCTTCTCTTCTAAGAAAAGTATATCTGAACCAAGTGCAATACCAGGGAGAGAGAGGATTTTGTAGTGTGCAAAGCTTAGTTGTGTGGGTTTGGGGCTAAGGCATAGTTGTTCCATTTAACTGAAGTAAAATTAGAGGAAATGAGGCAATGCATACATTGTAAATCTTAGCTATGAGGATTTGGGGTTCAAGCCTTAGTCACTTCATAATTGAAATAAAATGAGATCAAATGAGACAAGGACTTGCAAATTATTAGTTATATGTAATTACATTAAAGTGAGTAAACACAAAGTATCAAAATTCAAAGTAGAATCAACCCTTGTGTATGAAAATTCAGTCAAGAATTTTTTTTGTGGCTGAATTCCCCCTCAAATATACATTTGATTAATGAAAAAGCTTAGAAAACCACATTTATGTAATCGAGGTATCTCTCTTAGATGCACAAACCTTTCCCCTTGGCTTCCCATTGACTTTAAGGTTGTCTTCCCCTACACTCTAGTGGGCCATAGTATTGCAGCAATAATGCTGCAACTCCTGGAACTCCCTTCTTTAATTTTATCAACCCGGTAGTTCGTAACAAACTTGGAAGCGACGGTGCTATATGCACAAGTACTAGCTCTTATCGCGGCTGTCACTTGATCAACTGGCACAAGTCCGATAGGAGCTTAAGCCAACTTCTATGAGCTCTTAGAAGAAGCTTTTAACTGATGGATGAAAGCTAACTCGAAGGAGGCTAATCTACTTGTAGAAAGAAACTAAAAAGATGAATGGAAATGCAAACCCTAGCAAACACTAGTTTTACCAACTAGCCCTACCGATGCAAGAAAAAGGATGAAAGCTACTGAAAAAGATGCCATTGATTCTCTGGAAGGTTAAGTGCATGTGTCTAAGCTACTTCTGAAGTGAAATCTGAAAAGAAACATCTTTTTGTATTTTTGAGTAAGTTGGCAGAATTATTATGCATGTGCTTTAACTATTTTTTACTGTGCAGAGGTGGATTGGCGAAAGGAAATGCTTGCAGGAGGTTGGGAAGGTTAGAAGAGGGCCTAAGGGGTCCCTAGCACCCTTCTAGAGAGTTTCAGAGTGATCGGATCTCAAGAAACTGCTTTCGTGAGCTTCTAGAGGAAGTCTGCAGGGGTTCTACAAGATGTTCCGAAAGGGGATTTTGGATGGTTGATGGTGGAAGAAAGGTGAAGAAGTGGAAATGGAGGTGAGATAAGGGTGTGAGGAGGTCTAGGAATTGGTGATTGAGGATGAAGAGTGGTTAAGGCGATTGGGTTGGTTTGAAGATAAGAGAAGCAATGTTGTGCAAGAATGTAGGAACTAGGGCAAAGCGAGAAAACGTGGCAAATGAGAGGCAAGAATCTGAGTTAGAGGATGTAGCAGGTTGAATTGATGGGGTAAGGGTAGGAGAGGAGGTTTCACAAGCGCTCTGCACGTTATTTTTCAAAACTAACCAACAAAGACTAAGAAAACCAAAGATCTAGCTATTTTGACCTAATTTGACCTGGAAACCATAAGCATGATGAACAGAAGTTTATTGGAAGCAAATCATGGAAAACAACTATGGAAACCAAGCAAGAATGGATCTAAGCATGTAATCACAACTAGTACTAACTCTTACAACTAAGAATCTAACACTAGAAATTGCATGAAGAAGCAAGAACAATGTTTTTATGGCAACAAGGACACCTTGGTCTCAGCTCATGGTCCCAAGGAGATAGAGGTGAGATCAAGGGTTGCTTGATGGCCTTTTTCAAAGATATTTTTTGTTACCAACCTGTTAAATCACTTGAGATATGGAAAGCTATTTTAACCATCAAAAGCAACCTAAATAACAAAACAAGATTTTAACCTAAATAACAAATTTTATTCTAAGAATGTAGCAAAGGCACAAAAAAGTACACAAAGGAAGTATTGGGCACTTGAGTTGGGCCCAACCCCAGGAGCTACAGCCTCCTAAGGAATATTAGAGATGGTGCAAAGCTGGATTCATATTTATTGAGCAAGAAATAATAGTTACATCCCAAAAACTGTCTACAAGAAAAAGCTTGAAAATGTGTTGAAATGCAGAGCTAACCTACTGCCTAAACAATGACTAAAAAATGACTAAAGTGGAACTGCCAACTAGCTAACTGAGTTGATGCCCTAGGCCTTCTTATTTATACAAATTGAGGACCCCAACAACCCTCCTAAACTTTAGGAAATCGGTTGCCAAAACTTGCAGTTAACAACAACTTTACTAGCCCTTGCTCGGCTGCCCTTGTGATAATTGATGTGGTGGCCCTTGAACTCCGAGCTGGTGGTGGAGAATTCGAGGTAAGAGCTCATAAATGAAGGGGACACCTTCCTACAAATCCTCTCCACGATTTTCGCTGCCAAGTGCTCATTTAAACCTTTGATTTTGTCTCAAAATTGACTAAAAATCTGCATAAAGCACACATTAGACTTGTTGGCATAATGACTAACCCAATTCAATCTATTAGCATAAATATAATTAAAAACATGCAATAAACTAATGAGAATGGTGGATTAAGTCAAATTAGGAGGTTGAATGAGCCCATATGATTACCCATTTTTGTGGCTCATCATCACCCCCCTACTGAAAGTGTTGCTCATTCTCTGAGAAACTAATCTATCTCTTCATCTTTGATTGCTTTGACTGCCTCTCTCAGATCCCAGGCTTCTGAGGTGATGTCCTCTCCTCGGTCATGAAACCATGCTTTTCTCTCTACTTCTTCCCACTGCCTGTGCTCCTTTTCTTGTAGCAGTTTTGTTAGCACCTCAACCTCAGCCTGCAGCTTGTCCTCTCTCTACTATTCATAAGATGTTTCCTTGTCTGCTGGAGGCCCTTCTTGTTGCTGTTGTTCTGCCAAAATGGAGGGCCTATCTTCATTATGACTTCCTTGTAGCTGTAACTACTATTTCAGCAGCTCATTCTCCTCCTGTAGTTTGGTCCTTTGACTGCTTTCCACATGCCTTACCATGGCCAATTCCTTTCTTGATTCCTTGAGTTGTTCTTCCAGGTGATCTATGTCTGCCACACCCTTGGACTTGGCAATCATCATCCAAGTGTGAGTCCTCACCCTTTCTTGCTCTAGTGCAAATAAGAGTGGTACCGCAAATTTCTGAGGAATTATCTTCCCAGCTTCTTAACAGGTTGTAGTATGAGCCCAAGCTAGGCTGAGGGCTAGGTTCCAATATTTCCTCAACCTTTTCTTCTTCCTGTGATGGTTTGGCTGCCTTTTCCTCCAATTTCTCGGTCTCTTTTAACTTAGCCAGAGTTTCCTGTAGAACTGTCTCAGCTTCCTATAGAGAGCCCTGCGTTAACTATTTTTGTCTATTTTTTTGGATGTGTCTTTTCCTGTTGTTTGGACATGCCTTCTTTGGCTATGACAGCTCTCATTTGGGGTTTTTCAGCCCTTCCTGCCCTACTCTGCATCCTCCTTTTCCGTGGTGTTTGTGCTGTTGTCTACACCTCTGTTTTAGGCTCAGCACCTTGGCCCATTTCTCCTTTTTCTCTCTGTTCTTGCTGTGCCTGGATGTCTTGCGGTTTTTCACCATTGGTTTTCTCACCTTTTTCAATGTGTTCTTCTTCCTCACTGCTTGATGGGGTGATATCTTCGGCCAAAACTCTGATATTGTCGTCCCTAGACATGTTTTGGAAGATTTCCCATGATATGGGGACAATGTAGGTGTGTAGGGAATCTTCTACTAATAATTTGATGAGCCCATGATGGGTCATCTAGTCTAGAATCCCTTCATTCATTTCTGTCCCACATTCAACCAGTGACTGAAGAAGGAAATAAGGAATGCTTAGTTTCATTTTTGGAGGTAAATCAATTCGATGTCTAAGTTCACACAAAAACCTGAAATGATAACCATAGATAATGTTGAATCTTCATTCACAGGTAATGTACTTCATGATTTGGAAACTGACTTCTCAACTGTTTAATATCAATGAGCAACAATTCCTGGTTTCAAGATTGTTGTGACTCAGCTTTCAGCTATATGGTTATGAAAGGAAGAGTCTTGCTTCTACAGATAGAGGACAGAGACCAAGTTTTCTTCTCAGGACACATTCAGATATGCAAATTCAAAATTTCCATACACAGGCTGGCCTCCATAGCTGCATATATCTTCCTTACAAGAGAATTTTTTTAAAAAGAGGAAACGTGGAGGAGAATTTTGATGCAGAAACAACTGGGAAACCCAGTGCAATACACAGGAAAACGTTTTTCTTCCAATTCACAGGCAGATTTTTTCTCTAATTCCCCAATCTGATGCCGTTCAATTCACCACCTTTTCAAAACATACCATGCATAGAGGAGTTTTTTCGAGCCTACCTTGTTTATAGCTCCAAATTCAATGAAAATCCCAGGTTTTCCTGCTCTGTAGCTATTTTTCCTTTCCTATAGAAGCCTTCTTGTAAATGGCTCTCGTTTCTTATAGAACGAAATAGTGCTTCCTGTAGAATGCCGATAAGTAGGAGGGTTTTCAAAAATGGTCGAGAAATATTGGTTTGCTCCTATGGAGCTGGTATGGATCTTGTTGCGGCTGCAGGGACGATGACAAAATGGAAACACGGAGGTGAGAGTTCGATTGGCTGTTTATGGAGACTTCCTTTGATGGAGGGTGAGCTGGCCAAGTGCACGTTGGCCCCATGCAGACCATTTAAACAACTACCACTAATCACATCCATCACGTTCATCAGACTATTTGTTCTCTGCCTGTAATCACGCCCATCAATCACGCTGGAGTTTAAATGGTCACCACTACCTGTTTTCAGATTTATTTTTGAGATGGCTGGGCACACATGTAGATTTGACCCACCCAGCGTTGTTTGAACTAGCTGAGGGTGGCCAGTTAGCTGGCCACTGATTTTTTTAATCACAACCATCTCATTGTTCACGCATTTCTTAAATTACATTCATGCAATAGAGGAATGAGTTTAGTCACGTACCTGGAAGTCGAATGCATTTGCTGTGAGGTGCTGTGGCCTTTCCTTCTGCTGCATGCATTTGTTTCTATGGATGCATGCTGGTCTGGTTGTTGATTCATGGCGATTTTTCTTGTGCAAGTATCCTCTGGCTGGACCTACGCTGCAGGAGCCTGCTTCAACGTTCACATTTGCACCCTCAGGCTGTTGACGCTGAATTTTTACAGGACAACAACTTGTTTTCTCCATTGCTCCCAAATGATAGATCAGATTGACCTGAAAATTTTTGAGCATGCTTCTATCATCATTATGCACCTCCCATAGCAAAATTGTGGTCAATGGATGCACAGATATCGAGAAAAACTGAAAATGGCTAAACATTATAGGGGTCAATTTCTCGGAAACCGTGCATCAGAATCGGCTGAAATTGCTTGGGTAGGTTACTATCACCCATATGCATCTCCCCATGAAATAGATTTTGAAATGGATGCACGGATAGGGAGAAAATGGAAAAATGGCTGAAGGTGATGGAGGCTGATTTCTTGGAAACCGTGCACTGGAATTGGCTTAAATTACTCAAGCATGTTGCCATCATCCCTATACAAATCCCCATAAAACGGTTTTGTAAATGGATGCACGGTTTTCACGTGAGGGAAAAAACAAATTTGTGTTCTATGTATTTTGCTTCAAAGCATTCTGCAGGCAATTTGCACAGTAAGAAAAAATGAGCTTTGGCTGTGATGCAGGCATGGAAATGATGGAGGAGGAGTTTGAAGATTGTAGGAGGCCTTATGAACCCTTTAGGAAGCTATCATGTTCACCAAACTGCCTTTTTGAAATCCATTTCTAGCTTCCTGTAATTTCTATAGGAACTTCCTGTAGAGCACACAGTCTTTAGGGAAGAACCACAATGAGATGGAAAAAATGATGGAGAAGGGTGAGGGATGGAAACATGGATGTGTGCAGGCCTCATGGACATATTCCTAGCCTTCTGGTCCTCTTCGAAGATCAGTTTTGGCCTATTTGTAGGCTTTCTGTAAAAGACACCGAACTTCCTGTAGAGGACACAGAACTTCCTTTGTCTTTGTTTTGAGCGATCTTCCTAACCTGCAATGTCCTTGCTACAATCTGCAATTATTCAATGGAAATTAGGTTTATTTTTCTTTTTCTTTTTCTCTTTTTTCGAAAACAACTAGGGCGCCTCATGGAGGTTTTCACCCTAATACTTGCCTTGGGCGACTCCAAGGGAGGTTTTCACCCAGGGATCTTATTCTTTTTTCTTTTCTCTTTTTTTTTCCAACCCATTGACTGCCTCATGGAGGTTTTCAATCAATGAGCCAATTTGAGGTGCTTCCGAGGAGGTTTTCACCTTAGATTTTTATTTTCCTCTTTTTTTCAATTTTTTTTTTTTTTTTTTTTTTTTCTACCCTACCCTACTTGAAAAACAAAATCATTTTCAAGTATAAGAATACTTCCAATGGAGCCATGTGCACATCGAAATTAGAGACAAAATGATGTGGAGGCTTGAAATGCATGCTTTTATAGGTATCCAGTTTTTAGAGACCAAATGATTTGACTTTGAAGGGATCAAACATAGCTGAGGAAGAGAGTACTGTTGCAACTTAGTCCAAGAAATAAAATTGAGGAATTGAAATGCTAATATATGAAAGCAGGAAATGTCTAATCTAATTTTGTGGAAATGGAACTGCAGAACGTAAATGAAACAATCTACTCTACGCTTGCTGAAATAAACTACGTAGCAGAAGGTTGTAGTAGAAAATAGAAGAAAAGCAGCATTCGCCAATACTCTAACGCTTCCCCAGCAACGACGCCAAAAGGATGGTGGGCCCCAGTATTGCAGCAATAATGATGCAACTCCTGGAACTCCCTTCTTTAATTTTATCAACCCGGTAGTTCGTAACAAACTTGGAAGCGACGGTGCTATATGCATAAGTACTAGCTCTTGTCGCGGCTGTCACTTGATCAGCTAGCACAGGTTCGATAGGAGCTTAAGCCAACTTCTATGAGATCTTAGAAGAAGCTTTTAACTGATGGACGAAAGCTAACTCGAAGGAGGCTAATCTACATGCAGAAAGAAACTAAAAAGCTGAATGGAAATGCAAACCCTAGCAAACCCTAGTTTTACTAACTAGCCCTACCGATGCAAGAAAAAGGATGAAAGCAACTGAAAAAGATGCCATTGATTCTTTGGAAGGTTAACTGCATGTGTCTAAGCTACTTCTAAAGTGAAATCTGAAAAGAAACATCTTTTTGTATTCTTGAGTAAGTTGGCAGAATTATTATGCATGTGCTTTTACTGTTTTTGACTGTGCAGAGGTGGATTAGAAAAAGGAAATGCTTGCAGGAAGTTGGGAAGGTTAGAAGAGGGCCTAAGGGGTCCCTAGCACCCTTCCATATAGTTTCACAGTGATCGGATCTCAAGAAACTGCTTTCGTGAGCTTCTACAGGAAGTCTGCAGGGGTTCTACAGGATGTTCTGTGGCTTCTACGGCATGATTTTACAGGATGTTCCGAAAGGGTATTTTGGAGGGTTGATGGTGGAAGAAAGGTGAAGAAGTGGAAATGGAGGTGAGATAATGGTGTGAGGAGGTCTAGGACTTGGTGATTGAGGATGAAGAGTGGTTAAGGCGATTGGGTTGGTTCGAAGATAAGAGAAGCAATGTTGTGCAAGAATGTAGGAACTAGGGCAAAGCGAGAAAACGTGGCAAATAAGAGGCAAGAATCTGAGTTAGAGGACACAACAAGTTGCATTGATGGGGTAAGGGTAGGAGAGGAGGTTTCGTAGGCGCTCTGCACATTATTTTTCAAAACTAACCAATAAAGACTAAGAAAACCAAAGATCTAGCTATTTTGACCTAATTTGACCTAGAAACCATAAGCATGATGAACAGAAGTTTATTGGAAGCAAATCATGGAAAACAACTATGGAAACCAAGAAAGAATGGATCTAAGCATGTAATCACAACTGGTACTAACTTTTGCAACTAAGAATCTAACACTAGAAATTGCAGGAAGAAGCAAGAACAATGTTTTTATGGCAGCAAGGACACCTTGGTCTCAGCTCATGGTCCCAAGGAGAGAGAGGTGAGATCAAGGGTTGCTTAATGGCCTTTTTTGAAGATATTTTCTGTTACCAACCTGTTAAATCACTTGAAATATGGAAAGCTAATTTAATCATCAAAAGAAACCTAAATAACAAAACAAGATTTTAACCTAAATAACATATTTTATTCTAAGAATGCAGCAAAGACACATGAAAGTACACAAAGGAGGTACTGGGCACTTGAGTTGGGCCCAACCCCAAGAGCTACAGCCTCCTAAGGAAGATTAGAGCTAGTGCAAAGTTGGATTCATCTTTATTGAGCAAAAAATATTAGTTACATCCCAAAAACCGTGCACAAGAAAAAGCTTGAAAATGTGGTGAAATGCAAAGCTAACCTACTTCCTAAACAATGACTAAAAAATGACTAAAATCGAACTGCCAACTAGCTAACTAAGCTGAGGCCCTAGGCCTTCTTATTTATACAAATTGAGGACCCCAACAACCATCCTAAACTTAGGAACTCGGTTGACAAAACTTGCAGTTAATTGCAACTTTACTAGCCCTTGCTCGGCTACCCTTGTGATAATCGATGTGATGGCCCTTGAACTCCGAGCTGGTGGTGGAGAATTCAAGGTAAGAGCTCATAAATGAAGGGGACACCTTCCTACAAATCCTCTCCACGAATTTGGCTGCCAAGTGCTCCTTTAAACCTTTGATTTTGTCTCAAAATTGACTAAAAATCTGCATAAAGCACACATTAGAATTGTTGGCATAATGACTAACCCAATTCACTCCATTAGCATAAATATAGTTAAAAAAATGCAATAAACTAATGAGAATGGTGGATTAAGTCAAATTATGAGGTTGAATGAGCCCATATAATTACCCATTTTTGGGGCTCATCACACTCCTATATGCTTACTAGGGATACTACACTCCAACATGACGATTCTAAGATATATTGTGATAGGGGAGATGAGGGTTTTGGAAATTCTTGTTGCCACAGGAAAGTCTTGCCATGTTTAATTCAACAATACGGAAGCAAAATTCTCATGTAGAAGAATTTATGGTGCTTTTTAAATTATGGGAAATAGAAATGCCATACATTATGGTGCTTCTTGGTACAATATTATCGATTGATGGAGAAAGATCAATGGTTCCTTGGGTGGAACTATACCAATGTGTGGGTGGGACGAGGCTCATGAGATTCATTTTTTACTACCATCACAATGAACTACAACCAAATTGACTCATGAGATTCCTTTTTTACTGCCATAACAATGAACTACATCCAAATTGGTTATAAAAGATTGCATTGTTGAAAGTTAATTTTAAGCTTTAAAGTTTGACACAATAATTATAAAACCAAATCTCATTTGTTTAAATAACATGGAAACCCATAATATTAGTATTATATAATTAAACATTAATAAAAAATATTTATAGTTTTTTTGTTTAATTATATAAAATCCAAATATGAATTTGTTTAAAATTACAACTTACAACATGGTTAATTATTTTATAATTTTGAAAAATAAAAAATATTTTTTTTTGAAATGAGTATACAATAAGATAAGAGAATATACATTCCATACATTTTGATATATTCATAAAATATAATGTTTTAAAATTTATAAAAAAATAAATAATTATAATTAAAAAATTTAACGATCGTCCAGATTAAAAATTTAATTTCTGTCGTGTTTTCTTTCCCGCCTTAGTGTATTCAAATGAATGTTGAGTAGTTGAAAAAAAGGAAAGACCATTTTGCCATGTTTTCTTCCCCGCCTTAGTGTATTCGAATGAATGTTGAGTAGTTGAAAAAAGAGGAAAGACCATTATGTCGTTTTTTCTTCCCGGCCTTAGTGTATTCAAATGAATATTGATTAGTTGAAAAAAAGGAAAGACCAAAACAAGTTTTCTTCCCCGCCTTAGTGTATTTGAATGAATGTTGAGTAGTTGAAAAAAAAAAGGAAAGACCATGGGCACAATACAATCTGATCTGTGGCTATATGGAAATAGGTACAGGTCACTAGATCAATCTTTAGGGTTTCTAGATTGATGGCCATTCTTAGAATTGATTTGCAAATTTGTTTTATATTTTCACATGAAATATAAGTTGAGTAGTTGAAAAAAAAAAAGGAAAGACCATGGGCACAGTACAATCTGATCTATGGCTATATGGAAATAGGTACAGGTCACTGGATCAATTTTTAGGGTTTCTAGATGGATGACCATTCTTAGAATTGATTTGCAAATTTGTTTTATATTTTCACATGAAATGTTGCAGTAATTCACTGGAAGTTATTGTTTCATGGTTGAATTTGGATGCGTTGAGAAATAAGATTGAGGAGGATCTCTTCAATTGCTTGCTCACAAAACATGGATCTATTTTCGCTGGGAAAATTTGGACCACGATGAAAGGATCAGAAGCCTTGGTCTTCTTTTAAGAGCCCAAGGAAATACTTACACAGGTACCCTTTCTCTCCTTTAATTCCTTCCGCGATTTCAATTGCTTCAAACAATCTACCAACTTTTTCACCTGAAATTAGGTTATTTGGGTTTTTTTTTTTAAGAATTTAGCTTCAAATGAACTAGCCCCACAATTACTATATTGGAAATGAAATTTATACTAAATATACATTGAACTCTTATAGTAGTTTGGTAGTATACCACACCAGGAAAACAACAGAAAAACAACAAAGTAGACTTCTCAGGGTAACTCCCTGCCCTCCCTCATTTCGATGCAACACGAAAAGATTTTCTTGCTCTCTTTCCATTTTAGGGTAGATCTTAATCGAAAATCTCAATTTCAAGCTCTTACTAGAAATGGAACGGAATTCTTTGTTTCTGAAAAAACCGTATAAAAAATAGAAGGGTACGGAAAATGGTGTTTTATATGGTAGTTTTCATTTTTTAATGCAAGAAATTGGGTTCGTTTCTTGAATCTATTTTATGGAAAACGTTAGTCTGGCAATATGGATCTCTTCCCGATTGGAAATTAACATGAATCATAAAAAGCATTGGTTTTCTGGATAGGTTTTGAAGGCATTTTCATAGTCTATAGTTAGAAGTCAACCATATATAGGTTAGGTGCTAACAAAACAGGTTTGTTGCAAATAGGTTGGGTGTTCTCCCTAGTGACAACACCTTGCAATAGTGCTTAATATATCTTTAACAATGTTGACTATATAGGGATTTTATTAGTTATAGTTATGTTATTTTTTTTATTGTAGCCATTGATGTGTAGCAGTGTATGGTTAAGCTTTTACAATTTTCTTTTTGTTATTTTTGTGTTGCTTTTATTTAAAAGTGGATTTAGTGATTGTATCTAATATTTAAAATGTGTATTTTTATATAAAATTATAAATTTAATGTATAAGGTTTTTTTGTATATATATTGTTATAAATTAGTAGTTAAGTATTTAGTTAATTTTTCTAGTTAATTAATTATTTTATATAAACATTGGGACACAATATTTCTTTTGCCATTGGTTTGGTTTATAACCTCTCAAATAATTGGAAAAGGATTTTGATAAAACCATCCTATAGAAACTTTTATCAACTATTAGGCTATCTATAATATTAAATATCATCAACCAAAGACATTAATTTAATATATAAAAAATAGTAATTATCTATTATCCATCCCATTAATAGTTTTATCCCATAAATACTTTTTCCATCAGTGCTAAGAGAGATTATATTAGGTAATTTGCAATACTAAAGCTTAAGAGAAACAAGTTATTGATTAATATGTCTATAATACAAACATAATTTCAACTATGATAAATATAAAAATAGTGATAGAAATAATTGTAAATCTATAAAAATATTCAAGTCTCAAAAATAAAAATACAAAATAGAAATCCATCATTTAATAAATTTTAAATACAAAACAAATAGGAGTACTATTACAAGTAAATACTCCTCTTCATTTATAAATAACCAGCATAGATCTATCTCTCTCGAGCGTCAAGAGAGATCAAATCTCTCTCTCTCTCTCTCTCTCTCTCTCTCTCTCTCGCTACAAACCTCCTTAAGTGAATAGATTTGATCCTCTCAATGCTCGAGCTACAAACCTCTTTAAGTGAAGAGAATTGATCCTCTCAATGCTTGATCCACAGTTAAAATGGATCTAGGTTTCTTTAGTTATTAGCCTTTGAATAGGCTACATTGCAGAAAAATACCATGGACAAAAACCATGGGAAAAAACCATGGGCAAGAAAAAACTATGCAGTGAAGAATTTTATGTTTTTTAATTTTTTTATTTGATTTGATTTTTTTTATTTTGACTAGGTTTAAATGCCAAGTAACATATTCCCCAGGTGGAAAGGGTCTTCTTGACACAAAAATCTAACAACCAAAAATATATTAAGAGGGGCCTAAAATAAAATACCTAGATTATGACATTTCTTTTCAAGACTTCAAGGTCTCTCTCACTTGTTTTAATTTATGAAAGAAAATTGATGAGAAAAAAATAATAAATTAAATAAATATTAAATACAAAACTATGTGCAAAAACCAGCAAATTAAATGAATATAAAGTACAAAACCGTGGAATATAACAAAACTATTGGCAATAACATTTTTTCAAAAATTATTTTAACATAAACAAATCTAGGGACTAAAACAGAATGGTTTGATAAGTTCTAACCATGGGCGATAACATTTTTTTTTAAGTTATTTTAACATAATCATATTTAACAACTAAAAATGAATGGTTTGGTATGTTATAACCACAAGTGATATTTATACATAATATTTAACTAAGTAGAAATTAAAAAAATCACAATTTAATAATTTATTTCACTTATTTATATTGATAAACCACACTTGTTAATTGGAAACATTGACTTAGATAACAAATTTTAATGGATCCAATAGAATAAAATGAAAATTAATAAAAAATAACTAATATCAAGAAAGATTAACTATTAAAATTTAACATAAAAATAAATTTACTATACAAAACCATATATATGATGCATTAAAATAATTAATATAAAACATGACTACATATAATAATCATTTAATCAATGCAAATACAAATATGAGATAGCCATTATACACTTTAACAATAATTATGGTAGATAATATATACTAGCCTAGGTCCATCTTACTTTTAGATATACCAACACCCTAAAGGGATCAAATCAAATCTCTTTTATAAATCAGTAATGTGTATAGATATTTTTATAAATTAGTAGTTAAATAATTTAGTTAATTTTTTTTCTCACAAGCTAGCAACTTAATATCTAGTTCAACTATACTTTTAAAATATATTATTATAAAGATTAGTTTTCTATTATAATGGATTAAAGATAAATTTTTGAAATTTTTCTCTTTATATTTTTTCTTCAAACACATGTTGTAGTATTTATGGTTCTGCAAGTGGCCATAGTTCGAGATAACCCTCTATTTTTGGCTCTATATCCAATGCGGATCAACTCAATCTCCACCATCTAGTTACCCAACCATGAAAACAATAACCCAATAACTGTGTGGAAAATTATACAATAGATCCAAAATTTGAGGTCCACTCATGTCACATCCAAGAATATATACAATGTATGTGAGATCATGAACTCATTTGGAAACTGCAAAGGCTAAATCAAACTTGAATTTGGTGCCAAGCATTTCTTCACTATTGTATTTGCCAGCCTAGAGGATCAAACATGGGTATTCAAGAATGGCTTATGTGAGAAATGGAAGATTTGTTGATCACTATAAGTATTAAGGAATGTAAAATGTGAGCAGCTAAATCCTATGAGCAACTACCTATGAACCATACTATTCGAGAATGTTAATGATGAATGCTTGGTTTTATGTTTCATATTTTTCTGGTTTTTTTCTCTCTCCTCGTTTCCTGAATGTGAAACAAATGCTGGTTGTATGTTTCATATTTGTCTTGTTTTTCTTTCTCCTCATTTATTGAATGTGAAATATCCGAACTCTGTTTCTCATCTCGTTGTCATTTCTTGTTCCGTTTCCCCTTTTAGGTTTCTAGTAACATAGATTTCAAGCCCTTCCTTCTAGCTTTGGTTGAATTTCTGCATTACTCTCAACTCCAAAAGAAGATGATATAAGGGATGGGTAGAAGGCTTGGTACTCGAGATAGAGTTAAAGTGGAAAAAACATTGAGTCAGACACTGCAAGATTCCTCTCATGGGGTAAAAGGATCACAAGAAGGCCATAGTAAGCCCCCGAGAGAGAACGAAGATGCTACCGCATGCAGTGGTAACAATCAGAGTATGGTGTAGCGCCATATATTAAGGTCCACCAATGACATCATATTAGAAAAAATCTAAGCATGAAAATAGATTGAAACAAAAACAAAAGGGAAACCATCACTAACTTATCAGGCCCTAGCTCAATAATCGGGCAACATTTGGGTATGAAAAATTAGGGATCCCTTCTTCAAAGTCCCTGTTTGCTTTTATAGATCTCTTCATATTGATGGATGGCTTCAACCCTCCTTGAGTGGCCATTGGATGAGTGCTAGGCAGTTGCGATTGTTAAGCTTCCTGGCAAGTGTTTGAAATTTTTTTAATTTAAAACTTTTATACAGAACTTTGACTTTCACATTTTGTAATTTGGTGCATATGTTTTTCGCTCATGCCACATTTGTTTAAATAAACTACATATTTATTTTCTTTTGATTACATTTCTCAACTATGGCTGTGGATTTATCCTGGACAAGTAATGAAAATAATATATGTTCTAGGGAATTGAACATATGTTTTTTCATCACTTGTATTGATATTCTTTGACAACACGAGCATGGAAACCCGAACTCATCGCTTCATCTCACTGTGACCGATAGAGACCTTCCTAGCTGTTGAGCAAAACACGTAGCCCATATCATTCATAGATATAATGGTGTTATTATTTCATCTTGAGATGGATATATATATTTGTTTTATTGCAGCAAGGAAACAACTGCTACATTAGGATACATCAACTATACTCAAAGGTAAAAACTATTTTTCCTATACAACCACGTTGAGAGTAATAAGTATCTTCCCATGTGTTATGATAACAACAAATTCCATTTTTTTTATTCATTGTGTTTCTCATTCTAGTGGTTGCCATTATTATGCAAGTTTCTCCTGTCACTTTTTGCCTCCATGAAAGTTGATAAGGAAATGCGAAGACAATGCTAAATGTCAAATTTTAGCAGACACTCTGAAAACCTTTTTGATCCATTTTCTAACATGGTCCACAATCTACTTTGATAGTACTACGATGTCTCTCTTCCAAAACTTGATTGTCTTTCATAGTTGGACAACTAATTTGATAAATGATCTCTTTAAATTTGTCTTGGACTCGAACGTTATTGGATGTTCTTGAAGATGGGCCATGTTTTCACCCAAAACATCCAAACATATCAATAACAACACATAGTGTAGCACAAATATTCATCCTCATCCAATTATTAAATGCGGAAATATTCCTCTAAAAGACTGGATTTCCCATACACTGGGGCTATTACTTATATAACCCCTAATTTTAGTTTCTCTTGCATGTTTAGCGATTCAGCAGAATATGTCAAAATATAGAGTTCCTTGATGTCTTCACTCCAACTTCTTCGATGCCATCTCAAAGAAAGGATCAAAGGATATTCCAAATATTATCTTTAGAGGTGGCCATTTCGACCCAAAAGGCCGAGTATCCATGCCATCAATCACACTCTTCTATGCATGTGTACATTACCAAGCAATTTATCATCAATAAACATTGTTTCAAGACAATAATTGTTCAAATAAATTTCTGAGATGTTTTGGATATATAAAGAGATTTCCTTATAAATCTCAAGTTCAACAAAGCATCCAACATATGGATCATGAAATAGTGGATCCTCACACTAATATATTCACCATGGGACTGAGACAAAGGTATAGAAATTGTAAACTCCCTCATGTAGATGAGAAAGTGGTGTTGGAAACTCTCCAAGTTAGAATTGAAATTCTTACCATATTCAAAATGTGTCCTTCGTCAATGTAAAAATTCTTCAATAATATGGCCACTCTCCCACATGTGTCACTTCTCCCAATCCTCATGCTTAATTGGCACACTGCACCTACACATTTCATTCGGCAATGCGTATGTCTTGGGACTTTATATCCACTGTAGTGGGCCTTCATCCCTCTTCTATTACAAAGTAGACTTCTCAGGGTAGGGGAAATCACAACTCCCTGCCGTCCCTCATTTCAATGCAAAACGAAAATCTTTTCTTGATCTCTTTCCATTTCACTGCAGTTCTTCAATCAGAAATCTCAATTTCAAGCCCTTCCTTCTAGCTTTGGTTGAATATTTTTGTTTCTATCAACTCCAAAAGCAGGTGATAGAAAGGATGGCTAGAAGGCTTGGTACCCAAGCTAGAGTTAAAGAGGAAGAAACATTGAGTCATACACTGCAACATTCCTCTCATGGGGTAAAAGGATCACAACAAGGCCACAGTATGTCCCCGAGAGAGAAAGAAGATGCTACTACATGTAGTGGTAAC
This sequence comes from Pinus tabuliformis, assembly GCA_031772625.1. Taxonomy (NCBI): domain Eukaryota; kingdom Viridiplantae; phylum Streptophyta; class Pinopsida; order Pinales; family Pinaceae; genus Pinus; species Pinus tabuliformis. The sequence goes on from CM062815.1 coordinate 125,613,556, forward strand.
AATATGAGTATGGTGCAACACTGTATATTAAGGTACCATTATCATCCCCTCAAGACTTTGATTGCTAAGGAGAGAGAAAATATTTTAAAACCAGAATCTAGCAAATTTGAGGTTATAATTAGCAAACTGGAAAGCTTGCACAATTTGTTTAGAGACCTTGTGAGAAAGTTACAGATGCTGATACACCCTTTGATCTCACATACACACTCCTCGCTACTGTTGATAGATCACAAAACAATGATGGTGATACTCCAGTTGATTTTATTAGTAGTGATATTCTAAGAAAGTATAGTGACCAGGCATATGGAAGCAGGTCTTTGGAGGGAAATGACGATCAAACCAAAATATCATGGAGAAATATTGGGCTTTTAGCTACTTCTATTTTCCAATATGTGGCAGGAATTTCCATTATGCTTGGACCAATGGATAATGAACCCAAGCAAAGGAAATCTGTAGTATAGAGAAAACATACTAAGCCAATAGAAAGCACTCAACCTGAAGTAGTGAAAGAGTCCCCAAAAGATGAAAAATCAGAAACAGACAAGAATATGGCAAGCATATTTAACATTTTGCAAAAACAGAAGTAAGCCAGATTAGAGAATTTGGTTCTAAATAGAATATCATTTTCCTCGATAGTAGAAAACATCTTTGCGTTATCATTTCTAGTAAAGGATGGTATAGTTGAAATAAATGTCGATGAAAATGGAAAACATTTTGTTGTCCCCAAAAATGCTCCCAGAGCTACATAAATGGCATCTGGAGAAGCTTCTTATAGCCAATTTGTTTTTCTATTTGATTTTAAAGATTCCAAGTTGATGATGGAAGTTGTTGAAAGTGGTGACGAGTTGATGCCTCACAGAACCAATCCACTTATGATTCCTTGTTCTGAGAAGGCTGCGGAGAATCCTATCAGAGAGATTTCAAGAAACAAGGGAAGAGTGGTACCTGCAACTCTTGAGGTGCAGGAGGATGAATGTGGAAGTGATGAAGGTGGTGGAGGTCTTCAAAGACCAACATTGAAGAAGCGAAATAAGTGTCCCCTATGACTTTTGCTACTTTTTTGGGTGCTTTTTGTTGGAAACTATCTCTGTTTCTATCAGTGCATTGTAATTCATACAGGAAGCTAATCTTTAATTTAAGTAATTTGGTAAATAAACAATTATATCTTTTTCTCATAATTAGTTGTGATTAAGTTTGCTGGTAGTGTAAACCACCGGTCATGTAGTACACCCTTTTAGGCATGGTTTCAAGGCCTGGGTGGATGATCAACATCACGTAAAAGAAAATTCTTAATGTAAGATGTCAAGTTTGATCTGTTAAACCATGATTAGTCTCCTTGTTGTTAGCACCTAAATCTGACCTAGGCTGAAGGAAGGCAAAAGTCAGGGTAACCACAAACCATGCTCAGCCTGGTAGCTAGCCCTACCAGCACAGGAGAGGGCTCTCTCTGAGTCACGCTCAGTGAATAGATAAGAAAAATACGGTCTCAGATGACTTACAGTGAAGTATTGATCTTAGGCTAGTAAGTGAATAGGGATACAAGAAACAATTTCTATGAATGACTGAGCTTCTGGGATGGTATGGGACCAACGGTAAGCAAAGAACAGAGAATTTAATACAAAGGCACAGATTACTTCGTGAGGCAAGGCAGGCGGAAAGTGTAGCAATTTAGTTTGGAATAATGCGGAATGGAGAGATTGCTGAGGAGTGCGAAAAGGGCATAGGAACATGAATCCTTTTCGACAGAAGAAGAACACTGAACATGAAATTTTCCCACATGCAGAGCAATAAAATTGAATTCTACCTAATCTCACTCAGAAAATTTCATTAGAAATGAACATGAATTGAATTATGAAACATAACGAAATACATATGAAAACATAAGAGACACGTTTACTACATTCACAACCACAAGAATCTCATGAAACAGAGCCGCTGCCTTTGATTAATTCTCTGTCAAAAATATATAGTGAAGAAACAGAGTTTCTTTCCCACAGTCTCCTAGAAGTTACAAGCCAACCAACCCTTTGCAAATAGCTTACATACAATATATAGAATGTTCCATGAAGAGATAGAATGCACAAGGGTTGAGGAGTTACTCGAATCATTACAAAATGGAGATGAAGAGCCAACCATCAGCTACAGGTGCAGCACTACAAACATGACATTTGGCTTGGGTGACCGTTTGCCTTCCTTCGCCACTTGGATAGAAGTCCATCTGGAAAGAAAATGATTTAAATGATGTCGTTGGTGAAAATAAACTGAAGTATAGATAAGCGGGCCTACTTGGAGAAGTTGCGAATCGAAAATTCGCGAAACGGAAGCAAATTTGGCAATTTTTCCTCTGTGTGCCGCGCCATTTTCTCTGTGCGCCGCACTAATTTGGGGCCTGTTCTGGGGCACTTGTGGGTGTCCAAAATGTGCCTAAGTGGGCGTGTTAGAAATCCTGTCCTGTCTACTTTCTAACCCCACTGGAATTTTTGAATTTGGTGCTCATTTTCCCCTCCAAATCTCCATTCTCCCAAGACTGCTTCCTGCATGTCAAAAAAGGGGCAGAGAGGCCATTTTTTGGGTGTTTTTGACCTTTTGGAGACTATATCTTGCCGAAATTTCTTTTCCAAGCACCAGTAGTCATGATTTTCCATGATGAATCCAAAAATGAAAACCATTCCTCATTTGGAGCTCCCGATTTTTAGTGTCGCACCAGTGGCACGGCGCACAGGGAGAAAAACCGAGGGTTTTGCCCAAAAATTTGTCATGTGACCAAAAATTCCCCAAATTTCTTGAAATTTGGGCTGGAGGTTTTCTACGGGGTTCTATGGTGGGCCAAGGAAGCCTCAGCCAATATTCGAAGCCGATCTTTCTCTTTTGCCTCTTTTTCCTTTCTTGTTGCTTTCCTCAATTTCGCCTTCAAACTCTTTATTCGGGCCTTCGCAATCATGTTTCATGCCCTGTAATGAAAAGCCATGTGTCTCAGTAGAGCAAGGTCCTGATCGGCCTTGTTCAGCAGCCTCTCCAAGTGCATGTTCATGCTCTCGAGATGGGCCTCCCGATCCTCATTGATTTCTTGCTCCAATGATGTGAGCTCAACTCTTCTCCTTTGAGTAGCTTGGCGATGCTCACGAATGTTTTGCAGCTCCATAATTGCCTACCGATCCTCTAGCTGTTTGTTTCTCTGCTCCAGGTACTTCATGTTCCACTTGGCCCTCTCCATGTCAAGGGATAAGGCCTCAATCACTGATTGCTGCTCCTGGATGATCTCTGTAAGATCTACAATTGTTGGTTCTGTATCTATCTCATCATCATGGAGGAGAACGAATTCGGTCTCTCGTTCACCTGACGGCCCTTCCTCCTACATTGGCTCCTTACCCTTGCCCTGCTCCTATGATGATGATGTCGGAAGTGAGGCCCCTTCCACCCCTGGTGGAGATAACACTCTCTTTGCTGCTGCAAATAAATGTATACTGCCTCCCTGATAGGTGATGAATACTGGCATAGTAGCGGTCTCGTGGCGCTCATACTGATGTGATGGACCACCTATCTCATGCTCAGCCTCTGATACTACCTGTGGAGCACTAAATAAGTCACAAGAGATGAAGTCCTCCCAAGCAATACCCTGCAATCCCAACTGATGATCCACCAAAATCCGGATAAGAGCAAAGTGATAAACGCTATTGAGCTGCTGCTGAGGGGTCTTATGCTGCATGAAATTTTTCATCCTCTCTATGTTCCTGCAAATGAAAAATGGGAGGTTCATCATCTGTACCCTGGTAAAGTGCATAATCAACCTAATGTGATAGGCATAAAGGGGAGAAAACCCTCCCTCACAACTGAAGTACTTCATGATCAATTTCATGAGCGGAGCATATTCATCTCTCAAAAATCTGAATGGGAAAACTCTCGTGAGCTGACTCAAAAGCTGGCCTTAATATAAGGCTCATAATGATGCCTCTCCACCTTCTTCTTCTTATGCCACTCTTCTCCAACATTTGGTATGCATGTTGCCACTGATATGGCTTCGGGTGTCAATGTGAAAGTGACCCCAACCAAGATAGACTCACCTCCATGTAGGTGAAGCGCAAAAAGACGGGACAACTCATGATGAACTCTGACATTTGCCACCCTTTGAAAAACTTCAAAACATGCTAGGTACTGGAAACATGACATAGCAAGTGGGCATGCCTGCAACTTAGTGAGGGTGTTTGGCTCATCTCTAACATGTTTGCCACTTCGGTGATGTCTCCTGGGGGCCTGTTCTCCTGAAGCTGTATCACTGTGGGTCTCCACCTCATACTCTGATGAAACCTCGGATGCCATGACTGCTATTTATAAACTGTATTTAGGCTACCCCTTTGATGATGGTGAAGCTGGGTGTTTTTTTGATAATCTTGCAATTAGATGGGCTTCACCAAAGATTTGAGGGAGTTTTGGCATGTTCTAGGCGCTTTGTCTCTGTGCGCCGCACGCAAAGCCTAGTTCGCCACGCTCCGGGTGTGCACCGCGCTGGTTATAATTTTGAACTGTGGGTGGGTTCTGTGTGTGCTGCGCCCTGTGTGTGCGTCGCGCCCATGCCTGTGTGCGCTGCGCCCCTGTAATCACCTCCAAACTGCTCCAAACCACGCAATTGCTCGCTCCTTAACCTTGAAACATTTTTCCTATGCCTTGATTGCAAAATGAGTTTGATTTGTGATGGAAACTTGTGTATAAGACTTGGAGGTCATGATTAAATTTGCTTTTTCAAAAAACCCACCTTTCTATTGTCATGTTCGGCACTTTTTCGCTGACTTTAAAACAACCCTGATTTTCACATTTCCTTTGAAATTTTGGCTCAAACGATGAAATTTTCGACAGTTTTTGTAGGGATTGCATGACAGAGCATCTGGTCATGGAAACCATGATTGCACTTGAAGAAATCAACTGTCGACTCTTTTTGAAAATTTTGTCACAAATGACACTATTTGACTTTTCTTCAAAACATAGTTTTGAAGAACAATCGAAGTCTATCAATATGATGGTGAAACTCTGCAGATCATTACTTTGCAAGAGCATCACTCTGGCATGCATGGCTTTACTGGACATATTAAAGACCAAATTGTTTAATTCCTAGACCAAATGACCAAAAATGACCTTTGTCCATTTAAGTACCAGAACTTGATTGTCATGGACTTTTTGAGTATTTGACACAAAGACATAAGCTAGCAGGAGCCAGACATGAGTGGAAATTACTAGCATGGCTTTCTCCGTCAGATCATGGCATGCCCCTAGCGAAATGCAGCTGAATGAATGGAGCGGGACACCTAAAAATGAAATGCATAAAGAGTTTTGATCTCTGACGGAGGACTGACCAGACCGACTCTAACATTGGGTCCAATGGGGGATGGTAGCTCCTTGGAGGTGCCAAGAACAGCAGATCTCTGGAGGAGCTAGATAGTGCCTTCGTCCATTAGGATATGGAGTCATTATTTCGACAAACAACATGACTCAATTTATTGACTGAAACTTGACTGAAACTGACTCAATTATGGAACCAGCATGACTGAAAAACTAACTCAATGCAAAAGGAAATGACTCATGACTGACTTAGCTAAAACAAGAACTTACAAAACTTGTTCAATGGCAGCAGTCCATCAAGATTCGAGGGTTTCAAATCATGATGATAGCCACCTGCGTACTAATGCAATATGTACAATCATGTGTAATGTGTCTTCCAATGTAACCGATCAAGTAGATGCCTCCTTGATTGATTCTCCGGATTAGATCTTCTAGTCAACAACAGATACGGGTAACTGGGCCTCCAAAAACATAATTGACCATGATCCCCTTCATCACTAAATATTGCAATAATCACTTTCACTGCTGACTGCAACAAATCTGCCATTGGATCCTGAAAAACATGAAGTCTTTCCTCCTGTTGAAAAAAAAAGGTATATTTTTCTCTTGATTCTGGTCTTTCTTCAAAAATAAGAGTATGCTCCTGGTCTTCAAAAAATTCTGAACAAATATATGAGTGGATTTCCTCTTCAAAGAACACTTCAAAACATGAAACATATGAGGAAGAGTCTGAAAGACAATCCTGAATGTTCTGTTCTTTGGTAGCCGGAATGTATTGTAGGTCACCTTCATATGATATGACAGTGAGATTGTCTTTGCATTCATCAATAATAAGAAAATAAACTTCGAATGATTCTTGAAACCCAACACAATCATTTATATCATCTACCATAAATTCACCGAGAGCTTTTACCCTTACTTGAACAAAGATCTCATCTCGCTGTTCATAGAGGGAATGAGCTACCTCCTCATGAAGGTCTAGTTCTGGTGAGATAAGGTTAGTTAGTTCTATACCTCTGTTTTCTCCATTTGAGTCAGCCTCAACCATGCAACTCTCTTTTTCCTCCTCACCATCTGTCTCTTGATCCGATTTATCATCCCCATTATCTGAGATTGGAACATCATTTTCTTGCATATCATCTTTTATTTCCACCAGATCTGAAACAAAACTTCTTCTTTAATCATTTCCAACCATATGGAAATCTTCAGCCTACTGATCTATAAAGCTGCCCATAGGACTGTCATCCTTTTTAGAAGAGGAAAAATTTCCACCATCACCTTCTTGACCGGGTGCACACTACAGATCTTTGTTAACTTGAGCTGGAACATGACTATTCAAGAGTTGATCTATTTCATCTTCAGACAAAGGAGGTATGGCTTTTCATTTTCTCTTGCATGAACAGTGATTTTCTTCAATATTTTCAAGTGGAGGAGTGCACAAATTTTCCTCAGACTGCTGATCCATTTCATGTAATTCCTGTTGACTTTCAAGATGCAAAATTCCTTCATCTTCCACCGTACTACAATCTTGATTCTGCTGCAAATTTTCATGATCATCTTCATGCTGCTGAAACGGGTTTTCACACAGGGCTTCCACGATCTCTTCATCTATGAAATTATCATCTTCATAATATTTTCCAAGGCTTTCAATAAAAGTAGAAGCATGTTTGCAACAACCATGAACTAGATTTAATGCTGGATAAGATTCTTGATATCTTTCAATGAACAGGGCATGAAAATCCTTTAAACAGTAAATACAAGCAGGTGGCAAACTTTCATACCAAGTTCGGGCTTCATCTTCCAGGGTAGCCATAAACATTTTCATCAAACAGTCTTCAGGAAAATTGATCTTTAATATATGCACATGAATGTGAAATTTCACCAGATGAAGAGCAGCGTCATTACCTTCCACATTTCTGAACATAGGCAAATTCTTTGACCAATCTACCTTGGGCATTTTATTTGGAAAGCCTGGAATGTGATGTCAGCTCATGGGAGTGTATCTTCTTGCAATCCACTCCATTTAAAAAAAAAAAATCTCAAAGCTACTGATCCCTCTGTAGTGGAGTCACCATGAAGCACCGATTGTTGGATTCTTCAGTGAAAGGAGTTGCTAGGTGAATGATTTCAGCCTTCTTATGTCTGATCGTTGTTCACCATCAACAATAAGCTTTGAACTTGAGATATGTACTGGGGCAAAACAATCTTCAAGCAAACCATTTTCATTCCCCAACGGAGTCGCCACTATGTTAGCACCTAAATCTGCCCTAGGCTGAAGGAAGGAAAAACTCAGGGTAACCACAAACCACGCTCAGTCTGGTAGCTAGCCCTACCAGAATAGGAGAGGGCTCTCTCTGAGTCACGCTTAGTGAATAGATAAGAAAAATACGATCTCAGATGACTTACAGTGAAGTATTGATCTTAGGCTAGTAATTGAATAGGGATACAAGAAACAATTTCTATGAATGACTGAGCTTCTGGGATGGTATGGGACCAACGATTAGCAAAGAACAGAGAATTTAATACAAAGGCATAGATTACTTCGTGAGGCAAGGCAGGAGGAAAGTGTAGAAATTTAGTTTGGAATAATGTGGAAAGGAGAGATTGCTGAGGAGTGTGAAAAGGGCATAGGAACATGAATCCTTTTCAACAGAAGAAGAACACTAAACATGAAATTTTCCCACAGGCAGAGCAATAAAATTGAATTCTACCTAATCTCACTCAGAAAATTTCACTGGAAATGAACATGAATTGAATTATGAAACATAACGAAATACATATGAAAACATAAGAGACACATTTACTACACTCACAACCACAAGAATCTCATGAAACAGAGCCGCTGCCTTTCATTAATTCTCTGTCAAAAATATACAGTGAAGAAACAGAGTTTCTTTCCCACAGTCTCCCAGAAGTTACAAGCCAACCAACCCTTTGCAAATAGCTTACATACAATATATAGAATGTGCCATGAAGAGATAGAACGCACAAGGGTTGAGGAGTTACTTGAATCATTACAAAATGGAGATGAAGAGCCAACCATCAGCTACAGGTGCAGCGCTACAAACATGACATTTGGCTTGGGTGACCGTTTGCCTTCCTTCGCCACTTGGATAGAAGTCCATCTGGAAAGAAAATGCTTTAAATTCCACCTTTGGTGCCAAAAAACCGAAGTGTAGATAAGTGGGCCCACTTGGAGAAGTCGCGAATCGAAAATTCGCGAAAAGGAAGCAAATTTGGCAATTTTTCCTCTGTGCGCCACGCTACTTTGGGGCCTGTTTTGGGGCACTTGCGGGTGTCCAAAATGTGCCCAAGTGGGCTTGTTGGAAAGCCTGCCCTGTCTAATTTCTAACCCCACTAGAATTTTTGAATTTGGTGCTCATTTTCCCCTCCAAATCTCTATTCTCCCAAGACTGCTTCCTGTGTGTCAAAAAAGGGGCAGAGAGGCCATTGTTTTGGGTGTTTTTGACATTTTGGAGACGCATATCTTGCCAAAATTTCTTGTCCGAGCACCAGTAGTTGTGATTTTCCATGATGAATCCAAAAATGCAAACCATTCCTCATTTGGAGCTCCCGATTTTTAGCGTCGCACTAGTGGCGCGGCGCACAGGGAGAAAAACCCTGTGTTTGGCCCAAAAATTTGTCATGTGACCAAAAATTCCCCAAATTTCTTGAAATTTGGGCTGGAGGTTTTCTATGGGGTGTTATGGTGGGCCAAGGAAGCCTCAGCCAAGATTCAAAGCCAATCTTTCTCTTTTTCCTCTTTTGCCTTTCTTGTTGCTTTCCTCAATTTCGCCTTCAAACTCTTTATTCAGGCCTTGGCGCTCATGTTTCGTGCCCTGTAATGAAAAGCCATGTGTCTTAGTAGAGAAAGGTCCTGATCAGCCTTGTTTAGCAACCTCTCCAAGTGCATGTTCATGCTCTCTAGATGGGCCTCACGATCCTCATTGATTTCTTGCTCCAATGATGTGAGCTCAACTCTTCTCCTTTGAGCAGCTTGGCGATGCTCACGAATGTTTTGCAGCTCCATAATCACCTGCCGATCCTCTAGTTGTTTGCTTCTCTGGTCCAGGTACTTCATGTTCCACTTGTCCCTCTCCAAGTCAAGGGATAAGGCCTCAATCATTGATTGTTGCTGCTGTATGATCTCTGTAAGCTCTGCATTTGTTGGTTCTGTATCTGTGTCATCATCATGGAGGAGAACGAATTCGGTCTCTCATTCACCTGATGGTCCTTCCTCCTACACTGGCTCCTTACCCTTGCCCTGCTCATGTGATGCTGATGTCAGAAGCGAGGCCCCTTCCACCCCGGGTGGAGATAACACTCGCTTTGCTGCTACAAACAAATGTCTACTGCCTCTCTGATAGGTGATGAATACTGGCATAGTAGCAGTCTCATGGCGCTCATACTGATGTGATGGACCACCTATCTCATGATCAGCCTCTGATACTACTTGTCGAGCGCTGAAGAAGTCACGGGAGATGAAGTCCTCCCAGGCAATACCCTGCAATCCTAACTGATGATCCACCAAAATCCGGATAAGAGCAAAGTGATAAACACTGTTGAGCTGCTGCTGAGGGGTCTTATGCTACATGAAATTTTTCATCCTCTCTATGTTCCCGCAAATGAAAAATGGGAGGTTCATCATCCGCACTCTAGTAAAGTGCATGAGAAACCTAATGTGATAGGCATAAAGGCGAGAAAACCTCCCCTCACAACTGAAGTACTTCATGATCAATTTCATGAGCGGAGCATACTCATCTCTCAAAAATCTGAATTGGAAAACTCTCGTGAGCTGACTCAAACAACTGGCCTTAAGGTAAGGCTCACAATGATTCCTCTCCACCTTCTTCTTCTTATGCCACTGTTCTCCAACATTTGGTATGCCTGTTGCCACTGATATGGCTTTGGGTGTCAATGTCAAAGTGACCCCAGCCAAGATAGACTAACCTCCATGTAGGTGAAGCGCAAAAAGACGGGCCAAATCATGATGAACTTTGACATTTGCCACCCTTTGACAAAATTCAAAACATGCTAGGTATTGGAATCATGACATAGCAAGAGGGCATGCCTGCAACTCAGTGAGGGTGTTTGGCTCATCCCTAACATGTTTTCCACTCCGGTGATGTCTCCTGGGGGCCTCTTCTCCTGAAGCTGTATCACTGTGGGTCTCCACCTCATACCCTGATGAAACCTCAGATGCCATGACTGTTGTTTATAAACTGTATTTAGGTTGCCCCTTTGATGATGGTGAAGCTAGGTGTTGTTTTGATAATCTTGCAATTAGAGGGGCTTCACCAAAGTTTTGAGGGAGTTTTGGCACGTTCTGGGCGCTTTGTCTCTGTGCGCCGCACGCAAAGCCTAGTGCACTGCGCTCCGGGTGTGTGCCGCGCTGGTTATAAGTTTGAACTGTGGGCGGGTTCTGTGTGCGCCGCACCCTGTGTGTGCGCCGCGCCCCTGCCTGTGTGCGCCGCGCCCTTGTAATCACCTCCAAACTACTCCAAACCACGCAATTGCTCGCTCCTCGACCTTGCAATGTTTTTCCTATGCCTTGATTGCACAATGAGTTTGATTTGTGATGGAAACTTGTATATAAGACTTGGAGGTCATGATTAAGTTTACTTTTTCGAAAAACCCACCTTTCTAATGTCATGTTTGGCACTTTTTCACTGACTTTAAAACAACCCTGATTTTCACTTTTCCTCTGAAATTCTGGCTCAAACGATGAAATTTTCGACACTTTTTGCAGGGATTGCATGACAGAGCATCTCGTCATGGAAACCATGATTGCACCTGAAGAAATCAACTGTCGACTCTTTTTGAAAATTTTGTCACAAATGACACTATTTGACTCTTCTTCAAAACAGAGTTTTGAAGAATAGTCGAACTCTATCAATATGATGGTGAAACTCTGCGGATCAATACTTTGCAAGAGCATCACTCTGGTCTGCATGGCTTTACTGGACATATTAAATACCAAATTGTTTAATTCCTAGACCAAATGACCAAAAATGACCTTTGTCCGTTGAAGGACCAGAACTGGACTGTCATGGACGTTTTGATTATTTGAGACAAAGACACAAGCCAACAGGAGCTAGACATGAGGGGAAATGACTAGCATAGCTTTCTCTGTCAGATCATGGCATGCACCTAGCGGAATGCAACTGAATGAATGGAGCGGGACACCTAAAAATGAAATGCATAAAGATTTTTGATCTTTGACGGAGGACTGACCAAACCGAATCTAACACTTGTGACAATATGTTGTAATTTTATGTTTGAAAAGTATTTTTAGATACCACACAAGAACAATGTTTCTGATTGTGTAGTTGGCTTAATTTGAGAATACATAGAGATGCTAGTAGGGTAAGGCCAGACGAAAATAGATGTAAATACAAAGGTTCAAAAAGCTAGCTAGAAGCCCTTACGATACCCAAAACCTTTTACTGGAACTACAACGATAGAGAGATCCACCCAGAGGTGTGTTGAGAATAAGTAGGGATATGCATGCTATGGATTGACAAATTGCTTGAGCCTAGTTCAAGAAGGTGCAACTAGTAGATGGCAAGAGAATGGGAATATATATCTATTAAGTATGTGTATATGAAATTCATTATGTCCCCTTTTGATTTTCAAGGTGGGAGGAATGCAATGGAGAAAGGGAGATCATATTTATCCTCTATATCCCACCTATCAGGACACTAGGATAAGTCCCAATAATAATATCTCGGTTCACTCATAAGTATATGATTGTAAAAGGACATCATGAACTTTATTAAGCTAAATAATCCTTTAGTTGAAATTTTAAGCAAGATACTCGGCCTCTTTTCAACCCTTCAGTATTCCTAGAAAAACCCTATTTAACCCACGTTGAATGCCTCTTCTTGTTGTGATCTTAAACTTAAAACTTTGGCCCTTCTCCCTACAAGATCACCCAAGAACAACACTCAAAACAACCTCTCTTTCACATGTTGTACCTACAGCAAAACATAAGACTTCCATGTTGCTTCTAGGGCTTCTTTCCTGTTGTCTTATGGATCCTTCTTGCAGTGGCTTGGGCCTCCCTTTGACTACGTCTAGGGCCTCTTTGAGTGCTACTTTAGACCTTCCTTGACTGCGGCTATATTATTCTTCATGATGGCTGATAAGGGCCTCCCTCTTGCTATGGATTAAGGCCTTCTTTGCTATGGATAAGAGCCTTCCTTTTGCTGCATATCTAGCCTCTATTGACTGCGTCTTTATGCCTCTCTTGACTGCATCTTAGGCATCTCTCTACACTATGTCTTAGGCGTCTCTCTTGTTGTGGCTAAGCCTCCGTTTGACTGTGGCTAAGGCTACCTTTTACTGCAACTAAGGCTTCCTTTTTTACTGTGGCTAGAGCTCCTGCAAGATTGCATCTAGGTCTCCCCTCATGACTGCAGCTAGGTCTCCTTTGTGACAGCAACTAGGGCTCACACTATTGCAGCCTACTAGCCTTTTGTTGCCTAGGGACTCCTACACTACAACACTCTCTACTGCTTCATCTGCATCCGTCTCTACCCACATCCACCAGTCCTGCTACTCTCTCCTCGGGGCTCCCGTAGCAAGGTGTAATCGAATAGGTTGGGTACCTCAAGTATCTGCCCCTCATCACTTGTATTCCTCCTGACTACAGCTCGATGTCTCCCCACCTCTTCTCTAGATATACATGAGCACTCCTTGTCGTACCTAGCATGCCCTGGGACATTACGACATGAGCAATAGTGCATTAACTATGCTAAAATGTCACTTTCTTGTTAATTTGACCATGAATATATCTTCTAAAAAGTAATATTTCTTAGCTTTGTTTATGTTAGTGGTTTGATAAGAACATTTCTACAATCTCTTCACTGAATTTCTTAAATTTTTTACATTTACGCTTTTTGACAAAAGAGGGATAACATTTTACCCTAGCTAAGTAAGGATTCTTTAAATAACCTTCTAGCTTGGTTCCTTTTTGTTCCATCTAATCTTGGAAAAGTGTCATGAATTTACATTGAACAATGTAAGAATTTAGTCTTCTCCAGAAAAAATCAAGCAAACTCTTTCATTTTGCAAATTACCTACCTGTTCTGGACATATTCTTTGAATTTTCTATGTTGAAGGTGTTGGATTTAGGTAAGTGATACAGAATGCACACCTACATTTCTATTGTTCACCTATTAGACCAATGAAAATTATAGGTAAAATTGGAAGGGTTGGACATCAATGTTCCAACCATACTCTTATTGGCCTACAATACATATATTCATAACACATACCTAAAATACTATTATTCACCTGTTCTCTTAGTTCATATTGTAGGCAAAATGTTAATGTTGGACTTCGTTGTCTCAAGTTCACACACTAGCACTAAATATGCGACGTATTATGTGCATCCTTAGATATGTTTGACATTGCAAGCTATCTATTTAAATAAATGCATGTATAAAACTTCTATATTAGCAAAATAACCATCAATGTTTTTTTTCCATCATTTTGGGTTGAATTCACAATAGCATGCTAAAAAGTGTCATTTCAATGTTTGGAAATTAGGATATATATAAATGTGAGATATATAATCTACCTCTTTGGGTTATCTCCTTTTCAAATCTGAGTTTTCTTAGGCTACATGTTAATTGTTTGAACTTTGAACTTTGAATAAATTCCTGAATGGACTTTGTAAATACTTGAATGAATGGACTTCATAAGGCAGTGGTACCATAAAATGTGTTATTTCAAAGATTTGACTTCCATATTTTCACAAAATACAATGTCTTCAATAAATAATATATATATATATATATATATATATATATATATATATATATATATATATATATATATATATGTTTAGGATTATACATGTGTTGGAGTGGTTCCTTTATGTTTTAATATAATCCTGATGCTGACAAGCTTTAGCCGACTTTTTTCATCATTTGTTCATAGAATATGCAAAAGATTTCATTGTCAAAATGTGGCAAAAATTACATTTCTCCTGATTTATTTTTTTATTGTTCATGACAAGATAATCATGTTGAAAGAATGAGGTATCCTACAATCTATTTCAATGTGTGGATATTTTTTTTCCTCCCATTTTTTTACAAGGATGTAGATTTGATTTTCATGTTGATGGCTTTTGCATGTATCTTATCTAGCCCCAAATGCTGGTAATGGAGAAAACTTTGAGAAGTAGTCGTGGAAACAGACTATCAGAGGTTAATGTTACAATACCACTTCCACCTGGTATCAAATTTTTTTTAATGGTAAGTGACATAAAGAAGATTTATTTAACGACAGGGTTGAAAGGGAAAACTCATGCCTTAGTTGTAAGTCATTTGTTTGTGTTTCTTAGCTCTAAGTCATCTATTTCTTAGCTTTCCCAGATCAATTATTTCACTAATCCAATATGCATGGATTGTATTTCTCACCCGATGTTAGTTACTTGACATGGTTGATATGACATTCAATTCTAAGCCACTTTTATTTTAAGTCAAAGATTTTATTGATTAAAAGGATGTTCATATTTTGATTGGTTTACTTGAAGCTTGATTTAAAAAAAAAAAAATCTAAATTTCACCTGGATGTTATTTTTTTAGGGTGAGCTCTTTGCACCAGTAAGGTCATATGAGTCCTAGAACATATGTATACAATAGGAACATCTTTGGCCTTTGTTGTGTATCTATTATTATTTATATCATTGATGAATGGTTATTGATTATGTAAAACAGAGGATGGGAAGCTCCTTCCAATTCTCTTGACAAAACAAAATAAAATGGAGTGGTAGAATTGTGTTTTAAATGGTGAGCTAGAAATCAGTACTAGAAAGGTAGAACTTGAGAATGGTAAGCTATCTGATCTGGATCTAGAGACACAACAGATCGTTGAAAAAAAATGATGGTATTGATGAGTCTTCCCAGAAAAGAAACTCTAATTGTTATGCCACTACCCAAATTTCAGTTATCTGCATTGGAAATAGTGACTCTAGCTTTATTTGTATGAATAATGACTTTGGCCATTGCCCTATTCA
Organism: Pinus tabuliformis; assembly: GCA_031772625.1. Classification (NCBI taxonomy): domain Eukaryota; kingdom Viridiplantae; phylum Streptophyta; class Pinopsida; order Pinales; family Pinaceae; genus Pinus; species Pinus tabuliformis. Next base: position 125,628,914 of record CM062815.1, read on the forward strand.
TTTCCTATGAATTATTTTGATTTTCAAACTCCAACTAGTTTGTTGTTAAATTAAGTAAAGCTTTGATGACAAACTTATAGTTTACAAATCTCTTTTCTAAGTCTATTTTCTTGAGCAAATTTTTCTTTTTACTTTAGGTACTATAGATTGCTACTGTGTGACATATGCTATGATATAATTGCCTGGATAAATAGACAGAAGTGTTGTACAACATAGTATTTTTTAAATCTAAAGAAATAGTATTTCCAAATGCAAAGTTTATTAATTAAGAACATCTTTTAGACTTCTTTGCTAAGTTATGATTATATTTCGGTAGGGGATTTTGTGTACACTGATATTGTGTTGTCTCTTTGGTTTTTTTCAGGTAACAATGGTTAATAATGAATGTGTTCTTGAGCAACAGGCACACATCTTATTCTGCTCTCAACAGGAAAATCCATGGTTTTCAGGGATGGCAACAAAAACGCAGATGTTAGTGGGATATCCAAAGTCTGTGTTGGATGAATTTAATACTATTGATGACTTTGATTCCTTATTAGATAAAGAATGTCATGAGTCAAATTCAAATAAACAGAAGCAACAGTGTGGACTTGTGAAATTCCAAATTGCATATATATATCTATATCTATATCTATATCTATATATATATATATATATATATATATAATTTTATCATATGTCTTTCATGGTTTCCAGAGATCCGTGTTACGTTTGCACATAAGTTTATATATCATTCAAATATCTAAACACCAAGCAACAACAACATTGAGATTTCTTCTTTCACTCAACCTATAACATATTGCATCTGTCTTCATCAACATTTCTCTTCCATATGTTATCAACTTATGACATTTCATTTGCAATATTTGGTGCATTTTCTAGTTAAAGGTCATTTATAGATTATAAATGTCTTCAGACTTTCACTTCTAATTGAGTATTCAACTGAACATATTGATTCTCTTATACGTAATTATTTTTCCCTCCACCCACTTTTCATAACTTCCATAACCATTAGGTAGGGACCTGCAACTTCGATGTTGCTTTGATTTTTTAGTAAAATATTGTCGGGACTTTAATTTATTGAAAGTTGTATAATTTACAATTTATGAAGTTTGAAGGTCTAATTTTAAAAGTCTAATTCTTTAAAGGGTGCTAGCTCAATGGAAAAGCATCTGCTTTACAAGAAGGAGGTTGGTGCTTCGATTCCATCGTGCCATGACATGATCCATATGGAATGGGCTTTTGACCATCACCAATGAGCTTTGGTAACATTTTTAAACCATCGCCAAAATATGAAATGGTGACGGTCAACGAACACCACCATATATATGCATCAATAGTGACGAACCTCAAATGTTTGTAACCATAAACCGTTGTTGTTGATATGAAATGGTGACGATCGATGTCCGTCATTATAGTCATTATTCGTGACGGACCTTGAATGTCACCACAACACCTATACATATGGCAATGCGCCTTTTGGTGAGGGTCAACGAATGCCACCATATATATGCACCAATAGTGACAGCCACGAAAGATCCATCACAATAGATCGTTGTTTTTCATATGAAATGGTGACGGTCACTATCTATCATTATAATCAATATTTGTGACGGACCCTTAATGTCACCATAACACCTATACATTTGGTGACGCCACCTTTGGTGACGTTCAGTTTTTTGTGACGGAGGCTATGGTCCGTCACCATTGCTCATATGAAATGGTGACAGTCGCTATCTATCATTATAAATCATTATTGGTGATGGACTTTGAATGTCACTACAACACCTATACTTTTGGTGATGCCACCTTTGGTGACGTTCAGTTTTTGGTGACGAGGGCTATGGTCCATCACCATTGTTCATATGAAATGGTGACGGTCACTATCTATCATTATAAATCATTATTGGTGATAGAATTTGAATGTCACTACAACACCTATACTTTTGGTGATGCTACTTTTGGTGACGTTCAGTTTTTGGTGACGAAGGCTCTTTTGACCGTCACTAATGAGCTTATGGTGACATTTTTCACCCCTCACCAATGTCTTTTTTCTTGTAGTGTTAGTCGTAGAAAGTCTTTACTTTTTACAAAATCACCTCTCTCAATTGATAAAACTTAAAATTATTCACTATGCTTTATTGGTTTGAAATATTTCACAATTTCAAAGAACATCTCAGAGTTTTATGATGTTTATCTAATTTCCCAAAACTCTAATCACTTCCTCAAAAGTTTCTACTTTCTAAAAGCGAATATTCACAATATGTTTTCAAAGAGATTTCAATAGTAGAAAGCCAATGGTATACTATTTACAACATTATTGAAAGAAATCAAAATTTGCATAAAAAGAATATGTATAGATAAGAAGGGGTTACCTCCTTAGGGAAAGAATTTCTATAAGATAAGCCCATTCACAGGAAGAGAATCCTCTTTCCTGATAAGTCAAGTGTAGTAAAATTGTTGATGAACCTACCTTTTCGACGATCTGAAATGGTCCAAGCCACATCTTCTGAAATTTGGTATGTTTACCTTTGTCTTCATGTGCTTTGTCCCATTTCAAAACGAGATCACCAATTTGTAATGTTTTTGAGCCAGCTAAACTTGCATCAAAAGAGGATTTAATGACTTGCTGATGTTTATCATGAGTAATCTTGGCTTTTTCTCTTTCCTCATCTAATTTAAGAATTTGATTGAACCTTAATTGAATAGAGGAAGAAGGAGTTTCTTCAATGAATTGTACTAGGGTTAGTGATGGGAGGGCTAGATGTGGTGGAATAACAACTTCTTTCCCATATAATAAGTTAAAAGGAGAAGTACCTATTGAGGCTTTCTGGGTTATACGATCTACCCAGAGTGTGAATATTAAAGATTTATGCCAATGCTTTTGGCTTTGATCAAAATTTCTTTTAATAATCCTTATGATATTTTTGTTAGTAGACTCTGCTAAGCCATTTCCTTGAGGATAGTAATTTGCAGAGTATTTTAACTTAAAACCTCTCTTAAGAGCAAATTCGACTATACTATTTCCAAAAAAATAAGATGCATTATCAAAGGTAAGTGCATTAGGTAAACCAAACCTGGTGATGATAAAATGATAAATAAATTCAATAGTCACATCAGAATTTTCTATCTTTAGTGGAATTGCTTCTACCCACTTTGTGAAGTAGTCTGTGGCTATATGGATATATCTATGCTGCTTGGAATATTGAGGAACAATTTCTCCTATAATATCAAGCCCCCACTGCACAAATGGTTTCTCAATGTTAACTGGCTGTAAAGGAAAGGCTAGTTTCCTTTGCCTCCCACTAGCAGTTTGGCATATCTTACATTTCCTTACATAGTCATGGGTATCTTTGAACAAAGTTGGCCAACGATACCCAGCATGCAATATTTTGTGCATTGCAGTGTCAACCCCAAAATGTCCACTAGTTGGGCCATCATGCAATTCCTGTAAAACCATTTGCGCTTCATATTTTTTAAGGCATCTTAATAGAACATAATCATAATTTCTCGTGAATAATACATTATCAATGATTTCATAGTGTTTGGATTTTAACCTTAAATCACCTTTGTTTTTGTAGCTGAAGTCAGGGGGGCATATCTATTTCATAAGTAAAAAGATTAGATCATCATATTGAGATTTAGAATCAATTATACTTATCTCATTTACTTGTGCAGTACTACCCGAATCTTCATGATCTGGTATATTGGAAGCTCCTACTAAAAACTTGCAAAAACCTTGTCCTCTAACAATTTTCATTGGTTTAATGTCAATATCATATTCTTGTAAAGTTATTACCCAGCTAGCTCTTTTCTCTCCTACTTCTCTTTGAATTAGCAATTGCCTGACTGCAGAGAATGGGACTATTACTTTTGTATCTGTTTTAAGGAGAAAATGTCTAAAATGTTTAACAGAATTAAACACAGTGAAGGCTTGTTTTTCAACTTCTGAATAATTAAGCTTAGCACCTTGTAAATTAGAACTAAAGAAAGATATGGGTTCTTCCACTTGTTGATCATTGATTTGTGTTAAAACAACAACATAAGATGATTCAGTGGCCAGAGTATATAAAATAAATGAGTAGAACAATTCAGAGCATTCAATGTAGGAGCATTAATGATTTCTTGTTTGATTGAGTCAAAAGCTTCCTTTTTGTTATGTCCCCATTTGAAGACTAAATTTTTATTAATCATGGATTGCAAGGGTAGAACAATATGAGAAAAATCAGGAACGAATCTTTTTACAAAATTTATCTGTCCTAAGAATGATTGCATAGATTTCTTATTATGTGGTAAAGGAATATCAGAAATCTCCTTTATCCTATCAGGATCAATATATATGACATTTTTGGAGATAATAAGCCCTAAGAGTTTAGCTTCATTAAGAGTAAAGAATGATTTCTCGGGATTTAAGGAAATCCCAACTTTTTGCAACGTTCAAAAATTTGCTTTGAATCATGCAAATGGTTGCTCTTTTTCTTAGAATAGATAGTTAGGTCATCTAAGTAAAAAACAACCATTTTATTGATCAAACCTTTGAAAGCTATGTCCATGGCTCGTTGGAAAGTAGCTCTAGTATTTATCAAACCAAAAGGCATTTTCTGATAAGCATATGTTCCCCATTTAGTTCTGAATGTAGTCTTTAATCTATCATCTGGATGGACTAGGATCTGATTATATCCTAAAAAACCATCAAGAAAAGACATTAACTCTGATCTAGCTACTGATTGAAGTATCTTCTCCATTGTTGGTAATGGGAAATTATTTTTTTGACATGCTTTGTTGAGATTTCTAAAATCTATGCAAATCCTAATATCACCATTCCTTTTCCTGACAGGTACCAAATTTGAGACCCATTTCGAATGTCTGATAGGAAAGATTATTTTGGCTTTAAGGAGTTTATTCAACTCCATTTCGATTTGACTCTTAAGATTGGGGTCAATTTTCCTTAATTTCTGTTGTACAGGTTTCTCATCAAAAATCATTGGAATTGTATGTTGAATAATAGAGGAATCATATGTCTTAAGATCCTCATAATTCCAAGAAAAAACATTTTTGTATTTCTTCAATAATTGTATGAAAGCCAACTCTCAGTACAATCCTCACAGATGCTCACAGGCAATCTTTGCTTCTCACAAGCCTTCCTCTCTGCCCTCCAAGCTCCTATTTCCTTGCATTGTTCCTCCAGGATGATTCTCCTCCAACGAAGTGGAACACTTCTTCTACCCAGTGGATGATCACTCTCACATACTATCAGAATTGCGTAGTCCTCAAGGAATTACACCTTCTACATGCATGAGTTTTCTTTATAGTAAAATACATGCAACTGATAGTACATTGTCCTTGACTTTAATATCAACTTGGACTTTCTCAAAATAGACATGCATGAGTTTCTGATGAGGGAATCTTCAGTTAACTGGAGTACACTAGTCGAGTGCATGCATGCATCAACTGATTGTTAACTCTCTATTAGTTCCTCAAATAGTTTGGAACTAATTCAGCTGGACTTAACTCAGTAAACTGAGCTAACTAATTACAACTTAAATATAACTCAATCTTATCTCCTTAATTTAAGGCTTATCTCCTTAATTTAAGGGATAACTCTTGCACGACTTCAGAAAGACTTCTAACTTGAATTTCTTTGACTAATTAAGTAAAAATAAATAAATTGATTATTTCCATGTAGTTGTTCAGACTAAATTCGATTTTAATTCACAATTTAATTCAAGGACAAATTAAATTGGAATATTCTTGTTTCCATATTTCAACACTCCCTATCAACAAGAAAGGGGTTATACTGCAGCAACATGATCCTCCCATCATCAGCAGCGTGGTTTACCTTGTAAAGCCAACGGGAACTCACAACTGACTTGTCGTCTGGTCTCGGAACCACGTCCCAAACATTGTTACGAACCATGGAGTCATGCTCCTCTGCCATAGCATCAACCCAAATTGGTTGTTGCAATACTTCCTCAAAGGAATATGGCTTGGTCTCAACACATTCCCCAGCAAGGGCCATGTATCCAGTGTAACTCTTAGGTGACCTCTTCTACCTGCGCTGAGAAGATGGTGCTCCCACATTCTCTCTCGCATCCTTCAACAATTTTTCAGCATCTCTTGTGCGCTTCTGTCCATATATGGAAGACTCTACTTGAGTTGATGTATCCACTCCTGGAACCTCTACATGCAGCTGCTCCACATCAGTCTGAGGCTCCTCCTCCTTAGGAACCAACAGTTCCTCCATAGCCTGTAGTTGGAGCTCCCTCTCAAGGGAAACTTTCATGGCCTTCTACTCATCAAACTTGAGATCTCTGCGAACCACTGTCCTCTGATTGGTAGGCAAGTACACTCGATAGTTGTGAGGTGTATCAATGTACCCCACAAATATCCCCAACTCCACTGTCGGCTCAAGCTTCTTTCGTGCATCCTTTTTCCCATGGAAAAATACTAATGAACCAAGGATCCTAAAGTGACCTACATCTGGTCTCTTACTGGAGAAAGCTTCCTTTGGTGTCTTCATCCCAAGTATGTCATGCAGGATTCTATTCTATAAATAGACCGTTGTGTTGCATGCCTCAACCCACAAATGAAGTGGTAGGCCTTGGTCATACAACATCGCCCATGCTACCCCTACAATAGTTCCGTTCTTCCTCTCAGCCACCCCATTCTGCTGTGGGTTATGAGGTGTCGTTAACACTCGTTTAATTCCTTCTGCTGCATAGAAGTCCTTAAACTCTTGAGAGACATATTCTCCACCATTGTCGCTTCTCAAGGCCTTGATCTTCTTCCCTGACTCTTTCTCAACCAAAGCTTTGAACTCACAAAACTTTGTGAAGGTTTAGTCCTTCTTTTGCATGAATTAAATCTAGCATTTACGAGAATAGTCATCAATGAAAATCACATAATACCTTGACTTCGTTGTGGATGCCGCCGAGAATGGTCCACACACATCTGTATGAACTCGCTCTAACATAGCCTTTGCTCAACTGCCTTGATCATGAAAGGAAGACTTGGTGTACTTTCCAAAGGTACAACCTCTGCATGTGTCAACTTGCTCGAGTTTACCTTTGGGAAGTCCTATAGATATCTACTGCATTATCTTCAAAGCCCCATGATGCAAATGGCCCAACCGCCTATGCCACAACTAGCCAATATCTTTGCTTTGCACCAATTCTTCTTTCATACTCAATGCTACAGAATCATCTACCTCTACTTTATAGAGATTCTTCACCTGAATCCCTATCCTCTTATTCTGACCCATGGCTATGTGTCTTAAGAACAAATTTCCTTTACTAAAAACAACATCGTAGCCTTTGTCTCGCGACCGATACCAAGTTCTTCTTGAGTCTAGGCACATACTTCACATCTGTCAAGGTGATAGGAGCTCCATGCTCCCTCTAAAAAGCAACTGTGCCCACTCCTGAAACACTATACCTTCCATCGTCACCCATCTCTATGCGCGTGTTGAGGTCTTTCTCCTCCAAGGCACTGAATAAGCTTTTATTGTTGGTCATGTGGAATGAGGCTCCATTGTCAAGATACTAGACACAACCCATCATCGATGAAACCATGCATGCGATGAGGGTAAAGTCCATTTCGAACTGAGAGGTTAATGCCTCACCTCCCGATCCTCTGAGGATCCCTTCTTGGACTTCTTTGATAGTTAATTAGTCACATAATGTCCCATATCATGGCAATTAAAGGATCTCACTTTAAACTTGTCACCCTTCTTCCCACCACGAGAAGAATTCGATTTGGAATGTGAAGCCTTCCCCTTTCATTTCCTTGCCTTACTTGCTAATGCCAGATTTTCTTCATCATCATCCTTGGATGAAGAACCATATCATGTGCTCCTCCTCATCTTCTCCTGCATCATATTCGACCACAGTCGTTCCCAATCCTGCAGTTTCTCCCTTCCATTCACAAAGTCCTGGTAACTATTCCAACTCTTTGGAAGGCCAAGGAGAGCAAGGCTCACCATATCATCATCGGTAGTAGTTATTCCCACACTGCCAAGCTCATATCTACAGGTGGGGAGCTTGTTCAGATATGTGGAAATCGTATCACCCTTTTCCATCTTGATTCTTCGAAGCTTATCCTTGAGGGCCAATTTCCTCTGGTCTCCATTGTTCTGGTAGAGGTCCTTCAATGTCTTCCACATTGAAAATAGAGTATCCTTCCCATGGAGACTTGAGACAATATGGTCTCAAACTCCCTCAAATATGATCTACCTCACCTTTGCCACACATTTCTTCCACTCAGCCAACTCTTGTGCATTAGTTGAAGCTGGCTTTGGGATTTCTTGATCAATGAAATACTTCAAGCCATTGTCTTCTAATACAGCCTCCATTCTATCTTTCCATGCTATGTAATTCGAGCTACCTTCCAAGGAATACTCGAGTCTCAAGCCATAGAACACCATTTTCCAACCTTGAAGTATGATATTAATTCGATTTGCACTTGCAACCCCGAACTTCAAACTTTGAATTCCATTCTCAGTATACTGTTCACTGCTCTGATAAAATTGGCTCTGATACCATATAGACAATCTGATATGTAGGTTAACCCAATAACGCAATATAAATCAAAGAAAAATACTATAACCTACTTCTACTATCAATTTGCGGAAAGTTAAAAATTGAGTTGATCAATATAACTAGAAAAAGAAGAATCAATTCACAATACACATGAAAATACTTTGGGGAAAGTCTCAGCTGAAAACCCCACTAGTTGTATTATAATACATGGTGGAAATACATACAGATTATATAAAGCCTTAGCTCTCACAGCTAGCCAGCTCTCAGTAAATCCTCACAGATGCTCACAGGCAATCTCGGCTTCTCACAAGCCTTTTGCTCTGCCCTCCAAGCTGCTATTTCCTTGCGTTGTTCCTCTGGGATGATTCTCCTTCAAACAAGTGGAACACTTCTTCTACCCAGCGGATGTTCACTCTCACACACTATCATAACTGCGCAATCTTTAAAGAATTATACCTTCTGCATGCATGAGTTTTCTTTATAGGAAAACACATGCAACTGATAGTACACTGTCCTTGACTTTAATCTCAACTGGGTCTTTCTCAGAATAGACATGCTTGAGTTTTTGATGAGGTTATCTTCAGTTAACTAGAGTACACTAGTTAAGTGCATGCATGCATCAAGTGACTATTAAATCTCTATTAGTTCCTCAAACAGTTTGGAACTAATTAAACTGGACTTAACTTAGTAAACTAAGTTAACTAAGTACAACTCAAATATAACTCAATCTTATCTCGTTAATTTAAGGCTTATCTCGTTAATTTAAGGGATAACTATTGCACAACTTCAGAAAGACTTCTAACTTGAATTTCTCCAACTAATAAAGTCAAAATGACTCAATTAATTATTTCCAAGTAGATGTTAAGACTAAATTCAATTTTAATTCACAATTTAATTCAAGGACAAATTAAATTGGAATATTCGTGTTGCCATATTGCAACATTTATGTAGGCCCCAATCTACAGGAGGGTCTAACCCGCTATTCCTTTCAAGCACTAACTTGCTGGAGTATCAAACCTAGAGGAGACCTCAATCCCCTGGTCTACAATCTTCAACCTATAGAATTCACTCAAATCCCTTAATTCATCTCATTTTTAGATGACAAATATTTGGCAATTAATATACTTTTGAATCAACTATTTTAGATTAAACATTTACTCTTTATATTTAATAGCCTCCTCTCTTCCAAAAATCAATAATATACACCTACACTCTCTCTAAACAACCTCTCCTCCTTTCACTATAAATATTCTCATTGATTTTTAGTATACAACTTAGTTCCCCTCATATTTTACTCATACAACTTGAACTTTTTGTTTGACTCAATGTAGACAATAACTGACACTCTCTATTTTTACATTATAAATTATCATCCTCATTTATGAATGGGAACACCACACATCTCATATTCTTATCTCATTTATTTATACCTCTACCAAACTTTTCTTCATTCTTGCACTCTTTAATTTTAACCAAGCTTGGCACCCGAATGCCAAATTATTGTCTCAACCCTTGTTGGTTATCTCTTGATTACATGTGAAATGGGATAAGTGGAAAGGGTTAATTAAAGGAAGCTAGGTCCCTAGGAAAGTGCATTTAACCAACCTCACAAGCCAATCTAGTCCTACTACGTGTCACTACTTCCATCTTCCCATCTCAATCCGCCAAGTCCCCATGCGAGTTCATGTAACCAACCTTGCAAACCATATAAGACCATGGGACTGTGGATTGTGACTAATCCCATTTTCGATTAGCTTAACCCTTCATTATAATAGAAGAAGTGTCCTTAGACTCGCAAATTTTATTAATAAGGAAAATAAAAATTACATGAAATCTACATGCGTTTACACACAATTACTCAACACTCTTGTAAATTGAGAGAAGAAAGCTTTAAATAATATTGTGTGCTAAAATAATTTTTTTATGGATCACTTATTTCATTTACAGGTGTCCATTTACATTTAGTGCTCTCATAACAAATCTCCTAACTATTTTCCTAAATTAGTCCCTAAGAAACAACACCTTTCTAGATGTCATATCTTTTACAAAAATTAGCTATTCTAAAATGTCTCCAATATCTAATTAAATATTAGATTCTAAATAATTAAACTATAGTTTATGTATTTTGTATCATCTAACATTCCCCCCTTTTATCCAAAAGTACATTACAATACATACCAAGCTCTTCCCGGAACTTAGTAAATTTGGTCCTCCCAAGTGATTTTGTGAAAATATCTGAGATCTGATCTTATGAAGGACAATATATTGGTTTGACGACATCCTTCGTGATGAGTGTCGTGGTGTAATGATACTTTGTGTACACATGCTTTGTTTTCTAATGGAAAACTGGATTTTTGGCAAGTTTTATGGTTGAGTGGTTGTCGATGAATGAAGATGTTGCTTCTACTTGAGGAATGCCTAAATCCTGCAAAAATCTGCGCAACCAAAAAAAATCACATGCTTCTCCCCATGTTGATATATATTCCTCTTCTGAATTTAAAATTTTTCTGAAGACTCTACGGAGAGCGGGAAGAGCATAAAATCGGAAAACCAGGGTTGAGAGTTTCTGCGCGTGTTTTTCTCCATGGACAGTGGTCGAGCAGGGAGCTCCACTCCCTCCTTCAGAGAGGTAGTGGTTAACGAGGGCAAGAATTCCCCAGAACCAGGCAGAGGTAACAAGATGGAAGGAGGAAAAAATAGGGAAGAGGAAACAGAATGTAACAAGAAGAAGGAGAATGAAGGCACAAAAGACAAGGAGGAAAATGAAAAAAAATAGGGAACAAAAGACAGGAAACAAAAGGGACCGTGAAAAACTAAAGCTGAAATCACTCCCAGATTAATCTTAAATAATCCAGAGCTACGGGCCCATAGGGAACACATGCAGACTTATGCAATCATATGCAAATTCATGGGACTATGGCCCACCGAAAAGGCTTTACAAACATGGATCAGATACCACTGGAAGCCTACTCTCCGGCTCTACTTCAGACCTTTCTTTCTCACTGCTAGGGTAAGGATCGTATCTGTCTTCTATGTTGAAGACATAAACGCCCCCTGCTTCTTCCTTGTAGCATGGGCACAGTCCTTGCGTTCGATATCTTTCTTTAGCTCCCCCTGAAAGAGCTAGGCTAGTAAGCTAAGTGAATGCATTAGGATATATCCCCATTCTTTACCCACCCCCCCCGCTAGATATCCTTATTTATCCAGGGCTGGCTGAAGACCCTGAAGGCCTTTGGCCTCCCTCCGCTCTGTGAAGTGCTGAAGCTTTCTCTTTATATTATAAGGTGCGAAGCCGCTTGTCCTGGGAAGCATCGATCTTCATCTAGGATCCAAGGGTTTTTTCACTGTGGTGTTTGCAAACATTGAGGACAAAGACAAAGTGTTTGAAGGTGGGCCCTACTTCTATGCAGCAGCAGGGCTCCACATGCGGCGATGGATGATGAACTTTGTGTCGGAGCGAGAAACCTTTACCTCAGTCCGGGTTTGGGTAAGACTCTATCCGCTACCTCTGGATTACTGGAAAATAGAATCACTAACAACCATAGGTAATAAATTAGGGAAGTATGTAAAAACTTCTGAAGCTATAAGAAGGGGTAAATACACCTCCTTTTCCAGGCTCTATGTAGAGATGGACCTATCTGGAGCACTTCCAGACGAGGTCATACTGGAGATTCATGATGAGGAATGGGTACAGACTGTCGACTACGAGCATATTCCATTTAGATGCCGAAAATGTCATGAACACGGACACCTCCTCAAAGACTGCCCTCTCAGCAAGGTAGAGAACAAAAGCAAACCTAACACAATGAAAGAAATAGATGGATTTCACAAGGTAGCTCACAAAGGAAAAAATGGAAAAAAAGGGCCAAATCAACACCCAAGAGATGACAAAAAAGGGAGGTCGAATCAGTTCCATGTTCTTGAAGAGGAGGAAGATACAGCAGGTGAAAATCAAGTAATGAAGGAGGGATATGATAAGCAGGAAAAGGAAGAAGAACAGGATCAGGCACAGGTAAAGGAAAAACAGAAAGGGATAATGATGAGTGAACCAGAGATGGATATGGATTAGGAAATGACTCAGAGCGAGATGGAACTGGAAGAAAATGAGTTACAAGAGATTCTTGAGAGAGAAAACATAGATCTAGAAGTGTTCTTGAGTAAGGGAACAACGGGAGGGGTATAATCTCTACCACAAGAAGAATGGAATCGAATAAAGCAGTTATTCTTATGGAAAACACAGGCAAAGAGCTTGGTAGAAGATAACAACATTGAAAGACCAGGAAATCATGGAATGAAAGCAGTAAAATCAACTCCAGTATTAGCTCCAAGAAACCCGAGAAAAAAAAGGGGCAGAAAAAAGCAGAACGAGCTTTTAATGGAATGTGGAAAGCTCATGACAGACTTAGATAGGATGAAAGATCTAATGAGTTACTTCTTTACCAATCTCTAATTATGAAGTTTACAACTTGGAACGTAAGAGGTCTAGGAAGCAAAAGAAAACAGAGAATGCTGAATAATAGAATGAAACAGGTAGCTCCGGATATAATTTTTGTCCAAGAAACGAAATGCTCTGTTCAAAAAATAAGACAAATCCATAGTAGGTGGTTCAACAGATATGATTTTATAGAATTCAAAGCAGAAAATACAGTAGGGGTTATCCTCATCTTAGGGAACCCCCAAAAAATAGGTATTATTGATGCGGAGGCATCAAGAAATTATCTATCAGTTGTTATACAGCCTGTAGGAGACACGTACACATATCTTGTAACGAATGTTTATGGCCCTCAAAGGTTAGATGAAAAAATCAAGTTTATTGCTTCCTTAGTGGACCTTCGAAGAAGATTTGCAAGGTTACCGTGAGTTATAGGAGGATATTTCAACATGATCAGATCTCTCTCGGAGAAAAAAGGAGGGACAAGAGCACTAAACAAAGATTCCTCAGCTTTCCATTGTTTTTCTGAAAACATGAAGCTGGTAGACATTGAGACAAAGAATGGTCTTTGCACATGGAACAACAAAAGAGGAGGGGATTCCCAGGTAGCTTCCAAGCTAGACAGATTCATGATATCTGAAGAGCTTCTGCTTCTAGACAAGGAAATAATAGTTGATATTCTTCCTTTTGGAGGCTCAGATCACTGGCCAATTCAAATGGAGATCAAGGGCGTTGGAACCCCAAGAAACAAACCATTCAGGTTTGAAAATATGTGGCTTTCACACCTGGATTTCATCAGCAACATTGGAAAATGGTGGGCTAAAGATATGCAGGTTTAGGGATCATCTATGTTCCTGCTACATAAAATATTAAAACACATCAAGCAGAAGCTAAAGGAATGGAACCAGAAGGAATTTGGCAATATTTTCACAAGTAAAAAAATCGTGGAAATCAAAATCCTAGAGCTTAATCAAGCTTTGATAAAAAATGGCTTTGACAAAGACAAAAATGATCAAGTACAGAAATACCACCAAGAATGGGAAAGGCTGTGCAAGCAAGAAGAATTTTTTTGGAAACAAAAATCTAGAGTTCTATGGCTAAAAGAAGGAGAACGCAATACTAAATTTTTCCACAGATCTACCATTGTGAACAGAAATCACAATAGAATCTCTTCGATCAAGGATGAGAATGTACAAATTCATAAAGCCCGTGAGGAGATAGAAGCAGTGTTAGTAAAGCATTTTCGGGATATTTCCAAGGAAATCTTTTCAGGAAGAAAACCTTCCATTAAGAATTTAATTAAACACATACCTAAATTGGTATCCAGATAGGATAATGGTAATCTCAACAGACCTGTAACTGAAAAGGAGATCAGTGAGGTCCTCAAGGAAATGCAAAATGGCAAGGCACCAGGCCCGGATGGATTTAATGTGGATTTCTTCAAAGCCTGCTGGAATATTGTTAAAAGGGATATTGTAGAGATAGTAGAAGACTCCAAGCGGAACAAGACCATTTTGAAAGATCTCAATACTTCCTTTATTGCCCTTATTCCAAAACAGGATAATGCTCAAACACCAGAGAATATAGGCCCATCGCCTTATGCAATGTTGTCTACAAAATAATCTCCAAGGTTATGGCCAATAGACTCAAATCCCTGTTGCCCACACTTATCTCCAGGGAACAAACAGGGTATGTTGAAGGAAGGCAAATTCTAGACAATATAATTCAAGCTCACGAGGTGGTTCATTCGTTAACTGGCAACAAGAGAGCGGGAATGATCATGCAACTGGATGTAGCCAAAGCATATGACAAAGTGAATTGGATATATATCAAAAAAGTGCTCACAGCATTTGGTTTTGATCATAATTGGGTCAGATGGGTCATGGCCCTTGTAACTTCATCTAGCTTTTCAATTTTAATGAATGGCTCTCTTTTTGAGCTTTTTCTCCCTTCCAGGGGTCTAAGACAGGGAGATCCGCTCTCTCCCTTTCTCTTCATCCTCATGATGGAAGGGCTGGGGCAGTCCATCAAGCATGCAAGAGTAACAGGAAGAATTCAAGGTCTCCAACTTATGGAGAATGGGCAAGTTCTAACTCATCAATAGTTTGTAGATGATACCATGTTACAGGGAATTCCTACTGTCAAAGAAGCACTTGCTTACAAACAGATTTTGGACGACTTTGCGAAAGCCACAGGTATGGAAGTTAACCTTACCAAATCAAAAGTCTTTTTCTTCAACACTCATATTGCCATCCAGAGAAATGTCTCCAGAATTTTAGGCTTTCAAAGAGAATCTCTTCCCTCCAAGTATTTGGGAGTTCCACTTACAGCTAAACCCCGACACAAGAGTATATGGGATCCATTAATAACTAAAATGCAAGACAAGGTCAGGAAATGGACAAACAGATCTTTAAATTTAGCTGGTAGACTGGTTCTTACTAAAGCAGTTCTCCAAGCTATCCCAATCTTCATGCTATCATCCCTCCCAGCTCCAATAGGAGTCTTGCAGCAATTTCAGAATATTCAACGAGACTTTCTGTGGGGCAAAGAGGAAACTAGGAAAAAATGGGCTTTAGTCTCTTGGGAAAAGGTCTGCAAACCCAAGAACCAAGGAGGCTTGGGGTTAGACAACCTAGAGATTCTCAATAAGGCTCTAGGAGCCAAACTTTGGTGGAGGTGGGTTAAGGATCCTAAAGCTCAATGGGCAAGCATCTAGAAGGAAAAATATGTCAATGCTTGGCTAGACTCGGATATCATACATATGACAGGAACAATGAAAGGCTCCCCCATATGGAACAAAGCCTTGGAGAATAGAGAAGTGGTGCAAAAAAATAGTTTCTGGGAAATCAGAGAGGGAGATCTGGCTCTTTTCTGGGAAGACAAATGGAAACAGGAAACAAATCTACTAAAGGAAAAATTTTTAGGCCTCAAGCAAGAGACTGAAAATCAAGGATTGGTAAAAGTGAAATACTTTTGGGAGAACTCACATAATGCAGGAAAGTGGAGAATCTGGAAAAAAATTGAGGGCAAAGAGGACAGAACCCTCAACAGCAAAGCAGAATCCCTCAAGAGACTCCTGGATCAAAGAGTAATTTTATTAATGGAAGGGCGGGACCAACTGAGATGGGGTAACAACAAAGAGGGCACCTTTAATATCAAGGAAGCTAAAGGTTTTCTCCTTGATATGGAACCCCAAGCTCCTAATAAAACTTGGCAGAAGCTTTGGAAGCACAAAGGCTGGATGAAAATTAAACTTTTCATGTGGTTAGTTCACCACAGGAAAATTTTAACCTGGGACAAACTTAAAAAAAGGGGCATACTGATGAGACCCAGGAGGAGACTATACAGCATCTTCTCAACAGCTGCATTTTCACCGACATGATATGGGAATTTTTCACCAACATCTTCAAACAGTCTGATAGAGACAAAGAAAGTATTGCCAACACTCTAAACAACTGGAGGAATAATTTTTCAGATAATGAAATTCTCAACTGTGTCTGGAATCTTCTACTGAGTTTCATCATTTGGAATGTGTGGAAGGAAAGGAACAAAAGAATATTCAAAGAGGAAAAGTTTGCCCCACTTAGCCTAGTGGAGCTGATCGTAAAACAACTAAAGGAGACAGTTGGCACCACGATTAGGAATCTACCCAAAAATCCTCCCACAGTTGGAGAGTTAAGAATCCTCCAGCTGTTAGACTTGTAAGGGCTTATTCCTCAAGGTCTAGATAGGATAACAAGCATGAGAGAAAAGGTGGAGGAATTCTGGCATCCCCCCCATAAAGGTCTTTTAAAGTACAACATTGATGGAGCTTCCAAAGGCAACCCAGGAGATGTTGGTCTTGGGGGAGTTCTAAGGGATGAAATAGGTAGCATAATATCCCTCTTCCATGGTCACTTAGGAAAAGCCACTAACAACATGGCAGAACTAATGGCTTTGGAATAATGCTTAGAATTTTTGATATAGAGCAATTGCCAAAATGTCATAATAGAAGTGGGTTCAGAGCTAGTCATAAACGCTGCCAAGAGAATCAATAATGGAACACGACCGAAAAAGGTCACAAAACACTGGAGGTTAACTAGATTTCTTCAAAGAATTCAAGTGCATCTACAGGAACTTTGTACTCTCAGATTTATTCACGTGAGGAGAAAGGCCAACAAACTGGCTGACATTCTAGCCAACCAAGGTGTTAGCAGCAAGGACAACGCAATCTTAGGGAGGTGGAACACAATGGTGCAGAGTAACCTGAAAAAACTCTGCTATAACCAGGTGAAGGAGGACAAAGAAGAGCACAGGCGCAAAATGATAGAAACCAATTAGTAATGTCAGCGGTCAGAGGCTACACCAATGGGGACAAAAAGATGCACAATGAAAGGTAAGCCAAGGTTAGAGGTAAAGTGGACCACGATAAGGACTATTATCAATGACAGGCATCAGAGCTTCCTGGATGGTAGTAAGCAGCATCACAAACCTCCTTATCATCCTAATTTTTCAGTGACAGAGGTCAAAGCTGCCTCTGGACAGTTTCACAGCAATCGCACCGCTCTCAGGTTAAAAGGGGTTTCAGAATTTTGGCAGCGATGCCATAGAAATCATGCCACGAGGTGGAGGGCCCAGTACAATAACCACTTTCCCCGTACCCTAAAGGTCGATTACTTCGAGCGTGCGATTTTCTGCTCTGTTGTCCGAAGGCGCAAGGATAATCAACGCTCAGGATCCATCAAGTAGTTTGGTAGGGCCCGGGGGTTTGGTGGGGTAGGTGGTTTCGCAGCTATCGCACCGTTTTTTTGTTAAAAGTGGTTTTTGTTTATTAGCAGCAATACCATTGATTAATTGACACGTGGAGGAGGACCCAGTCCCAAAAGCACTCTCCCCACGCCCTAAAGGTCGACGACTTCGGGCACGCGATTTTTGGCTCAGTCGTCCGATGGCGCGAGGTAATTCAACGCTATGGATTCATCGAGCAGTTTGGTGGGGCCATGGGTTTGGTGGGGTCCGTGGTTTCTTCGAGCAGTTTTGGTAGTGCAATAGTTCGGGGTGCCATCCATTTGCGTGGGGATGTGTTTTTCATCAGTTCAGTTGGTGCTTTTTTATTGGTGCCACGTGTACGGATGGGATTTTCGCTTGAGTTACATGGATGTTTGTTTGTTGAAGATTAGGCCTTTGTTTTCAAACGTTCAGCCAAAAGTATGTAATGAAATATTTTGCCGTTGGTTGTAGCGGGGTGATGCTTTACTTTGGCATCGTGCCCTTTGTTTCCCTGTCACCTCTTGGAATGCAGGGTTCTTGTATATTCTGTAACTTTATTCTTGATATTATGAAATAGAAGGAACTACTCTTACTTTAGCAAAAAGATATATATTCCTCTTCTTACAAAGAACTGACCATTGTAGCTTGCTTCTTGAAACTCCAAGAAACTACAACAGACCCCATGTTCATTAAATAGCCTAATTTTGATACTCGATCATTAATAATTCCAGTAAAATTTGTATTTGAACATCCACCAAGTACAAATTTCTTAGTATTTTTGTAAATAAGACCAAACAATTTCATCCCTTGGATATATCTAAGGACCCTTTTTGCTGCATTACAGTGACTTTCCCTTGGTTCATGCATAAAGCGTGATAGAATATTGACTACATAAGATATGTATGGAAAATTTGTTGTCATATAGATCAAGATGCCAATCAGCTGTCTATAATTAGTATTGTTCACTAATTCCCCCCTTCAAATTTTTAAATTTTTAGGTTTTGTTCCATCGGGGTGAGAACAGGCTTACAATCTTGCAATCCAAATCTTTGAAGAAGTTCATATGCATAATTGCTTTGAAAAATCAAAATATTGTTTGGGTGTTCGAATACTTCAACTCGAAGATAGAAGTGAAGTAATCCCAAATCATTCATCTTAAATTGAACTTGCAACTTCTTCGTTACATGAAAAATATGATCATTATTGTTCCCAGTAATGAGAAAGTCATCCACATACATAACTAGAGTCACAATATTTTTACCATGTTGGAACACATATAAAGAATCATCAGATTCACTTCGCTTAAAACCAACCTCGTGAAGGTACTCATCCATTTTTGCATACCAATCTCGTAGAGCTTATTTCAATTCGTATAAAGCCTTGATCATTTTTCATACTTTGTGTCCCTCGTGTTCAACATAAGAACTTGGAGGTTGAATCATATATACTTCTTCTTGCAAGTCCCAATTCATGAAGGAACTTTTAACACCCATCTGATGGACTTTCGATCCTTTTTGAGATGCTAATACAAGTGCTAATCTGATGGTGTTCCATTTTGTTGTAGGTGAAAATGTTTACTCATAGTTGATTCCTTCTTGCTCTGCAAAACCTTTATTAACAATCCTTGCCTTATATTTTTCAATGTCTTCATTTGACTTATGGTTAATTTTGTAAACCCATTTGCATCTGACATATTTCACATTGGTAGGAAAGGAAACAAGTTTCCAAGTGTTGTTTTCCATCACTTCCTTCTATTCTTCAACCATTTCCTTTTTCCATTCTATATGTTTTATTGCCTCTTTGAATGTGGAGGGCTCAGTAAAATCATTTTTTATTAAGGAAAATTTCCTTCATTTGTTTATTATCTTTGTGTTTTTTTTTTTTTTTTTTTCGTCTAGCCTAACATCCTTCAAAATTTGAATGACCCATTTTGGTAGTTGATGCTCACTTTTTTGTGGATCTGAATAATTACCACCATTATCAAGTGGATTGGTATAAATAGATATTCTTCGATCATCTGAAGCTTTAGGGGCTGGAGACTCACTATCACATGAACTACTGCTAGGAGATTCATATGAAACTCCTGAATATCTAGATTGTCTAGATGAAGTAGGTGAGGTGGATGAAATGGTTTCTGATGTAGAGAATTCAATATCATACCCATGTTTTGTACTTGGTTGATTTTGCATTCTACTTTTCTTTTTATCTCCCTTAGTTTCCAAATTTTGTAGAATACTTTCTATCTCTGTGGCACTTTTTCTTTCTGTTTCATCAAATGTAGCATCCCTACTAAAAATAAACTTTCCATTATATAGAATATGATATCCCTTCTCTTCATCGGAATACCCAATCAATGTACACTCCAAGAGTCGTGAATCAAGCTTAGTTCACTTTTCTTTTGGAACTAAGGAATAACATACTGAACCAAAATAATTACTTACATTTATTTGTAGAGTTTACCTGAAATTGATGGAACATGGTGATTACATCAAATGAGTGTGAAACTGAATTTTGAAATTTTATCAATGTCCTCAATGCTTGGAAAATGTAATGGGATCAGATGATAAGTTAACATGTAAGGTATTTAGTAAGACATTGATTCTCTTCTAAGAAAAGTATATCTAAACCAAGTGCAATACCAGGGAGAGAGAGGATTCTGTAGTGTGCAAAGCTTAGTTGTGTGGGTTTGGGGCTAAGGCATAGTTTCTCCATTTAACTGAAGTAAAATGAGAGGAAATGAGGCAATGCATACTTTGTAAACCTTAGCTATGAGGATTTGGGGTTCAAGGCTTAGTCACTTCGTAATTGAAATAAAATGTGATGAAATGAGACAAGGACTTGCAAATTATTAGTTATATGTAATGAAATTAAAGTGAGTAAACACAAAGTATCAAAATTCGAAGTAGAATCAACCCTTGTGTATGAAAATTCAGTCGAGCATTTTTTTATGGCTGAATTCCCCCTCAAATATACATTTGATTAATGCAAAACCTTAGAAAACCACATCTATGTAATCGAGGTATCCCTCTTAGATGCAGAAACCTTTCCCCTTGGCTTCCCATTGACTTTAAGGCTGTGTTCCCCTACACTCCTATATGCTTACTAGGGATACTACACTCCAACATGACGATTCTAAGATATATTGTGATAGGGGGGATGAGGGTTTTGGAAATTCTTGTTGCCACAGGAAAGTCTTGCCATGTTTAGTTCAACAATACGAAAGCAAAATGCTCATGTAGAAGGATTTATGGTGCTTTTTCAATTGTGGGAAATAGAAATGCCATACATTATGGTGCTTCTTGGTACAATATTACCAATTGATGGAGAAAGATCAATGGTTCCTTGGGTGGAACTTTACCAATGTGTGGGTGGGACCAGGCTCATGAGACTCATTTTTTACCACCATCACAATGAACTACAACCAAATTGACTCATGAGGTTCACTTTTTACTGCCATAACAAAGAACTACATCCAAATTGGTTATAAAAGATTGCATTGTTAAAAGTTAATTTTAAGCTTTAAAGTTTGACAGAATAATTATAAAACCAAATCTCATTTGTTTAAATAACATGGAAACCCATAATATTAGTATTAGATAATTAAACATTAATAAAAAATATTTATAGTTTTTTGTTTAATTATATAAAATCCAAATATGAATTTGTTTAAAATTACAACTTACAGCATGGTTAATTATTTTGTAATTTTGAAAAAGAAAAAATATAATTTTTTGAAATGAGCATACAATAAGATAAGAAAATATACATTCCATAGATTTTGATATATTCAAAAAATATAATGTTTTGAAATTTATAAAAAAATAAATAATTATAATTAAGAAATTTAACGATCGTCCAAATTAAAAATTTAATTTCTGTGGTGTTTTCTTTACCACCTTAGTGTATACGTTGAGTAGTTGAAAAAAAGGAAAGACCATTTTGCCATGTTTTCTTCCCGAGCTTACTGTATTCGACTGAATGTTGAGTAGTTGAAAAAAGAGGAAAGACCATTATGTCGTTTTTTCTTCCCGACCTTAGTGTATTCAAATGAATACTGAGTAGTTGAAAAAAAAGGAAAGACCAAAACAAGTTTTCTTCCCCGCCTTAGTGTATTCAAATGAATGTTGAGTAGTTGAAAAAAAAAGGAAAGATCATGGGCACAATATAATTTGATCTGTGGCTATATCGAAATAGGTACAGTTCGCTAGATCAATCTTTAGAGTTTCTAGATTGATGGCCAATCATAGAATTGATTTGCAAATTTGTTTTATATTTTCACATGAAATGTATGTTGAGTAGTTGAAAAAAAAAAGGAAGGACCATGGGCACAGTACAATCTGATCTATGGCTATATGGAAATAGGTACAGGTCATTGGATCAATTTTTAGGGTTTCTAGATGGATGGCCATTCTTAGAATTGATTTGCAAATTTGTTTTTAGTTTTTAGGGTTTCTAGATGGATGGCCATTCTTAGAATTGATTTGCAAATTTGTTTTATATTTTCACATGAAATGTTGCAGTAATTCACTGGCAGTTATTGTTTCATGGTTGAATTTGGATGCGTTGAGAAATAAGATTAAGGAGGATCTCTTCAATTTCTTGCTCACAAAACATGAATCTATTTTCGCTCGGCAAATTTGGACCACAATGGAAGGATCGAAAGCCTTGGTCTTCTTCTAAAAGACCAAGAAAATACTTGCACATGTACCCTTTCTCTCCTTTAATTCCTTCTTCGATTTCAATTGCTTCAAACAATCTACCAACGTTTTCACCTTAAATTAGGTTATTTGGGTTTGGTTTTTTAAGAATTTAGCTTCAAATGAACTAGCCCCACAATTACTATATTGGAAATGAAATTTATATTAAATATACATTGAACTCTTATAGTAGTTTGGTAGTATACCACACCAGAAAATAGCGGAAAAAACAACAATGTAGACTTCTCAGGGTAACTCCCTGCCCTCCCTCATTTCGATGCAACATGAAAAGATTTTCTTGCTCCCTTTCCATTTTATGGCAGTTCTTAATCAAAAATCTCAATTTCAAGCTCTGTTACCAAAAACGAAATCTCAATTTCAAGCTCTGTTACTAGAAACAGAATGGAAGTCTTCGTTTCTGAAAAAAAAAACCATTTAAAAATGGAAGGGTATGGAAAACGACGTTTTATATGGTAGTTTTCGTTTTTTAATGCAAGAAACTGGGTTCATTTCTTGAATCTGTTTTATGGAAAACATTAGTCTGGTTCATTTGCAATATGGATCTCTTCCTGATTGGACATCAACATGAATCATAAAAAACATTGGTTTTCTGGATAGTTTTTGAAGGCATTTTCATAGTCTATGGTTAGAAGTCAACTGTATATAGGTTAGGTGCTAACAGAACAGGTTTTCTGCAAATAGGTTGGGTGTTCTCCCTAGTGACAACACCTTGCAATAGTGCTTAATATATCTTTAACAATGATGACTATATAGGGATTTTATTAGTTATAGTTATGTTATTTTTTTAATTGTAGCCATTGATGTGTAGCAGTGTATGGTTAAGTTTTTACAATTTTCTTTTTGTTATTTTTGTGTTTCTTTTATTTAAAAGTGGATTTAGTGACTGTATCTAATATTTAAAATGTGTATTTTTATATAAAATTATAAATTTAATGTATAAGGTTTTTTTATATATATTTTTATAAATTAGTAGTTAAATAATTTAGTTAATTTTTCTAGTTAATTAATTATTTTATATGAACATTGGGACACAATATTTTTTTTCCATTGGTTTGGTTTATAACCTCTCAAATAATTGGAAAAGGATTTTGATAAAACCATCCTATAGAAACTTTTATCAACTATTAGACTATCTATAATATTAAATATCATCAACCAAAGACATTAATTTAATATATAAAAAATAATAATTATCTATTATCCATCCCATTAATAGTTTTATCCCATAAATACTTTTTCCATGGATGATAAGAGAGATTATTTTAGGTAATTTGCAATAATAAAGCTTAAGAGAAACAAGTTATTGATTAATATGTCTATAATACAAACATAATTTCAACTATGATAAATATGGAAAGTTTCAAAATTACATAAAAATAGTGATAGAAATAATTGTAAATTTATAAAAATAAACAAGTCTCAAAAATAAAAATACAAAATAGAAATCTGTCATTTAATAAATTTTAAATACAAAACAAATAGGAGTACTACTACAAGAAAATACTCCTCTTCATTTATAAATAACCAAAGTAGATATCTCTCTCTCTCTCTCGCTACAAACCTCTTTAAATAAAGAGAATTGATCCTCTCAATGCTTAATCTACAGTTAAAATGGATCTAGATTGCTTTAGTTATTAGCCTTTGAATAGGCTACATTGCAGAAAAATACCATGGACAAAAACCATGGGAAAAAACCATGGGCAAGAAAAAACTATGCACTCGAGAATTTTATGTTTTTTAATTTATTTTATTTGATTTGATTCTTTTTTAATTTTGACTGAGTTAAAATGCCAAATATTATAACATATTCCCCAAGTGGAAAGGGTCTCTTGGCACAAAAATCTAACAACCAAAAATATATTAAGAGGGGCCTAAAATAAAATACCTAGATTATGACATTTCTTTTCAAGACTTCAAGGTCTCTCTCACTTGTTTTAATTTATAAAAGAAAATTGATGAGAAGAAACTAATAAATTAAATAAATATTAAATACAAAACCATGGAATCTAACAAAACCATGTGCAAAAACTAGCAAATTAAATGAATATAAAGTACAAAACCGTGGAATATAACAAAACTATTGGTGATAACATCTTTTCAAAAGTTATTTTAACATAAACAAATGTAGGGACTAAAAAAGAATGGTTTGATAAGTTCTAACCGTGGGTGATAACATTTTTTTTAAAGTTATTTTAACATAATCATATTTAACAACTAAAAATGAATGGTTTGGTATGTTATAACCACAAGTGATATTTATATATAATATTTAACTAAGTAGAAATTAAAAAAAATCACAATTTAATAATTTATTTCACTTATTTATATTGATCAACCACACTTGTTAATTGGAAACATTGACTCAGGTAACAAATTTTAATGGATCCAATAGAATAAAATGAAAATTAATAAAAAATAACTAATATCAAGAAAGATTAACTATTAAAATTTAACATAAAAAAAAAAATTACGATACAAAACCATATATATGATGCATTAAAATAATTAATATAAAACATGACTACATATAATAATCATTTAATCAATGCAAATACAAATATGAGATAGCCATTATACACTTTAACAATAATTATGGTAAATAATATATACTAGCCTAGATCCATCTTAATTTCGGATATACCAACACTCTAAAGGGATCAAATCAATTCTCTTTTATAAATTAGTAATGTGCATAGATATTTTTATAAATTAGTAGTTAAATAATTTAGTTAATTTTTTTCTCACAAACTAGCAATTAATATCTAGTTCAACTATACTTTTAAAATATATTATTATAAAGATTAGTTTTCTATTATAATGGATTAAAGATAAATTTTTGAAAGTTTTCTCTTTAGATTTTTTCTTCAAACACATGTTGTAGTATTTATGGTTCTGCAAGTGGCAATAGTTCGAGACGACCCTCTATTTTTGGCTCATGCAGATCAACTCAATCTCCACCATCTTGTTACCCAACCATGAAAACAATAACCCAATAACTGTGTGGAAAATGATACAATAGATCCCAAATTTGAGGTCCACTCATGTCACATCCAAGAATATATACAATGTATGTAGGATCATGTACTCATTCGGAAAATGAAAAGGCTAAATCAAACTTGAATTTGGTGCCAAGTGTTTCTTCACTATTGTATTTTCCAACCTAGAGGATCAAACATGGTTATTCAAGAATGGCTTATGTGAGAAATGGAAGATTTGTTGATCACTATAAGTATTAAGGAATGGAAAATGTGAGCAGCTAAATCCTATGAGCAACTACCTATGAACCATACTATTCGAGAATGTTAATGATGAATGCTTGGTTTTATTTTTCATATTTTTCTAGTTTTTTCTCTCTCCTCGTTTCTTGAATGTGAAACAAATGCTTTGTTGTATGTTTCATATTTGTCTTCTTTTTATCTCTCCTCATTTATTGAATGTGAAATATCCAAACTCTGTTTCTCGTCTCATTGTCATTTCTTGTTCCATTTCCCCTTTTTGGTTTATAGTAACACAGATTTCAAGCCCTTCCTTCCAGCTTTGGTTGAATTTCTGCATTGCTCTCAACTCCAAAAGTAGGTGATATAAGGGATGGGTAGAAGGCTTGGTACCCGAGATAGAGTTAAAGAGGAAGAAACATTGAGTCAGACACTACAAGATTCCTCTCGTGGGGTAAAAGGATCACAAGAACGCCACAGTAAGCTCCTGAGAGAGAATGAAGATGCTACAGCATGCAGTGGTAATAATCAGAGTATGGTGTAGCGCCATATATTAAGGTCCACCAATGACATCATATTAGAAAAAGTCTAAGCATGAAAATAGATTGAAACAAAAACAAAAGGGAAACCATCACTAACTTATCAGGCCCTCGCTCAATAATTGGGCAACATTTGGGTATGAAAAATTAGGGATCCCTTCTTCAAAGTCCTCGTTTGCTTTTATAGATCTCTTCATATTGATGGATGGCTTCAACCCTCCTCGAATGGCCATTGGATGAGTGTTGGGCAGTTGCAATCGTTAAAATTCCTGGCAAGTGTTTGAAATTCTTTTGATTTAAAACTTTTATATAGAACTTTGACTTTCACATTTTGTAATTTGGTGCATATGTTTTCCGCTCATGCTACATTTGTTTAAATAAACTACATATTTATTTACTTTTGATTACATTTCTCAACTATGGCTGTGGATTTATCCTGGACAAGTAATGAAAATAAGATATGTTCCAGGGAATTGAACATATGTTTTTTCATCACTTGTATCGATATACTTTGACAACACGGGCATGGAAACCTGAACCCGTCGCTTCATCTCACTGTGACTGATAGAGACTTTCCTAGCTGTTGAGAAAAACACATAGCCCATATCATTCGAAGATATAATGGTGTTATTCTTTCACCTTGAGATGGATATATATTTTTTTTATTGCAGCAAGGAAACAACTGCTACATTACGATACATCAACTATACTCAAAGGTAAAAACTATTTTTCCTATACAACCATGTTGAGAGTAATAAGTATCTTCCCATGTGTCATGATAGCAACAAATTCCATTTTGTTAATTCATTGTTTTTCTCATTCTAGTGGTTGCCATTATTGTGCAAGTTTCTCCTGTCACTTTTTTCCTCCATGAAAGTTGATAAGAAAATGCTAAGACAATGCTAAATGTCAAATTTTAGCAGACATTCTGAAAACCTTTTTGATCCATTTTCTAACGTGGTCCACAATCTGCTTTGATAGTACTACGATGTATCTCTTCCAAAACTTGATTGTCTTTCATAGTTGGACAACTAATTTGATAAATGATCTCTTTAAATTTGTCTTGGACTCGAACGTTATTGGATGTTCTTGAAGATGGGCCAAGTGTTCACCGAAAACATCCAAACATATCAATAACAACACATAGTGTAGCAGAAATATTCATCCTCATCCAATTATTAAATGTGGAAATATTCCTCTAAAAGCCTGGATTTTGCATACACTGGGGCTATTACTTATATAACCCCTGGTTTTAGTTTCTCTTGTGTGTTTAGCGATTCAACTGGAATATGTCAAAATATAGTGTTCCTTGATGTCTTCACTCCAACTTCTTCGATGCGATCTCAAAGAAAGGATCAAAGGATATTCCAAATATTATCTTTAGAGGTGGCCATTTCGACCCTAAAGGCCGAGTATACGTGCCATCAGTCACACTCTTCTATGCATGTGTACATTACCAAGAAGTTTATCATCAATAAACATTGTTTCAAGACAATAATTGTTCAAATAAATTTCTAAGATATTCTAGATATATAAAGAGATTTCCTTATAAATCTCAAGTTCAACAAAGTATCCAACATATGGATCATGAAATAGTGGATCCTCACACTAATATATTCACCATGGGACTGAGACAAAGGTATACAAATTGTAAACTCCCTCATGTAGATGAGAAAGTGGTGTTGGAAACTGTCCACGTTAGAATTGAAATTCTTACCATATTCAAATGGTGTCCTTCCTCAATGTAAACAATTCTTCAATAATATGGCCAGTCTCCCACATGTGTCACTTATCCCAATCCACATGCTTAATTGGCACATTGCACCTACACATTTCATTCGACAATGTGTATGTCTTGGGACATTATATCCACTGTAGTGGGCCTTCATCCCTCTTCTATTACAAAGTAGACTTCTCAGGTTGGGGAAATCACAACTCCCTGCCCTCCCTCATTTAAATACAACACGAAAATCTTTTCTTTCTCTCTTTCCATTTCATGGCAGTTCTTCAATCAGAAATCTCAATTTCAAGCCCTTCCTTCTAGCTTTGGTTGAATATTTTTGTTTCTATCAACTCCAAAAGCAGGTGATAGAAAGGATGGGTAGAAAGCTTGGTACCCAAGCTAGATTTACAGAGGAAGAAACATTGAGTCATACACTGCAAGATTCCTCTCATGGGGTAAAAGGATGACAACAAGGGCACAGTAAGTCCCAGAGAGAGAAAGAAGATGCTACTGCATGTAGTGGTAACAATCAGAGTATGGTGCAACACTGTATATTAAAGTACCATTATCATCCCCTCAAGACTTTGATTGCTAAGGAGAGAGAAAATATTTTAAAACCAGAATCTAGCAAATTTGAGGCTATAATTAGCAAAGTGGAAAACTTGCACAATTTTGTTTAAAGACCTTGTGAGCAAGTTACAGATGCTGATACACTCTTTGATCTCACATACACACTCCTTGCTACTGTTGATAGATCACAAAACAATGATGGTGATACTCCAGTTGATATTATTAGTAGTGATATTCTAAGAAACTATAGTGACCAGGCATATGGAAGCAGGTCTTTGGAGGGAAATGACGATCAAACCAAAATATCATGGAGAAATATTGGGCTTTTAGTTGCTTATGTTTTCCAACATGTGGCGAGAATTTTCACTATGCTTGGACCAATGGATAATGAACCCAAGTAAAGGAAATCTATAGTACAGAGAAAATAGACTAAGCTGATAGAAAGCACTCAACCTGAAGCAGTGAAAGAGTCCCCAGAAGATGAAAAATCAGAAACAGACAAGAATATGGCAAGCATATTTAACATTTTGCAAAAATATAAGTAAGCCAGATTAGAGAATTTGGTTCTAAATAGAATATCATTTTCCCAGATAGTAGAAAACATCTTTGCGTTATCATTTCTAGTAAAGGATGGTAGAGTTGAAATAAATGTCGATGAAAATGGAAAACATTTTGTTGTCCCCAAAAATGCTCCCAAAGCTACAAAAGTGGCATCTGGAGAAGCTTCTCATAGCCAATTTGTTTTTCTGTTTGATTTTAAAGATTGGAAGTTGATGATGGAAGTTGTTGAAAGTGGTGAGGAGTTGATGCCTCGCAAAACCAATCCACTTATGATTCCTTGTTCTGAGAAGACTGCGGAGAATCCTATTAGAGAGATTTCAAGAAACAAGGGCAGAGTGGTACCTGCAACTCTTGAGGTGCAGAAGGATGAATGTGGAAGTGATGACGGTGGTGGATGTCTTCAAAGACCAGCACTGAAGAAGCGAAATAAGTGTCTCCTATGACTTTTGCTACTTTTTTGGGTGCTTTTTGTTGGAAACTATCTCTATTTCTATCAGTGAATTGTAATTCATACACGAAGCTAATCTTTAATTTAAGTAATTTGGTATATAAACAATGACATCTTGTTCTCATAATTAGTTGTGATTAATTTTACTGGTATTGTAAACCACCGGTCATGTAGTACACCCATTTAGGCGTGGTTCCAAGGCCTGGGCAGAAGACAAGCATCACGTAAAAGCAAATTGTTGATGTAAGATGTCAATTTTGATCTGTTAAACCATGATTAGTCTCCTTGTGACAGTATGTTGTAATTTTATGTTTGAAAAGTATTTTGAGATACTACACAAGAACAAAGTTTCCGATTGTGTAGTTGGCTTAATTTGAGAATACATAGAGATGAGAGTAGGGTAAGGCCAGGCAAAAATAGATGTAAGTACAAAGGTTCAAAAAACTAGCTAGAAGGCCTTACCATACCCAAACGCTTTTACTGGAACTACAGCGATAGAGAGATCCACCTAGAGGCATGTGGAGAATAAGTAGGGATATGCATGCTCTGGATTAACAAATTTCTTGAGCCTAGTTCAAGCAGGCGCAACTAGTAGATGGCAAGAGAATGGGAATATATATCTATTAAGTATGTGTATATGAAATTCATTATGTCCCCTTTTGATTTTCAAGGTGGGAGGAATGCAATGGAGAAAGGGAGATCATATTTATCCTCTATATCCCACCTATCAAGACACTAGGATAAGTCCCAATAATAATAGCTCGGTTCACTCATAAGTATATGATTGTAAAAGGACATCATGAACTTTATTAAGCTAAATCATCCTTTAGTTGAGTTTCATCCTTTAGTTGAAACTTCAAGCAAGATACTCGGCCTCTTTTCAACCCTCCAGTATTCCTAGAATAGCTATAGAACAACCCTTTTTAACCCACGTTGAATGCCTCTTCTTGTTGTGATCTTAAACTTCAAACTTTGACCCTTCTCCCTACAATATCACCCAAGAACAACACTCAAAACAACCTCTCTTTCACACGTTGTACCTACACCAAAACATAAGATTTCCACGTTGCTTCTAGGGTTTCTTTCTTGTTGTCTTATGGATCCTTCTTGTAGTGGCTAGGGCCTTCCTTTGATTGCGTCTAGGGCCTCTCTGAGCGCTTCTTTAGACCTTCCTTGACTATGACTATATGCTTCTTCATGATGTCTGATAAGGGCCTCCCTCTTACTATGGATTAAGGGCTCCTTTGCTATGGATAAGAGCCTTCCTTTTGCTGCGTATCTAGCCTCTCTTGACTGCATCTTAGGCCTCTCTCTAGACTATGTCTTAGGCCTCTCCCTTGTTGTGGCTAAGCCTCTTTTTTACTGCGGTTAAGGCTGCCTTTTATTGCAGCTAAGGCTTCCTTTTTTACTGTGGCTAGAGCTCCTTCAAGACTGCATCTAGGTCTCCCGTCATGACTGCAGCTAGGTCTCCTTTTTGACCGCAACTAAGACTCACACTATTGCATCCTACTAGCCTCGTGTTGCCTAGGGACTTCTACACTATAGCACTCCCTACTGCTTCATCTGCATCCATCTCTACCCAAATCTGCCAGTCCTGCTACTCTCTCCTCGGGGATCCTGTAGCAAGGTGTAATCGAATAGGTTGGGTACCTCAAGTATCTGCCCCTCATCAGTTGTATTCCTCCTGACTACAACTCGATGTCTCCACACCTCTTCTCTAGATGTACATGAGCACTCCTTGTAGTCCCTAGCATGCCCTGGGACACTACGACATGAGAACTAGTGCATTAGCTATGCTAAAAGGTCACTTTCTTGTTAATTTGACCATGAATATATCTTCTACAAAGTAATATTTCTCAGCTTTGTTTATGTTAGTGGTTTGATAAGAACATTTCTACAGTCTCTTCACTGAATTTCTTAAATTTTTTACATTTATGCTTTTTGACAAAAAAGGGATAACATTTTACCCTAGCTAAGTAAGGATTATTTAAATAACCTTCTAGCTTGGTTCCTTTTTGTTCCATATAATCTTGGAAAAGTGTCATGAATTTACATTGAACAATGTAAGAATCTAGTCTTCTCCAGAAACAATCAAGCCAACTCTTTCATTTTGCAAATTACCTACCAGTTCTTGACATATTCTTTGAATTTTCTATGTTGAAGGTGTTGGATTTAGGTAAGTGATACAGAATGCACACCTACATTTCTATTGTTCACCTATTATAGGCAAAATTGGAAGGGTTGGACATGAATGTTCCAACCATACTATTATTGGCCTACAATACATATATTCATAACACATACCTAAAATACTATTGTTCATCTATTCTCTTAGTTCATATTGTAGGAAAACTGTTAATGTTGGACTTCGTTGTCTCAAGTTCACACACTAGCACTAAAGATGCAACGTGTTGTGTGCATCCTTAGATATGTTTGACATTGCAAGCTAACTGTTTAAATAAATCCATCTATAAAACTTCTATATTAGCAAAATAACCATCAATATTTTTTTCTAGCATTTTGGGGTGAATTCACAATAGTATGCTAAAAAGTGTCATTTCAATGTCTGGAAATTAGGATATATAAATGTGAGATATATACTCTACATCTTTGGGTTATCTCCTTTTCAAATCTGAGTTTTCTTAGTCTACATGTTAATTGTTTGAACTTTGAACTTTGAATAAATTCCTGAATGGACTTCATAAATATTTGAATGAATGGACTTCATAAGGAAGTGGTACCATAAAATGTGTTATTTCAAATATTTGACTTCCATATTTTCACAAAATACAATGTCTTCAATAAATAATTATATATATAGATACTTATGTTTAGGATTATACATGTGTTGGAGTGGTTCCTTTATGTTGTACTGTAACCCTGATGCTGACAAGCTTTAGTTGACTTTTTTCATAAATTGTTCATAGAATATGCAAAAGATTTCATTGTCAAAATGTGACAAAAATTAGATTTGTCCTGATTTATTTTTTTATTGTTCATGACAAGATAATGGTGTTGTAGGAATGAGGTATGCTACAATCTGTTTCAATGTGTGGATATTTTTTTTCCTCCCATTTTTTTACAAGGATGTAGATTTGATTTTCATGTTGATGGTTTTTGCATGTGTCTTATCTAGCCCCAAATGCTGGTAATGGAGCATACCTTGAGAAGTAGTCGTGGAAACAGACTATCAGAGGTTAATGTTACAATACCACTTCCACCTGGTATCAAATTTTTTTTAATGGTAAGTGACATAAAGAAGAGTTATTTAATGACGGGGTTGAAAGGGCAAACTCATGTCTTATTTCTAAGTCATTTATTTGTGTTTCTTAGCTCTAAGTCATCTATTTTTGAGCTTTACCAGATCAATTATTTCACTAATCCAATATGCATGGATTGTATTTCTCACTCGATGTTAGTTACTTGACATGGTTGATATAACATTCAATTCTATGCCACTTTTATTTTAAGTCAAAGATTTTACTGATTAAAAGGATGTTCATATTTTGATTGGTTTACTTGGAGCTTGATTTTTAAAAAAATCTAAATTCCACGTGGATGTTATTTTTTCAGGGTGAGCTCTTTGCACCAGTAAGGTCAGATGAGTCCTAGAACATAGGTATACAATAGGAACATCTTTGGCCTTTGTTGTGTATCTTTTATTTTTTATATGATTGATGGATGGTTATTGATTATGTAAAACAGAGGATGGGAAGGTCCTGCAAATTCTATTGACAAAACAAAATAAAACGGATTGGTAGAATTGTGTTTTAAATGGTGAGTTAGAAATTAGTACTTGAAAGGTAGAACTTGAGAATGGCAAGCTATCTGATCTAGATCTAGAGACACAACAGATTCTGGAAAAAAAATGATGGTATTGACGGGTCTTCCTAGAAAATAAACTCTAATTGTTAGACCACTACCCAAATTTTAGTTATCTGCAATGGAAATAGTGACTCTAGCTTTATTTGTATGAATAATGGCTTTGGCCATTGTCCTATTCATTTCCTATGAATTATTTTGATTTTAAAACTCCAAGTAGTTTGTTGTTAAATTAACTAAAGCTTTGAAGACAAACTTATAGTTTACAAATCTCTTTTCTAAATCTATTTTCTTGAGAAAATTTGTCTTTTTACTTTAGGTACTATAGATTGCTATTCTGTGACATACGCTATGATATAATTGCCTTGATAAATAGACAGAAGTGTTGTACAACATAGTCTTTTTTAAATCTAAAGAAATAGTATTTCCAAATACAAAGTTTATTAATTAAGAACATCTTTTAGACTTCTTTGCTAAGTTATGATTATATTTCAGTAGGGGATTTTGTGTACGCTGATATTGTGTTGTCTCTTTGGTTTTTGTTAGGTAACAATGGTCAATAAGGAATGTGTTATTGAGCAACAGGAACACATCTTAATCTACTATCAACAGGAAACTCCATGGTTTTCAGTCATGGTAACAAAAACTCAGATGTTAGTGGGATATCCAAAGTCCATGTTGGATGAATTTAATACTAATGATGTTTTTGATTCCTTGTTAGATAAAGAATGTCATGAGTCAAATTCAAATAAATAGAGGCAGCTCAAGAATGAAGGTGAAGGTATTTCTTTCTGTCCAAGTCAATTTCTTTTATTTGTTGGTTGCTGACATGTTTTGAGTGTGGACTTGTGAAATTCCAAATTGCATATATATATACATATATATATATATACATATATATATATATATATATATATATATATATATATATATATATATATATATATATATATATATATATATATATATATATAATTTTATCATATGTCGTTCATGGTTTCTGGAGATCCGTGTTACATTTGCACAGAAGTTTAGATATCATTCAAATATCTAATCACCAAGCAACAACAACATTGAGATTTTTTCTTTCACTCAACCTATAACATATTGCATTTGTCTTCATCAACATT
This sequence comes from Pinus tabuliformis, assembly GCA_031772625.1. Lineage (NCBI taxonomy): Eukaryota > Viridiplantae > Streptophyta > Pinopsida > Pinales > Pinaceae > Pinus > Pinus tabuliformis. The sequence goes on from CM062815.1 coordinate 125,663,358, forward strand.
CCTCTTCCATATGTTATCAACTTATGACATTTCCTTTGAAATATTTGGTGCATTTTCTAGTTAAAGGTCATTTATAGATTATAAATGTCTTTAGACTTTCACTTCTAATTGAGTATTCAACTGAACATATTGATTCTCTTATATGTAATTACTTTTCCCTCCACCCAGTTTTCAAACTTCCATAACCATTAGGTAGGGACTTGCAGCCTCGATGTTGCTTTGATTGTTTAGTAAAATATTGTCGAGACTTTAATTTATTGAAAGTTGTATAATTTACAATTTATGAAGTTTCAAGGTCTAATTTTAAAAGTATAATTATTTAAAGGGTGCTAGCTCAATCGAAGAGCACCTACTTTACAATAAGGAGGTTGGTGGTTCGATTCCATCATGCCATGACATGATCCATATGGAATGGGCTTTTGACCGTCACTAATGAGCTTTGGTGACATTTTTCAACCATCACCAAAATATGAAATGGTGATGGTCAACGAATGCCACCATGTATATCCATCAATAGTGACGAACCTCAAAGGTCTTTAACCATAAACCGTTGTTGTTGATATCAAATGGTGACAATCGATGTCCGTCATTATAGTCATTATTCATGACAGACCTTGAATGTCACCACAACACCTATACTTATGGCAATGCGGCTTTTGGTGAGGGTCAACAAACGTCACCATATATATGCACCAATAGTGACGACCATGAAAGATCCATCACAATAGATCATTGTTGTTCATATGAAATGGTGACGGTCACTATCTGTCATTATAATCAATATTTGTGGCGGACATTTAATGTCACCATAACACCTATACATTTGGTGACGCCACCTTTGGTGACATTCAGTTTTTTGTGATAGAGGCTATGGTCCATCACCATTGCTCATATGATATGGTGACGGTCGCTATATGTCATTATAAATCATTATTGGTGATGGACTTTGAATGTCACTACAACACCTATACTTTTGGTGACGCCACCTTTGGTGATGTTCAGTTTTTGGTGACGGAGGCTATGGTCCGTCACCATTGTTCATATGAAATGGTGACGGTCACTAGATGTCATTATAAAGCATTATTGGTGATAGACTTTGAATGTCACTATAACACCTATACTTTTGGCGACACCACTTTTGGTGACATTCAGTTTTTGGTGACGAAAGCTCTTTTGACCGTCACCAATGAGCTTATGATGACATTTTTCACCCTTGACGAATGTCCTCTTTTCTTGTAGTGTTAGTCGTAGAAAGTCTTTACTTTTTACAAAATCACCTCTCTCAACTGATAAAACTTAAAATGATTCACTATGCTTTCCTGGTTTGAAATATTTCACAATTTCAAAGAACATATCAGAGTTTTATGATGTTTATCTAATTTCCAAAAACTCTAACCACTTCATCAAAAGTTTCTACTTTCTAAAAGCGGATATTCACAATATGTTTTCAAAGAGATTTCAATATTAGAAAGCCAAGGGTATACTATTTACAACATTATTGAAAGAAATCAAAATTTGCATAAAACGAATATGTATAGATAAGAAGGGGTTACCTCCTTAGGGAAAGAATTTCTTTAAGATAAGCCCATTCACAGGAAGAGAATCCTCTTTCCTGATATGTCAAGTGCAGTAAAAATGTTGATGAGCCTACCTTTTCGACAATCTGAAATGGTCCAATCCACATCTTCTCAAATTTGGTATGTTTACCTTTGTCTTCATGTGCTATCCCATTTCAAAACGAGATCACCAATTTGTAATGTTTTTGAGCCAGTTGAACTTGCATCAAAAGAGGATTTAATGACTTACTGATGTTTATCATGAGTAATCTTGGCTTTTTCTCTTTCCTCATCTAATTTAAGAATTTTATTGAACCTTAATTAAATAGAGGAAGAAGGAGTTTCTTCAATGAATTGTACTAGGGTTAGTAATGGGAGGGCTAGATTTGGTGGAATAACAACTTCTTTCCCATATAATAAGTTAAAAGGAGAAGTACCTATTGAGGCCTTCTGGGTTATATGATCTGCCCATAGTGTGAATATTAAATATTTATGCCAATGCTTTTGGCTTTGATCAACATTTCTTTTAATAATCCTTATGAGATTTTTGTTAGTAGACTCTGCTAAGCCATTTCCTTGAGAATAGTAATTTGCAGAGTATTTTAAATTAAAACCTCTCTTAAGAGAAAATTCGACTATACTATTTCCAAGAAAATAAAATGCATTATCAAAAATAAGTGCATTAGGTAAACCAAACCTGGTAATGATAAAATGATCAATAAATTCAATAGTCACATCACAATTTTCTACCTTTAGTGGAATTTCTTCTACCCACTTTGTGAAGTAGTCTGTGGCTATAAGGATATATCTATGATGCTTGGAATATTGAGGAACAATTTCTCCTATAATATCAAGCCCCCATTGCTCAAATGGTTTCTCAATGTCAACTGGTTGTAAAGGAAAGGCTAGTTTCCTTTGCCTCCCACTAGCAGTTTGGCATATCTTACATTTCCTTACATAGTTATGGGTATCTTTGAACAAAGTTGGCCAACAATACCCAACATGAAATATTTTTTGCGTTGTAGTGTCACCCCCAAAATGTCCACCAACTGGGCCATCATGCAATTCCTGTAAAACCATTTGCGCTTCAGATTTTTCAAGGCATCTTAATATAACATAGTCATAATTTCTCATGAATAACACATTATCAATGATTTAATAGTGTTTGGCTTTTAACCTTAAATCACGTTTGTTTTGTAGCTAAACTCAGGGGGGCATATCCATTACATAAGTAAAAAAATTAGATCAACATATTGAGATTTAGAATCAATTATACTTATCTCATTTACTTGTGTGGTACTACCTGAATCTTCATGATCTGGTATATTGGAAGCTCCTGCTAAAAACCTGCAAAAACCTTGTCCTCTAACAATTTTCACTGGTTTAATGTCAATATTATATTCTAGTAAAGTTGTTACCCAGTTAGCTCTTTTCTCTACTACTTCTCTTTTTATTAGCAATTTCCTGACTACAGAGAATGGGACTATTACTTTTGTATGTGTTTTCAGGAGAAAAGGTCTAAAATGTTTAATAGACTTAAACACAGTGAAGGCTTGTTTTTCGACTTCTGAATAATTAAGCTCAGCACCTTGTAAATTAGAACTAAATAAAGATATGGTTGCTTCCACTTGCTAATCCTTGATTTGTGTTAAAACAACAACATAAGATGATTCAGTGGCCAGAGTGTATAAAATAAAATGAGTAGAACAATTCGGAGTATTCAATGCAAGACCATTAACGATTGCTTGTTTGATTGAGTCAAAATCTTCCTTTTCATTATGTCCCCATTTCAAGACTTAATTTTTATTAATCATGGATTGCAAGGGTAGAACAATATGAGAAAAATCAGGAACAAATATTTTTACAAAATTTACCTGTCCTAAGAATGATTGCATAGATTTCTTATTATGTGGTAAAGGGATATCAGAAATCTCCTTTATCCTATCAGGATCAATATATATATGACATTTTTGGATATAATAAAGCCTAAGAGTTTAGCTTCATTAAGAGTAAAGGATTATTTCTTGGGATTTAAGGAAATCCAAACTTTTTGCGACGTTCAAAATTTTGCTTTAAATCATGCAAATGGTTGCTCTTTTTCTTAGAATAGATAGTTATGTCATCTAAGTAAACAACAACCATTTTATTGATCAAACCTTTGAAATCGATGTCCATGGCTTGTTGGAAAGTAGCTCCAGTATTTATCGAACCAAAAGGCATTTTTTGATAAGCATATGTTCCCCATTTAGTTCTGAATGTAGTCTTTAATCTATCATATGGATGGACCGGGATCTGATTATATCCTGAAAAACCATCAAGAAAAGACATTAACTCTGAGCTAGCTACTGATTGAAGTATCTTCTCCATTGTTGGTAATGGAAAATTATCTTTTTGACATGCTTTGTTGAGATTTCTAAAATTTATGCAAATCCTAATATCGCGATTCTTTTTCCTGACAGGTACCAAATTTGAGACCCATTTCGAATTTATGATAGGAAAGAATATTTTGGCTTTAAGGAGTTTATTCAACTCCATTTTGATTTGACTCTTAAGATTGGGGTCAATTTTCCTTAATTTCTGTTGTACAGGTTTCTCGTCAGAAATCATTGGAATTGTATGTTGAATAATAGAGGAATCATATGTCTTCAGATCCTCATAATTCCAAGATTTTTTTTTTTTTGTATTTCTTCAATAATTGTATGAAAGCCAACTCTCAGTACAATCCTCACAGATGCACATAGGCAATCTTGGCTTCTCACAAGCCTTCCTATCTGCCCTCCAAGCTCCTATTTCCTTGCATTGTTCCTCTGGGATGATTCTCCTTCAACCAAGTGGAACACTTCTTCTACCCAGTGGATGATCACTCTCACATACTGTCAGAACTGCATAATCCTCAAGGAATTACACCTTGTGCATGCATGAGTTTTCTTTATAGGAAAATACATGCAACTAATAGTACATTGTCCTTGACTTTAATATCAAGTGGGTCTTTCTCAGAATAGACATGCATGAGTTTCTGATGAGGGAATCTTCAGTTAACTGGAGTACACTAGTTGAGTGCATGCATGCATCATCTGACTGTTAACTCTCTATTAGTTCCTCAAACAGTTTGGAACTAATTCAACTGGACTTAACTCAGTAAACTGAGTTAACTAATTACAACTCAAATATAACTCAATCTTATCTCCTTAATTTAAAGCTTATCTCCTTAATTTAAGGGATAACTCTTGCATGACTTCAGAAAGACTTCTAACTTGAATTTCTCCGACTAATTAAGTCAAAATAAATTAATTAATTATTTTCAAGTAGTCGTTAAGACTAAATTTGATTTTAATTCACAATTTAATTCAAGGACAAATTAAATTGGAATATTCCTGTTTCCATATTTCAACACTCCCTATCAACAAGAAAGGGTTTCTACTACAACAACATGATCCTCCCATCATCAGCAGCGTGCTTTACCTTGTAAAGCCAATGGGAACTCACAACTGACTTGTTCTCTGGTCTTGGAACCACGTCCCAAACATTGTTACGAACCATGGAGTCATACTCCTCCACCATAACATCAACCCAAATTGGTTGTTGCACTACTTCCTCAAAAGAATATGGCTCGGTCTCAACACATTCCCCAGTAAGGGCCATGTATCCAGTGTACCTCTCAGGTGACCTCCTCTGCCTGCTGTGAGAAGATGGTGCTCCCACATTCTCTCTCGCATCCTTCAACAATTTTTCAGCATCTCTTGTGCGCTTCTTTCCATATATGGAAGACTCTACTTGAGTCGATGTATCCACTCCTGGAACCTCTACATGTAGCTGCTCCACATCAGTCTGAGGCTCCTCCTCCTTAGGAACCAACAGTTCCTCCACAACATGTAGTTGGAGCTCTGTCTCAAGGGAAACTTTCATGGCCTTCTGCTCATCAAACTTGAGATCTCTGTGAGCCACTGTCCTCTGATTGGTAGGAAAGTACACTCAATAGTTGTGAGGTGTATCAATGTACCCCAAAAGTATCCCCAACTCTAGTGTCAGCTCAAGCTTCTTTCGTGCATCCTTTTTCCCATGGAAAAATTCTGATGAGCCAAAGATCCTGAAGTGACCTACATCTGGTCTCTTACCTGAGAAAGCTTCCTCTGCTGTCTTCATCCCAAGTATGTGATGCGGGATTCTATTCTATAAATAGATCGTTGTGTTGCATACCTCAACCCACAAATGAAGTGGTAGGCCTTGGTCATACAACATCACCCGTGCTACCCCTACAATAGTTTGTTCTTCCTTTTAGCCACCCCATTCTGCTGTGGGTTATGAGGTGCTGTCAACTCTCGTTTAATTCCTTCCACTGCATAGAAGTCCTTAAACTCTTAAGAGACATATTCTCCACCATTGTCGCTTCTCAAGGCCTTGATCTTCTTCCCTGACTTTTTCTCGACCAAAGCTTTGAACTCACAAAACGTTGTGAAGGTTTGGTCCTTCTTCTGCATGAAATAAATCTAGCATTTACGAGAATAGTCATCAATGAAAATCACATAATAACTTTAATTCGTTGTGTATGCCATCGAGAATGGTCCACACACATCAGTATGAACTCGCTCTAAGATAGCCTTTGCTCAACTATCTCAATCATGAAAGGAAGACTTGGTGTACTTTCCCAAGGTACAACCTCTACATGTGTCAACTTGCTCAATTTTACCTTTGGGAAGTCCTGTAGATATCTGTCGCATTATCTTCAAAGCCCCATGATGCAAATGGCCCAACCGCTTGTGCCACAACTAGCCAATGTCTAGGCTTTGCACCAATTCTTCTTTCGTACTCAATGCTACATAATCATCTACCTATACTTTATAGAGATTCTTCACCAGAATCCCTATCCTCTTGGTTTGACCCATGCCTATGTGTCTTAAGAATGAATTTCCTTTACTGAATACAACATCGTAGCCTTTGTCCTCTAGCATTGTGACCGATACCAAGTTCTTCTTGAGTCCAGGCACATACTTCACATCTGCCAAGGTGATAGGAGCTCCATACTCCCTCTAAAAAGAAATTGTGCCCACTCCTGAAACACTATACCTTCCATCATCACCCATCTCTATGTGCATATTGAGGTCTTTCTCCTCCAAGGCACTGAATAAGATTTTATTGCTGGTCATGTGGAATGAGGCACCACTATCAAGATACCAAACACAACCCACAATTGATGAAACCATGCATGCGATGAGGGTAAAGTCCATTTTGAACTGAGAGGCTAATGCCTCACCTTCCGATCCTCCGAGGATCCCTTCTTAGACTTCTTTGATAGGTAATTAGTCACATAATGTCCCATATCATGGCAATTAAAGCATCTCACTTTAAACTTGTCACCCTTCTTCCCTCCATGAGAAGAATTCGATTTGGAATGGGAAGCTTTCCCCTTTAATTTCCTTGCCTTACTTCCTAATGCCAGATTTTCTTCATCATCATCCTTGGATGAAGACCCATCTCATGTGCTCCTCTTGATCTTCTCCTGCATCAGATTTGACCATAGTCGTTCCTAATCCGACAGTTTCTCCCTTCCATTCACAGTCCTGGTAGCTATTCCAACTCTTTGGAAGGCCAAGGAGAGCAAGGCTCACGATATCATCATCGGCTGTAGTTATTCCCACATTGCCAAGCTCATATCTACTGGTGGTGAGCTTGTTTAGATATGTGGAAATCATATCGCCCTTGTCCATCTTGATTCTTCGAAGGTTATCCTTGAGCCCCAATTTCCTCTAGTCTCCACTGTTCTAGTAGAGGTCCTTCAATGTCTTCCACATTGAAAACGGAGTATCCTTCCAATGGAGACTCGAGAAAATATGGTCTGGAACTCCCTCAAAGATGATCCGCCTCTCCTTCGCCACACACTTCTTCCACTCAGCCAACTCTTTTGCATTAGTTGAAGCTGGCTTTGGGATTTCTTGATCAATGAAATACTTCAAGCCATTGTCTTCTAATACAACCTCCATTCTATCTTTCCATGCTATGTAATTCGAGCTACCTTCCAAGGCATACTCGAGTCTCAAGGCATAGAATGCCATTTTCTAATCTTGAAGTATGATATGAATTTGATTTGCACCTGCAACCCCAAACTTCAAACTTCAAATTCTATTCTCAGTATACTGTTCACTGCTCTGATAAAATTGGCTCTGATACCATATAGAAAATTTGATATGTAGGTTAACTCGATAAAGCAATATAAATGAAAGAAAAATACTATAACCTACTTCTACTATCAATTTGCGGAAGGTTAAAGATTGAGCTGATCAATATAACTAGAAAAAGAAGAATCAATTCACAATACACATGAAAATACTTTGGGGACAGCCTCAGCTAAAACCCCCACTATATGTATTATCATACATGGTAGAAATACATAGAGATTATACAAAGCCTTAGCTGTCACATCGAGCCAGCTCTCAGTACAATCCTCAAAAATTCTCACAGGCAATCTTGGCTTCTCAAAAGCCTTCTGCTCTGCCCTCCAAGCTCCTATTTCCTTGCATTGTTCCTCTGGGATGATTCTCCTTCAACCAAGTGGAACACTTCTTCTACCCAGTGGATGTTCACTCTCACACACTATCAAAACTGTGCAATCCTCAAGGAATTATACCTTCTGCATGCATGAGTTTTCTTTATAGGAAAACACATGCAACTGATAGTACACTGTCCCTGACTTTAATCTCAACTGGGTCTTTCTTAGAATAGACATGCATGAGTTTCTAATGAGGGAATCTTCAGTTAACTAGAGTACACTAGTTGAGTGCATGCATGCATCAAGTGACCATTAACTCTCTATTAGTTCCTCAAATAGTTTGGAACTAATTAAACTGGACTTAACTCAGTAAACTAAGTTAACTAAGTACAACTCAAATATAACTCAATCTTATCTCTTTAATTTAAGGCTTATTTCCTTAATTTAAGGGATAACTATTGCATGACTTTAGAAAGACTTCTAACTTGAATTTCTCCATCTAATAAAGTCAAAATGACTCAATTAATTATTTCCAAGTAGATGTTAAGACTAAATTCAATTTTAATTGACAATTTAATTCAAGGACAAATTAAATTGGAATATTCGTGTTGCCATATTACAACATTTATGTAGGCTCCAAACTACAGGAGGGTCTAACCCGCTATTCCTTTCAAGCACTAACTTGCTGGAGTATCAAACCTAGAGGAGACCTCAATCCCCTAGTCTACAATCTTCAACCTATAGAATTCACTCAAATCCCTTAATTCATCTCATTTTTAGATGACAAATATTTGGCGATTAATATACTTTTGAATCAACTATTTTAGATTAAACATTTACTCTTTATATTTAATAGCCTCCTCTCTTCCAAAAATCAATAATATACACCTACACTCTCTCTAAACAAACTCTCCTCCTTTCACTATAAATATTCTCATTGATTTTCAGTATACAACTTAGCTCCCCTCATATTTTACTCATACAACTTGAACTTTTTGTTTGACTCAATGTAGACAATAACTGACACTCTCTATTTTTACATTATAAATTATCATCCTCATTTATGAATGGGAACACCACACATCTCATGTTCTTATCTCATTTATTTATACCTCTACCAAACTTTTCTTCATTCTTGCACTCTTTAATTTTCACCAAGTTTGGCACCCGAATGCCAAATTATTGTCTCAACCCTTGCTAGTTATCTCTTGATTACATGTGAAATGGGATAGGTGGAAAGGGTTAATGAAAGGAAGCTAGGTCCCTAGGCAAGTGCATTTAACCAACCTCACAAGCCAATCTAGTCCTACTACGTGTCACTACTTCCATCTCCCCATCTCAATCTGCCAAGTCCCCATGCGAGTTCATGTAACCAACCTTGCAAACCATCTAAGACCATGGGATTGTGGATTGTGACTAATCCCATTTTCGATTAGCTTAACCCTTCATCATAATAGAAGTGTCCTTAGACTCGCGAATTTTATTAATAAGGAAAAGAAAAATTACATGAAATCTACAAGAGTTTACACACAATTACTCAACACTCTTGTAAATTGAGAGAAGCAAGCTTTAAATAATATTGTGTGCTAAAATAATTTTTTTATGGGTCACTTATTTCATTTACAGGTGTCCATTTACATTTAATGCTCTCATAACAACTCTCCTAACTATTTCCCTAAATTAGTTCCTAAGAAACAACACCTTTCTAGATGTCATATCTTATACAAAAATTAGATATTCTAAAATGTCTCCAATATCTAGTTAATATTCTATACAATTAAATATTAGATTCTAAATAATTAAACTATAGTTTATGTATTTTGGATCATCTAACATTCCCCCCTTTGATCCAAAAGTACATTACAATACATACCAAGCTCTTCTTGGAACTTAGTAAATTTGGTCCTGCCAAGTGATTTTGTGAAAATATCTGAGATCTGATCTTATGAAGGACAATATATTGGTTTGATGACATCCTTCGTGATGAGTGTCCTGGTGTAATGATACTTTGTGTACACATGCTTTTTTTTCTAATGGAAAACTGGAATTTTGGCAAGTTTTATGCTTGAGTGGTTGTCGATGAACGAAGATGTTGCTTCTACTTGAGGAATGCCTAAATCCTGCGAAAATCTGCGCAACCAAAAAAAATCACATGCTTCTCCCCATGTTGATATATATTCCTCTTCTTACAAAGAATTGACCATTGTAGCTTGCTTCTTGTGACTCTAGTTATGTATGTGGATGACTTGCTCATTACTGGGTGCTAATCTGATGGTGTTCCATTTTGTTGTAGGTGAAAATGTTTACTCATAGTTGATTCCTTCTTGCTCTGCAAAACCTTTATTAACAATCCTCGCCTTATATTTTTCAATGTCTCCATTTGACTTATGGTTAAATTTGTAAACCCATTTGCATCTGACGGATTTCACATTGGTAGGAAAGGAAACAAGTTTCCAAGTGTTGTTTTCCATCACTTCCTTCTATTCTTCAACCATTGCCTTTTTCCATTCTATATGTTTCATTGCCTCTTTGTATGTGGAGGGCTCAGTAAAATCATTTGTTATTAAGGAAAATTTTCCTTCATTTGTTAATCATCTTTTTGTTCTTTTTTTCTTTTTTTCATCTAGCCTAACATCCTTCAAAATTTGAATGACCCATTTTGGTAGTTGATGCTCACTTTTTTGTGGATCTGAATAATTACCACCATTATCAAGTGGATTGGTATAAATAGATATTCTTCGATCATCTTAAGGTTTAGGGGCTAGAGACTCACTATCACATGAACTACTGCTAGGAGATTCATATGAACTTCCTGAACATCTAGATGGTCTAGACGAAGTAGGTGAGGTGGATGAACTAGTTTCTGATTTAGAGAATTCAATATCATACCCATGTTTTGTACTTGGTTGATTTTGAATTCTAGTTTCTTTTTATCTCCCTTAGTTTCCAAATTTTGTAGAATACTTTCTATCTCTGTGGCACTTTTTCTTTCTGTTTCATCAAATATAGCATCCCTGCTAAAAATAGACTTTCCATTAGATAGAATATGATATCCCTTCTCTTCATCGAAATACCCAATCAATGTACACTTCAAGCGTCGTGAATCAAGCTTAGTTCACTTCTCTTTTGGAACTAAGGAATAACATACTAAACCAAAAACTTAAGATGTTTGAATCTTGGTTTGAAACCAAACCATGCTTCATATGGTGTAGTTCCATCCAAAGAAGCAGTGGGACACCCATTCATTAAGTAGATTGTTGTATGTATTACTTTTGCCCAATATAAAGGACTTAAGCTTTTGAAAGTGAGCATGGACCTTGCCATCCTTAACAAGGTACGATTCATTCTCTTTGCTACTCCATTTTTCTAAGGAGTGTATACATTTTTAAGTTGTATTTTGATACCAGTGTCCCTGCAATAAGTCTGGAATTCATTGGAAGTGAATTCCCCTCCATTGTCTGTCGTGAGAGTGCCAATTTTCACTTTAACTTCATTCTCAACTAGTTGGAAAAACATATTAAACTTTTCGAATGTTTCTGACTTTTGTTTCAAAAAATAAAACTAACTCATTCTACTAAAATCATCGATCAAGAGTAAAAAGTATCTACATCCTCCTAGATAAGTTTGTAGAGGTCCACAAATGTCACTGTGAACCAATTGCAAATGCCTGTTTGCACGCCATGAACTTGTTGGAAAAGTATCTTGAATTTGTTTGACATAAATGCAAGCTTCAAATTTTGCATTTTCTTTCTTAAAAGCTAAAATTCCTCTAACCAATCCATACTTTTGAATTTGAGAGACACTTTCAAAGTTTAAATGCCCATATTTAACATGCCACAACCTTATTAGTGAAATATATGTACTTGTTGCTCCTGCAAAATCAAAATTTCATGGAATGATTGTTCCTTTCATCCTTAAAAATTTTCCATCTTCATATCCTATCATGGTTGTCTTCATATTATGTTTAATGGATTTAATTTTTAATAAGCTATCCTCCATAACAACATGATGTCCTGCTTGTCGAATCGCAGCTAATTACTCTTGAAAGTTGGTACATAGAAAACATTTGAAATTATTTTTTCTCCAATGCCACGAAGATAAACGTTTACTACAACTTTTCCACAAGGATTATGTCTTGTATCATTTGCATGAAAGATTGAAATGAGTTGGCACTATTGAAAAGTCCAAGATAAGTCACGTCGAAAAGTCATATGTTGTGTTTCCCATGTATCTAAGATCCAAGCATATTGATAATCACTTTTAAGATATGTGGAGAATTGTAATATTTTTATTATAAAATTTGAAGTGTAGTGAAGTCATATTCTAATCCATCATCTTCTTGATCATTAGAAAATTGTGCCAAGTGTTGTTGAAACTTTGGAATTTTTCAATAGAATTTCAACAATCTTTAGCATAATGACTAACTCTATTACATCTTCTACAAACAATTTGATTGAAATATTTTCCGCTACCTTGACTTTGTCCTTTGCCACTGCTTTTTCTTCTACCTTGATTTTGTCCTCTTCCTTGATTTGTATTGTTGTGCCCTCTTCCTCTACCTCTAGAATTATTAGTTGAAGGTTTACTAGTGCTATCTTATGTAAAGAAGACATCTTCTCCAACTTGTTTATTCTTTCCAAAAATTTTGTCATGTTGGGTTAGCATTTCACTTAACTCATCAAATTTTAAATTTTATAGTTTTCCAGATAGTTGTAAATTTTCCAATAAATGTCTATATGAGGAAGGAAAACCAAAAATCAAAATAATAGTCATGAAACTATTATGCACTGGTTGAAATCTAGCCTTTGCTATCTCCTGTTTAATGTTCTTAAGTCTAGAAATGTATTCAAGTACAACCCCCCATTCTATAAATTCGTGTTGAAGAAAAATTAATTGAAGATCAACTCTCTTAGATTTTGATTGCGTATAAAATAAATATTTAAATGTTCTCTAGGTAGATCATGCATCAAAAGAATTTTCAATGTGAACATACATTTCATCATTACCTGAAGATTTAATTAATGCTACTTCTTTGGAATTCTTTTATTTCCCATTTAACTAGTGAGTCTGTATATGTAGGTTTGTTTGGTTTTACATCACCATCACATACATCTTGGGAAAGTTCATTGTAAATCAAAGTTCTTTCTATGTGACTTTTCCATGTCTTGTAATTATTTGAGCCTTTAATTTTGTCAGATTCAGAAAATAAATTTACTAGGTTGGACATTGCAAAAGTAAATGTATGCACCAATATGGATCATGCACCACAAAAACAGAGCTGGAAAAAAAACTATACACAACACCACACACAAAAGTGATATATCAGGGCTTGGCTTTGACCCTCGTATAGTCGTTTGAGGAGAAACGTGACTGAGCTTTGCACTTGGCTCTACTCAACTTCTCTAAAAAATTTACATTGAAACTTCCAAAATTTTACTTTTTTTACAATGGTCTTGCAATTTGACTTCTTTGATTGTCACTAGTTAACGTTTCAGACCCACCCTTGAAGTAAGGACATTACTTCAAGTTACAATTTTATCACTCCAAAAATACAAGAAAAACTACACCTTATTACTACACCTTATCTCTCCAAAAATGTTACAAATCCCTTATCACTCCCAAAAATAAATACAAAAATTCCCTTATCACTCCAAAAAAAAGAATATTCCACATTAAAAATATATTTACCTTATCCCTCCATAATTCTTCTTATCGCACCTTTAACAATTTCATGAATTCACTCTATCAAAAGTGAATCCTCTTTTCAAAAACTTCTACATACACCCTATTTAAAATACTTTAATAACAATTTTGAAATCACTTTATAAAATTGATTTATAAATGTATTAAATTACTTAGTGAAACTCCTAAAACTTGGTTCAGCACAGACCTTTTTAAAGTTGCCTCCTCCATGAATTGGACGTGTATGTGAGATATCCCTTGCCACCACTTAAATGTCACTGCCATGTAGTTAGCTAAAAATTACAGATTAAGAGATACATTGGTCTCCTGGAAAATGTTGGTTTGGGATGCACAAATGTTTGTCTCCTGGAAAGCACTGGTGTGGGTTGCGCAAACATTGGTCTCCTTGCAAACGTTGGTCCCCTCCATCGCTAATTCTCAAAGGACATAATTATTTTGCAATATCGAGGAAGCTTTGTAATAATATGAGTATAGATTCAATATGTAATTGTAAAAGGGGAAGAACCTCTATGCATAAAAGGGAGATTATTTTCTTTGTGAACAGGGTAAACTTTACATTGGGGGGATTTAGGATGAGAAATAATGGGGAGGACTAGTCGGAAATTTAAGTGGTGTGGTTGTGACGATGTATTACTTCAAAAATGTTCTTATCCAATTTGGGGAATAAAAAAAATACCAATTAAAGAAATCAAATATCACTAATTGAGAAAATAAATTTTGTTTTCCTTAAACAAAGGTTGAACAAATTGCATACCAATTATCCGCTTGCTGGATTTTTCCAAAAGCCTACAGAGATGGAATATCTTCTTCACATACCTTCTGCATCACTGAGATCTGATACCACAATAATAGTATAAGTGTCCTCAAATACACAAATTTTATTCATAAGGAAAATAAAAATTACATGAAATCTGCAATAGTTTACACACAATCACTCAACACTCTTGCAAATGGAGAGAAACAAGCTTTAAATAAGCTTGTGTCCTAAACTAATTTTGTTATGGATCACTTGCTTCATTTACAAGTGTCCATTTACATTTAGTTCTCTCATAAAACTCATAACTATTTTCCTAAATTAGTCCCTAAGAAACGACACCTTTCTAGATGTCATATCTTTTACAACAATTAGCATTTGTAAAATGTCTCCAATATCTAATTAAATATTCGAGATAATTGAATATTAGACTCTAAATAATTAAACTATAGTTTATGTATTTTGGATCATCTAATACATTAACCAAATCACCAATGATCCAAGGAAATATGTTGTATAGGCCATTTCCTATGTAACTATTTTTTATGCCTTCAAAAATGCATGGATTCCTGATGAACCAATACAACTATCACTAGAACCATGAACCTTGGAACCTTTTGTTATATTCAGACCTATATATCAGTTTGTTACATTAAGAGATGGGTAGAGTGCCATCTGCCATTAGAAAGGTCTTGGAGAGGGCTATCTAGCCAAGGAATTTACAAGATATTTTAAAGCTCTTCCAAAACTTGACATCAATGATAAGATTCGACATCAATGACAACCATTGGAAAGCCACTTCCATATTTCTTAACAACCAACTTGTCTAGATGATCTACACCAAAGCAGTTATGAAAATTGTATCATCTTATACACTCTGATATTAGATGGGGAATAGGCACGGAATAGGAAGAAAATGGACAAAATACTCCATGGTACAATGTTATTACTACAAGGAATATTGTCATTATGAAATTGAATGTAGAAAGAAGTAGTGAGATGTGAACAAGGGTAGAGAACATTTCTCGAACACTGAAAAAGGGAAATTTCTGTAAATGTTCATCTCGTGTTAGATCATTGAAGAAGATAAAAACAAGGATCTCTGGTTGCTAGAAAATCGCTGCAATAATCACATGACAAGTAATAAAAAGTTGTTTTATAGTATTGATAAATTTTTTTCAGTCTAAAATTACACTACAATATTATCATTATGTGAAGGCCATAAGAAAAGGTTTTATGTCTATCCCAACAGAGATGAAATAGAGTAAATATATTCATGATTTTTTTATATACAAAATATCAAACATAATTTGTTGAGTATTGGCCAGTTGAGTCAACAGGGTTATGATGTTATATTTAAATTTTCCATGTGCACAATATTAGATAAGCCACTTGGTAGAAGAATCGTTGCAAAGGTTTGAATGTTAAAGAATAGAATGTTCTTGTTGAATTTGAAAATTGCAGATATGTCATATTCATACTCAAAAAATGCCTCAAGACTAGATGAGACTTGGTCGTGGAAGCCTTAAGTTATTGCAAAAACATTAGATGGTTAAGAAATTGCCCAAATTTAATGAAAAAAATAGCACCTATGAAAGTTTGATTATTGGGAAGCATCAAAGAGACAACTTTCTAGAAGCCTCCTACAAAGGCAAGGAGACTCTAGAACTTGCACACAAATCTATATGGGCTCATGCAAACTCCATCTATTAGTGGAATATTTTATTTTATTACATTTGTTAATGATTTTAGCAAGAAAGTTTGGCTCTATATTCCCAAGAACATATCAGATACATTCACAAAGTTAAAAAATTTTAAATTTATTGTAAAAATGAAAAGGTGAAAAATATGTTAAAGTTTACAAATCATATGGAGGAGCGTATGATTCAACGGATAATGCAAACTTTTGCAAACAACAATGAATCAAAATACATTTCACCACTAGATATACTCCATAGCAAAATGAAGTAGTTGAAAAAAAGAATCAAACCATTATAAACATGGCAAGGAGTATGCTCAAAGGCAAAATTTTTCCTAATGATTCTTGGGCTAACGTTGTTGCTTATTGAGTCTACACATATCTTCAGCAAATAACATCAAAGGTAAAGTTCCTTAAGAAGAATGGAGTGGAACATGTTCAAGTGTTTCTCGTTTTAGATTTTTGGGTTGTATTTATTATGCACATGTTCAAGAAGAACTTATAAAATTTGATTATTGAAGTGAAAAATGCATTTTCCTTGGATAATAATAGTGAACACTCCAAATCCTACATGTTATTAATCCAATCACTAAGAAAATTTTGGTAAGAACATATCTAAAATTCTTAGAGGAAAAATCTTGGACTGATCAAGAGAATGAAGTAGTGGATAGGTGATATCCACTTTTCTCAATAGTTGAAGAAGTGGAAAGTTTAGCACAACAAGTCCCTCCAACAATATTGCCAAGGTTATAGGTGTAAAGACAAGAAGAGAGTCCTACTTCCAGCAAAGAGTTAGTAGATCTAGTAGGAAATTAGAGAATAAGGATCATATGGGAAATATATGAGCAGTGTGATGACATTAATTAATAATCAAACATTGTCCTACTATCCTATCAACCTAATTATTTTGAAGAAGCAGTGAAAGAAGGGCATTGTGTATGGATCATTAATGAAGAAAATGAATCTTATGAAAGGAATAAAACATGGGATATTATTGATCTCTCAACAAGTAAAAAATACATTAGTGTTAAGTGGGCATACAAGACAAAGTTGGATGAAAAAGGTAAAGTAGAGAAATATACGATGAGGTTGGTTGCCAAAGGATTTTCTCAACAACTAGGTATTTACTATGGAGATACGTTTACTCCAACAATAAGGTTCGATACTATTTTAGTAGTCTTAGTCATTGTAGCCTAGGATAAATGACTATTTTATCAGATGGATGTGAAGTCAACTTTCTTGATTGGAAAACTAGAAGAGGAGGTGTATGTTGGTCAACCACCAAGATTTGAAGTAAAATGCCAAGATTAGAAAGTGTACAACTTGAAGAAATCCTTGTATGGCTTGAAGGAAGCTTCAAGAGGTTGGTACAGTCATCTTAACTCATACTTACTTAACAATGGGTTCAAAAGGATGAGTGATTAGCCTACTTTATATAACAAATCATATCAAGGTAAAATACTTATAGTTTTTATTCGTGTTGATGACATGATATAAAGAGGGGATTTGATGTTAGATGGTTTCAAAGTTGTGATGAAAATATAATTTTAGATTATGGAAATTAGTTGTATGAAGTACCTTTTAGGAATTAAAGTCAAGAAATATACTCAAGGGATTTTAAAATGTCAACAAAAGTATGATATAGATGTTTTAAAGAGGCTTCAAATGGACAATGCAAACCAACAAGGAAATTTATTACAACAAGGACATAATTGAGCATGTAGGATGATGGACCAGTAGTGGATTCAACATTGTATAAGATACTTCTAAGAAACCTCATGTACCTTACTACAACTAGACCTAACATATGTATGTTATTAGTTACATTTCCATATTTATGGAGTCTCCCAAGAAATCTCATTGGAAAGTTGAAAAAGTTTTTGGAGGTATGTTTTTATCTTTTTTAACAACGTCGAGCAGTTGATATATTACCAAAAGCTTTGATGGAGCAAGCTCCTATTACAATCGAATGTAACATGATAAACATCTAAGCCATGAGATAGGAACGCAGTCTCTTCTCCTAGGCTTGTTTTCAAGACTTCGTGTATTATTATGAGTATTCTAGTGTACTACCTAACAAACTGACCTACTAGCAAGAGAAATTTATATGTCATGGGTTCTCTAATAGTTTTTCAAGGCTTGTAGATTGATTTCTCCTGATTTGGCTAGTTTTTGTTTTCATAATTGACTGAGATCTCCCCTTCATTGCTTGTAGTGTTGTTTTTGTAATATGCCACTGCTTCTTCTAGATGCTTGCATTTGGTTTTTAGTTCCATGATTTCTTCTTTCTGCATTGCCATGTTTCTTTTCTGGAAGCTATACTCCATTCTCATTTTGTTTCTGACATCCATCAGTGACTCTTCTAGGCATTAGATCATGAATTTATTCACTTTGCATGTTGGGCATGCATCAATCCTTGTTGCTTTTTCAATGGGGTTGAATTCCATTTGATTTGTTTGCTTGTTTTTCCTTTATCTCTGCTTACTGCTCCTTGTTTTGTTGTGCTTCTTTAATTTTGTATTTCCTGAGGTGCTTCTTCTTTTGCTGATGTTTACCGCTTCCCTTTTGTCATACACGGGAACCATTGGATATCGGAGATCAAAGGACAAGATGGTCAGATGAATAGCGGCCAAGATTAAGTCGCATAGATTGGGATCAAGGGATGAGTGGTGGAGATTAAACAGAGGCGCTGGTGGAAGAGGGATCTGGAGGAGCCATCACAGCCATCGAGGGTTGAGATCTATGGTCATTGGGTGCGAACAAGTCTGGACTTTAACCAAGAAGAAAGGTCGGTTTATAAGCGGAGGTGGTATTTTGGGTGGGGTAGAAACCATAAATGGTAAAGAGGAGTGGTCGCCCGATTCCACGGACCAAGCAACACATAGCAATGGAGGAGAGAGAGAAAATTGTTTTTCGGGTGGGTATTCTCCGTGTGGGTATCATTGAGTACAAATCAATGGTGCAGTAGTGTCACACAAGTTTGATTGATTAGGCTAAGCGACGACCGTCGGATCGAGTGCCAGATCAACGGTCCTGGTTTGATCGGAGATAGGATAAAGGAAGGAGCAACGCTGCGGAAATGGCTTGGGAGTGCGAGCTTGACAATAATTATAGTTGTGAATGAATGCTTTTTTGAAGTCCGATTTAAGCGCTCGGTCGGGTTTTTCCCATGTATTCTAATAGAGTTGAAGTCCCTGTGAACGACAGAATTGAAGTGTTGGGATGTGTTATATTCTTTCCACGACTAGCCCATGTAGTTAGCCGGGGGTTAGAGGGGGGGAGGTCACAAGGGATTTGAGGTGTACCCGTAACCCCACTTTATGGGGTCCGGGGTAGCGCCTCGGAAAATTTTGGTTTTAGACCCTATGTTAGGTTGGGTGGACCCACCTATGGTTTTGTGCATGATTTTCGCACATGTTTTTTGGACACAATGGTATTTCGGTCCATGGTATTGGACGTGATGGTTTTCGGTCCATGGTATTGAATGCTTCGGCATGTATAAATATTTATTGTAACATTGAAGGGAACATAATGAAAAATCAAGCTGGTAGTCCCGGTTTTGGGATCTAGGGGAAAATCTCTGTGTATATGTATTTTACGTGTTATGCTCTCGCATTTTTTATTTTATGTGTTTTAAAATTCCTATGCAAGTAATTTCTGTACGGGGTTAAAACCTACATTTGGTATCAAAGCTGTTTTGGCTTGAAGGGTACGCCTTTGTTGCTAAGTGGTTTTGCTTGGGCCTATGGTAGAACCTGTTCAGTGGGAGATCTGCGAGATCGATTCTGGTGGTGAAAGAAGATGGCGAGCAGTGGAAAGATAGAGATCGAGAAATTTAATGGTCAGAGTTTTGAGTTGTGGAAACTCAAGATGGAGGATCTGTTGGTGGATAAAGATCAATGGATCGTGGTAGATCCAGGTACTAAACCAACGGGAGTTTCCGATGAAGAATGGAAAAAGTTGGATCGGAAGGCAAAGAGCACAATACGATTGTGTGTCTCAGATTCAGTATTGTTGAATGTATCAGGGGAAGCTACGTCGAAGGCTTTGTGGGAGAAGTTAGGGACTTTGTACCAATCTAAGTCTCTGGTGAATAAACTATTCCTATAGAAAAACCTGTATAACCTGAGGATGAAAGATGGAGACTCGGTGACAAAGCATCTAAAAGCATTTAATGCTGTGGTAAGTCAGTTAGTGTCTGTTGATATTAAAATTTCAGATGAAGATAAGTGCATCAGTTTTTTGTGTTCTCTACCAGATTCATGGGATAGTCTGGTTATTGTAATAGGTAGCAATGCAACCGCCTTGCAGTTTGATGAAATAGTCTTAGCCTTGCTGACAGAGGAGATGAGACAAAAAAATATGGAGAGCTAGAATGGTGATGTATTGTCTGTACGAGGACGGCCCCAGAATAGAAACAAAAATAAGTCATCGATTGGGAGATCTAAATCTAGAGGGAGATCTAAATCTCCAAGAAAACCTGTAAAGGTGGTGTGCTGGAAATGCGGAAAGGAAGGGCACTACAAAAGGGACTGTAAATTTAAAGCTCCTGATAAAGGAAAGGGATCTGATGATGCCCCTTCTATAGAGGTGAAAACCACCTCAGATGAAGGTGGGGATGTGTAGTTGGCTTCTTCAAGTACACATGTAGATCATGAGGCATGGTTGATTGACTCAGGTGCATCCTTTCACTTCACTCCCCATAGAGAGTGGTTCTGCATGTATAAGAAATATGATGGTGGTGATGTCTTCTTGGGGAATGACAAGAAGGTTATAATCATTGGTCGGGGAAAAGTAAAGTTGAAGCTGCAAGGTGGAAGGGTTAGAACACTTCTGGGTGTTCTACATATTCCTGCATTAGCTAGAAATCTGATTTCTGTTAGCAAGATGGATGATGTAGGTGTAAAAATAGTGTTCGAGAAGGATACCTGCAAAATGGTTCAGGGAGCACTGGTATTGATGCGGGGAGTTCGAATTGGAACTTTGTACAAGCTGCAAGGTAGCACTGTTATTGATGGGTGCAACAGTTCTATGGTTCCCGAAAGTGGAGCAGAAAATCTAGTGGTCTCTGGAGAGAAGACCATGTTGTGGCATCAAAGGCTTGGACATATTGGAGAGAAGGGCCTCCGAATACTTCATGGTAAAGGTATGGTAGAAGGTATGAGTAACAGCTCTCTAGATTTTTAATTCTGTGAAAATTGTGTATATGGGAAGCAAAATCAAGTGAGTTTCCCCTCTGGTAGTAAGAGGGCGAAACAAATATTAGAGCTTGTGCACAGTGATGTGTTTGGAGCTACGAAGGTTCCATCACTGTGTAAGTCTATGTACTATGTATCATTTATAGATGATTTCTCAAGGAATACATGGATATATTTCCTTAAGAAGAAATCTGAAGTCTTTGACAAGTTTAAAGAATTTAAGGCTCTGGTGGAGAACCAGACAGAGAAGAAGATAAAGGTGCTGAGGACAGATAATGGTGGAGAATTTTGTAGGAAGGAATTTGAAGAATTCTGTGACGTGTGGTATAGCACGAGAGAAGACTACTCCATATACACCTCAAAAAAATGGAGTTGCAAAAAGAATGAACAAGACATTGATGGAAAGGGCAAGAAGCATGCTCAGTGGTGCCGAGTTAGGACAGGAATTCTAGGCAGAGGCGGTGGATACTGCATGTTACCTGGTCAACAAGTCACCTTCATCAGCATTGGAGGATAAGACTCCACAAGAAAAATGGACTGGTAAGAAACCCTCTCTTTCACATCTGAGGGTATTTGGATGTGATGCATATGTACATGTTCCAAAGGAGAAACGAACCAGGTTGGATAGTAAATCTGAGAAGTACATCTTTATTGGGTATAAGGATGGTATAGAGGGTTATAAGCTTTGGAACCCAGTAACAAGGAAGGTTGTGTACAACCGAGATGTGGTGTTCAGAGAGGTGAAAGATGTTATTAAACATGAATTTCAACCAAAGGAACCTGAGAAGATAGAGTTTGAGCTTAAGGAGGAAGAATCAGACTCTACAGCAGAGGAGGAATCAGAAGATGAAGAGCCACAAACTCTGGGTGTGAGAAGATCAGTTCGAGAAAGAAGGAAACTAGAAAGGTATAGTACATCTGCTTTCTGTTAAAATTTTTCTTTCTCTCTTACTGATGATGATCCCATAACTGTGAAGGAAGCAGTGGATTCAGAGGATGGAAAACTCTGGAAAGAGGCCATGGTTGATGAAATGGCATCTTTGCACAAAAATGAGGCTTGGGATCTAGTGGAGTTACCAACTGGAAGGAAACCCATTGGTAGCAAATGGGTGTTCAAGAAGAAGACAAATGCAGAAGGAAAAGTGAAGTAATACAAAGCTCGGTTGGTAGCAAAGGGTTATTCCTAGGTACTGGGAATTGATTTTGGTGATATTTTTTCTCCTGTTGCCAAGGTAACTTCTATTAGATTACTTTTATCTGTTACTGTTGCTTTTGATTTTGAGGTAGAATAGATGGATGTGAAGACATCATTTCTTCACGGGGATTTGGAAGAGGAAATATACATGAAGCAACCTGAAGGCTTTGCGGTGAAGGGTGAGAAATAACTAGTATGCAAGTTAAAGAAGTCTCTGTATGGGTTAAAACAATCACCAAGGATGTGGTATCAGAAATTTGATACATTTATACGGGGACATGGATTCACCAAAAGCAAAGCGGATCACTGTGTGTATTTTAAATTAATTGGTGACCATGTTATTTATCTGGTCCTGTATGTGGATGATATGTTGCTGGTTGGAAATGACAAAGAAATTATCCAGGATTTGAAGACTCAATTGTCCTCCAAATTCGACATGAAAGATCTTGGTGCTGCAAAATATATTTTGGGCATGGAAATCAAAAGAGATAGGGAAAAGAGGAAGCTCTGGTTAAACCAAAGGAAGTATATCGAGACAATACTGCAGAGGTTTAATATGCAGGATACTAAATGGGTGAAGGTTCCTGTTCCTATAGGTGTGAGGTTACCTGCAAAACAGTGTCCCAAGACACAAGAAGAGGAAGGGGACATGTCCCATGTTCCATATTTAAGTGTAGTTGATAGCCTGATGTATGCAATGGTCTATACTAGACTAGACATTGCACATGCAGTGGGAGTATTCAACAGGTTTGTGTCAAAACTAGGGAAGGAGCACTGGACAACAGTGAAGCAGGTTTTCAGGTATTTGCATGGCACTAGTGATTATGGTTTATGCTACCAAGGAAGACCAGGATTGAACAGAGTGTTGGATATTCATGGCTTTGTTGATGCAGAATGGGCTGGAGATCTGGATCAGAGAAGATCTACAAGTTGGTATGTGTTTAACCTATTTGGAGGTGCAGTCAGTTGGATGACTAAGAAACAATCTGTAGTGGCACTATCAACTATAGAGGCAGAATACATGGCATCCACTCATGCAAGCAAGGAAGCAGTTTGGTTGCAGAGATTGTGTTCAAGTATGGGGTTAGTACAGGAAGCTATAAGAATAGACTGTGACAGCCAAAGTGCAATTTTCTTGGCAAAGAACCCCGCATATCATTCAAAGACAAAGCACATTGATGTTTAGTATCACTCTGTGAGGGATATGATAGAATACAAAAAGGTGTTGCTAGTAAAGGTGGACACTTTGAAGAATACTACAGATGCATTGACAAAATATGTGAGCTCTGAGAAGTTCTCCTGGTGTAGAGAGACAATAGGCATTTTAGGGCTAGAAAAATGACTAAGTTGTATTGTGGCCCCCTGTGGAAAGAAAACAACAAGTGGGAGAATGTTGGGATGTGTTATATTCTTTCCACGACTAGCCCACGTAGTTAACCGGGGGTTAGAGGGGGGGAGGTCACAGGGGATTTGAGGTGTACCCGTAACCCCACTTTATGGGGTTTGGGGCAGCGGCCCGAAAAATTTTGGTTTTGGACCCTATGTTAGGTTGGGCGGACCCACCTATGGTTTTGTGCATGATTTTCGCACATGTTTTCTGGACACGATGGTATATCGGCCCATGGTATTGGACGTGATGGTTTTCAGTCCATGGTATTGGATGCTTTGGCATGTATAAATATGTATTGTAACATTGAAAGGAATATAATGAAAAATCAAGCTGGTAGTCTCGGTTTTGGGATCCAAGGGAAAATCTCTGTGTATATGTGTTTTATGTGTTATGCTCTCGCATTGTTTATTTTATGTGTTTTAGAATTCGTATGTAGGTAATTTCTGTACGGGGTTAAAACCTACATGAAGGAAGACCAAAATCTGGTTATAACAGTCTAGGAGGAGGGCTGAGATAATGGGAGGGGTAGATGGAGGGCATGGGTGCTTAGAAGAGAATTGCGCTCACTGAGTGGAAGGAGTGAAGGGAGTGAAGGGATATGGGGTGAGCGAGCTGGGTAACAAGAAGGGTAGGGGTTGAAGATGAAGTCTATGCACTGAACAGAGGAAACACTACAGACTATTAGAGAAGACAAGGAGGGGATTTGAAACCAAAGTAACACTATACTAACATGGAAAGTGAAGATTTTTTCACTGAGATTGCTGCTACGATTTTTGTGAATGAACCCTCTATTCCTATAGTGTTTTAACTCAGCCCAAAACTTGCCTTCAATGAGATAGATTGCAACGTGGTTCTTGTGACCAGGATTACAATCGTCCTTCCCATTGTTGCTCATACAAGAGTCTGAAGTTTCATGATTTTTCCTTTGCATTCTCGTGATTTCCTCACTGTTACTGCAGTGATGTGTCCTTTGTTGTTTTTTGACTATTGTTTTTTGATTTATTTCTTTTATCATTGTGATTTTTCCCTTGGTTTTGGTGAGCTTTATACTTTTAATTTTTTGCTGATTATTAAGGAACAGAGTCGTGATATTCCTCCTAGTTTTCACGAACATGCCCTTCATTTTTTTTGTTGCTTGGTTTGCAAAATAATCCGCCTGCTGATTGTGAATTCTCAAGACATATCTAAAGATTACATTGCCAGAGCCTTCCAATTTCTTCCTGATTCTTCTAAAAATTCTATTCATGAACTCATTGCTTGGATTTTTGTTTTTTGCCATTGCCTCTATTATTATGGTTGAGTCTCCTATTATGATAGGATTTTGAATTTCTCATTTTTTTATTATTCTTGTTCTCATCAATGAGCTATATGCTTCTGCCTTATTATTTGATATTTGTCCCAATCCCCATTCATGTGTGACATTTTCTTTCACATCAGGATCGAGGATTATTCCCCCCACCCCTACCTTTCTCGAATTATGCTTTGAGGCCCCATCAAAGTATAGATAGTATCTATTCTGATTTTTCCTCCAGTTTGTCAGTTCCTCTTCACTCATTCTTATTTTCGATATATTTCCTAAGTTTATCTTCCTCTGTCCTTTTTTTCCATTATTATTTATTATGGCTTTGCTGAGCCAACATCTCTCTTCCTATTGAACAGTGTTATAGTCTATTGGTGTTTTTTCTTTGACATTGAGGATTTCAGAAGTTAATCCCCACATTTTTGAGAGGGTCTTCCCTATCCTTGGAATTTGACTTTTGAAAATGCACCCAAATTTTCCAACATAGAACTACTGTAATGCACTTCCATATTCTCTGAATTCTGACTTTCTTCTTTGTTGTATATGGGTAGGCCTTCTCAAAGGTCTGAAGGAAATCCTGGAAGGGATTTTCAAAATTTAGCCTTGTTTCTAATGGACTTATCAGTTGTTGCCAACATTCTTTAGCAAAAGTGCATTCTTGGAATAGATGTTGTATACTTTCTTCAGCTTGCATGCATAATGGGAATCATGTTGGACCTTGAAAGCCTTTTTTTTTAGGTTTTCACTGGTCAATATTCTCCCTTTCAAAAGATTCCAGATGAACATTTTGATCTTAGGCATACTTTTTAATTTCCATGCTATTTTCCAAGAATCCCAGTCTTGTTGATTTGGTTGTTCTTAAAGGATTTTATATCCAGTCCTAACTATGTAATGTCCACCGCTTGGGTCTCAGAGATAATCATCTTCCTCATCATGGTGGATTGGCACTGCACCTTTTAGGAGCTACCTGATTTTGCTCCATTGCCCTTCTAGATCTGTCGGAATTGCTGAGATGTTCCAGTCTTGCCACTCCTTTTGGTTCCATAGAGAGATTGAGTGTAAAGTGTTGAAACCTTTACCTTTCATCCACTCTTGTATGTCTTCAATTTTTGGATGAGTTTGTAGTAGTTCTTTTCCCATGATTTTGTCCTCCCAAATTGAAATTGTTTTTCCATTGCCTGGGATTTTAGAAATGTATCTACTAATTAATGGAATTGTTTTTTTAACCAGCTTCCATACTTGGGTACATTGTCTTATTGGGATATTTCCATTAAGTAGTGTTTTCCTGGTGCCATCCATATATTTTGATATAAGATTCTTTTTCCACCATCTCTCTTTTCCTATAATTGGACTCCATATTATTTTCATTCACAGTGCTACATTCATGAGCCTAGGTATCCGTATTGATAGGCCTCCTTGTTCATAAGGTAGTACTACTTGCTGCCACCTAACCAAGCTAAATTTTTTGTTTTCTTGCTTCCCCCCTGCCACAAAAAGCTTCTTAAGATTAACTCCATTTGTTTGCAGGCACTTGTTGCGGCCATGATTATTTCATATTGGTAGATAGGTAGTGCTGCAAGGAGTGCTTTGATTAGTATTACCCTTCCACTTTTAACACATCTCTGCACAGTTATCGAGGCTCCCTTTGTTGCTAATTGCAATCGAGTCTCTACGGGTCTCATTAACATGTGTTCCTCCATCTCCTCTGATATGTGATTAAACTATCCTCCGGACTTCAAATATAACAAACACGCCCATATAACCCTATCGGGTCCACTCTTATCGCCTGTCGCATTACTCCTCCGTCGATAAAGCTCTATTGAGTGTTTGTGATGTGATCACTTCGCTGATCGCATTGACATCATCGCAATTGCATATTACATTGGTTCACAGCTGATGCTTACTCTTTGACTTATTCCGATGTGAATTAATCTCCACTGTTGATCCTATTCTGATCCAGCGATCGATGTCTTTTCCCACTCAATCAAACTTGCACGACGCTTTGTGACCGTTGATCTGGATCCACTTGATCTGATGATCCAAAATGATTTCGGGTCAACAACAAGCATGAGGATTAACTGCCCAAAAAGCATTTTCCTCTCTCCTCCTTGCTGCTACGTGTCACTTGATGAGTGGAATCGGGTGCTCACCATTCAATACCATTTATGGTTTTGAAGCCACTCGAAATACCACTTTCACCGTTTAAAACCCACTCTTCGCTGATTATCCTCTATGCTCTTTCACCATGTGATGACCATCGATTTCTTCCATTGCATGGTTCTGACGGTTCCTTTTGATTCCTATGTATTTTGATGCCCCTCCCAGCAACATTGTGTCATCAACGAAGAGTGAATGGTTTATTGTTTTTACTCCTTTTGCTATTCTAATCCATGTGATATTTCTTTCCTTTCTTTGCTTTTCCAAAGCCTTACCTAATGTTTCCACCATTATAATATATAGGAAGGGAGAGAGAGGACAACCTTGCCTAAGGCCTCTTGTGGTTTGAAAAAAGTCACTGGGCCTTCCATTTATGAGGGGGGAAATCCATGGAGTAGAAATGCATGCATGTATGACTTCCTTTATTTCTCTTGAGAACCCAAGTTTATGGAGGATAGCCATTAGATATGAATGGCTGACCCTGTCAAATACATTTTCCATATCTAGTTTGATTATGAGGCCTTTTTCTTGCCTTAGCATACTAGAGTGTACAACTTCCTGTAAAATAATTACATTATCTATGATTTGCCTATTGGGCACGAATCCTCCTTGATTTTCAGATATGATTATTGGAAGTACTTCCTTGATTCTATTTGCAATTATTTTTGTTATTATCTTATAAGATGAATTGCAAAGAGAGATAGGGTGAAACCTGTTGAAAGTTGAGGGATTTGCTTCCTTTGGGATTAGAGCAAGATAGGAGGATTTTGTCTTGCCTCCTTATTTTTTTTTTGAAGACATTCTTCACCATTCTTAAGAAATCCTTTCTGATGGTATACTAATGAAATTTGTAGAATGCTATTGTGAAACCATATGGCCCTAGGGCTTTGTCCGAATGCACGCTCCATATGGCTGCCACTACCTCTTCTTCTGTGGGATCCTTTCACATTTCTACATTTTGTGTGCTTTAAGAAATCTTCACTTTCAACCATTTCTTAGTTGGCTGAAAGTAAGTTCTTAAGGTGCTGATAGGCTGCTTTTTTTATTTCCTCCGCACCTTTGACCTCTTGGCTTTCGACTTGAATTTTTTCTATTTGGTTTCTTGCTCTTCTTACCTTCATTGTGTTGTGGAAAAATGATGTGTTTTTGTCCCTTGCCTTGAGCCACAAACTTCTGGATTTCAATCTTGCCTCTTCTTCTTCTTTCCTGTTTTCCCTATATATTTCCCAAAAAAATTCCTTCTCTCTTAGATAATCTTGCTTGTCTTCTTCTTTGCTTTATTTCTCAATTGCATGTTGTCCATTTTCTACTGTAATTCTTTTTTCTTTTCCTTTTTTTTTTTATTTCATTTTCTCTTGCCCATTCCTTTAATTTGGTTCTTGCAATTTTTAATTTTGTTTCCAAAATATACTGTGGTGATCCTGTTACTCTTGGCTCCCATGCTTCCTTGACTAATTCGCTGATTTCTATGTTGCTGTCCCTATTTGACTTGTATCTAAATGGGAGCGGTCCGTGGTTTTCCATTTTTCCCATGACCATTTTCACCGGTTTATGGTCAAATGTTGTGGTGTGTAAAATTTTTGATTTTATGGAGTTGTGCACTACTGCTATCTTTTATTGTATCAGAGTTTTATCCATCCTTTCTTTTATGTTGCTTTTGCCCACTCTTTTATTGCTCCAAGTGTATTTCCCATTGCTTGGTAGGATGCCTATTAAATTTTGTTGTTCCATTCTTTCTTCTATAGGATATCCCTGGATGGGTCTGTGTGATATGTTCCTCCAAACTTTTCTTCTATACTCATTACCAAATTTAAATCTCCTCGTAGTATTATTTTCCCAACTTGAATTTCTTTTACTGTTTCTTTTATGTGAAAATAGTTATGGATTTTGGTACAAAATCTCTAAAAGAAATAGGCTTAAAAGATACACAATTAGTGATTTTTCTACCAATATTCATGATAGGAAAATCACTTTAGGATATACTTTTCATTTGGGAACATGTTTGATCTCATGGACTTCTAAGAAATAGTTGATTGTTTCAATATCTTCTGCAGAAGCATAATATGTAGTATCTATTACAGGAGCATTCCATTACGCATGGCTAAGAAGATGATCTCGAATTTATCTAGGACAAAGAATTAAAGGTATTACAGACTCATGTGCATGGATGTGCCTATGTTATTTTATGCAACGAATCAATAATATTGTGAAATACATAGACATTGAAGCAATTAGGGAAAACACAAAAGGAAAACATGTAATACAACAAGTTTAATAAGGAGTTCACCCAATGCTCCTAGGTTACATCTCTTGGTCCAGCCTTTAGTGGTGGCCTCTCTATTATGCTTTCAAAGTAGAGTTTTTACAATAGTGAGCTCAATTTGAGTCTCACTCAACAGATATGAATCAGTAGGACTGGAGTACAGAGGCTCTCCTTACTAAAAACTTGACCACTACTGGTCACAGTAGTATGAGCCCAACCTGAGACTCATACATGAAAGACCTATGCTGAGGAGTTTGCTTGACTCTCTCAAGCCTTCTCTAGAGTGCACAGACTCTCTGACTCTCTCTGGATCTATCTCAATGTTGCCTTTGCTCTACAGGTCAGCTTGATTTACTTTCTCTATTCTCTGCTCTTAACTTTCTTACTCGTTGTTCTCACTGCTTTCTAGCTGCTTCGCTTTATCTCTGTCAGTTTGTGTCTTTAAAGCCAATATGGTTTCTGACTGTTTGTTTGTACTTCCCAGTGTTCTGGTTCTTCTACCTCTGTCTGTTTGAATTCCCCTATTCTACATCATCATCACTGTGTAACAATTCACACAGAGGTGGCCACCTATTTCATAATGAACTGAGTGTCAGCTCTCTTGGAAATGTTTGAACGGTCGTTATTTCCATTTAACTCCTAGATTTCCCGCGAACATGATTCCCCTGCCAACTCGTCATTCATGTCGGACTTCAAACTTTATATAACTCGGCTTGTTTACCCCATTGAATCTGATCATCCATCGGATTGCATGTTTGCGTCGATCTAGAGCATCCAGATCCTACGGTCTCCGTCCATATCAGGTGGGTAAGTTACATGACATTTACCCATCCGATGTGAGCAATTTTCTCTCTCTTCTGCCAGATGCGTGGCACCTAGTGTGTGGCATCGGGCGGTTCTCTGTTGAAACCACTTTCCGCTCGAAGCCCTTTCGATATCCTATCGGTTTTCGTGTGGGACCTGCCTCTGACGAAATCGGCGAATTATGTACATTTTTTTTTACTTTTCGGTTTCGGTCACTTGGGGCTTTTCCTTCGCTGAGGGGTTTTCTCGGTGATATGTGATTAGCGACCTCTTGTTTCTCAGAAACCTCCCTCGTTTCTCCAAAAGACCTCCCATTTCACTATCTTGTGGCAGCGCGTGTTACCATGGGCTAATGGTTTGCGTGCTTGACCGAGGGTCCTCATTGCTCCACACTGCTCATGAATTACAATTGTTCTGAGGGTATTCCTGATAAGCTCGACCTTTGTAAGTCTTTGAAACTTTGGCATGAATTTCAGAGAGTTATGAAAACTTAGAGAGTGTTTTAGGATCCAATTCAGATCATGACCTTCCCACTGAAAAAGCTTTTAGACCACTAAAACTTGGTTTTTAAGCATCCATCAAGTTAGGGTACTGATTCCTCACTTGCCCAATTTCTATCCATTTTGCACTGCTTTGTTTTCAACCTTTGAGTCTAATCCTGAGGTACTTAGCATCCCCTCTGCGCGTAGTTCTCACCTTCCGGTCCAGAACTATATCTTCCTGCAATTCATTAAGTTCAGGCAACAACTCATCAATAGAAGGCAATTAACTCTGGTCTTCGGGATCTTCAATTAATGAAGGTTCAAATAGTCTCAAGTTGTCTGCATTAACAACTGAGTAGATGTGCATGTAAACTGGTAAATCAAGGTGAAAAGCATTCACCACCAATTTTCTCAATTATCTTGAAAGGTCCATACCTTATTGGCTTTAGCTTCTTACCTTCACCTTGCATTTTATCTTTTCTGATATACAACCAGACTTGATCACCAACTTGGAAACTATGCTCCATCTGATGCATGTCATGCCTTGCCCTGTACTTGGCTTGGCTCTTTTCCAGTTGTTCATGTACTGCCTGGTGAATCTCTTGGATTTTTTCAATGAACTTGGTTGCCCTTTCCACCTTATTGTGTCCATCAACCGCTATGTCTTTACCAAAGACAAAATTCGAGGGATACCTTGGTGTGAAACCAAAACAAGTCTCAAAAGGAGATCTTTGTGTAGAAGAATCTTTAGCTCGGTTGTAAGCATGATGCACATAACATAAGTGTTCATCCCAAAGCTTGGGATGCTTGCTACAATAACCTCTGAGAAACTGGATCACTGTCCTATTGACCAATTCTGTTTGGCCATCTGTTTGCGGATGAAAATTTGTGATCTTTTTCAGTCTGGTGTCCATCAATTCCCACAAACTTGACCAAAATTTCCCAACAAATTAGGTATCTCGATTAGATATAATGGAAGTGGGTAATCCAAAATGAACCCATACACGTTGAAAGAACAACTTTGTTGTTTGTTTGGCTGTAATTTGTTTGTTACAAGGTATTAAAATACACATTTTGCTAAACCTATCCACAACAACATATAAATAGTCATGACCTTTCCTAGATTTAGGCATTACCCCAACAAAGTCCATGGAAACACTTTCCCAAGGATGAGAAGGAACTGGTAGTGGAGTGTACAAGCCTAGTTTTCTATTATTGGGCTTGTTTTTAGCACACACGGTACACCCTCTTACATATCTAGAAACTATCTCATTCATTTTTGGCTAGTAACAAAATCTTTGCAGTTGTGCAACTATTTTACTTACACCAAAGTGACTTGATATTAGAGAAGTGTGTGCTTCTTGAATTATCTTTACTCTTTCAGTTTGTAAAATGCATAACTTTCCAAAATGATACAAGAGTTGGTCCTTAACATGATAATCCAATTCTTCTACTTGTTTTCCATGACTTAAAGTTGCATATACATCCTTAAAATCTGTATCTTGAGCATATTGTTCAATGTAGCTTTCATGCAATACTGAATTATGCTTAAGTATAGTAGATGCATTTATGACTGGTCTGGACAAAATATCTGAAACTTTATTGTGTATGTCCTTTTTATATATGATGACTAGATTAAATTGTTGTAGAAAACCCATCCATCTATAGTGTCTTAATTGTTGCAACTTATTTTGGGGGTGTAAATATTGAAGTGATTAATGATCAGTATGTATAACTGTCTCTTTGCCCATTAAATAATGTTTCCACTTTTTCATACTCTATACTAATGCGTACAATTCTTTATCATATGTGGGATAGTTAACTACTGCAGAATTAAATGTCTCAGAATGATAACATATGGGTTTACCATGCTGCATCAACATTGCTCCCATGGCATAGTCGCTGGCATCCGTTTCAATCTCAAATGGTCTTTGAAGATCGGGCAGTGCTAGTACTAGTGTTGTACTAATCTTTTCTTTTAAGGTGTCGAAGGCTTTCTGTTGTTTGCCTCTCCACTGGAACACCTTGTTCAATCCTGTTAAAGCATGTAAGGGAGCTGCAATTAAGGGAAAGTTAGCAATAAACATTCTCCAATATTGTGCTGCTCCTAAGAAGCTTCTAACCTCTGTAGCAGTTTTGGGTTTAGGCTAGTTTACAATGACTGCAACCTTAGAGGGATTTATCTTCAATTCACAACCCCATACAATATGACCAAATAATTCAAAGATGTTTTGCAAAATTCACATTTTGAGAGCTTAGCATAAAGATTTTATCTTTTCAAAACATCTAGATTCTGCTTGACATGCCTTAAATGTTCTTTCCATGTTTTAATGAATATAAGAATGTCATCCAAATATACAATGACAAAATCATCAAGAAAAGGTCTGAGTACATCATTCATTACTCTCATGAAAGTAGCAGGAGCATTAGTTAAGCCAAAAGGCATAACCAACCACTCACACAATCCATGCTTTGTTTTGAAAGCAGTCTTCCATGCATCTTGTTCTACAACTCTGACCTGATGATAGCCACTATGCAAGTCCATCTTGGAAAAATAAACATCGTCGTTTAACTAATCTAATAGATCATCTATTCGAGGAAGGGGATAACGATTTTTGATCGTTATCTTATTTAGCGCTCAGTAATCAATGCACATTCTCCATGAGCCATCTTTCTTTCTTACCAAGACAATTGGAGACCCACATGGTGATGTGCTAGGCCCGATGAACCCTTTCTCAAGTAGCTCCTGTACATGCTTGTTGATTTCTGCATTCTCTAAATCAGACAACCTGTACATTCCGATGTTAGGCAATGGAGCATCTTGCTGCAAATAAATATCATATGCTATTTCCTTTTTGGGTGGACGACCTTTAGGTTCTTGAAATAGTATATCATATTCTAAAACAAATTTTTCTAAATCAGCTTACTGTTTAGCATCACAGCCCTCAAATACATTGGTTTTATCAAGTTTCTTTTCCCTTATAACCATCAGTAAAAATTGTTTGCATGAATTTACAATTCTTTTCATTTGCCCTAAGTTTATGAGAGTATAATTATTGTTGAGTTTATGAGCTCTTACAATATATTCGATTCCATCTTTAACGAGTTGATACTTGTTTTCATATCTATAGAAAATAGCTTTCCTATCATACAATTAAGGACTTCCTAAAAAAATTCCACATATATCCAAAGGAACTATATCTAACTCAACCTCGTCTACAAATGCTGACCCAAAAGAAAACTTAAGTTTACATTGTATAGTCACTTGCAGCTTTGCTTTATCACATAACCAACCTAATGGATATGGTTTCTTATGAGGTGTGGTTAGTAATCCCAACTTCTTAACAATTGCTTCAGAAATTAAATTTACTTGTGAGCCACTATCAAACAAAGTATCAATCTTTTGATTCTTGGAAATAACTCGAATATGAAAAAGCTCATGTCTTTTCCTCTCATTTTCTTCATTATCAGTAGATTGTGCAGAATTACTAGTAGATGCTTCAGAATCTCTACCTTTTATACCTATGGCTGTGATTGTTGTTTCATCTCCTGAGTCTCACCCCATTATCCTTTTGAATAGTTGCAGCAGTCTTCTTCTTTTTTCCCTCGAACTTCTTTGGTCTCAGCTTCAGATGCAGGATCCAACATTGTTCATCATCATGCCCATCCTTCTTATAGTGAGGGCATGAAGTTTTGGTCTTTTCTACAATATTTGTCTTCCTCTCTTTCCATTTATGTTTTCTCTTTTCCTTGCTTTTGCTTGCAGTCGGTTTTGATGATCCCCCAACTTCTCAGTTCACATTCTTTCCTCTAGCCTCTAGATGTGTAGCCTAAATAGATACCTCATCTATGCTAGTAGGATTAAACATGAGAATAGCGTGCCTTAAGTAGCTATGTACACCACCTATATACTTCAGCAGAGTTTCAAGTGAGTCTAAAGAAATTCTTAGAATCAAATCTCTTTTCCTAAATTCTTGAGTGTAGCCTTGTACACTTTGCCCTTTTAATTGGCGAAGAGTTTGCCACCTCATCATGGCTTGCTACATATAGGCTAGTGGATAGAATTTCTTTTTAATTGCAGAAACATATTCACTCTAGACAGAAATAATTTTACCATGCTTCTTCATGTCAGCTTGTGTTCTCCCTTCCCAACATACCAAGGCAGTGCCTCCAAGGCGTAGGCTGGCCAGCTGAATCTTACTCTTGTCTGAATTAATGCTTTGCACTATGCAATACACATCAATCTATCTAATCCAATTATCCAGCTTCTCTGCATTCAAATCTCCATCATATATCAGCAAATCAAATTTAACATCTAATTTAATCAAAGATGTCTTCTTTTTGTTTTCAGGGCTACTAGGAGGTGTGGGAAGTTTCTCTTCTTTCCCTTTGCCTTTAGAGTGGTCATGGAGGAGAGATTCTTCTACTCCTTTATCTCATTTGGAGTTTGATGGATCTTCTTCTCTACCTTTCTTAAATTCTCTATACATTTCCTCTACCATGGCTTTCATGGTCGTGAAACCATAGATGAACTGGGAGTCTAATTCCGAGGGACTTTCTTCTAACATTTTCCTCTTAGGATAGACTCTTCCAATTTCAGGGTTAGCTTCAACCAATTCTTCTTCTCCTAATTTAAACTTTGATCTAGTTAGCATTCAAGAACAAAATCTAGCACAAGCTTGTCTAACCTTAGTAACCTAGAGCTATGATACCACTTCATCTGGAATTTATCCAGGACAAAGAATTAAAGGTATTACAGAATCATGTGCATGGATGTGCTTATGTTACTTTATGCAACGGATCGATAAGATTGCAAAATACATAGACATTGAAGAAGTTAGGGAGAACACAATAGGAAAACATGTAATATAACAAGTTTAATAAGGATTTCACCCAGTGCTCCTGGGCTACGTCTCCTGGTCCAGCCTTCAGTGGTGGCCTCTCTATTATGTTTTCAAAGTAGAGTTTTTATAGCAGTGAGCTAAATTTGAGTCTCAGTCAACAGATATGAATCAATAGGACTGGAGTACACAAACTCTCGTTACTGGAAACTTGACCTCTACTGGTTACAATAGTATGAACCCAATCTGAGACTCATACATGACAGGCCTATGCCGAGGAGTTCGCTTGACTCTCTCAAGCCTTCTCTGGAGTGCACAGACTCTCTGACTCTCTCTCGCTCTATCTCGATGCTGTCTTTTCTCTACAGGTCATCTCAACTTACTTTCTTTGTTCTCTGCTCTTAACATTCTTACTCATTGTTCTCACTGCTTCGCTTTGTCTCTGTCAGTTTGTGGCTTTAAAGCCAATCTGCTTTCTGACTGTTCATTTTTGCTTCCCAACATTCTGGTTCTTCTACCTCTGTCCATTTGAATTCCCGTTTTCTACGTCATCATCACTGTGTAATGCTTCACAGGGAGGTGGCCATCTATTTCATAACGAACTGAGTGTCAGTTCTCTTGGAAATGTTTGAACGGTCATTATTTCCATTTAACTCCCAGATTGCCTGCGAACATGATTCCCCTACTGTTACACAAAAATATCATCACCATGATTATTTGCAGTCAGTATGGGTCTATCATCACTTGTACTGTCCTCCTAAGAAAGTCTCTTACCTCAGCTCTTCAAATCAAGCTTTGGAAATGAGAGAAAGACACTAAAAATCAACGTAACTCTGGTTCTGCACTTTCTCTCATGGTCACCTATGGTCCCGCACCTTCTGTGTACAAAAATTGTGGACTTGCCCGCTCTGTTCCTAACGGTGTAGGTGTGGACCCCTGTGAAAGTCAAAAGGCGCAAGTTTTATCTTAAAAAACTCACTTTGGGTTATTTCTAGAGGTTTCTAGAAGGAATTTTGACGTGGATTGTTCGCTCTGAGGTGGTTCATGCATCCCAAAAGAGAAGGAGCTAATCCGTTGATGAGAGGAGCTATCCCTTTGAAGGAGGGCTTTATCCCTTTGAAGGAGGACCTAGTAACCTCCCTCCATTGCACTATAAATACAGGCATTTGGTTGGTTGCTAGAGAGGTTAGAAGCTGAACATTTTTGAGGGTAAATGCTGGTGAAATCAAGACTTCCTAGTTGAGCTTAAGAGGAGAGATCACACATCTTTTTGGCTTCATTGGGGAGTGAGTGAAACTTGTCAAAGTAGAGGAGACTTCTTGCTGGACCCTGGGAGGAGCTTGTACATCGTCAAGGCAAAGGTTGTAAGGTTCTTCTTCTTTTGAATTAATACAATCAAACTCATTTTTCTCAACAAGTATCTTATGTTATTTGTTTCATGAACTCCTTGACTTTCATGTTAAATATGTTTTATGCAATTGGCTTTTTAGGTGCTATTTAATTTATTTGCATTGTTTGTGTTTGCAGATTCGTGAAAAGGAGCTCATTTGGATCAAAGGAGCGAGGGCATCCACAAGCTTGCGGTTGACCTAAGGCAGGCCCTAAAATCACTTGTTTGCTATTGTTTATTAAAGCATATTTAGAGAAAGATAGTGTCTGGTTGGTTTGCTTGTCATTAGGTCTTCTTTAGATTCTAGGAAGGTCTATCTTGTCCGCAAGATCGACTTTTTATGTGTGACAAAATGGCGACTCCACTGGGGACTTGATTGTTTTCCTTGTTTTTACTTTGACCTGAGAAACTCTATTTTTGTTTCTGTTTTTGGCTTGTTGTGTGTAAAATTGGGTAGAGTTTATAGATCCAGGGTTATTTTTCGTTTTTCATAGCTTTGGGAGAGGGCTGCACCCTAGCTGTTTGACACAGTGCGTACTTACCCGCAGCTTGGCTTTTAGCACAGAGCGGGACCACACCTGTGCCAACTGTGGGCCTGCGGACCCTGTCAAAATTTTGAAAACCCTAAAATTTCCTCTGTCAGTCAGCTTAGTTTGTGTTTAGAAATTGTTATCCATTGCCCAGACCTGCATATAACTTGTTAGAAGCTTTCCTTGGATTGATTTCGTTAGTGTTAGGGTTTTAGGTGAAATTCCTAGGAGTTTTGCTTGTTGGGTTTGTTTTTCATTTTGGTTGTGTAGTGGCTCTGAGCTTAGAGGCTGTAGGGACTTCAAATCACCTTAGTGTCTACCAACTTTCTTATGAGTCTGACCATTGATGAAATCTCCCCTTGTTTGAGGAATCCGCTTTGAGTTTTCTCTTTACAAAACTTCGAAAAGCTTGTGTTTGAGAGTTTGGATTTTCATTTTCAAAAAGAAAACGAAATTGGTTGTTCTTGACTGATTTGTGATTCTGCATAAATTAGTCCTTAGCTTGCATCTAGCTGAGTAAAACATCCTTAAAAAAGACTTTTAGTAGGCTTTGACTTCAAATAGGTTTTCATAATTTGTAGATCTCAAAGTTAGTCATTTTCATTAGTTTTGAGTGTTTTATTACAAAATAAATAAAAAAAAA
Source organism: Pinus tabuliformis (assembly GCA_031772625.1). Classification (NCBI taxonomy): domain Eukaryota; kingdom Viridiplantae; phylum Streptophyta; class Pinopsida; order Pinales; family Pinaceae; genus Pinus; species Pinus tabuliformis. Next base: position 125,701,747 of record CM062815.1, read on the forward strand.
TCTCTTTTGAAAAAAGTTTGTTTTTTGTAGTGTTTGAATACTTTGAAACGAAAAAGGGAAATTTTTGTGAAATAACTAGTTGTCTCGTTCGAGTGCTTTGGAAAGGAAAAGCTCTTCTTTTAATTTGTTTAATTGAGAAAGATTTGTGTTTACAAAGTATTTTTCATTCTCAAACTCTTTCTTAGTTTAGAAGTTCATCGAAGAGAAAAAGATTGTTTAGATCATCTTAGGTGCATTTTTAGTGATTTTGAGTCGAGTCTTCATACCACGAGTTTCATCTCCGCACCTTTGGACTTAAACAAAAACCACTAAAATTAATGCTTAAAGTAAAATTCACCTAGTAACTTTTTTATTTCTAGGGCTCTGATACACCAACTTAGCTTAGGCTTGTGTCTTGGAGTAGGAGAGTAATTAACTCTCCAAGATAGTAAAAACAAAAAAGTAGCTGTATCTTGTGGTAGGGAAGAAATCCAATTGTTGCATTTATGCTTTGGGAAAGCTCCTCTTAAAGGAGAAGCACGAGATCGTGTCCGAACTAGTGTGGGAATCAATCCTTCCTCATTGGGAACGATGCCAGATATTCACGTATTAAAAATGGTAAACCTCGGATTAACCAGTGTCGAGGAGCCTGGGGTCACTTGTTGGTAAACCTTGGATTATGTCAAGGAGCCTTCAAGGGGATTGAGCTTGCTACTCTGCCCTTGCGTGCGTATCGGATCGTAGACTATTCCCCCAGGTGTATTTGTCTCAGTTGGTAACCTTAGTGGCCATATTCTTTAGGACTCTTCCTGAGGTGACAGTGGTGGGAAGATCCCACTGTACCTGGAGCAGACGTCAGCTAGACTCACTTGGATTTTCTGGGGGTTCACTTCACTCGAGACGGTTAAGTGGAGGAACTTGTGCCAGTCTATTCATTAAGCAGGTTGTCGGGGTAACTGTTCCAACCGCCATTTCTGTACTGAACTCTGCGATGTTGGATTTCATCACCAACTAGTGTTTTCGGTCCGGAAAGTTACTGTTTGTGTGTGTTTGATCTCCTAGATTCTTTAGGCGTGTGATTCAAATTTGTTTGGTTCTTTAGAGACCTTAGGTTCTTTTTATTGAGATTTTACTTTGTTTGTGTGTGAAGTAGTTAAAAGTCTTTAACTGTGGCTGAATTAACAAGACAGTCCCGTAGACTTCGGGGCCAGCCTCCTGAGATTATAAACGTGGTTGAGTTACTGAGGAAGTCCCATAGACTTCGGGGCCAACCTCCTGAGGAAGTACCGATCCAACTTGAAGGCTTAAAAGTCCTCGTAACTCCTAGAGACAGTAGAGTTGGGTCACCTGAAGAAGGAGAATCTTCTTTGATAGTACATCCTGATTTTCAAACGCCAGTAGCAGAGTATAATCCGCAGTCAGTGTCTGTCTCCGAAATCACTGGTAGCTTTTCATCTACTAGTGATATAGGTGAAGAACCCGAAATATCCGAGCCTGAAAGTGAATTTGCTGCTACTCCGACATCGGGGTTTGTTTCTCCAACTTTTAGTGGTCCTGGTTCACCTAGGGTAGAAAGAGTAATCACTCAAGATCTTCCTTCTGGACTTATTTCTATTGAAGAACTTGCTCCGGAAGAAGAAGTAGGCATCCCTATCCCTGAAAATCAACCTTTTATTGAACTAAGGGAGCGTGAATCAATTTTTTACAGTCCTCCTAGGAGCAGTTCTTGGTATCTTTCTTTGACTAATTATTTAGAAAGCTCAGGGTTAAGTTTTTCACCACCTCGTGCTCCTTATCACTCAACACCTAGAGGTTTTTATACTCCCATCAATATGGCAGGACAATCATCCATGTTTACTCAATCGCCCGAATCTTTTTTGTACGACGGTCCTTCTGTTCCCTCTGGGTATCAGTCACTTTCTGGTATTTTTTCGGGAGCATCTCCTCAACCCATTGAGAAAGGGTTATTAACTGGAAGCAATGGTACAAAGTCGTTGAGTGTAGAAGACATTCTTATGATGTCAGGTCCTATTCCCAATCCTCAACCTCAAGGTGGCCAGTTACCGCCTCGGGGGAAGCCTCAATTAATGCCTGGGGGGCAACCTCAAGGTACACAATTTGCATCTGGGGGGCACCCTCAAGGACAGTACATACCTACGGGATAGTACGTTCCTCAAGGTCAACCCCAGACTCAATATGTACCCCAAGGTCAACCCCAGTATCAATTTATACCTCAAGGTCAACCCCAGTATCAGTATGTGCCTCAAGGGTATCAACCCCAAGGTCAATACTCGAACCAAGGTTTCCAACCACCCCAAGGTCAAACGTTTGTTCAAGGAACAGGAAATGTACCTTTCAATTATCAATCCTACCCTCAACGCGGTTATGGTCCTCAATATTCTCAACCAGTTATGGGTCAGTATCCCGGAATGAATATAGTGTGGGATCCATCGCAAACCCAACAAGTGTTGCAGCCAACTGTACAGTTGTCATCTCAAACTGGACAACCCTTAGTTTCTGGTACACCCCAGCAACCAGTCCAGTCTAACATTCAAACTTCTGTACCTTCAGTAGTTTCTCAGCCTGGGCCCAGTACACGTCGTACTCCGCCTCAAATGACTGCTACAACAGTCGCAACATTTGTTCAATCTACCCCACCTACTTCTGGAGTATCGACAGCTCCGGTTTCTATTGTTCCTGTATCTACTCCTCAGACATCTTTACCACTGTCTGGATCTACAATTCAAACTTCAGTTCAGATGCCTGTAGGACAACCTGGTTTAAGTACGGTTGTTACAAGTCAACCACAATTCACCTATCAACCGTACCAGGGACAGTACTAATTCAGTCCTGTTATCCAGCAGCCAGTTTAACAGTATCAACTGTATCATGGGTACACTTATCAACAACCCCAACAACCCCAGTACAGTCCGGTTAATCCTGGTTTTCCGGGAGGATACAATATCCCGAACGCGATTCCTATTCCTAGTTATCCTGGATATCCTCCTCCTGGGGCTGGTCTCATGACCCAGAGTTTTAGGGATCCTAATCGACAGTTACCGTTTATCACAACTTTGGACTTACCTGACTTGTCGCGCCTAACGAACGATCCCATAAATTATCTTCCGTTTTGGCCGCCAATGCCGAATAAGTTGCCCAGTGACATTCCCAAGTTCGAAGGTAAATCAGGAGAAGACCCGTCGAACCATGTGATGACTTACCACCTCTGGTGTGCGTCTAACTCCATCATAGATGATTCAATCCATCTTATACTTTTCCAGCGCACTCTAATTGGTCTCGCAGCCAAGTGGTACATTGAGTTACCGCGAGGCACTTTTTATAATTTTAGTCAGTTAGCTACCTCGTTTTTAACTCATTTTCAGTTGCCAGTCTGACATGACAATGGCACGGAATTGTTAACTTCGCTAAAACAATCAACATCCACTTACATTTCAGATCATATTCATGAGTGGAGACGCTGACGTCGTTTAGTGAAGGTATTTATTCCGGATCAGATCTTGGCTGAGTGGTTTGTAAAATCTTTGTTGCCAAATATCATTGAAGATGTTGCTAAAGCCGACGTTGTTACTGAGGAGCAAGTGATTTCTCAAGCACAGTACCTTGACTTGGTCTATACTCAGTCAAGTACGTTACATGAAAAAATCCCCGATCTTCCCAAGCAAAATCAAATCGCTGCAGCTCCTTCGGGATCTCATGCTGCTGATGGTATGATTGGCACGGTTAACACTAAAAGTAAGAAGAAGTCTTCCAAGAATTCTTCCCCTATCATAACCTTGCCTGACTCCCCGACAGGAGATTCTTCTGCAGAGATTTCCGGCGATATTCACGTTGTAGAGTCATCTACAACCAAATCAAAATTCGGTGGGAAGAAGAAAGGAAAGAAGAAGAATAAAATGGACGAAAGTTCAAAGGAGAAACCTGAAAAGGCAGAATCCAATGATGAAAAGCGCAAACCTCGCTATCCTTGTCTCATTTGTGATGATGAACATTTTACAAGAGACTGCCCTCATCGTGCAGAGGTTGCGAAGATTCTCAAGGGTTCCCAAACTCCTGCTGTTTTGAAGGATCCTTTTCCGGCTCAAGACAGCAAGATGATAGGTTCATCCTCGAGTGCCAATGAAGAACCCATATTGATGATGTCCCATGTTAGGATTGCGACTCGATCGCAAGATTATGGTAGTAAGAGTCTTGTTGATGGTAAAGAAGCAGAATCTTCTCATTCTAATCCATCAACCTCAGCTCCCGGTTCCAATCCACTACAGATCGAGAAACCCAACCCAGACTTGGTAATCAAACTGCCCGCCAAGGGTATACTTCGAAAGTCAGCTTTCAATCCACATGCAAGAGCAGCTCAGAATTATAACATTGTTGAGGATTTAGTTGTTTCACCCTCAGCAATGTCGGCTTTGGAAGTGCTGCAATCATGCCCAGCACAACGCAAATTACTTTTGTTGGCTATAGGAGCTGTTGATGTTCAGGACCCGAACCTAATAATTTTCGATCTAGAAAATAGTACATCGCGTTTGCCTCATCAAATGGCTTTCCAGATTCCAGTGATAGTCAAAAACAGGCCTATTTATCGGACTGTAATTGATGAGGGAGCCTCAACGTGTATTATGTCGATACAGTGTTGGAGATCGCTTGGTTCTCCTTCGCTAAATCAATCCCCGACGATTCTAAAGGCCTTTGATGGCCGTGGGTTTCATCCTTTTGGCATTCTACAGGATTTGCCTATAGGGGTTGAAGGAAAAACCGTTAGTCTAGATGTGGAGGTGGTTGATGCCCCTCTAGATTACAACCTTCTCTTGGGTTGAAGTTGGTCTTACGCTATGACAGCGATCATTTCATCGGTCTTTCGAGTAATAAAGTTTCCACATAATGGAAAGATCGTAACAATAGACCAGCTGGCTTACTTTTCATCCGACCCAGCCTCTTCGGAGAGTATTCAGCATGTTGGTAAAATGACTATCCCATATAAGGATGTTGGAGTAGGATTAGTTAAAGATGTCGGTTTACTGGGAACTTTCCCTTTTCCTCCAATCAACGCATCATCTTCATTTGCAACCATTCATATGGTTACATCAGACACCATTATTTATAACGATCCTTGGATCGTCCCTTCTGAATCTGAGATAGACTCATTTGGTAATTCCATGCCTTTGAGTCCATATGAAATTGCCTATGAAGCTGTGCAGTCATTTGCTGACTTGTGTTCAACCAAAAATGACTTAATGAATGTGGTCCGTGAGGAATCACTTTTCACATCAACTTCGGATTTAACTACGTTTTCTGAATTTGTTCAATCTGATGAGAAAATTCGTGAAATCCTATGTGTAGATGATTTACCATGGGAAGATCTCCATCACAGATCTTCGTTTTTACCTGAGGATGATCGTTTTGAAAATGATTTCTCATCAATTTTTACAACTGAATATGTCAAGGAACCTCAGAATCCAATGAAACATCCTGATTCAGAGTTAAATTTTGGAAACATCTCTCGAACTATTCCTATTGACATTTCGGTTAAGCCCGGAATTGTTGAGAACATTCATATAGGTGCCTCGTGTACAAATGACGAAATTCAATTATATAAGGCCCTATTTCAAGAATTCTGCGACGTGTTTGCCTGGTCCTATGAGGAAATGCCAGGAATTGATCCCGCGATTGTTGTTCATGAGATCAAGACTTACCCGGACGCTAAACCCGTCCGGCAACGTTTGCGTCAGATTCACCCACGAAAAGCTGCTGCAATTAAAGCAAAAGTTGAAAAACTGTTGAAAGCAGGTTTCATTTATCCGATCCCGTTAACGGATTGGGTATCGAATATTGTTCCGGTTAACAAAAAGCAGGGAACAATAAGAATATGCATCGACTATAGGGACATTAATCGAGCCTGTCCAAAGGACAATTATCCAACTCCCTATATTGATCAAATCATTGATGATTGTGCCGGCAGCGAAATATTTTCCTTTATGGACGGTTTTTCCGGATACAATCAAATCAATATTCTACCTGCCGATCAACCAAAAATGGCTTTCATTTGTCCATGGGGGACATTTGCTTATTGCAAATTACCTTTTGGGCTTAAAAATGCTAGAGCAACTTTTCAAAGGGCGATGTCTTATGCGTTTCATGACATCAAGCACATTGTGCAACCCTATCTCGATGACTTTCCTGCTCATTCCTTACATCGAGCTGATCACCTCGTCCATTTACGAGCAATCTTTATGAGGTGTAGGCATTATCGTATTCGGTTGAACCCACACAAATATGTCTTCTATATAGAAACGGGTCGATTGCTGGGGTTTGTAGTTTCGAAAGCTGGCATTCGCGTTGATCCCTCAAAGCTCGAAGCTATCATCAAATTGCCTCCTCCTTCGAGTCTTCGCCAACTCCAAAGTTTGCAGGGGAAAGCAAACTTTTTAAGACGATTCATTTCTAACTACGCTGAGGTTACAAAGGGTTTTACCCGGTTGTTGAAGCAGAACACTCCATTCTATTGGGATGAGATAGCTCAGAAATCTTTTGATGCACTCAAGCACGCGTTGACCCATGCACCGTTGTTGCATCCTCCCAATTACAACCAGGATTACTTCTTGTATCTCGCCGCCTCTCATTCCACCATTGGAATGGTCTTAGTTAAGGAAGATGAATTTAGAACGGAACATGTGATATATTACCTCAGTCGCACCTTAAATCCAACTGAGTTAAAATACTCACGTGTGGAGAAATTGGCATTGGCAGCCGTTCAAGCTGTCCAACGTTTTCGTCACTGCATTTTACTACGCAAAACTACAGTAATTTCATATTGCAACCCTATGATCTACATTTTGACCAAGCAATTGCTAGGGGGCAAGTACTCTAAATGGATCGTTATCCCGCAAGAGTTCGACTTGGAATTTGAGAAATCTAAGTCTAAGAAATCTTTAGTTTTTGCGGAGTTAATGTGTGACTTCCTGCGTGCTGACACAGAAACTGTGGCGGAGGAGCCCATTGCGGACGAATCCTTCTTTCTAATCAGCACTTTAGATCCATGGTATGGGGATATCATCGTTTATCTCCAGACCCAATCCTTTCGGCCAGAAATTTCAAGGTCAGAACGTCGGAAAATTCGATTCCAGTCCCAACAATTCAGAATTATTGGAGATACTCTTTATCGCCGCGGGGTGGATTCTGTTTCTCAACGTTGCTTAACTCACGAGGAAGCTGAAAGGGTTCTAAATGACTATGACTCTGGAGCGTGTGGCGGTCATATGTCTAGGTTTGCCACAACCCAAAAGATATTGCGCGCTGGCTACTTCTGGCCGTCTTTATTTAAAGATTTTATTACGGCGGTCCGAAAATGCCACAACTGCCAGATTTTTAATCGTAAGATGTGCACTCCACCTGCTCCTCTCCACCCTATAATTACCGTTGGTCCTTTTGCCAAATGGGGTATCGATTTTATTACATGTAACCCTCACTCGGCTGGGGGGCATGCGTATATCATCCTTGCGGTCGATTATTTTACTAAGTGGGCCAAGGCGATGCCTACATCCGAGGCAGACGGCAAGAAAGCTGCAATTTTCGTGTTCAATCATATAATTGCTAGGTTTGGTGTCTCGCAAGCAATAATCACTGATCATGGGCGTCATTTTCAAAATGTTATGATGACCGAACTTACAGGCCAGCTTGGTTTACGTCACGATAGTTCAACCCCTTATTATCCACAAGCGAATGGTCTGGTTGAATCCATCAACAAAGTTTTAGTTATCATGATCCGACGAATCATTGGGATTCATCGGTCGAATTGGCACAACATGCTATTTTCAGCGCTCTGGGCATACCGAACTTCTGTAAAAACATCAACAGGGTTCACTCCTTTCCAACTAGTCTATGGTTTGGAAGCCGTGTTACCCATTGAATGCGAAATGCCGTCACTGCAAATGGCCATCGAATTACTTCTAGCCACTTCCGAAGAGGAAAAGCATTTGTTATACTGGGCTCAATTAGATGAGAATCGATGTGATGCTGCATTGGCGATCGAGACTCATGCAAAACGCATGAAAGCTCAGTATGATCGAAATGTGACCCCTCGAAATTTTTCAGAAGGAGATCTAGTCTTAGTTTATGATCAAGCTAATGATAAATTAGGCGCTGGAAAATTCGTTCCTATGTGGCATGGTCCCTATGTTGTCAAGCGAAAGCTAGCCAAAGGGGCTTATGAATTGGTAGACTTTGATGGGGACTCTTTGGGTAAACCCAGAAATGGCCTTTACTTGAAGAGGTATTATGCTTAAAAGAATGGGTATGGAGATTTAGTTAGGACAGTTTTTCTTTCTAGCTGGTGTGTTTTAGTTTAAACAGTGTGCTTAGCTTAGAGAGTTTTTTTTCGTCATTATTCTTGCTTATCTTGGTTTTAATTTTGATATTGCAGATGTCGATGCCTCTCCAAACATACATTGGTTTCGCTGATGGTGCTTGTCGTAATACACGGAACATCTCTTCCGCAGCTTGGGTTATCTATTCGCCCTCTAACGAGTTAGTATCTATGCATGGGGTAAGCCTTGGTCAAACAACGAACAACATTGCCGAATATAGTGCAGTGATTGAATTATTGTCTGAATCTATTTCATTTGGGATTCGGAGTTTGATAGTGAGGTTAGATTCTGAACTCGTTGTATTACAGCTTAATAGAGTGTATGCCATTAGAAATCCAGTGTTATTAAGATAATTTTTTAGAGTGCGTCTCTTGGAACGTGAATTTGATTACATTGAATATCAGCATATTCCGAGATCTTTAAATACATTAGCAGATGCAATTGCTTCTTGAATGTTAAACAGACATTTGAAATAATCATACATGTAAATTTAAAACCATTCCATAACATGATTTACAAGATAAGCCGGTAATAGTGATATATATATATATAGGAGTGTGTCAAAAAATACATCGTCTTCGATCATAGGTTGAAAAACACCTTATGATCGACAAAAATGATAAGTACAAAAAACAAAAATGTCACATGTGCCCACAATAGGCGATCATCCTATCACTGGTGATGATCTCTATAAGAAACCACTGCACGGGCCACCTTGCAAAGGAACCTCCTAAAAGGTCCCGGGACTCCAATTACATAGCGCTGAAGTCGACGAGGAATGTCATCTATAGTGGTCTCAGGAATATCTCCTGTCAAGCGCTCCAAATGACCCTCCAACTCGGCCAAAACCTCTGCTGATTCGTCCTGCAGGGCTAGCGCGGGTGCAACTGGTTGCCTCCTCTCGAAAGGCCGGAGAGCGGCTGGTCGCTGTGGACCCACATCTGCATTTTAAAATTTTTACTATCAATTTTGAGACGATGGAAAAATAACAAAAAAATTTAAATAGAAAAAATGTTGAAAAGGATTTTACCTGACTCGTCCCACTACTCTCCTGGTGGAAGAACCATGTCTGGGTCACCACGAAAATCTATCCCAGCGTAAGGGAAGTCCTGAATGGAAAAGACCTGGTTTTCCAACCATTGGAAATACTCAGGTTTGAAGCGAGCAACCTTTGTCCTCTCGTCTGGGTGACGGGCCATGACTGCGACCCATCGCATCAGTTTGGGCTCTCGAGGAAGCCCAGCTCCAACAGTAAGGTGTTGTGGGATCAGCATAGGAACCCTCTCCAAGCCAAAACTCACGACCAAAGGTCTTTAGTCATCCGTTATTGGCCCTGGTCAGTTGGCCTTTCACATTGGCCAACACGGCATCGCACCAGTTGAAGATGGTGCCTCAAAAGCAATCAACTGCCATATGCATCTGGGATCCGATGGCAATATGTAATGTGGCAGCTCTGCAAAGTCTGGTGACAGTGAATCCAATCACCATGAGCTCAGGACAGGATATCGTCTTTATGTCTATCCCTTTGTCTCTAGCCTGGCTATTGCGGTACTCTAGCCGAAGGCTATCGACAAACTGGCCACCTGGCCTAGTCCCGTGCAGAGTCAAGTCTTTACCTCTCTTAGGCAAACCAGTCAAGAAATATATGTCCTCTGGCTCGATTTCGAGCTGGTGGCTGCCAATGAAGAAGCACTGGTCCTGTATGCTCCATCTGTCAACCAGCCACTGTAAGAAATCCACCTGAGACCTCATGCCAGGAATGGCCCAGAATTTGTACAATCCGCACACCCTCAAAGCATCAAGTGAAGGCTGATGATTCCATGCGGTAGCATGCATGTCCTCATGCTCCCTGCATCAAGTATAAAGACAAATTAAAATGCTAGAAAATATTTTGTGTGGTCCATTTTTGAGAATTTTTGGGTTCAAAACCCTTGCGGCGGGGTACGCACCCTCTAGGTTAGACATAGTGCGTGGGACCGCACTTTTTCTACATGGAAGGTGCGGACCCCGAGCTTTTTCCCAATGGAGAAAAAGTCGGGGTCCGCAGGCCCGCAATGGCAAACCTGCGGGCCCCCGTGCGCGGGTTTTACACCTAAAAACCCTCCCAAAAATGAAAACAAAGGACTAAAACAAAAAATTAAATGGTTAAAAATGAAGAGTGGGATGATGTGGATTACCTGGAGAAGACGGTGCTCGATTTCAACGGTTGGATTTCCTGCAATCGTCACGGCAAGTTTTCTAAGCAAAAGCACTATTTTCTCACCCAAACTCAAACGATAAAAATGAATTGACAAAGGCCCTTTTTATAAGTTTTTTGAGTAAATAAATTGCAAATTTGTTTATGTTTCACTTTGAAAAGGTATTTTGCGACGTTTTTATCCATTTCAAACAGGTATGAGTAATGTTTGTGTTTTTGTGCAGAATAAAGGATTATTCAGGCGAAATCTATCATTTTCGACGAAAAACATGTAGAGTCATCTTTAAGCTCTTTTCTGACTCCTAAAACATGAAAAGATCGCCGAGTGTTTCTTTTAAACTCGTTAAAATGGAATTAAAAGACGGTCCCCTTACAGCTCTTTTCCGACCGTAAAACTTGAAAAGATTGTCGGATTTTTGTCGTTTCATATTCGATATTGGTTATGAAATGACGTGTCATTGATCGCTTTTTTACTTTTTCGGGTCAAAGGCACTAATGATGAAAAGTACTCCTTGGTCATAAAGGATCAGGCGGTTCTCTCAAGTATTATTTTATACTTTTTCGGGCTTGGGAGACACAAATTTACGAAAAAGGTCAACCCTGGAGTTTTCTTAAGTTTTTTCAGACTCTCTAAAATTGAAAAACGCCGAGTTTCTCCTATACTGGACTCGTTAAAATTTCACAGTAAAGGACCTGTTCAATTACAAACGGGAACGAACCACTCCTTCTTAGGGTTCAAGTTTAAACTAAGTTGGACTCATCCGAAGGATGAGCTTATAATCAAGCAAATGTTATCCTCCTCAAGCTTGTCAAAAATAAAGAGGTACTTGTCAGAAATGGTGGGGGAAAAGAGAGAAAAATGATCCTGTTTGTCATACTTTGTAACCACTCTTGAACACGACACTTTCATTCACCTGGGTTGGGAAATCCTTTGCCTAAAAATTAATCAAACCACATTTAGGTCGTCGTGGATATTTTCTCTACACCAATAGAAACCTCCTCTCCCTCTCCCTTATGGTCGAGCGGCCTAACGACACCTCTCCCTCTCCTTAACAGTCTAGAATGCTTACACATCCTTATGGTCTAGCCTGCTTGCGCATCCTCTCCTTATCAGTCGAGCCCTTGATGGACCATATGGTCGAGCGGCCTTACGGTTCCTTGCTGTCAGATTTTCAGCCCTCAGCTAAGCAGACTGTACAATGTCTGACCGTCCTTCACAGTGAAAGTCTTCAGCCAGTTTCTGGGTATTAACTTTGGGTCAATTGTCACCAAACCATATGTCATGTCGTTATGTGTTCAAGAGGTCACTGCCAACAAGCCATTCATTTGCAAAATATCTGTCATCCATCTTGACCATCCCTGAGTCAGTCCTTGCAACTAAATTTCTTCAACTTGATCTATGATTTCATGTTGTGGGCTTGCCTACGACGGATCGCTTTCTATTGACATCAGCTCATTATCTAGAAAGATGATCTAGGAATCGTCAGTACCTTGAAGTCTGCATGCCTCAATGGCAGGTTTCTCGCCTTTGACGACAGTTTACATCACTAAATTTCGATCAAAGGATTCCGTGACATGTTCGACATCAACACATTTATTCGCATCTCATGGATTGTATTGGGTACTTTGAGAGCCATTGAAATCACTGGTGGTTTCTCTCACACTTGTTAACAGTTTACATCATTGACTGGTAATCAAGTGGTTTATACCATGTTCGACATCAACACATTCATTCGCATGGATAGAATCGTACTATTTTGGGAAGTAGAAATGAAGACCCTGGATCTAGTTTCCACTATCCAGGCTGCGAGGAATTTTGTATTCATTATATAATGGACTATTCATAAACAGATGGTTGCGTCCATACTGTGTCCACATGAGTCTATACTTGTGATGTTTTACAAGATCATTCCTGTATCAGAGTAGTAGTTAGTTTCTAGTCAGTTTTTATCTGAGTATGGGAATGCCTACCTCAGCGATGATATGATCTCATATATATATTTTGCATTGAATGTTTTTTACAGGTTCCAACCGGGTTCTCCACAAGATGATCCTCGAAATGATAAAGTACTTCACTCTTCCTAAATGATAAGAAATCCTCATCTACTACAGACTTCGCACTTTAGGGGGCAATCTGTTCCACAAAAATATCGTCACCATGATTATTTGCAGTCAGTATGGGTCTATCATCACTTGTACTATTCTCCTAAGCAAGTCTCAGACCTCAGCTCTTCAAATCAAGCTTTGGAAATGAGAGAAAGACATTAAAAATCAATGTAACTCTGGTTCCGCACTTTCTCTCATGGTCACCTGTGGTCCCGCACCTTCTGTGTACAAAAACTGCGGACCTGCCTGCTCTGTCCCTAACGGTGTAGGTGCGGACCCCTGTGAAAGTCAAAAGGCGCAAGTTTTATCTTAAAAAACTCACTTTGGGTTAATTCTAGAGGTTTCTAGAAGGAATTTTGACATGGATTGTTCACTCTGAGGTGGTTCATGCATCCCAAAAGACAAGGAGCTAATCCCTTGATGATACGAGCTATCCCTTTGAAGGAGGGCTTTATCCCTTTGAAGGAGGACCTAGTAACCTCCCTCCATTGCACTATAAATACAGGCATTGGGTTGGTTGCTAGAGAGGTTAGAACCTGAACATTTTTGAGGGTAAATGCTGGTGAAATCAAGACTTCTTAGTTGAGCTTAAGAGGAGAGATCACACATATTTTTGGCTTCATTGGGGAGTGAGTGAAACTTGTCAAAGTAGAGGAGACTTCTTGCTGGACCCTGGGAGGAGCTTGTATAGCATCAAGGCAAAGGTTGTAAGGTTCTTCTTCTTTTGAATTCGTACAATCAAACTCATTTTTCTCAACAAGTATCTTATGTTATTTGTTTCATGAACTCCTTGACTTTCATGTTAAATATGTTTTATGCAATTGGCTTTTCAAGTGCTATTTAATTTGTTTTCCTTGTTTGTGTTTGCAGATTCGCGAAAAGGAGCTCATTTGGATCAAAGGAGCGAGGGCATCCACAAGCTTGCGTTGGACCCAAGGTAGGCCCTAAAAACACTTTTTTGCTATTGTTTATTAAAGCATATTTAGAGAAAGATAGTGTCTGGTTGGTTTGCTTGTCATTAGGTCTTCTTTAGATTCTAGGAAGGTCTATCTTGTCCGAAAGATCGACTTATTCCGTGTGACACCTGCCAACTCATCGGTCATGCTAGACTTCAAACTTTATATAAATCGGTCTATTTACCCCATTGAATTCGGTCATCCATCAGATTGCATGTCCACCGTCGATCAGGAGCCTCCAGATCCTATGATCTCCATTCATATCAGGCAGGTAAGTTGCATGACGTTTACCCATCCAATGTGAGTGGTTTTCTCTCTCTTCCACCGGACATGTGGCACCCAGTGTGTGGCATCAAGCGGGACTCAGTTGAAACCGCTTACTGCTTGAAGTCCTTCTGATATCCTGCCGATTTTCGTGTGGGACCCGCCTCTGATGGAATCGACAAGTTCTGTATGGTTTTTTTTTATTTTTCGGTTTCGGTCGCTCGGGGATTTTCCTTCAATGAGGGGTTTACCCGGAGATAGAAACCTCCCCCGTTTCTCCAAAATACCTCCCGTTTCATTGTTTCATGGCAACATGCATTACCATGGGCCAATAGTCTGTGCGCTTGACCAAGGGTCCTCGTTGCTCCGCACTGCTCACGAATTACAATTGTTCTGAGGGTATTCCTAATAAGCTCGACTTTTGTAAGTCTTTGAAACTTTGGCATGAATTTTACAGAGTTATGAGAACTTAGAGAGTGTTTTAGGATCCAATTCAGATCAGAAGACTTTTGAAAGAAGTTGAACATGTTGAGAAGGAGCCAAGTACTATTTTTTGTTACAATCGTTCAACAATTGCATTGTCAGAGAACCATGTGTTTCATATTAAAATATTTCATATTGATGTTATTATTATGACTAATGTGATGTCCTTGATGGCAACCTACTTGACGAAGATGTCAATAGGCTGTGTGTACATGTGACAGAGAGTTTGGTCAAAGGCATAACAGTTCATAGACAAAGGAATTATAATGATGAAATTTGAAGAAGTGTATGCTGGTTCTATGAAGCAAATCCGCATATATATGTGAGTATCAATAAGAAAAGGAGCATATAGTTTCTACACCATGGTATTATAAATACCAGTGGTCTTTACCATAGTATTGACCCATGGTATTGAGTCTAGCAATGGATATTTGATCCCGTTAAAGAATACTATTGGCATTCACGTAGTTTTGACCTGTGGTATTGTATAAGGGCTAAGATATATAAGGATATGAAGATCAAATATTTGTGTGTGCAAGTGATGAATAGTTCATGAATAGTTAGATATGAAGTAATTGTGCATGTAATGGGCTATTAATGAATATTTTGATATGAAACTAAGCATTCACCCATGAATTTGATGATGGATCAGATCCAATAGATCTGAAATGACTATATTGATAATGGATGGATTTGATCAGTAATATTTATGTCTAACACATGTTTTGTTATGTATGTCGAGATATGGGTTTGTTCTGAAGGTTTGACATATAGAAAAACTATAAGTCAATAGTTGTAGATCTTTATGCATGTTTAATAACCTGAAAGGTGGATACATACAGGATTTTAATGATGGTAAGTCACATATCTATTTAGATCCGTATGCGGGTTTCATTCATGAAAAGCGCGTATACACGCGGAAGTGTTTTGTGGAAAGTGCGTATATAAGCTAAGTTTTTTCTTAATGATATTTTTGATTGATTTAATCATTATTGGTGTATTTCTGTTGTCCGTAAATGAAGTCTTGCTTGATGATTTGGGTTTAACAATGATGATTGAAGTTGAATTGATTGATTGAAGAGTTATAATGCTACTAGTTATTTGTGATTGAATATATGTGATGGTTTTGAGACTATTTTAGAGTAATTTAGCGGTCCAGGGTGTAACTCAGTGTTTATTTCAGAATGACAATGATTCAATTTCAGGGTTAAATGATCTATACATGGGTATTCTTCAAGGAATTCATGTATACATGTTGATTTGTTAAAGTAAAGTAGCGCATATATTCTTACATTCTATTAATCAGGGTTTTCAGTTGCTTCAGATTTGATGTAGTTTTTGGTTTTCGTATTGGTATTATGGTTACAATTATCTAACAACTTTGGTTCTTTCAGAATAACTTGATTAATATGGGTCTCAACTAGCTTAGTGATTGGTTTATATAGTTGGTTTAATGATTGAGTGATTTATTGTAGTGATCAGTTTCAATTTTTATATTTTGTATTGGGCTTAAATGATGGTAGTCGTTCCAGTCTGAAAATTTGATGAAAAGTGGCCTACAAGTTGTGATGTTTTGTATTAGGTGGATCTAGTGTGAAAATTTACAGAAGGTCCATGGTTGTGGTGATGGTTGGAGCCTTTAGTAAGGGAGTCAAAGATTCCTTCCAGTGGTAGATGGTAAATCACATCAGGGGGTAGGAGCTCCCTTTCGGTGGGTGTCGGTAAATGAGATCAGGGAGTTGGAGCTCCCTTCCAGTGGGTGATGGAGAAAGAGAGAAGGTTGTAGACTTATGCAGGTGGGTTCCTGCATGCTAGTATGAGTTTGCGCCAGTACAATATTATAAGAAGTTTTTCATTATAATAAAATTTGAAGACAGACATGACGACAATGGTGTTTTTTTCCCACATTGGGTTTCCACCTAAAAATCTCGGTGTTCATATGTGTTGATGTACTTCTTATGTGTGATAGTTTATTTTATTATTACTGCACATGGTTACTATTTAATTTATGTCTAAATAAGTACTAATGCACTTCTTCAAGTTAAATAGATGATGAATTAGTTAAAAATTTACTTAACTGGATATAAGTTACTTATCCTCATCACAGTCGTGTACATATCCTAGTTCACTTAAGTAAAGTCACGTAGAGAAATATGAATAAGAAATTGAAATGTTTTAGTGAGTTTTAAAAACAATGATCCCCCCCTTCAGTATTTTTCCCAACAATTGTTTTTAGAACAGGTCCTTCAGAAGAAGCTTGATCGCTTGAAGGAGATCTGTCGAGACGAGTAGTCAAGAAGGAGTATTTTCTATCAGGCCCACTTTATTTAGTGGAACTAACTTTGTCTTTTGTAAAGTAGAGATGATAGCATAATTACATTCATTAGGAGTTGATGTATGGGAAATTGTTGAAAGTGGATACCAATATCCAGCCATCATTCCCACAGATATTGTAGGAAAGAAATGGTATGAAATCAATGCAAGGGCAGTGAATGCCATCTTGGGAAGTTTGGTCGAGACCGAGTTTGTGAAATTAATGCAGTTAAAGAAAACAAAAAACATGTGGGATAAGCTTATCCAAATTTATGAAGGTAAAATGAAGGTAAAAAGTGTCAAACTCCAAACATTCAGAATACAATATGAGACATTGAAAATGAAAGATCATGAAATCATTGCAAATTTTTTTCTTAAGGTAGATTAAATTGTTAATTACATGAGAAATCTTGGTGATGAAATAAAAGATGCTATTGTTTTTTAGAATATTTTTGTTGGCTTGAGGGGGTCTTGAGCCAGGTTCAGAGTTAGTTGTGCAAAGCAACAAAACCCTACACTGTCAACCCTTTCGGAAACAACCCGTGTATCACAGGCTACAGTATCACCTGAGGCAGTATTAGGGGATGAAAAAACTAGGTTTTTGCATCTAGAGGTCTGCGTGATGGGGTTCTGTTACTTCTAGGGATCTATTCTGGCCTTCACGCACCTTAATCCTTGAAATGTAGAAATTACAGTAACTGATAGAAAATAGATTCTAACTCTCTATCGATTGCTTTAAACTTTCATAACATCAAGTACACTAACAGATCTACCACTTTTGAGTATATATTAATTGTTTCTTATTATAATTGTAATAAGTTGGGAAAATTCGCAGTAAATGTAGAAGTAAACATAACCACACAAATAAACATATATTTCTCCAAAATAGTCTTTATCATGTTCAACCCTTCGGTTACAGACTTCTTCTTCCCTACGCACACAGCTGCAGGAGCCTATCCGCTCAGTTGCAGACATACCAAGGTCTTTTTGCACATAGTTGCAAGAGCCTTCCCCTTTCCCTAAGTACAAAAAATAGGCTCTTCTGACTTAGATCACTTTCCCATACATAGATCTTCAATTCATTACTTTTCTATGATTCTCTAGGACTACTTTTTATAGCATATTTCATTATAATACCATGGTTTGCAAACCATGGGTGGGTCACAAAAAATCTTACTTCTAACATACTAAGGGCCTTTGACATTCCTAAAGCCCCTTTGACTTATAATGACCTTTGTGCTCCACTCCTCAAAATGCAGAGACTTTACAAAAATAACAAAAATTATTTTCAAAATTGACCCCAGGGGACCCTGTCCCAACAGGCCCCCAACAAAAGGTTGTGACTCATCCTCGAGTCACTTTTCTAGTGGCACCTGCATCTTCCCCTGCATCTCACTTAATTCAATATCCAAAACTTGCAGTTATGTTATCCCCTACACACTGGCCTGCCGGACTTCTTAAACTAATTTTTCTGTGGTTGGGCCTTCAACTACAAGGCACATGGTTCTCTATGTCTGTTGAATCACCTTTAGCTTTCCTTGTATTGATATTTTGAAATAACTTGCCTCATCTTCCAAGAGCTACGTCCTTAAAGATTTGATTACTTCCTTTCGATGCAACTCATCGATCTTTCTCTGGATGAGCTTGCCTCCCTCTGATATTGTGAACCTTTTCACTGGAGCTAGGGTTCGTGCTGTCGACCTGATTTGATCAAACTATCTCTACTTCTCTTTGATATCTTCTTCAGACTTCTACAGAGTTGGATCCTCCTGCAACAAGATCCACAATTCCATGGCTTGTGAACAACTAAGTGCAGCCTTTGACTATAGCTTCTAGGGTAGCCATTTCTCCTTTAATAACAGCCTCACACTACTCTCTGTCTTTTGGAGGAGTGGTTGGTTGTAGCTTGAGTTGGAGCTTAGAGATTTACATCTGCAGCTCAAATCTTACTTTACCAATTTCCTCCTTTGACTCCTTGAATACAATAACTAGTTTCTAAATATTCTCTGTAGGGACCATTTCTACTAGAATCCAGAGCTCGGGAAGCTCGCTACAGGCCTGTGCTATTATTTCTTCAAGCTACTAAATTTGTGCCATTACTTCCTCCATTTCCATAAGGTTCTACACCTTTTCCTTGAAAATCTATTAATTATTAATTTTAACCTTGTTGATGATTAGTAGTGCACATTGTTCCCAAATTCTGAGCTCATATAAAACCCCTTGATGCATCTGGTGCAGTGTCTGAATAGGAAGCAATGACAGGTTTAGATTCAATTCATTCATGTGTAAGAGGTGCACCCTTCCTTCTGCTGAATCGATGCACACAAACCTTTCTGGTAACTACACTGTGTGAAGGCCCATAGTGAGTTTTTCTGCTAAGTCTGGCCTGCTCGTTTGCTGCAAGGTCACTTGCTTCAGGCTTGCCTATCCTATGCTTGCTTGAATATGACCTGTTTTGACCTGAAATTCCCAGAGGCCCTGCTGCATGCTACCCAACGTTTGTTGGTACCATTCTTTGATGTGGCCCCAAATATTCTCCATGGCATCGTCGACCACATCATCGATTTTTTCAAAGTCCCCTCTGTGAGGACCAAAGGTATCGTGCTAGTAATCTTGTCTGATTTCTACTCTTTGTGCAGCCTTGTAGAACTCCTCTTTTGCCTCTTCTTGAATATGAAGGGGGACTCCAAGGCTACGACCCCTTCCTCTTCTTCCACTATCTCTTCCTCCACATTTTTGTACTCTGTATCTAACTCGCTGAGGTCAATAGTGGCCTGTGACGTAGTGTTAGTCTTCTCCTTGGTTGTGTCGGTCTCTTTGACAGAGACCAATTCTATGGTTACTTCTTTCTCCTTTGCAGCAGCTTCTTCTCCCTTGCAGCAAGTTATTTCTCCTTCATAGCATCTTCTTTATGTTGTGAAACCTTTTATTTTGTTGTTGTCATCACTTTCATAGAAGCTTTATGTGCTTCCTTCTTCTTTTCTGTCATCATTTCTATCATGGTTGTAGTTTGCGTTTTTGCACCTTCAGCAGTCATACTGGTACCTGCACCAACATCAGAACAGGTGAGCCATTCACTAGAACACTTACTGACAACCCCTAAAATATCATCCTCAACGAATAAGTATAGCAACTTATGCCATGTTCCCTTGGCATCTTTCTTTTCATGGATGTGCAGATTATGGAAATCTACCTTGAAATTTGCAACATTGAGGTACGGTACATGAATACTTGGTGATAACCTTAGCCACTATTTAATCACCGTTCTTAGCTCTTATGCAAATAACACCCAGAAGATCTTCATCTCCATGACATGCTCGAGATATTTAGTTGCCCACAGTGAAGCAAACTTTGCCACCTCAGGTAGATTTGAGTCCTTTGGAGGGAACTAGCCCTCTTCAGGCATCCTCCAGGTCACCAATGTGATAAAAAACAACAAACATGTGTGGTGGAACACCTTTCCCTCATATTTGGCTTCTCTGTAGTCCTCCAAAAATTCATGACACAAGTATTGAGCCCATGTTATACTAGAATCCTTTGGCACATTACGCAACCAAAGAGATTACTGGCACCCACAATTCATCGATGTGGCACTTCCTCATGATCTCACACCATCGGATATAGAACTTATAGCATATATGCGTGACTTCTTTAACAACGTGAAGTCACTTTTCATTTGATCTGCCAGTTTCTTCTCCTATGACTTTTCCCACAAAAGCCTCCACGAGGGCAACTCCTTGGTAAGATATCAAGGTTATTCTATGGATCAACATGTCAGTGATCAGGACGGGCCCTCCCAACAAGAGGTACCCATTGTGCACCAACGTAAACAATTGGTGCGCAAAAAATGTATTGATAGTGGTGCAACTAAAATGCGGCACCCACAACATATTTAGGAGCCCCACACACCCAACTCCAAACACCCATTTCATTGGTTCAAGTTGTATAACGCCTGACTCCTCATAGTATACCTTCTTGAGGTACCTTCTCGGCGCCAACTGTGGGAACTTCACATGGTCCCCCAGGCCCCAATCCTCCATTTTCAAGTATCATATCAGGCCAGAAAATTTCCCTCAAACAACACATTCTCTGGTAGCAAAGGTTTTTTGCTGAATCCAGATCTTTGAGAATTTAGTCGTGGATTTTCTTGGTGGTATATATGGTGGTAGCCAAGTTATTGCCTCATCCTCTTTTGCATCAATCTCCTCTATTCCTTCGTGCAGTTCTTCCTCATCCAGGTCTAGGGGCACAGTCGACTGTTTAGACCTTTCCATCTTTCCCTTTTAGCGGACTTTTATCAGATTTTTCTGTGGTGATTGCCGCACCAATGCATGCTGAGGCTTCTTCTGCTTCTTATCTTCCATCATGGAAGCAGACATTTTAGCCCTTGGTGACCTACATGCTATAGTATGCAACCCTATAGATACAAGCTGGACTAACCCTATCTCTGGTCTCGTCACTATCATTCTCTCGAGGAATATCTCGCACTGCCAATCAGTCAAATTTGTGAATCCTAGCTATGAAATCTCCTCCTTAATTCTCTCCTAATCCTTGTCAGACATACAACACTTCTCTAAACGCAACTAAAAGCACAATATCTTAAGGCAAATTTTCAGGAAGCAAAGTGTTTGAATGTGGAGCGGTATGCCATATTTATACCTCAGTTTGAATTCAAATCTATATGTTCCCTACAAATTCCTGTCATTAATGCATTTTTGGCAACAAGTTTCCAAAGATATGCTTATTAAATGTTCTCCTCCCACTCCCTTTAATGGAAAAATCGTCATCCAATCAACTACAGTTCTTCCAATAGTCACTTTTTGGGCAGGTTGCGTAGGACCCACCATCCTAGCGCATCTCTCCTCTGTGCCTTCCCTTCATTCATCGCGTAGCCCCTTCACTTCGCCTAGCCTTACTTTTGGCAGTGCACTTTAGAGTCCCATGCTCCCTTGCAACTACCTGGAGCACTAAGACTATCCCGCATCCATATAGTCATCGCGCAGGGGTAAGATCACCCTATAAAACTTTGACCAACTCCCATTGACTTTTCCTGGAAATAATTCATGATTCAGGTTCGCGAGTTGAACTACACCTCTATCTGTAATCTCCTTAATAATATATGGCCCTAGCGAATGCATTTTGAACTTCCCCAGAAACTTCGTGAACTTACTATCATATAGTAATACCAAATATTCATTCTTGAAGGTGCATTGTTTGATATGGAAATTATGCCTTACCTTTTCACGATCCATCTACACCTGCTAATGAAAACCTGCCAAGAAGCAATCTTCCTCCAGCTCAACATGTTGCACGAGGCGTTCTATTTGAAATAATTCCGGGGGAGGGGTGAATCAGTATTATCAGATCAATAATTTAATGTTAAAAAACTGATTTGTATATGCTACATCAACTTAGTGAACAAGCGTGTATATGAAACTGTACTTAACACAACCAGCGTATATGTAGAGATCTTTAGATTTACCCAAATTATCATGTATTGAACTTTAATCAGTATATCGGGAATTCATTAGACAGCGCAGTAAAAGTAGAATAAAGGATCACACATAAGAAACACAGAAGAACACCAAGATATAAGGTGGAAACCCAATGTGGGTAAAAACCACCTACTGTTGTCCTCTCTGTCTTCTTTTAATAATAAGAAAATTTTGTTTACAATTTTGTACTGGTGCAGTCTTATACTAGTACGTAGGCTTCTACCTACAGAAGGCTTAAACCTTCTCTCATTCTCCAGCTTCTACTGGAAGGGAGCTACAACCCCCTAGCTCTTGTACTAGCTGATATGTTTACTAGTATGTAGGTGCAAGCCAACAGAAGGCTACAACCTTCTCTTTTCTACCAGGGACCATGTTTCATAAATTTTCAGACTGGATCCATCAACAACATCATTCAATCATCAAATATATCTGCATCAACCAATCTCCTTTTGAAACAACCACAACCAAATCAATCAATCACTTTGACAACCCATCAATCTGATCATTCAGAATGCTGTCACCAAAATACAGTAACCAGAACCCAAGCCAGAACCCAAAACACTACAATAGCAAATAGAAGCAACTAAAACATATTTTATAAGGTATACACTACTTCCATGTGTCGAACCTACGTGCATATGCACTTTCCTAAAAGCAAACCAGCATACAAATTTGCAAATCAAATTTATGATGTATACGTTGCTTTGATATGCAAAACCAGTGTGTATAAGCTCCTTTTCTAAAGTGAACGTGCGTATAGATCTGTAAATGATGATTTAAACATTACAACTCTTCCAGACTTCAATCATACCCAGATCATCATATTTACAGACTACAACATGCACCAGTTATTCAAATACATGATCAAACCACATAAAGATAATTCACTTCAAGCCTTAAGATCCTAATACATCATTACAACTTATCCTTTATCAAATGCTAATGTTCATCCTTGGTTCAGATCAAGCACAGCACAATAAGCCAATAACCTGCATAGTAGATCTCACACTTCATCAAATATTCGATACTTGAACACCTTGGCCTAATGATCTTCTCCTCCTTTTATAGTTTTAGGCCTTTCTCAATACCTTGGACCAAATACCTAGGGTCAAAACCTCAGACAAGACACCTTGGACCAATACCATGGACCAAATACTTCGAACCAAAAATTTAGTTTTTCAAGGTATACACACTTTTCCTTCTTTGAAATTGTGTGTGTACGTATACGCGACTTGTATACATTGAACCCACGTGTATACGTAGCTTGGTCAATGGTGAGCCTATGTATACCTCTCTTTCTTCATTTTGTGAGGACTGATCTATCATTCTTTGTTGTTTACCTACTATACTGTGATCTTTCATCTGAGTGAGTTGCCTTCCAAACTGATTCCTTGAAGCTGCCATCACATCTGTAAACACTATTGTCATGCATTCTGTCACATCTAATATCTCTTCTATAGATTCATCTAGTGACCATATACAAGTCAGTTGTTCTGCTACAAGTGGGTTGCCATCAAGTACAACACATACATCATAATGTCAACAATCTCCCCCCTTGGACTTGATGGCAACAACCACACCAAGTCACTCTCCCCCTTTGACATCAAGGGAAAAGGGTCATGCTCCCCCTGAGTGCATGCTGAATTCTTCGATATGCTGAAGTGTGCTGATTGAGCCCTCATGATCGAGTCCATGCTCTCCCTGAGCATAAGGAAATTCTGCAAAAAGATGTCCAAAAAGAAGAACATGACTCTATACATACATCACAAATGACTTTCCTATCACCAATGACTCATACATACATCCATCTCCCAACCAAGTGGGGATATACCAAATTTCACTCATCCACCCAACCAAGTGGGCATATATCAATTGTTTATACATTTCAAAAACAAGAAACATTACATCATCCATCCCATGCATAGTGGGGTTACAAATTAGGTATTTTCATGACTGTTACATTAAAAGATATACATGACATATATAACAGAGACAAAATATCTCAAACAAGACCATGATAGTCATCAGCAACTATCATATGATCTGCACCATCAGTAGCATCTGTCAACAACATCCAGACCAGCAACCTGTGTATGTCCATCATTAGTTCCCAAAACATCATCAACCATGTTCTCCCCCTGAACCTGTTCCACCTGTTCACTATCAAATCTGATCATTGCATATGTCAATAAGAGATATCAAAGAATCATCATCAATTAGATATACATCAATTTATTGACAAATTTATGAGGACCAATATATTTCCACATGTTATCAGCAATGTAAAAACATCATCAAACAAAGTAGATAATTGATAGAACCATAGCAAACCCCTTTTTCTTGAGTCTGGGCCACTGCTTTTCTTTAAACCAACATATACGCGACTCTTCCCAAAGAAACTCGTGTATGTACGTGACTACGCTTCATGAAACTCACGTATAACCACTTTTCTCTAAAAAAATAGGATTTAACAGCAGGATGATGCAACAACTACTCTTAGCTTTTGTCTGAGATATTCAAATGTCTCTCTGGGCAGTGGTTTAGTGAATATATCAACAACCTGTTCTTTGGAGGGAACATATTCTAGTTTGACCTTTTGTTCAAGCACTTGTTCATGTAGGAAATAATATTTGATGGGTATGTGCTTGGTCTTGGAGTGCATGACTAGATTCTTTGAAATACTGATGGCACTTGTATTATCACATAGAATGGAGATGGGTGGAGTACATGTGATCTGAATATATTGAAAGGTTTGCATCATCTAAAGTAGTTGTGTGCAACAAGATGCAGTAGCCAAATATTCTGCTTCAGCTATAGATAATGCAATTGAACGTTGTTTCTTGCTGGACTAAGACACTAATCTGGAACCCATATACAATGCACCACCACTAGTGCTTTTTCTGTCATCAACACTTCCTTCCCAATCTGCATCCGTATATGCATGAAGTGTAACATCTGTATCTCTAGGATACCATAAACCAAAGTTTTGTGTTCCTTGAAGATATTTGAAAATCCTTTTGACTGCCTAAATGTGTGATTCCATCAGATTTTCTTGGAATCTTCCAACTATTCCCACTGCATGCATGATGTCCAGTCAGGTACCTGTTAGATAAAGTAGACTACCAATCATGGATCTCTAAGTTGGTTGATGTACTGCAACTGATTCATCATTTGAGCTAAGACTGCATCCTGTTACCATTGGGTTACATACTGGTTCAGAATCTTCCATGCCATACTTTTTCAAGATTTGTTTGAGATATTTGGTTTGTGAGAGAAAAATACCATCTTCATTTTTTTGAACTTGTAGACCAAGAAAATAGGTAAGCTCACCAAGAAAAGACATTTCAAATTCTTGTTGCATTATTGAAGCAAAATTCTGACTCATGGATTCTTCATTGCTACCAAAAATGATATCATCAACATACACAACAATTATTAGCAATTTATCAGTGTCAATCTTTGTATATAGATTGCTATCTGCTGACCCCTTTGAAAAGCATGTTGGTGGAAATATTTGTCAAGATGGTAATACCAGGCCCTTGGAGCCTGTTTTAGACCATAGAGAGCCTTTCTGAGTTTGCATACAAGTTTTGCATCATTTCCAAGAATGAATTCTTCTAGTTGTTCAATATAGACTTCTTCTTCTAAGTCTCCATTAAGAAAGGTAGATTTTACATCCATTTGGTATACTTTTAATATTTGAAAACTAGAAAGAGCAAGAAACATTCTTATGGCTTCAAGTTTAGCAACATGTGCAAAAGTTTCTTCAAAATCTATACCTTCTTGTTGAGCATATCCTTTGCAAACAAGTATGGCTTTGTTTCTGATAACTTCTCCATTTTCCTTCAGCTTGTTTTGAATATCCATTTGGTTCCTATGAAATTCTTATCATGAGGTCTAGGAACTAATTCCCAAGTATTATTCTTTTCAATTTGCTCAAGTTCTTCATTCATGGCCTTGACCCAACATTCATCTTTACATGCTTCATTTACATTTTGATGTTCGGTGGAAGATAGTAATGCTAGATAGCTTGAGGCTTCTGTAATAGTTCTTCTTGTCTACACACCTGCCCCTTTTGCCCCTAAGATTTGAGTTTCTAGATGATTTTTTTGAACATATCTGGACAGAGTCTTTTCTTCTACCCTTATCTCTTCTTCTAGTGTTTCATTGGTTTCTTCTTCAGAATCAATGTGATTTGATGAGGGAAATCGATCCTCATCTTCTTCATTGTCATAATCTTCAATTTTTATCTATTTGGATTTTTTCATGTTTCATCAACCACAACATCAATACTTTCAATAATTTTCCCAATTCTTTTATTATAACATTTATATCCTTTACTTCGGGAAGAGTAGCCAAGAAGAAAAACTTCATCTGCTCTGGGTTCAAACTTACCAAGTTTTTCATCAATCCTTTTGATGTAACATTTGCTTCCAAAAAATTTGAAGTATTTTACAGTAGGAGTCTTACCATACCAAAGTCCATGTGGAATTTGAGTGTTGTTTACCCGAACATTTTCTTGGTTGAGAATAGTGACAGTAGCGAATGCAGCTTCACCCCAAAAGGTTGCAGGAGTTCTAGATTCATCTAGCATAGCACGAGCCATTTGTTCAATAGTTCTGCTCATCCTTTATACCACTCCATTTTGTTGACGAGTCCTTGCGGTGGAGAACTACCTTTTTATTCCATGTTGTTCACAAAATTCAAAGAATTCATCCGAGGTAAATTCCCCTCCTCAATCAAATCTGAGGCATTTGATTTTACGATCTGATTCATTTTCAAGCAAAGCTTTGAAGGGTTTGAACTTTTCAAATGCTTCATCTTTATGCTTTAGAAGACCTATCCAACACATTCTGGAAAAATCAGAAATGAACAATATAAAGTATTCTTCTCCACGATGTGACCTTTTCCTTGATGGTCCACATAAATCAGTATGAACAAGTTCAAGAGGCTTACTAGCTAACCCTTCCTTTTCGATGAAGTGAGATTTGGTTTGCTTACCAAATTGACATGATTTGCATATAGTATTTTCAAGAATGTTGATATCTGGAAGATCACGAACAGCCTAGAATCTGCATGCTTTTCTTATTTGAGAAAAGCTTAGATGTCCCAATCTTCTGTGCCATAGCCAGTTTTCATCATTTTTGCTTAGATAGCACTTGTTATAGACATTTTTGGGCACTACAACCCCGATCAAACATGTCCATAAATCAAGGGCTCCTAAGTCCCTAAAAGTGTTGTTCATACCCTGAAAGAACAAGGTCAACTGATTACATCATCTCCCAGAAGTTCCCCATGAAAAACTGCTTAGAACTGGTCAAAACTGGACCATCTCACCTGCTCCATGGTCAAAGTGTGATGCATCCCACCTAATGCACATGGGAGGTGTGATGCATACGGAAAAGCCCTTCTATGGGGTACGATGGGCGAGAGTGGACAAATGACAAAGACAGTTTGCGAGGTGGATGATCATGGAATCTTCCAGAAACTTCTCCTGTGACACTTTCCTCTCTAAATTTTCCCAGGGATGAGTAAGAGATCATCAATCTCCAATTGGAATCAAGAACTATCAGAGAGAGGACACTAATCAGAATCCTAGAAGCTAACTCACCCCCCTGCAATCATCTATATATGGATCCCTCATCCCAGAGATCCAGAGGTGGGAATTTTGTATCTTGTAAGGAAGTGATGTTGGTTTCTTGTTGGAATATCATAGTGTTGGGTGATCTAAGCTTTTCATGAGGTGAAATAAGGGCTTTCATGCTGGAGGATGACGCTGGGTCAGAACAATTGGTTGTAATCCTCTTTGCTTATTCTCGATATTAATAAAGCTATTCAAGTTTTCCTCCACATTCTTGTATGTTTGATGATATATGCATTTGTGTGGTCAATATATATCTGGTCCTATATTGTTTATGATTGTAGATTTTTGTTCTTCAATAGTATTATGCTGCTTTGATTCCACAGGTGCTCTTTGAAGCTAGGTAGACGAAGGAGAAGCGGCAAGGATCTATCAGAAGGGAGAGGAACCGAGCAAGGAACCAAGCGCAAGGCTAAGGTTGGTGTCCTTCATTTCACTCTTGTCTACTTCTCATAAAGGAAAACGAAAGTAGTTTTAGTTTGTTTGTTTCTAAGATAGCTACCAGTCTTAGTGGGAAAAGCAGCTCTGAGTGGACACTAGATTTCCCGATAACAAAATGGCGACTCCACTGGGAAGAAATAGATTGTTTGTTTGTCCATATTTGTTTGTTTTATAAACTTACAGACAAATCCTGAAGTCAAGCCAGCTAGTCTTCGAACTGCATTTGCTATGCAAGTGCAAAGTAGATCAATGCTGCTTCAGTCTATCTCCAGGTTTTGTTTATAAAATGAACACTCGATTTGCAAACTTTCTAATTGCCCTAGTGGTGGCTCTAGTAACCTCATTAGATCAGCCCCTATGATTTCTATTTACTGTACATCATTTGCTCGGCCTAAATTCCTGAACCGAGTTGCAAACTGTGACCAAGAGCCAAGTAAAGTCTCGTCCTAGTACCATCACACCCTCTCTTCAAGGAAACCAGTATGCATCGCACCTCCCGTGTACAGTAGGTGGGATGCATCCCTGTTTCCCTGTGTTACAGGTGCGATGATTAGAAAAGGCTAATTTTGCCTCCAGGTTTTGGTTTTTCTTCACTCTTTCCAACTCTATTTAGGAGTTTTGTTGTCTGTGATCAGTATACCACTATGGAAACCCCCTTCCTTTCCATCATTCCACCTCCATTGTGCAAATAACTTTGAATGTTTTTATGTATTTTCCACCATTTTCAGTTCTCTTCTGCAAAGTAGTAGCATAGTCGAACTGTCGTCTTTTGATTTGAAAGTGTCGCAAGTGTCGTTTTCAGTCAAAGAAAGGAATTCTATTGTTCTTGATGGTCGATTATACAGTTACTCTTGTATTTGATTTGAATTAGTAGTTTTTCAAGTGTTGAAAGCAGTTTTCAATTCAAAATAGTAAAGTGTCGTCATTATCTTCCTTTCGTTTTCGAAGAGAAATTTGTTAGTACTGTCGCTTTGAAAAGATAACTCAGATTTGTACTTAGCATTCTTCTTGTCATTCACACATTAAGAAAGCTGAAAACAAATACATGCATGTGCATTTTCATTTAGACTGCTTGTTGGTTTGATTTAGGATAGTGCATCTAGTGTGTGCTCTCTACTCTATGTTGAAAGAATATCATCTCTCTTTCTTTAGTAGCTAGGATTTTCATTGCAAAAAGAGGATTAAATGATTGTTTATCATCTTAGATTGCATTTTAGGAATTGTACATCTACATCACGCGGTGAACCTGAAAGGAAAATTTCTTAAGAAAGATCAACTGTAAAATAAATTTAATGAACCTAAAAACGCTTTGGAACCTTATGCACAACATCTAGAAGTCTAGGCTAGAGACGTATTTCAGCGTCGTAAAGCCTGGTAACTGTCGCTTTCACTGTTGGTTGGTTGATTCATCCTCTTTGAGACGACAAGTGCCAGTACGGACTTGTGCTCCCACGTACCATCGAGTATATATTGGGAGACCACAAAAGGCTATATCCTTTATCTATAGAAAGTTGTGTCTACCGCCCTATCAATCGCAATGCACTGAACACAGCATTCGGGAAGATTGATTGTTGTACCGTAAAAAGTATTTTGCAGTTTTGCGATTGGTTTGGTAATCCCTTTGCCTAGATTTCCAGAGTAGTCTCTTTCGTTCCTTTTCAGACTTCTTAAAGGAAAAGGTCCATCTGAGCACTTGTCACTTCAGGCTCGTTAAAAATCGAAGGCAACTAGAGTCATCTTTTGTTTTTTCGGACTCTTAAAAATTGAAAAAACAAGTTGTGTCAAAGCATCTAAAATTTATTTTAATTGGAATAATATCACCATTCCCATGTTGGTCTTAGGTTGAGAAAAATGGAGTCCACCAACCAAGGAGTTCCTCTTGGAGGAAATCCTAGTCCTTTCTCCTCTTGGGGAGATGTTGGTGCACCTCATATGGCCACATTGTCACTTCTAGGATTGACGATTGACTTGCCAATATGGCTCTTCTCGACCTCCATCGTCCAGAACACCGTGATTCCTGAACAATCAAGTCAGCAACTGGATGATACTAAAGTTACCCCCCAACCTTCTACTTCATCTGATTCTCCCTCTCCTCCTTCCTCTTCACTTGATAAAGCTGGTAAGGCCCAAAGTCAAGTAACTAAGAAGGAGAAGAAGGGGAAGGAGAAGAAAAAGAAGAAGAAGAAGGAGCCAAAGGCGAAAAGGGGTAACCAGGCATCTTCTAGTGAAAATCCACACACTGCACCATCTAAGCCTAAATCTCCATGTGTCATTTGCAAAGGAGACCACTATCATCAAGATTTTCCTTGCATCCCTCAGATCTTAAGGGAATGGTCTCCTCGTTTGCACAACCCGGTGTCATCAACCTCTAAAGACCATGTTGAAAGTACACCATCAACTAGTGAAAGCGAAGCATTTGGACAAAAAAGGAAATGTAAATTTCCTTGTAGATTGTGTGAAGGAGATCATGCCCTCCACCGTTGTCCCTTCCTAGACGAAGCTAAAAGAGTTTTGGATGACCATTCGGCTTCACCGTTACAACTTCCTCCTGGATATAAGAAACTCTTGCCGAGTCCATCACTGGTTGAAAATCTGACTGACACGCCATTATGGTCGTTCGAAGCATCTGTCATTGAATATAAACCCGCTGAACCCATACCAGACGAAAGTCAAAAGGTTGAGGCGGCAGTCGACCCAGTCTTGTCTTCGGAAGGTCCATCTTCAGATGACATAATCACCGAAGAGAATGAGAATGACACTGTCCAAATTATTTTCATAAACACAGACTTCGATGAACATGGGGGCAGTCTACCCATTCCTTTACCATAGGAAGGAATTTCGTTAGAGTCATATCCGGCCGTCTATTTGGTCCCACCTCCAAGAAACCTAGTCATTTCTTTCAATTGGAATCTACTAGGCAGACCCCGGGTACCGGCCAATGTACCATTCCGAATCATTATACAAGCTTACAAAATGATCATGGTTGGTACCATCATAGATGAAGGGGCTTCTTTGAGTATCCTTTCCTCAATTTCTTAGGAAGCGCTTGGTTTGCCATCGCTTCTGCCTGAGATGAGAAATCTGATAGGCTTCGACAAAGGAACTAGTCGACCAGTAGGGATCCTTCCAATGTGCCCATAACCTTGAGAAGGAAAACCATTTACATGAACATAATGGTAGTACTAGGACCTCTAGATTATAATCTACTCCTTGGACACGACTATATTTATAGCATGGGAGCCATTGTCTCCTCACCCTTTAGAGTAATGTGTTTTCCGCATGAAGGCAGAGTGGTCAAGCTTGTAGACCAGCTGTCATTTCCTAGCTCACACATAGCTAATAGTCAAACACCATCCCTAAATGTTCTTTTCACGCAAGGAATGTCTCATCAATCTCCAGTCCGTCCACCTGATGAGCATGAGTGATTCGGGAGGACATGACTGAATCCCAGGGGGCATGCACCCTGGCCTGCTCCAGCAGGGAAACTCTAGGTATAGAGTAGGTTTCCACGAAGGAAAATGATTGATCCGATACCCATCCGACATTGGACCGGAATAATATTCCTTCATCAAGGTTAGGAGGTTGGGATTTAGAACCACCCTAGTCTAGATGGACTAAGCCGAGAAGTGTTTCTATCTAGAGTTTGGATGGAAACTATCTTGCAGATGCAGGAACTTCTATATGGTAACTTGGAAATTTTTCACTATACCTGGGGGCATGCAAACCTCTTGTGAGCAAGCAAGAAATAACCAACTAACGTTAACTCTATGATTCCACTGACTTCAACCACCTAGTTCGGGTGAGTGCTCAAATCGACCATTCATCTTCGCAGGGGCCACCATGACACCGACGAAGTAAAGGAAAACGTTTCCTACCTAACCTTGGTAGTGATCTTGGTAGTTGAATAGAGGGGCGTAGTTGGTCGTTCCTAGCTTGCATGCGAGAGGCACCGGGGCAAAGATTTGAAAGGTGCAAGCTCCATAAAAAATGGCATCTTAGATGAGATATCCTTATTATACGACTGGCACGAGCAGTTTTTATGTGGAGTTCAAGCTCGTTAAAAATTAAACATAAGCAATGAGCAAACGTTCCCCCAGAGTTTAAGCTCATTAAAAAATGAACCAATTTCTGGTAAATAACCATTGTGAATGCATTATCATCAGCTTTTGAGCCCTAGTCATGTTCTCATCATCACCTCCACTCTGTTTTAGCCGATCATTCACCTCCATTTGATTGTTTACCCCTTTTGAGGAACAACTGCGAAGAGTGATCCTGTTAGCCATCCTTGTGACACTATCGTAACTGGAAAATTCCAAACCGTGCCTAGAATCAACTGCTACCCGAAATTATCACTCGTTCCTCAAAAAACAAGTCTCCTTTAAGCTCTTTTCACCTGACTCGTAAAACATGAAAAGATTTCCGAGCAATTGGCCTCTCTAGCTCGTTAAAGTGATCGGAAGTGCTATCCCTCCTCTAGATTTTAATCTTTTTGGACCTGAGGGATTATTACACAAAAAGATTGAACGCTTGTCTTGTTCGGCTCGTTAAAATTACCGAAAATTCATCCCTTTCGTATTATTTTATACTTTTTCGAACTTAAGGGATTACATGACGAAAAAGGATAATTGGAGTTTCCTTTACGTCCCTTTTAGAGTCTCTAAAATTGAAAAGGACCGAGTTATCTTTGTCGTTAAACTCGTTAAAATCGAATAGCGACAAACTTCTCCAGACAGACAAGAACGAGTTTCACTATCGCTAGTCTCATTAAAATATAGCTATGGGTTTTCCCGAAGGGAAAATTATAGAACAAGAATACGTTATCCTCCTCAAGCTTGAGAAAAATAAAGAGGAACTGGTCAGCAATGACTGGGGAAAAATTGGGAAGAAAACTTGAAGAAACTTTATTCGTAGCAAGTCGCTCTTGAACATGACAATTTCACTCCGCATCTGAGTCGGGTTGGGTTGTTCCATTCACTGGTTATATAACCATTGGTCCATCACACCATCCACATTTGGGGTTAACGCTATCAATCCATCATGTCAGTGTCGCCAGTATGTTCAAGAGAAGTCTCTCGGTGAATTCACCTGTGTCTCATCTGCTACAATACATTCACGCTCCATTATTTCATGACCGCCACCCTGAACCCTGTATCATCAGATCGTTTTCACCTCCAAAATCATTTACTCCATTCTTTGTCGTAGATGTGGGATTCATTAAGGCCCTCCTACGGTGAGTCGCTTTTTGTCGACATCAGCTCATTATCCAAGAATTTGACTTAGGAACAACCCCTTCAGTACTTTGAAGCTTGCATGCCTCAATGGCAAGTTTCTCACTTCCGGTGACAGGTTTACATCAATGGCCTTTGACCAGAAGATTTTTGCGTGGTGTTTGATGCCAAGTGCCTTATTCACACCACGTGAATTGTACTGTAGTACCTTGAGGGGCATCATCATTATCGGTGATTCCTCTCACGCCTGTTAACAGCTTACATCATTGGCTGGTAATCAGGCGATGTCTTTCCATGTTCGACTCCAGAACATCTTTCACATGGATCAACTTGTACTCCGAATGAAGATTGAACAAGTTTGAAGACCCCAGATCTAGTTTCATCCATCCGGGCTGTGATATATTCAGGAAAATAGAGACATCAAATCTACATTGTTGCTGCACAGATGATCATCTGAATCAAAGGATGATGGCTCTATCAGAATCATCAATCTCCCGCATAGATGGTTGTCTGTCCTATGTACATTAAAATGAATTTATAAAGCTGAGCATGGGAATGCCTGACTTAGCTAGATCATGAAAAATACTATGAAGATAATGTATTGTATTGTATCTTATTACAGGTTGCCTTCTAGCTCGAAAAAACTTCGGATCCTCATGATAAAGCATTTCACCCGACATCAAAAGATTAACGACCTCATGCTTTAGGGGGAAACTGTTATAGACATTTTTGGGCACTACAACCCCAATCAAACATGTCCATAAACCAAGGGCTCCTAAGTCCCTAAAAGTGTTTTTCATACCCTAAAAGAACAAGTTCATCTGATTACATCATCTCCCAGAAGTTCTCCATGAAAAACTGCTCAGAAATGGTCAAAACTGGACCATCTCACCTGCTCCATGGTCAAAGTGCGATGCATCCCACCTAATTCACACGAGAGGTGCGATGCATACTGAAAATCCCTTCTATGGGGTGTGATGGGCAAGAGTGGACAAATGGAAGAGACAGTTTGCGAGGTGGATGATCATGGAATCTTCCAGAAACTTCTCATGTGACACTTGCCTCTTTGAACTCACCCAGGGATGAGTAAGAGATCATCAATCTCCAAGTGGAATCAAGAACTATCAGAGAGAGGAAACTAATTAGAATCCCAAAAGGTAACTCACCCCCCTGCAATCATCTATATATGGATCCCTCATCCCAGAGATCTAGAGGCGGGAATTTTGTATCTTGTAAGGAAGTGATGTTGGTTTCTTGTTGGAATATCATAGTGTTGGATGATCTAAGCTTTTAATGAGGTGAAAGAAGGGCTTTCATGCTGGAGGATGATGCTAGGTCAAAACAATTGGTTGTAATCCTCTTTGCTTATTCTTGATATTAATAAAGCTATTTAAGTTTTCCTCCACATTCTTGTATGTTTGATGATATATGCATTTGTGTGGTCAATATATATCTGGTCCTATATTGTTTATGTTTGTATATCTCTGTTCTTCGATAGCATTATGCTGCTTTGATTCCATAGGCGCTCTTTGAAGCTGGGTAGACGAAGGAGAAATGGCAAGGATCTGTCGGAAGGGAGAGGAATCGAGCAAGGAACCAAGCGCAAGACTGAGGTTCGTGTCCTTCATTCCACTCTTATCTACTTCTCATAAAGGAAAACGAAAGTATTTTTAGTTTGTTTGTTTCTAAGATAGCTACCGGTCTTAGTGGGACTAGCAGCTCCGAGTGGACACTAGATTTCCTGATAATAGCACTGTTGTTGTCCTCCCTTGAGTATGTATAGGTTGTTTGGAGTTCTTGTACCTTTGATCACGGTTTCTCCTGTATCAAGCTCATGAACAACACATCCATTTGATCGAAACACTACTTCATTTCCTTGATCACACATTTGACTCACACTCAACAGGTTATGCTTTAAACCATCAACATACATAACATTCCCAGCTTTAAATTTTTCTTCCAAGAAAAAAAAGCCTTTACCTTTTATGACAGCAGGAGTGTCATTTCTAAATGAGACACTCTTTTCCTTTTCTAAGGAATTATATAAGTGTATTTTTTCTTTGTCACTTGTCATGTGTTTTGAGAATCCATTATCCATGTACCACTGGTTTTCTTGTCCTTCTACATACAAGGCTATACCACATCTTCCTGTTTGCGGTTCTTTCTTTCTCCATATTTTGGATTTTAATGGAGTTTTCTCCTTTTGAGATATTTTCTGAAATTTATTCTTGCATTTAGATTCTTCATGGCCAAAATTGTTACAAATTGAGCATTCTATTTCATTTTCAAGAAGAGAAAAGTTATTATAGGAAATTTTCTTGATCCCTGTCACATTCCTTTCATTCTGTGCTTCTCTATTCATGATGGTTTTGTAAGAAACACATTGAGTAGCTTTGTGTCCAAAATTATCACATGAGAAACATTGACCATTTAAGAAGTTCCCGCGATTATCGAATCTACTAACCTGGTGATTGTAGTTTCTATTGATATTCATCTTTGAAGCAAATTGACTATGATTTACCTGAGATTGGTTGTGGCTTCTATTCATCCTTGAAGTAAATTGAGCCCGATTTACCTGGTGATCCACTTTATGCCTTTGTTGACGATTGTCAAACTGTCCATTGCTCTTTGCTACATCAAGATAGCTTTTAGTGGAGGTTGACGAATTCTGTGATTGAGATGGTTCTTCAGTATATCCAAGACCTGTCTTTATCAGAGGAGAATGCTGCACTTTGATAATTTCATTGAAGGTTTTTGATCCTTTAGCAAATCTAAGATTGAGATCTTTTGTTTTCTCAAGATCCTTTCTTA
This sequence comes from Pinus tabuliformis, assembly GCA_031772625.1. NCBI lineage: Eukaryota > Viridiplantae > Streptophyta > Pinopsida > Pinales > Pinaceae > Pinus > Pinus tabuliformis. The sequence goes on from CM062815.1 coordinate 125,738,042, forward strand.
GATCCGCAATTTCACATTCTAGTTTTTCTTTGTGTTTTTCTCTTTCAGCAAGTTGGTATGTCAAGGTATCTATAATCAGATTTTTTTATTCTAAATAGATTTTGAGTTTAGAGATTTCTTCATAAAGGTCATCTTCATCTAAATCATCCAAGAAATCATCATCTTCATAAGCCATCAAAAGTCTATAGTCATTACTATTTTCATCTTCATCACTATTTGATAAACCATCACTATCTTCATGAGTATAGTAGCTCTTTTTAATTACACTTTGTTTTCTATTCCATTTTGCAGATTCCTTTCATTTATCATTTTTATCTTTATGAGGACATTTGGAAGCATAATGACCAACTCTACCAAAGGCAAAACATTTGGAAGGTAGTTTACATCTAAATCTTCTAGAACCCCGTTGAAGCTTCTTGACAAAGTTTACTTCCTCTTCTTCTTCTGAAATATGTCCCGATTCATTGAGTTCTTCTTTTCCTTTTGTTGAAGCTTTAAATGCAGATTCTCTCATATCTGATGGACCTCCTTTTCTCATCTCAAAGGAAGTTAATATTCTATGAAGTTGTGTCATAGTAATAGTATGTAGATCTTGCTTTTCTTCTATGGAAGATACTTTTGATTCAAATCTAGTAGATAAGGATCTTAAAATTTTTTCAACTAAGGTAACTTCCTTTATCTCTTCACCCAGATTCTTCATGTAATTAACAACCTCATTTACAAGTAAGAAGTAACTAGCTATACTTTCATCATTGTGCATCTTTAGAGTTTCATATTGAATTCTGAGAGTTTGCAGTTTAGCACATTTTACGTGAGAGTCTCCTTCGTAGCTTAGAATGATTTTGTCCCATATTTCTTTGGCTGATTTGAGCTGCATAAATTTGAAAAACTCTGGTTGTGACAGACTTCCCAATAATGTATTGATAGCCTTGGCATTGGTTTCATATTGCTTTTTACCTGCCATATCTGTAGGAATTTCTGATGGAAATGTATATCCTCCTTCCGCGATTTCCCAGACATCTGTTCCAAGTGATTGAATATAGGTTATGTTTCTTACCTTCCAATAAACAAATTTGCTCCCATCAAAGATTGGCAGTCTGATGGATCCCCTGCTTTCTTGATTACTCATGATGATGGATCTTCCTTCAAGCGATCAAGCTTTTTCTGAAGGACCTACTCTGATACCAATTGTTGGAAATAATACTAAGGTGGGGGGGGGGGGGTGAATCAGTATTATCAAATCAATAATTTAATTTTCAAAAACTTATTTGTATACACTACTTTAGCTCAGTGAACTAACGTGTATATGCAACTGTACTTAATTCAACCAGCGTATATGTAGAGATCTTTAGATTTACACAAATTATCATGTATTGGACTTTAATCAGTATATCAGGAATTCATTAGACAGTGCAGTAAAATAAGAATAAAGCATCACACATAAGCAACACAAAAGAACACCAAGATATAAGGTGGAAACCCAATGTGGGTAAAAACCACCTGCTGCTATCGTCTATGTATTCTTTTAATAATAATAAAATGTTGTTTACAATTTTTGTACTAGTGCAGCCTTATACGAGTATGCAAGCTTCTACCTGCAGAAGGCTACAACCTTCTCTAATTCTCCAACTTCTACTGGAAGGGAGATACAACCCCCTAGCTCTTGTACTAGCTGATATGTTTACTAGTACATAGGTGCCGGCCTACAGAAGGCTACAACCTTCTCTTTTCTACCAGGGACCATGTTTCATAAATTTTCAGACTGGATCCATCAACAACATCATTCAATCATCAAATATATATGTATCAACCAATCTCGTTTTGAACCAACCACAAGTGAATCAATCAATCACATTGACAACCAATCAATTTGATCATTCAGAATGTTGTCATCACAATACAGTAACCAATACCGAAGCTAGAACCCAGAACATTGCAACAGGAAACAAAAGTAACTAAAACATATTTTATAAGGTATACGCTACTTCAATGTGTCGAACCTACATGCATACACTCTTTCCTCAAAGCGAACCAGCATACAGATCTGCAAATCAAATTTATGATGTATGCGTTGCTTTAATATGCAGAACCAACGTGTATACACTCCTTTTCTAAAGTAAACCTACGTGCAGATCTGTAAATGATGATTTAAACATTACAACTATTCTAGACTTCAGTCATGCCCAAATCATCATATTTACAAACTACAACATACGCCAGTTATTCAGATACATGATCAAACCACATAAAGATAATTCACTTCAAGCCTTAAGATCTTGATACATCATTAGAACTTATCCTTTATCAAACACTAAGGCTCATCCTTGGTTCAGATCAAGCACAACACCATAAGCCAATAACCTTCATATTAGATCTCACACTTCATCAGATATTCGTACTTGCATACCTTGGCCAATTGATCTTCTCCTCCTTTTATAGTTTTAGGCCTTTCTCAATACCATGGACCAAAACCACTTAGGACCAATAACTTGGACCAAATACCTAGGGTCAATACCTCGGACCAGATACCTTGGACCACTACCATGGATCAAAATACCATGGAGCAAATACTTCAGACCAAAAATTTAGCTTTCCAAGGTATACGCGGTTTTCCTTCTGTGAAAGTGCGTGTGTACGTATATTGGAATTGTATACAGTGAACCTGCATGTATACACAACTTGGTCAATGGTGAACCTGCGTATACCTCTCTTTCTTCATTCTATGAAGACTGATCTGTCATTCTTTGTTGTTTACCTGCTATATTGTGATCTTCCATCTGAGTGAGTTGCCTTCTGAACTGATTCCTTGAAGCTGCCATGCATTTCATCACATCTGTAAACACTATTTTCATGGATTCTGTCACATCTGATATCTCTTCTGTAGATTCATCTAGTTACCGTATACAAGTCAGTTGTTCTTCTACAAGTGGGTTTCCATCAAGTACACCACATACATCATAATGCCAACACGTTCTTCCATGTTACTCGATTGGCCATGTCTGTAACTGCAACAATCCGCAAACTAGGCACTATGTAATCCATTGTCATTACATCTTCTTGTCCATAAACCAATTTGAATGACATTTGTCCCATCAACTTCATACAAGTAGTTTTATACACCCATATAATAGCTGGTATAAGCACATCCCAACCATTTTTCTTCTCACTGCAAATATTCATTAAGGTGTTCTCCAGGATTTTTTTAAATGCTTCCACTGTGTCATTCGCTTGAGGATGATATGGTGTACTCTTCTGGTGATGCATCTGGAACTCTTTGACAAAAGCGAAAATTGTTTCATTTAAGAAGTGTGAACCTATATCGCTCATCAAGATCTTAGGGCAACTGAACCGAGACAAGATATATTAAAAAATGAACTTTTCAACTCTTGCTGCAGTACAATCCTTCATAGGCTGCACCTCAGCCCACTTGGTTAAATATTCAGTCACCGTAATAATGTATCTAGCCCCTATCTTCTTTCCCAGTGGCTGAATTGGCCCTACGAAGTCTATCGCCCACTTATCAAACACTTGCAAGGACACCTGCAGTTTCAAGGGAAATTCATCCCTTCATGGAAGTCTCCTATTCTTTGAAAGATATCACATGCACTGGAATAAGACTTGGAATCCTTATGCACAATCATTCATCATGGTCTGGCTCAAAGAATATTTTGTTCAGTTTCTCTTCCCGCATAATGTCCTCCCGCAACTCCTCCATGCACTTCAGCAAGGATACTATATCGTCGATACTATGGGACATACCTCTGCAATATTTCATCAGATCCCATTTTATATAAATGTCTAGAAATAACAGATAAATCTGCAGCCAAGACCACCAACTCTTTCTTCTGCTGTGTGGATTACCCTTGAGGAGTTGTACCTATGGATTAGAACTAGATTATATCAGTAAAATGCTAATCTATGAGGCGCACATCAAAGAGTTATGCATTAGGCAAGCCTTCCTCCAGATTTGTAGGTTCATTACCATTCTCAAACCGCGAGAGGTGATCTGGTCCATCATTTAGTCATCCTAGCTTCACAATTACTTCAAAGTCATATTCTTGAAAGAGCAGCAACCATCGATAGATTCCCCCCCCACCCCCTAACACAGGCTTGTTGACCAGGTACTTTAAATTTTTTTCTCTAAAACACTATCCCTAGGTGGAGCCATATTTTGTAGCTCATTTTCATTGTGTCAAAATTGTGAAAAAGAAAAATCACATATTTTAGAGAAAAAAAAAAGAAGGAAAAATCAAAATCAAAAGTTTATTTAGGATGACATTTTGTTTTTAAAAATTAAAAGGTCGGTCAATGCTAAACTAAGATGACGTAACATTAATTAAGCATGTGATCGGTTGGGCCCTGACAGGATTCAAAGGGGATTCAAATGAGTGAAGGGTTAAATTTTGCCCACATTTGTCATGTCGCTTCAACAGGGATGTCGGGCCTTCCCCACAAAGGAAACCCAACATCACAACTTGTGCAAAGGATGTTGATGTGGGTGTCCCCATAAACAAGTAAGCACTAGATTGGTGACTATCAATCAATGACCTAGATCTGGTGTAGGATCACCTAAGGGTGGTCCCACTTACCACCATGGGTGCTCCTGTGAATGGTAGACGGTTACCACCAAGGGTCTGAAGTAAGCGAGCATGACTGTTTTCATCTTCAAAGCTTCATCGCCACATCATCCTAGCCCACCACGTCACCCTTGTCATATCATACACGTTATCACTGCTACATAGCTCCATACACCCATCACCTCCACGTTTAATCTTGTTTTCCCTCACACTTTTCTCATTTTCCTATAAAATCATGTTTTCCACTCTCATAATGTACATTGTCTATTCCTTTTTCATAGATGCACAAAAATGTCCACATCTACCATCTTACCACACTTGGATTCCAACATCGCCATTTAATAAACAGGTACTTATACATTATGTTCACCCACTCAGTTGATTAAAAATGTCAAAGAAAGTTTCCTTGTCTGGATCTGCAACTCATATTCCCCTCATGGACACAGAAAGGGATATCTTTGACCTTGTTTTCTCCCTAAACTTGATGGAAATTCACCAAAATGTTCTAGCAGACCAAATTGATTCCCCTGTGTACACTACAGTAGTAAAATTAGGCCTTTTCTCTTCTATTCCCCATACATATGTTTATCCTTAGTTTATCACTTGGTTGGTTTTTGCTTGTATGCCAATTTTCTTTTTGTAATGAATGCAGTAGTATAAAATATCTTTCAAGTCTCTACCCTTCTAATTCATCAAGCTATATAATTTCCCTCTTTAGAACATTATACTACATTTACAAAAGAAAACCTCATACAAAACTTTCAAAATTTGTCTGTAAGAGACTACAACCAATTATCATTTTATCTTATGCCTTCACGACAGGTTTGATCTACTAAACCAAAACAATTTCACCTAGAAAGTTTTTATTAGCATGTTAAGCCAATTTTACAAATAATTGTTGGGCTTTTGGGAAGGGATGATACTTATGTGGTTGACCGTGTTGTGCTAGGGATGCTCAATTTAATCATGCAGCCTAAAACTATTCTTGGTATTCCAACTTTTTGGGAAGGATTAATAAACTCTCAGTTGTCAAATTTGAATCTTACTGGTTGTTCTAAGTTTCCATCATCGGTGTTTTTTCCATTCCTTTATGTTCATGTGGAAAGATTTATGTATTTGGGACTGAACATAATGGATGTCCATAAGAGAAAATGATTAGTAGTCAACTGGACATATCTGTAAGAAGTCTCCCTAATCAGGAAGGTTTTGTATATTTCACTGCCTCTTTCATGTCAATAATTTATTCCATTATAATCGGTTCTGTTCCACAATGCCTCTTACCAGAAGCCCAATCATTCTTACAACTTAGCAAAGATGTCAAAGTAAGAGATTGGTTTCACTTTAAAGATCATGTTGAGATCAGATTTTATGGATCAGAGGTTGTCCCTTACAGGCTTCCTTATTTTGTGCCAATGAGATTGTTTGCTCTTTAATTCATTAGACAAAGTTTAAATATGGATCAAGTTCACTTTGTACCAGGAAACAAGGGTCATTTATTCAAGCTTCCCAAGACTGTTGGGAATTTCATTGTTAATAATAGGGAGGCTATGGAATAATTTGAGGGAGTACTTCGAGATATGAAACTCTAGCAAGGGGAAATGTGGCCTTATTATCCTCACCATATCATTTCAAATAGAAGGATAGAGAAATTTTATGCTCCTTAAACACATGAGTCAAGACTAGATTTTGAAAGATTGGCCATTGGTGGTAAGTCTGAAATAGAAAGGGGAATGGAGATTGAGACTCCCTATCAAGTTGAAAAATGATTGAAAAAAAATTGAACAGATAATTGATCTAGATAATGAAACCAGTGTCGCCTCCAAAAATCCAATATTCCATGAAAAGGAGAAGGAGTTCGGGACTCTAGTTGATATTTCCTATACTACATCTAGTTTCAATTGAAATTGGAGAAGTGACATGCAAACCTTCTTCCCCTATCTCTAAAGAATCTTCACAAAGTTCAGTTTCAATTTTAAATGAGATGTATAGCCAAATTGAAGAAAGGAACAAGAAAATTAAAGAAAATGTTGTGTCCAAGGTTGTAGCTCAATCAATTCCAGAGTATCATACCAAATTGTTATCAACCATCGATTTAGAAAGAAATCAACTCAATTTTTATTTTTCTTACCCAATTTCTTTAAATGTTTCTTCATCAGCAGGTTTCAAAACTGTAAATCTACTTATGGATGCAAGGGAGATTCCATTGCTTGAAAATCTACTTGCATAGGAAAACTAGAAAATTGATTTATAGTGATTTGAGTAAATCATCCCTAACAACGAATAAGAAATAATCTTATTGGGGAACTTTGTGAATCAATTAAAGTTAGAAAAAGAGAAATCTAGAACTTTATTTACTCAAAATGAAGAGTTGAAAAAAAAGATTCAAAATCGATGTCAATCTCAAAGATAGGTATGTTATAAAAAAACTCTTACAAGGGGCAAAGTCAAAAATCCAAGTGCTCAAAACGAAGTTGAAGTTTCATATTGCAGAACATGTCATGGCCCTAGAGGTAGCTCAAGTGGAGAAGGAAAAGGAGATTTTGACCAGAGAGCTGCTAGAAAAAAACAATGAAGTAGTTGCCTTGAAATAAAAGAATACTAGCTTACAACAAAAGTTGGATACTCATGTCTACACTATTGTAGTATAGCCAGATTTAGAGGATCCAACTGATAAATTGACTAGGTTTATGACTGAATTAAAAATATTAGAAAATGAAATGAAGAAAATGCAAAAGAACTTGGATAACACATAAGAACTCTTGAATATTGAAGAAAGACAACTGACTATGGAAAAGGACACTGCATCAAAATACGAAAGGGATTATCAAACAATCTACAATCAAATCAAGGATTTGAGAGAAAAGGTAAAGGGAAATATATCGCTCATCTAGGCAAGAGAGATAATATGGAATGATATCATTCACCAAGTAAAAGTTATCTGGGACAGTATGTTGATAATGGAAGAGGAGAAGATGATTGTCAAGGACCTGGGAAGCATCATTTCTTCTCATAAAGAGAAAATCCAACAATTTTCTCAACTGGAAAAGAATATTATCGATTTTCTTAATTCAAAATCATATTAGGAATTAAGAACTATGCAAGTGGAAGACATAACAGAGTTGGTTCTAGAAATTCATAAGATGGTGCAAAACAATTTGTACAAGAAAACAAAAAATGCTAAGATTGGTGAAATTAAGGAATTTTTTCTAAAATTTAATACACATTTTGATAAGAGGATGAGAGTAGGATTTCACTCCTACTAGGGCCAACGGGGAAACTTACTTCCATGAGGGACTTATGAGACTTTGTTGGTGGAAGCCAAAAGACATGTTAGAGTCGGTCTAGTCATCCCTCCGTCAGAGATCAAAACTCTTTTTGCATTTCATTTTTAGGTGTCTCACTTGATTCACTCAGTTGCATTTCGCTAGGAGCATGCCATAAATCTGACGGAAGGACTTTGTCATTCATTTCCCTCATGTCTTGTACCTGCTGGCCTAGATCTTTTTGTCAATGTTTATTAATGTCCATGACAGTCAATATTTGATCTTTTAATGGACAAAGAGTCATGTCAATCATAGGTCTAGGGTTTCACAAGCTATGTCTTCACAATGTCCAATAAAGCCAACAGGCCAGAGGGAGGTTCTTAATAGTTTTCATTTCAAATATTTTCATCGTCATATGGATGGATTATGACTTTTCTTCAAAACTATGTTTTGAAGACAAGTCGACATTTCATTTTTTGTAATAATTTTCAAAAATTTTCATTTCTTGAATTCTTCAGGCGCAGCCCTGGTCTCCTTTGCCAAATTACATGTCAGCTATTCCTGAAAAAAATAGCCAAGAATTTCATCATTTCAACCAAAAAATCAAGGAGGAAACAAAAAGACAGAGTTGTATTAATTGTGAAAAAGTGCCAATTTCAAAACATTATAAAAATGGGTTTTGGAGAATCAAAAATCAAATCGATGTCTCCATGTGTTTATAAAGATAATTCCATGAGGATCAATGTCATTTTACATGCCAAGGTCAAAGGGAAGCATTTCAAATTAAATTGGGTGAGCAAGTGAGTAAGTTGAGTGAAATCCGAGGAAGCTTGGCCGGCGCGGCGCATACAACAGGTGGCGCGACGCACTAGAGGAGCGCAGCACACTGGGAGAAATTTCCTAGTGTAAATTTACAAAAGTGTGGCACACTGGGTATGTGGCGTGGCGCATACACCTAAAAGCCCTAAATTGTTTCAAATTTCACCAATTTGCTCATAACTTGCGTGGATTTGCCAGGTAGGGTTGCTATTTTGATATTTCATCCAATGGTGTGATTAGTGATGGTGGTTTATGGATGACAATGGGTGAACACATATATCAAACCCTCCTTCTATAAACATAAGCAAACTTGCTATCAAGGTTTCAGAACTCACTGTTTTGCCACCAAAATCATTTCTCCTTCCCATTGTTCCCTTGTCTTCACCAATCCCTAATTCCCTATCACCTAAGTTCATTATTCCCTTCCCCTACATGCTCTGTCCCAAATCCTCCAACCTCACACCTCAAACCATATACAACAATTCCAAACCCTAAACCCTATTCCCATGCATAAATCCCTCAAACCCTCTCCCATATTTCCTTATCAAATTTCTCCCAATAATTCCCATTACTCACTATTATTTCCCCTTCCTAACAGTCCCTGTTTCATTTGTTTTTTCCTTTGGTGGCAGACTTTGCTGGCAGAATTTGCACTCTAAAGAGCAGTCAAAATAGTTTTCATACAACAATATCTTTTTCTCTAAGGAAGATGAAAAACAACAGTAATGGCATCTGAACATTCATCAGACTATGAAGTGGAAACCCAAAGTGACTCGCCCTTGGAAGAACAGGCACCTCGGAGGCCTCATAAAGCTGGCAGACATGTTAGAGAAGAACCAACCACCCTTACAGAATTGCAGGGCTGCCCTCTTGCTATGTCACGTTTTCAGCATCAGTCATGCTATGAGTTTTGTCAAAAGGTGGCTAGTGTTCAATTTCATCATGAATTGGATCGTCTATTCATGCTGCACTTACATGGAGATCAAGCTACCTTAGCCGGTGTCACCTTCACACTTACACCAGAATCTGTCTCATTAGCAACCAGCATGCCGAATATTGGAGAACCATGGAACAAGAAGCAGAAGATTGACCGGCAGCATTATGAGCCATACATTAAAACCTGTTTCTTGAGGTAGCTCAAGAGAGTGTTTCCATTCCGATATCTGAAAGATGAATATGCTCCACTAATGAAATTGATCATGAAATATTTCAGCTGTGAGGGACGGTTCTCTCGTCTATATGCTTATCACATCAGGTTGCTCATGCATTTCACCAGGGTGCAGATGATGAACATCCCGTATTTCATTTGCCGGAACATAGAGAGGATGACAACCCTTGTGCAGCACAAAACACCTCAGCAGCAACTTAACAGTGTTTATCATTTTTCTCTTATTAAGATTTTGGTGGTTCATCAGCTTGGATTACAGGGTATCACTTGGGATGATTTCATCTCTCGTGACTTCTTTAGAGCTTCACAGGGATTATCAGAGGTTAATCATGAAGGTGTACCTTCTTATCAGTATGAGTGCCATGAGACTGCTAGTGTGCCGGTATTCATCACATATCACAGAGGCACTAGACATTTGTTTGCAGCAGCAAAGCGAGTGTTATCTCCAACCGGGCTGGAAGGGGCCTCGTTTCGGACATCAACACCAAAGGTACAGGACAAAGGCAAGAGGCCAATGCAGGATGAGTGGCCATCAGGTGAATGAGAGACCGACTTCATTCTCCTTCATGATAATGATAAAGATACGGGTCTAAAAAGTGCACAGCTTAGAGAGATCATCCAAGAGCAGCAAACAAAGATCCAAGCCTTATCCCTTGACTTGGAGAGAGCTAAGTGGACCATGAAATAATTGGAGTAGAGGAACAAATAGCTTGAAGATCAGCAAGCAATCATGGAGCTGCAAAACGTTCGCGAGCATCGCCAAGCTGCACAAAGGAGAAGAACTGAGCTCACGTAATTGGAGCAAGAGATTAATGAGGATCAGGAGGATAATCTCGAGAGAGTTAACATGCACATAGAGAGGCTATTCGAAAAGGCTAACAAAGACCATGCATTTCTGAGACACATGGCTTTCCACTACATGGCACGAAACAAGGTCTGCAAGGCATGAATCAGGAATTTAAAGGCAAAATTGAGGAACGCAATAAGGAAGCAAAAGAGGCAAAGGGAGTTTGATCATCTTCAGATACTGGATGAAGCCTCTTTAGCCTAACATAACACTTAAAGAAGAAGCTCCAGCCCAAATTTCAAGAAATTTGGGGCATTTTTGACATTTTGGAATTTTTTTGCACAAAAAACAGGGATTTTCTCCCTGTGCGCTGCGCCACATGGCATGCGCTTTTGATAGGAAGCTCCAAAAGGAAAAAACTTTATATTTTTGGATTTTTCATGAAAAATCATGACTTCTGGTGCATGGTCAAGAAGTTTGGGCAAGTTTTGAGTCCTTAGGAGGTCAAAAACCCTCAAAAAATGACCTCTCTGCCCTTATTTTGACACACAGGAAGCAGTCTTGGGAGATTGAATTTTTGGAGGGGCAAATAGGCACCAAATTCAGAAATTCCACTTGGGTTGGAAAGTAGATAGGTAGGGCTTTCCAACAAGAAAATTTGGGCTCAATTTAGACTTCAAGAAGTGCCTCAAACTCAGCCTCAAAGTGGCGCGACGCACAGAGAAATTGGCGCGGCGCACAAAGGATTTTTGCTTAGTTTTTCACCTTCCAACTCAGAAATTCGGCCAGTTTGACTATTTTTGCTTTGTGATGTAATTTTTGATCTATATTGATGTAATTGGATGAAAATGATTTAATTTTGGCATTTATTTACTTATTCTAGAGGATTCATTCACTAAAAAGTGAAAATTTAATGAATGAATCAGTTTCCTACCTTGTAGAGGCAAGTTGTTTTGACTGCCTAGATTTTAGTGCTTTGTATAGAATTGGTTGAAAAAACTCCTAGAATGATGAGCTCGACCCCTAGAGGTAAGGGAATGGGTTGGGCTAGTCTATATAGTGTAATTCCTAAGTCATTTTTAGGGTTGGACACTTGGGATTGCTTTGGCATATCATTGTACATTCTATCTATGCATCTTTGGCTAAGGAAAGACCAGGGTTTTGCAGCACTGTTTGGGATCCATGTGGCTTTATGTTTTGATGGTGTTCTTATCTAAGTAATTGTAAGTTCATTAGTGTTATTTGTATCATTTGCCTCTCTTTTCTTATGAATTTGAACAAATGAGTGATTAAGGTGGAATCCATTAACTGTTATGCTCTGCCTTTGAATTTGTTTAAATTTCCATGTTTTCATCTGTTTAAGGAGAATTCTTGAGACTCTCTTGCTCTTCTTAGCTCCTCACTAATCTGATCTATTCATTCACTCAATTTAAAGCATCAAAACGATTGCCTTCCTTTTCCCAATCAAAACTCTACAGAAACTGTGCCTCATCCCTGGACCCAAATTTGCCTTTCCCTTTTTCCAACAAAAACCCCCAAAAAAACTCAAATCAAACCCTCGTACTTTATACCTAGCCTAAAATTAGCTTTTATTTCAGTCATCCCAAGCCCCATTGATTATCTTTTGCTGAGATTGACCCAGAGAGAGCCCTCTGCTGTCCTCGTAGGGCTAGCTACGAGGCTGAGCGTGGTTTGATGTGGACCTAGAACCTTGTCTTTTCAGCGTGAGACAAATCTAGGCTCTAACATAGTGGCGACCGTACTGGGGAATAAAATGGTTTGTTTGTTGATGTCATTTGTTTTATAAGCTACAGATGGAGCCTGAAGTTATGCCAGGTAGCCTTCGAAACGCTTTTGCTTTGCATTAGCGCAAGTAGATAAAGGCTGCTTCAGTCAATCTCCGGTCTAGCTTGTAAACATGACATCTAAATTGTTAATTGCCCCAGTACATGTATCAAGTTCAGATCTGATTGATGGTGGTGGAAAACGATCAGACACAGCAAGGCTGAAATCATTCACCTGGTGACTTCATTCACTAAAAAATCTAGAGATGAATGCTTCATGGTGACACCACTGCAGGAAGATTAGTAGCTTTAAGTTTTTCAAGATGGATCAGGTTGCAAGAAGATACACTCCCATGAGCCGAGATCATATCCCAGGTTTTCCAAATAAAATGCCCAAGGTATATTCGTCAAAGAATTTGCCTATGTTCAAAAATGCGGAAGATAATGATGCTGCTCTTCATTTGGTGAAATTTCACATTCATGTGCATAAATTAAAGATAACTTTTCCTGAAGACTGTTTGATGAAATTGTTTATGGCTACTCTGGAAGACGAAGCTCGATCTTGGTATGAAATTTTTCCACCGGCGTCTATTTATGGTTTAAAATATTTTCATGCAATATTGTTTGAAAGGTATAAAGTATCATATCCATCCTTGGCTTTAGTTCGGGACTGTTGTAGCCATGTTCATAGTTTTATTGAAAATCTTGAGAAAGTTTATGAAGATGATAATTTCATGGATGATGAGATCATGGAAGCCCTGTATGAAAATCCATTTCAGCAGCATAAAGACGATCATGAAAATTTGCAGCAGGATCAAGATCTTAGTACGATGGAAGATGAAGGATTTTTTAATCTTGACAGTCAACAGGAATTACATGAAATGGATCAACAGTATGAGGAAAATTTGTACACTCCTTCACTTGAAATTAATGAAGACAATCATTGTTTGAGCAAGAGAAAAAAAAAACTATTATCTCCTCTGTCTGAAGATGAGATAAGTCAACTCTTGAACGGTCATGTTCCAGCTCAAGTTAACGCAGATCTGCAGTGTGCACATGGTCAAGAAGGTGATGGTGGAACTTTTTCCTCTTCTAAAAATGATGACAGTCTTGTAAGCAGCTTTATAGATCAACAGGTTGAAGATGTCCATATAGCTGAAAGTGATGAAAGAAAAAGTGTCGTTTCAGATCTGTCCATAGAAGAAGACAGCATGCAGGGAAGTCAAGTTTCAATTTTTGAATGTGATAACGTTAAGTCAGCCATTTTAGATCCAGATTCAAATTGTGATGACCAAGAATACCTTGTGTTGAATCTCACGAAGGAGAACTCTGCGGCTGAAAACATCTGGAATAAAGAAGACAGAGTTATGAATCCAAACGTTCTCATGTCATCAAAACAAAGCCTTCATAAAGAGGCAATCCAGTCAGTTCATAAACAAAAACAAGATGAGGTCTTCATTCAAGTAAGTGAAAAAGTTTCTCTGGATGAATTTGTGGTAGATGATAGAAATGATAGCATTAGGTTTCAAGAATCATCTGATGTTTCTTTTCTCATGATTGATGAATGTAATGAGAATTTGGCTGTCATATCATATGAAGATGACCTACAATATATTCAGACTACAGAAAATCAGACCATTCAGTATTCCCTTTCAGATTCTTCTTCATATACCTCAAGTTTTGGAATGTTTTTCCAAGAGGAAATCTGCTCATCTACTTGTTCAGAATTATTTGAGGACCAGGAACATACTTTTACTGAAGTACATTGTGAAGGAAGATCAGAATCAAGAGAAAAAGATACCTTGTTTCTTCAGCAGGAGGTAAATCCTCATGTTTTTCAAGATCCTCTAGCAAATCTGTTGCAGTCAGCAGTGAAGGTCATTATTGCAGTATTCAGTGATGAAGAAGATCATGGTTGACTATATTTTTGGATGCCCAGTTACAAGTATCTACTGTTGACCAGAAGATCTGATCAGGAGAATCAGTCAAGAAAGCATCTGCTTGATAGGTTACATTGGCATTTTGATATAGTTTGATCGTATATTGTCTTGTAAGAAACATAGGTGGTCATGTACTACCACCAATCTTTAAGTTTTAAGTTCAGGTCTTAGTCATTTTGAGTTAGTTTGTTAAAGTCAGGTTTTCAGTCATTTCAGTTTTAAAGTTGAGTTAGTTTGAGTCAAATTTTCCGTCAGTAAATCAGTTAACAGTTTTGTGTCGATTTGTCAAAATAATGGACTCCATAGCCCAATGGATGAAGGCACTATCTAGCTCTTCCAGAGATCTGTCGTTCTTGGCACCTCCAAGGAGCTACCATCCCCATTGGAGCCAATGTTAGAGTCGGTCTGGTCATCCCTCTGTCAGAGATCAAAACTCTTTTTGCATTTCATTTTTAGGTGTCTCACTTGATTCACTCAGTTGCATTCCGCTAGGAGCATGCCATAAATCTGACGAAAGGGCTTTGTCATTCATTTCCCTCATGTGTTGTACCTGCTGGCTTAGATCTTTTCGTCAATGTTTATTAAAGTCCATGAAAGTCAATGTTTGATCTTTTAATGGACAAAGAGTCATGTCAATCATAGGTCTATGGTTTCACAAGCTGTGTCTTCACAATGTCCAATAAAGCCAGTAGGCCAGAGGGAGGTTCTTAATAAGTTTTCATTTCAAATATTTTCATCGTCATATGGATGGATTATGACTTTTCTTCAAAACTCTGTTTTGAAGACAAGTCGACATTTCGTTTTTTGTAATAATTTTCAAAAATTTTCAGTTCTTGAATTCTTCAGGCGCAGCCCTGGTCTCCTTTGCCAAATTCCATGTCAGCTATTCCTACAAAACATTGCCAAGAATTTCATTATTTCAACCAAAAAATCAAGGAGGAAACAAAAAGACAGAGTTGTATTAATTATGAAAAAGTGCCAATTTCAAAACATTATAAAAATGGGTTTTGGAGAATCAAAAATGAAATCCATGTCTCCATGTCTTTATAAAGATAATTCCATGAGGATCAATGTCATTTTACATGCCAAGGTCAAAGGGAAGCATTTCAAAGTAAATTGGGTGAGCAAGTGAGTAACTTGAGTGAAATCGGAGGAATCTTGGCCAGCGAGGCGCATACAACAGGTGGCGCGACGCACTGGAGGAGCGCGACACACTAGGAGAAATTGTCCAGTGTAAATTTACACAGGCATGGCGCACTGGGTATGTGGCGCGGCGCATACACCTGAAAGCTCGAAATTGTTTCAAATTTCACCAATTTTCTCATAACTTGCGTTGATATTCCAGGTAGGGTTGCTATTTTGATATTTCATCCAATGTTGTGATTAGTGATGGGGGTTTATGGATGACAATGGGTGAACACATATATCAAACCCTCCTTCTATAAACATAAGCAAACTTGCTGTCATGGTTTCAAAACTCACTGTTTCGCCACCAAAATCATTTCTCCTTCCCATTGTTCCCTTGTCTTCACCAATCCCTAATTCCCTATCACCTAAGTTCATTATTCCCTTCCCCTACATGCTCTATCCCAAATCCTCCAACCTCACACCTCAAACCCTATACAACAATTCCAAACCCTAAACCCTATTCCCATACATAAATCCCTCAAACCCTCTCCCATATTTCCATATCAAATTTCTCCCAATAATTCCCATTCCTCACTATTATTTCCCCTTCCTAACAGTCCCTGTTTCATTTGTTTTTTCCTTTGGTGGCAGACTTTGCTAGTAGACTTTGCACTCTAAAGAGTAGTCAAAACAGTTTTCATACAGCAATATCTTTTTCTCTAAGGTAGTTGAAAAACAGCAATAATGGCATCTGAACATTCATCGGACTATGAAGTGGAAACCCAAAGTGACTCACCCTTGGAAGAACAGGCACCCCGGAGGCCTCGTAAAGGTGGA
The DNA here is from genome assembly GCA_031772625.1 of Pinus tabuliformis. Classification (NCBI taxonomy): domain Eukaryota; kingdom Viridiplantae; phylum Streptophyta; class Pinopsida; order Pinales; family Pinaceae; genus Pinus; species Pinus tabuliformis. The sequence goes on from CM062815.1 coordinate 125,754,345, forward strand.
AAACATGTTAGACAAGAACCAACCACCCTTACAGAATTGCAAGCCTGCCCTCTTGCTGTGTCGTGTTTTCAGCATCAGTCATGCTATGAGTTTTGTCAAAAGGTGGCTAGTGTTCAATTTCATCATGAACTGGCTCGTCTATTCGTGATCCACTTACATGGAGATCAAGCTACCTTAGCCAGTGTCACCTTCACACTTACACCAGAATCTGTCTCATTAGCAACTGGCATGCCGAACAATGGAGAACCATGGAAAAAGAAGCAGAAGATTGACCGGCAGCATTATGAGCCATACATTAAAACTGGTTTCTTGAGGCAGCTCAAGAGAGTGTTTCCATTCCGATATCTGAAAGATGAATATGCTCCACTAATGAAATTGATCATGAAATATTTCAGCTATGAGGGACGGTTCTCTCGTCTATATGCTTATCACATCATGTTTCTCATGCATTTCACCAGGGTGCGGATTATGAACATCCTGTATTTCATTTGCTGGAACATAGAGAGGATGACAACCCTTGTGCAACACAAAACACCTCAGCAGCAACTTAACAATGTTTATCATTTTTCTCTTATTAAGATTTTGGTGGTTCATCAGCTTGGATTACAGGGTATCACTTGGGATGATTTCATCTCTCGTGACTTCTTTAGAGCTTCAGAGGGATTATCAGAGGTTAAGCATGAAGGTGGACCTTCTCATTAGTATGAGTGCCATGAGACCGCTAGTGTGCTGGTATTCATCACATATCAGAGAGGCACCAGAGATTTGTTTGCAGCAACAAAGCGAGTGTTATCTCCACCCAAGGTGGAAGGGGCCTCGTTTCCGGCATCAACACCACAGGTACAGGACAAAGGCAAGAGGCCAATGCAGGATGAGGGGCCATCAGGTGAACGAGAGACCTTCTTCATTATCCTTCATGATAATGATACAGATATGGGTCCACAAAGTGCACAGCTTAGAGAGATCATCCAAGAGCAGAAAACAGAGATCCAAGCCTTATCCCTTGACTTGGAGAGAGCTAAGTGGACCATGAAATACTTGGAGCAGAGGAAAAAATAGCTTGAAGATCAACAAGTAATCATGGAGCTGCAAAACATTCGCGAGCATCGCGAAGCTGCACAAAGGAGAAGAATTGAGCTCACGTCATTGGAGCAAGAGATTAATGAGAATCAGGAGGCTAATCTCGAGAGAGTTAACATGCACTTAGAGAGGCTGTTGGACAAGGCCGACAAGACCATGCATTGCTGAGACACATGGCTTTCCACTACATGGCATGAAACAAGGTCTACAAGGCACGAATCAGGAATTTAAAGGCAAAATTGAGGAAGGCAATAAGGAAGCAAAAGAGGCAAAGGGAGCTTCATCATCTACAGATACTGGCTGAAGCCTCTTTAGCCTAACATAACACTTAATGAAGAAGCTCCAACCCAAATTTCAAGAAATTTGGGGCATTTTTGACATTTTGGAAACTTTTTGCACAAAAAACAGGGTTTTTCTCCCTGTGCGCCACGCCACGTGTCGCGCGCTTTTGATAGGAAGCTCCAAATGTCAAAAACTTTATATTTTTTTATTTTAATGAAAAATCATGACTTCTGGTGCATTTCCAATAATTTTGGGCAAGTTTTGAGTCCTCAGGAGGTCAAAAACGCTCAAAAAATGACCTCTCTGCCCCTATTTTGACACATAGGAAGCAGTCTTGGGAGATTGAAGTTTTGGAGGGGAAAATGGGCACCAAATTCAGACATTATACTTGGGTTGGAAAGTAGGCAGGTAGGGCTTTCCAACAAGCACACTTGGGCTCAATTTGGACTTCAGGAAGTGCCTCAAACTCGACCTCAAAGTGGCGCGATGCACAGAGAAATTAGCGCGGTGCACAAAGGATTTTTGCTTAGTTTTTCACCTTCCAGCTCAGAAATTTGGCCAGTTTGACTAGTTTTGCTTTGTGATGTAATTTTTGATCTATCTTGATGTAATTGGATGAACATGATGTAACTTTGGCACTTATTTACTTGTTCTAGAGGATTCATTCACTAAAAAGTGAAAATTTAATGAATGAATCAGTTTCCTACCTTATAGAGGCAAGTTGTTTTGACTGCCTAGATTTTAGTGCATTGTTTAGAATTGGTTGAAACAGCTCCTAGAATGATGAGCTCGACCCCTAGAGGCAATGGAATGGGTTGGGCTAGTCTATATCATGTAATTCCTAAGTCATTTTCAGGGTTGGACACTTGGGATTGCTTTGGCATATCATTGTACATTCTATCTCTGCATCTTTGGCTAAGGAAAGACCAGGGTTTTGCAGCACTGTTTGGGATCCATGTGGCTTTATGTTTTGATGGTGTTCTTCTCTAAGTAATTGTAAGTTAATTAGTGTTATGTGTATCATTTTCCTCTCTTTTCTTCTGAATTTTAACAAATGAGTGATTAAGGTGGAATCCATTAACTGTTATGCTCTGCCTTTGAATTTGTTTAAATTTCCATGTTTTCATCTGTTTAAGGAGAATTCTTGAGACTCTCCTACTCTCCTTAACTCCTCACCAGTACGATCTATTCATTCACTCAATTTAAAGTATCAAAATGATTGCCTTCCTTGCCCCAATCAGAACTCTGCATAAACTGTGCCTCATCCCCAGACCCAAATTTGCCTTTCCCTTTTTCCAACAAAAACCCCCAAAAAAACTCAAATCAAACCCTTGTACTTTATACCTAGCCTAAAATTATCTTTTATTTCAGTCATCTCAAGCCCCATTGATTATCTTTCGCTGAGATTGACCCGGAGAGAGCCCTCTCCTGTCCTCGTAGGGCTAGCTACGAGGCTGAACGTGGCTTGATTTGGACCTAGAACCTTGTCTTTTCAGCCTGAGACAAATCTAGGCTCTAACAAGACATATTAACTCTTCTAATGTGAAGACAACAATTCTCAAAGGGTCAACCATTATCAATTAGCTTCACAAGGACTTCTACTTGTTGTGGTTGGTTAAAGCCCTTTTTACAAAAAATCCATGATATAGTAGAATTACCAATTTTAGAATGTCTCATACAAGGTTTATAAGTGTCCAAGCTCATATGTCACAGTATGGAATAAATCCAGAGCATGGATGTCTCCAACAACAACAGCAACAGAAGTTGAACCTTCTACAAGTGAGCCTGCACAGGAATCACAAGTCATCCAGTGAAAAATAACCAGCTGGCTTCTTTTTATGAAATATTAAAACATTGTATTTTGGAATGGTTACACAATTTTGTTGTTAGTTTTATAAAGATATATGTCCTCAGAAGGACAAAGTAGGGCTAAAGTAGTTTGGTATTTTTGTGAGTGTTAATAGTTTTTATAATTGTCACCATTGTAATGTAACTACAAAAGAATATTGAGAGAACCATTTGGGGTTTCATATTTTGATTTCAGAAGGCAAGAATTTCGGGTATAATGTTTCTATCATTTCTTCGAGAATTAATAAAGATTTTCAAGGTGATTCCAAATTGTCTTTTGAATCTGATATGTATTTTTGTTCTTTTTAAATCATTTATCATCTTTCTTCATTGGAAAGGAGTAATGAATTTGTTGGTTGCTTTTATCATACATATTTACTTAAATTACAGTACCTGTAATTTTTAATTAAAATCCTTAATATGCACTCCTCTTTTCTGCAAGTTCATTTCTAAGTCTTTCACATTTTCTTATAAAGTTTGATGAAAAAGATTTTGCAATAAGTAGCCTTTCGTTTTGGACCTTTTATCATTTCTTTCTACCACTCTGTTATAACTTCGAATCATATTCATTGTCAGTGAGACCATCTTGAAAATAGTTTTACCCAAGACAGTTTCTTAACATTACTTATACAACAGTATTCTGAAATTTCATAATGGGACAACAAATAAAATCTATTATCTTTTTGTATGGATGTCCTAGGCACTCACCTCTACTCAACCAGGGGTTGTCTCTAGGGTTACAATAGAAAAATTTGTGATTTATTTCCCATATATGATTTATGTTGATTGTACCGTTGGAAATAATACTGAGAGGGGGGGGTGAATCAGTATTATCATATCAATAAAACTTTTTCAATACTCAGAAACATATACGCTACTTCAGTTAAGTAAACCAGCGTGTACACGCTACTGTGTCTAAAGCAACCAGCGTATAACCAGAAATCTTATGATTCAGTTAGTTTATCTTCAGTAAATGCATCAGGACATTATTAACCATATTAAAGGTAAACAGGTGCAATATAACAGAACAGATCATCACACAAAAGCCACACACATGAACACCATGATATAAGGTGGAAACCCGATGTGGGTGAAAACCACCTGCTGCAAGTCATCTCTATCTTTCTTTAATAAGAAACTTCAGTTTACAATATTTTGTACTGGTGCAGCCTTATACCAGTATGCAGGCTACAACCTGCAGAAGGCTACAACCTTCTCTCGTTTTCCAAACTCTCTTGGAAGGGAGCTCCAACCCCCTTTGCTCTTGTACTAGCTAAGATACTAGTACGTAGGTGTAGCCCTACAATCTTCTTTCCTTCAGGTACCACTTTTCATCAATTTTCAGACTGGATACTCCTGAAGCACAACATTACAATATGAAGACCATGATTCATTCACAAATCATTGAAGCACAAAACAACCAATACTAGCATCATCAATCTTTGAATCACTGAAACACTGAAACCCTGTCAACACCCAGTCACAGAACACAGAGAAGACTACAGAACCTCTGCAATAACAATCAGACCCAACTGCAACCCCAAAAATTAAGCTTCAAAAGATATACGCTACTTCAATGAAACCAACCCGCGTATACACGCGCTTTTACCAAAGACAACCTGCGTACAGATCTAAAAATAATTTCTCATAACTTGCAGCTGTACCAGACATCAGTCATACCCAGAACATAAAATTGCGTCAGTATGCAGATCTAAAAATATGCGTAAACAACCATATACCGATAGTTTATTTCAAACCGTTTGATCCCGATCTCTCCTTAGATCTAGTCTTCCATCAATTGATGTGATCTCTCTTTAGCTTAGATCAAGCAACCCAGAACCTGCATACTAGATCTCGTTGTTTATCAGATATTCAAGGCTTTTTCAGTACACTTGCCTAATGATCTTCTTCTCCTTATATAGCCTTAGGCCCTTCTCAATACCATGGTCCAAAACCATAGTAATACAATACCATCAACTTCAAAACTCGGGATCAACACGACTGTCGAGATACCTTGGTCCAAAAACATGGGCTCAAGTACCGAGGACTAACTACCACGGACCAAAGGGAAGCTTCTCGACATGTACACTCTTTTCTGTTCATGAAACGGCGTGTATACGCGACTTTGTATATAGCGAGCCTGCGTATCCGCGACTTAGTATATAGCGTACCTGCGTGTATACGCACCTTGGGCTTAATGAACCTGCGTATATGAAATTTCTCTTCATTCTTGTAGTCTAGACTGAGATCTGTCATCAAAGAGAGTTGCCATCAAGGACAACACCTGTACCTTAGCGCCACACCTATGCCAAAATGCCAACAATCTCCCCCTTTGGACTTGATGGCAACCCCAAGATCCTTAGAATCATTCTCCCCCTTTGTCATCAAGGGCAAAGGGTTGTGCTCCCCCTGAGAACATGCTGATATCTCTGCTCTGCTGTGCTGAACATGGTCCCCCTGACTGTAGGCAAGATTTTCAAAAGATGTTCTTCAAAAAGAACAAGACTTATACATCATAAAGGACCTTCCTATCACCAAAAGACTCAATACATACATCCATACTCCCAACCAAGAGGGGATACATCAGAAATTTATAGATAAAGACCAATTACATTACATCATTCATCCCAGGCATAGTTGGGAAACCAACATAGGCCGTTACATGACCTTGACATTATAAAAGAGATATCAGAAAAGAGATACATGACATAGAGACGAAAAATCTAGACCAAGACTTATGAAAGTCACCAGCAGCATCTGATAATCATCTTTTTCGATCAGCAACCAAGATTTCCTTTTGTGCTCCTTCTCCTGAAACCAACAACAGTTGTGAACTAGAACCAAAAGCATCTAAATGCCAACAATGCTTTATTAGACTTTAAGCTGCTCCCCCTGAAACTGTGCTTGTTGCTCCCCCTGAAACTGTGCCTGAAGGACTCTGTCATACCCATCTCAGACCTTCTCCAACCAGAATCTGCCCTTGCTGATCAGAACTCCATATACGCGACTTAACCTATATAAATCAGCGTATGTACGCGGATATCCCTTACACAACTCGCGTATACCAACTTTTCTTTAGAACAGACAAGCTTCAACAGCAGGATGAAGTATCAACTACTCCCAACTTTTGTTTGAGATATTCAAAAGTGTTGGAAATAAAACTGAGAGGGGGTTGGGGTGAATCAGTATTATTAGATCAGTAAAATCTTTTCAATTTCATACTTAGAAACATATACGCTACTTCAGTTAAGTGAACCCGCGTGTACACGCTACTGTGTCTAAAGCAACTAGCGTATATCCAAAGATCTTATGATTTAGTTAGCTTATCTTCAGCAAATGCATGAGAACATTATTAGCCATATTAACAGTAAACAAGTGCAGTATAATAGAACAGATCATCACACAAAAGCCACACACATGAACACCATGATATAAGGTGGAAACCCAATGTGGGTGAAAACCACCTGCTGCAATTTGTTTCTATCTTCCTTTAATAAGAAACTTCTTTCACAATGTACTAGTGCATTCCTTTACCAGCACGCAGGCTACAACCTGCAGAGGGCTACAACCCTCATAGCTCTTGTACTAGCCGATCCATTTACTAGTACGTAGGTGCCAACCCTACAGAAGGCTACAACCTTCACTCGTTTTCCAGCTGCTCCTGGAAGGGAGCTACAACCCCCTGGCTCTTATACTGGCTGATATGTTTACCAGTACGTAGGTGCCGGCCTACGTTCTTCCCGGGACCACGTTTCATACATTTTCATACTGGATCCACGAAACTATCACCATTGTAGTACAACCTGCATCATCAATCTCTGAATCACCCAATACTGAATCACTGAAGCCCTGTCAACAACAACCAGACAACATAACAACAACCAGATCCAACTCCATCTTCAAATATCATACTTCACATTGTATACGCTACTTGGATGAACCCAAACTGCGTGTATACACTCTTTTACCAAAACCAACCTGCGTACAGATCTGCAAATTCAAGCTTAAAACTCTGCAGCTATATCAAACATCAAAACATACCCAGATCATAATAATAAACATGCGTCAGTAGATCTAGTCTATCCACAGTCAAACCATACGAAGATAATCATTCCAAGCCTTGAAATCTCGCTCGATCATTCATCATCCTCCACATGAGTGAAAACTTGGTTCAGATCACCAACCCATAACCGGCACTTGGATCTCACACTTCCTCAAATCTTCATCACACACACACACTCCCACCTTTCTTTGGCCTAATGATCTTTCTCCTTATATAGCTTTAGGCCCTTCACAATACCACGGTCCAAAACCATAGTAACCCAATACCATCAACTCAATACTAGGGATCAACACGTCTGTCGAGACTCCATGGTCCAAAACCATAGGCACAAATTCCAAGGACTAACTACCACGGACCAAAAGTAAGCTTTCCGACATGTACGCTCTTTTCTGTTTATGAAACTGCATGTATACCCTACTTGGTATATAGCGAACCTGCATACACGCGACTTGGTATATAGTGAACCAATGTGTATACGTGACTTTGGCTCAATGAACCTGTGTGTATGAACTTTCTTGGCCTGCTGTACTAAGATCTGTCCTCTGATTAAGTTGCCATCACCTGTACCTGTCTTTGAGTGAGTTGCCATCAAGGACAACACTTGAATCATAATGCCAACAATCTCCTCCTTTGGACTTGATGGCAACCACACCAAGTCACTCTCCCCCTTTGACATCAAGGGCAAAGGGCGGGCCAAGATATTCTCTTCTTTGGTATACCTTCTGCTGTCCATACTCCCCCTGAGTACCTGCTGAAATCTCCAAATGTGCTCCCCCTTTGTGTATGCCAAAGTGTACCAAACTATCCATCCTGCTCTTGCTGAATTGTGTTGTTCATGCTCCCCTTGACTTTAGGCAAGATCTGCAAAAAATGTTCTTCAAGAAGAACAAAGACTTATACATCATAGAAGACCTTCCTATCACCAAAAGACTCAATACATACATTCATCACCCAACCTAGTGGGGATATACCAATATTGACTCATCCACCTAACCATGTGGAGATACATTAAGAGTTTACTCATGATAATACATGAACATTACATCATTCATCCCAGGCATAGTGGGGAAACCAACATAGGCCGTTACATGACCTTGACATCATAAAAGAGATATCACAAAAGAGATACATGACATAGTGATGAAATATCTAGACCAAGACTTATGAAAGCCACCAGCAGCATCATGATCTCTACCATAAGCATCAGCCTGCAATACCATTCCTTTGATCAAATAGCAAGATGTATCATTTAGCTTCATAGACTTTATCAACAACTTCTAACCATAATGCCAACAATGCATTATTTGAAGTATATGCTCCCCCTGAGCCTATGCCATAAGTATCAAGACATTTCCAGACATCCTCAACAGACTGTAACTGTTAACCAATAGAGCATATACTGGACTGGATCATATCAGACCCCTTTTCTGAGTCTGTCCCCACTGCTTTTTCACAAAATGACATATACGCGACTTTGCAGTGTGAAACTCGCGTATATACGCGACTTTCCTTCGTGAAACTTGCGTATGAGAATTAGAACACTGAAGTTTTACACCTTCAGCTCCCCCTGAGTCTGTTATGTCTGTGCTGTGCTGAGTACCTTGTGCTGTGCCATATTTTTCTGACTGAACTTCCTTCTTCTTCCATATCTTCAAGCATGTTGATGATTTCTTCTTATCATGAGATTTGTTCCTGCAATCTCTTGCTTTATGTCCAAACTTGTTACATGCATAGCATCTTACATGTTTCATATTCCTCTTATAGCAATCAGCAGCTTTGTGGCCAAACATATTGCAAGAAAAGCAATATCCATTAAAGTACCTTGAATGTGATGATCTTTCTGCATGATGGTCTTGAAACCTTCTTCTTCTACATATGGCTGCAACATGTCCAAGATTATGACATACATGGCATTCAACATTATTCATGGGAGGAGTAAAAGATTTTCTTTGAGGAGTCTCTTTCCTTGACTGTTGATGGGGTTGTCCTTTCATCTCCTTGTTGAGCCTTTCAGATTTAGAGTTTCTTGTCTCACCAGATTCACCTTCAATAGACTCATGAAAACCAAGACCAGTTTTGATAGCAGGGGACCTTTGACTACTAAGAATATCATCCAAGATCTTAGTACTATCTTGAAATCGTAATAGTTTATCTTTTTCTTCTAATTTACTTTTCAAGATATTTACCTCAACTTGATGTTGTTCTTCTTTTTCTAGACATTGCTTCTTCAAGGTCTCTTCAGCTTTCCTTCCTTCATCCAGCTGATGCCTTAGTTTGAGGATCTCGTTTTCTTGCTCTTTATTCAGTGCTAGCAGCATTTGTCGAATTCTGGAGGCACATTCCAACAGATCTTCTAATCTGATGATTTCTTCTTTGAGGGCATTCTCCTTTTTGCTAGGTAGATCTTGCTGATCTATGGTTTGATCTGATGCTTCATTTGTTTGTCCATCTTCATTCTGAGGTGATTCAGGATATGAATTCTTGCTTCCACTCAACGGCAGGTTGTCATTGTTCCTTTGAGCCATCTTCTTCTTCTGACGTGCTTTCTTCCCCATTGTTCTACGAATCTCCTTCAAGCGATCAAGCTTCTCTGAAGGACCTGCTCTGATACCAATTGTTGGAAATAAAACTGAGAGGGATGGGGGGTGAATCAGTATTATCAGATCAGTAAAATCTTTTCAATTTCATACTCAGAAACATATACGCTACTTCAGTTAAGTGAACCTGCGTGTACACGCTACTGTGTCTAAAGCAACTAGCGTATATCCAAAGATCTTATGATTTAGTTAGCTTATCTTCAGCAAATGCATCAGAACATTATTAACCATATTAACAGTAAACAGGTGCAGTATAACAGAACAGATCATCACACAAAAGCCACACACATGAACACCATGATATAAGGTGGAAACCCAATGTGGGTGAAAACCACCTGCTGCAATTTGTTTCTATCTTCCTTTAATAAGAAACTTCTTTTACAATGTACTGGTGCAGTCCTTTACCAGCATGCAGGCTACAACCTGCAGAGGGCTACAACCCTCATAGCTCTTGTACTAGCCGATCCATTTACTAGTACGTAGGTGCCAACCCTACAGAAGGCTACAACCTTCACTCGTTTTCCAGCTGCTCCTGGAAGGGAGCTACAACCCCCTGGCTCTTATAATGGCTGATATGTTTACCAGTACGTAGGTGTCGGCCTACGTTCTTCCCGGGACCACGTTTCATACATTTTCATACTGGATCCACGAAACTATCATCATTGTAGTACAACCTGCATCATCAATCTCTGAATCACCCAATACTGAATCATTGAAGCCCTGTTAACAACAACCAGACAACATAACAACAACCATATCCAACTCCATCTTCAAATATCATACTTCACATTGTATACGCTACTTGGATGAACCCAAACTGTGTGTATACGCTCTTTTACCAAAACCAACCTGCGTACAGATCTGCAAATTCAAGCTTAAAACTCCGCAGCTATATCAGACATCAAAACATACCCAGATCATAATAATAAACATGCGTCAGTAGATCTAGTCTATCCACAGTCAAACCATATGAAGATAATCATTCCAAGCCTTGAAATCTCGCTCCATCATTCATCATCCTCCACACGAGTGAAAACTTGGTTCAGATCACCAACCCATAACCAGCACTTGGATCTCACACTTCCTCAGATCTTCATCACACACACACACTCCCACCTTTCTTTGGCCTAATGATCTTTCTCCTTATATAGCTTTAGGCCCTTCACAATACCACGGTCCAAAACCATAGTAACCCAATACCATCAACTCAATACTAGGGATCAACACGTCTGTTGAGACTCCATGGTCCAAAACCATAGGCACAAATTCCAAGGACTAACTACCACGGACCAAAAGTAAGCTTTCCGACATGTACGCTCTTTTCCGTTTATGAAACTGCGTGTATACCCTACTTGGTATATAGCGAACCTGCGTACACGCGACTTGGTATATAGTGAACCAGCGTGTATACGCGACTTGGGCTTAATGAACCTGCGTGTATGAACTTTCTTGGCCTGTTGTACTAAGATCTGTCCTCTGATTAAGTTGCCATCACCTATACCTGTCTTTGAGTGAGTTGCCATCAAGGACAACACTTTAATCATAATGCCAACAAAAAGTCTCCCTGGGCAGAGGTTTTGTGAGAATATCAACAACTTGTTCTTTAGAAGAAACATACTCCAACTTGACCTTTTGTTCAAGCACTTGTTCCCGGAGGAAGTGATACTTGATCGGTATGTGCTTGGTCTTTGAATGCATGACTGGATTCTTTGAAATGCTGATTGCACTTGTATTATCACATAAGATAGCGACTGGTGGAGTGCAAGTGATTTGAAAATCCTGCAAGGTCTGCATCATCCAAAGAAGTTGTGTGCAACAAGATGCCGCAGCCACATATTCTACTTCAGCTGTAGATAAAGCAATCGAACTCTGTTTCTTGCTGAACCAAGATACTAATCTGGAACCCATGAAGAAAGCACCACCACTTGTGCTTTTCCTATCATCCACACTTCCGGCCCAATCTGCATCTGTGTAAACATGAAGAGTGAGATCTGTATCTCTAGGATACCATAAGCCATAGTTTTGAGTCCCTTGAAGATACTTGAAGATTCTTTTGACTACCTGAAGATGAGTTTCCTTTGGGTTGGCTTGAAATCGTCCAACAATTCCTACTGCATGCATAATATCTAGTTGGGTACCTGTCAAATAAAGCAAACTCCCAATCATGGATCTATAAGTTGGTTGGTGAACTGCTGCTGATTCATCATTTGCACTGAGGCTGCATCCTGTAACCATTGGGGTACAAACTGGCTTTGAATCTTCCATGCCATACTTCTTCAAGATCTGCTTGAGGTACTTGGTTTGAGACAAGAAAATACCTCCTTCATTTTGTTGGATTTGCAATCCAAGAAAGTATGTCAATTCTCCAAGTAATGACATTTCAAATTCTTTCTGCATAACCAAGGCAAAGTTTTGACTCATAGCCTCTTCATTGCTGCCAAAGATAATATCATCTACATACACAAAAAGTATTAGCAATTTGTTATTTTCAACTTTCATATAGAGATTGCTATCTGCTGATCCTTTTGAAAAACCTTGTTGGTGAAGATATCTGTCCAAACGATAGTACCAAGCCCTTGGAGCTTGTTTGAGACCATAGAGAACCTTTTTCAATCTGCATACAAGGTTTGGATCATTCCCAAGAATGAAACCATCTGGCTGCTCAATATATACTTCTTCTTCTAACTCTCCATTCAGAAAGGCTGATTTCACGTCCATTTGAAATACCTTGAAGTTTTGAAAGCTTGAGAGAGCAAGGAACATTTGGATGGCCTCAAGTCTTGCAACAGGAGCAAAGGTCTCTTCAAAATCTATTCCTTCTTGCTGTGCATACCCTTTACAAACAAGTCTGGCCTTGTTTCTAATTACTTCTCCATTTTCATCCAATTTATTTTTGAAGACCCATTTTGTCCCTATGACATTCTTATCTTTTGGTCTAGGAACCAATTCCCAAGTGTTATTCTTTTCGATCTGCTCAAGTTCTTCATCCATTGCTTTGACCCAACATTCATCTTTGCATGCCTCTTTCACATTTTGTGGTTCAGTGGAAGAGAGTAATGCCAAATAGCTTGAAGCTTCTGCAATTGTTCTTCTCGTTTGTACTCCTGCTTCTTTCTACCCCACAATCTGAGATTCTGGATGATTCTTCTGAACATATCTGGATGGAGTCTTCTCTTCTATTCTTGTCTGCTCCTCTGGTTCTTCTTTAGGTTCTTCTTCTTCTTGAGGTTCTTCTTCATCATTCTGTCTTTGAGGGTAGCCTTCTTCTTCTTCGATGTCTTCATGATGAACTTGCCTAGGAATGTATCCCTTCTCATCAACCACAACATCAATACTGTCAACAATTCTGCCAAGTCTTTTATTGTAGCACTTGTATGCTTTGCTATGTGGAGAATAACCAAGAAGAATGCCTTCATCTGCTCTTGGTTCAAGTTTGCCAAGTTGCTCATCAGTATTCTTAATATAACATTTGCTCCCAAAGATTTTGAAGTGCTTCACCGAAGGAGTCTTACCACACCAGAGCTCATGAGGAGTTTGAGTGTTGTTTACTCGGACATTTGTTTTGTTGAGAATAATAACCGCAACATGTGCAGCTTCACCCCAGAAAGTTGCAGGAGTACCTGACTCATCAAGCATAGCACGAGCCATTTTTTGGATTGTTCTGTTCATTCTTTCCACAACTCCATTTTGCTGAGGAGTTCTAGCTGTAGAGAATTCTCTTCTTATCCCATGTTCTTCACAGAAATTGAAAAATTCATTCGAGGTAAACTCCCCACCTCTGTCAGATCTGAGGCACTTAATTTTGTGTCCTGATTCATTTTTAGCCAAGGCTTTGAAGGATTTGAATTTTTCGAATGCTTCATCTTTGTGCTTCATAAGTCCTAACCAGACAGACCTGGAGAAATCGTCAATGAATAATATCAAATATTCTTCTCCTCGAGGTGTTCTTTTTCTGAATGGAACACATGTATCTGTATGTACTAGCTCAACAGGCATGCTAGCTGATCCTTCCTTCTCAGGAAAATTAGTTCTGGTTTGCTTTCCAAACTGACATGATTTGCATATGGTGTTGTCTGGAATTTTGATATCTGGAAGGTCACGAACTGCCTGATATTTGCATGCTTTCCTTATTTGTGGAAAGCTTAGATGCCCCAACCTCCGATGCCATAGACAGTGTTCATCATTCTTGCTCAAATAACATTGTTGTTGTCTTTCTTCAAATATGTATAGATTATTTGGAGTCCTTCTTCCTTTGATCACTGTTTCACCTGTATCAAGATCACGAACACAACATCCATTTGATCTAAATATTACCTCTGTTCCTTGATCGCACATCTGACTGACACTCAGAAGATTATGCTTCAATCCATCAACATACAAAACATTTCCAGCTTTGACCTTCTCTTTCAACGGAGCAACGCCTTTTCCTTTTATGGCTGCAGAGATATAGTTTCCAAAAGAAACTTTCTTTCCCTTTTCTAATGCGGTATATGATTCAAGTTTTTCTTTGTCCCCTTTCATATGCTTCGAACATCCGTTGTCAATGTACCATAGACTTTCTTGACCTTCTGCATAAAAGGTTATCCCACATCTTTCTGGTTGAGGTTCCTTTATTCTCCATGTTCTGATATTTGAGGTTTGTTCCTTCTGAGTTGTCTTCCAGAACCTGCTCCTGCATTCAGAGTCTTCATGACCAAAGTTATTACAAATAGAGCATTCAACTTCATTTTCAAGAACCGAAAAGTTTTTATAAGTCCTTTTCATGGTTCCAGTCATACTTCTTTGCTTTTGAGCTTCTCTAGTCATGATTGTCTTGTAGGCAACACATTGAGCTGCTTTGTGACCGAAGTTATGGCAAGAAAAACATTGGCCATTAAAGAAATTTTTGCGATAATCAGATCTATCATCCAACCGATTGTATCTTCTATTGACATCCATTCTTGGGCCAAATTGGGAAGATTTTACCTGTGGCTGATTGTAGCTTCTGTTTGTCCTTAAGGCAGCTTGTCCCCGAATTCCTTGATAGTCTTTATTTGTTCTTGAGGTAAACTGTCCCTGATTCACCTGATGACTTTTATTTGGTCTTTGCTCGCTCCTCCTTGCTGCATCAAGATAACTTTTAGAGGTAGAAGCTTGAGATGTTTCTCCATTATATCCCAGACCTGTCTTGATCAGAGGAGAATGCTGCACATTGATAATCTCATCCAAGGTTTCAGATCCTTTAACAAATTTAAGATTAATCGCTTTTGTTTTCTCAATCTCCTTTTTAAGACAAACAATCTCACATTCCAATTTTTCAAGATGTTTTTCCTTTTCTGCCAGTTGACATTGTAGAGAATCAATAATAGCACTTTTCTCTTCTAAGCAAACTTTGAGATTATTCATTTCTTCACAAAAGCCTTCTACATCTATAGCATCCATGTAGTCATCATCTTTAAAAGCCATTAAAAGTTTATATCTATAACCCTGTTCATCTTTGTCACTATTTGAAAGACCATCACTATCTTCATGAGTGTAATAGCTTTTCTTCTTTTCATTCTGTTTCTTGTTCCATTTAACAGGTTCCTTTCCCTTGTCATTCTTATCTTTGTGAGGACATTTGGCAGCATAATGACCTACTCTTCCACAAGCAAAGCATTTAAAAGGTAACTTACCTCTGAACCTTCCAGAACCCCTTTGAAGATTTCTGACAAAATTTGATTCTTCTTCTTCATCTTCTGGCACGTGACTTGCTTCATAATAATCTTCTTTGCCTGAAGCCTTGAAAGCAGCCTCTCTTCTCTCTGATGGACCTCCTTTTCTCATTTCATAAGTAGTTAGAATTCCGTGAAGCTGAGACATAGTAAGAATTCGTAGATTTTCTTTTTCTTCTATTGCAGACACTTTAGATTCAAATTTGGGGGACAATTATCTTAGAACCTTTTCAACCACAATAGCCTCTTTTATTTCTTCACCCAAGTTTTTCATGCAATTAACAATCTCATCTACCCTAAGGAAATAGTTAGCCACACTTTCATCATTATACATTCTGAGAGTCTCATACTTAATCCTGAGAGTTTGAAGTTTAGCACGCTTTACCTGTTCGTCTCCTTCATAGCTCGTGACAATTTTGTCCCATATTTCCTTTGCGGATTTATAGTGCATTACCTTCATGAATTCCGATTGGGATATACATCCTAATAAAGTACTGACTGCTTTCGCATTTGTTTCATACTTCTTTTTCTCGGCTGCATCTGTAGGAGTAGCTGAAGGAAAAGTGTAGCCTGTCTCTACGATGTCCCAAACTTCTGTACCAAGAGATTGAAATAGGCAGTAACTCTTACCTTCCAATAATCGAAGTTTGTCCCATCAAAAACCGGTGGCCTGATTGATGCTTCTCTCTCGTAGTTGCTCATGATGAATGATCTACCTTCAAGCGATCAAGCTTCTCTGAAGGACCTGCTCTGATACCAATTGTTGGAAATAATACTGAGAGGGGGAGTGAATCAGTATTATCAGATCAATAAAACTTTTTCAATACTCAGAAACATATACGCTACTTCAGTTAAGTAAACCAGCGTGTACACGCTACTGTGTCTAAACCAACCAGCGTATAACCAGAAATCTTATGATTCAGTTAGTTTATCTTCAGTAAATGCATCAGGACATTATTAACCATATTAAAGGTAAACAGGTGCAGTATAACAGAACAGATCATCACACAAAAGCCACACACATGAACACCATGATATAAGGTGGAAACGCAATGTGGGTGAAAACCACCTGCTGCAAGTCGTCTCTATCTTTCTTTAATAAGAAACTTCAGTTTACAATCTTTTGTACTGGTGCAGCCTTATACTAGTACGCAGGCTACAACCTGCAGAAGGCTACAACCTTCTCTCGTTTTCCAAACTCTCTTGGAAGGGAGCTCCAACCCCCTTTGCTCTTGTACTAGCTAAGATACTAGTACGTAGGTGCAGCCCTACAATCTTCTTTCCTTCAGGTACCACTTTTCATCAATTTTCAGACTGGATACTCCTGAAGCACAACATTACAATCTGAAGACCACGATTCATTCACAAATCATTTAAGCACAAAACAACCAATACTAGCATCATCAATCTTTGAATCACTGAAACACTGAAACCCTGTCAACACCCAGTCACAGAACACAGAGCAGACTACAGAACCTCTGCAATAACAGTCAGACCCAACTGCAACCCCAAAAATTAAGCTTCAAAAGATATACGCTACTTCAATGAAACCAACCCGCGTATACACGCGCTTTTACCAAAGACAACCTGCGTACAGATCTAAAAATAATTTCTCATAACTTGCATCTGTACCAGACATCAGTCATACCCAGAACATAACATTGCGTCAGTATGCAGATCTAAAAATATGCGTAAACAACCATATACCGATAGTTCATTTCGAACCGTTTGATCCTGATCTCTCCTTAGATCTAGTCTTCCATCAATTGATGTGATCTCTCTTTAGCTTAGATCAAGCAACCCAGAACCTGCATACTAGATCTCGTTGTTTATCAGATATTCAAGGCTTTTTCAGTACACTTGCCTAATGATCTTCTTCTCCTTATATAGCCTTAGGCCCTTCTCAATACCACAGTCCAAAACCATAGTAATACAATACCATCAACTTCAAAACTCGGGATCAACACGACTGTCGAGATACCTTGGTCCAAAAACATGGGCTCAAGTACCGAGGACTAACTACCACGGACCAAAGGGAAGCTTCTCGACATGTACGCTCTTTTCTGTTCATGAAATGGCGTGTATACGCGACTTTGTATATAGCGAGCCTGCGTATCCGCGACTTAGTATATAGCGTACCTGCGTGTATACACACCTTGGGCTTAATGAACCTGCGTATATGAAATTTCTCTTCATTCTTGTAGTCTGGACTGGGATCTGTCATCAAAGAGAGTTGCCATCAAGGACAACACCTGTACCTTAGCGCCACACCTATGCCAAAATGCCAACATATACGTGTATGGTTTAGATTTATTCTTGTACACACCGACCCACTCTCTGAAAAGAATAAAAAAATCCTTTCATTGATTGTGATCATGTGTACGACATTAGATCTAGGAGTGAGGAGCATGGTATTTGAATGGAAGTGTGATCTCCAAACTTTCCTTCAATATTTATGGTCTTTAGCAACCCACGAGTGATCAATTGTATGTTTTGCTTCCTATTATATAGATGTATTACATGTACATGTATGGAATCCTTATATTTCACCCACATTGCACCCATATTTTGACATATCAGAGGGCTAGATCTATGGAGCAATAGTTCCTTTCTTATTGAGAATTTCTTAAGACAAAAAAACTAGTGATTCCATGGGGGTGTCTATCACTTGTGATTTTCTTTCTCTTTTCTTAGTTTTGAATTTTGATTTATGCTTATTGTTGAGTTTTCATTTATCATATTTGATCTTTTTTGGATCTATTATAGGATGAATTTTCTTGCATTTAATTATATCTAAATCTATTTTAAATTTTATTTTAAAAAAAGGAGGAACAAACAGGTCACATGTTTAAATCAAATAATATGATTCTATATACAGAACTTTATTGAAAAAAATAAAAATATGAGTTCCTCTAAAAATTTTATCCAAAAAAAATGTCTAAAATGATGCTCAGATGAGGAAGATATCGTTGATTGTAAAACAACTTATTTTCTGATTTTTTGTGATAGTCATGTCAATTTATTTTTCCATATATTTTCATAGCGACCTTTGTTTTATATCACACCAACACCACTAGATTAGGAATTTTCCCATCTTTCTTTTGACATATAATATCATGCTTTTTTATATGTATTTAGTAAGAAATTTTCTTTGAATATTTCTGCTCTAATTTTTTTATTTTATTTTATGTTATGTTATTTTTATTTTTTAGTTTTCTATATATTTTTTTTCTCTATTGAGATTTGTTCATAGAGCTTTATATCTATTATCCTCTTCCTATTAAGGATTATATATGTACCATACATGGTCAAATTGGTCTTTGATTTGTGAGGTCTTGTCCCTTGTTTGTGATTTTTCTTTGTTGTTCAAAGTTGTACTCTTGATTTAATTGTTTTTTGTGGTGATTGACATTTGTGTTTCTTTTATGACATTGTGAACTTGATATGAGTGGTTTGGGGAGTAGAAGTGATTGACATGTGTTTTTATATCATGAAGAAATAAATTTTTTCTAGCCTCTCTAGTCTCGTTTCCTTGCCTAGGGTTTGGTATGTTTCCCTTGTAGGTCATTGTAGGTGTATACTTTCTTACTATCTACATTGAACTGCAAATCTAAAAATTAGTTTGTATTTTAACTTGTTGTTTATCCATGTGTGATGAACCATTTTTTATGATTTTGTTGATGACACTGGATATCACCAAAATACAAGGGGATCTCCCCGATATGAGGTCCCAATTAGACCTCCAACCATTTAGTGTAGGAGTCCCATCTGGAATAGAGACAAGTTTTTTGTTTAATTAAATATGAGCCCTGGCTTTAGAAGCTAGCATGAGAGAGAAGTTCACATTTTCTTTTCAATGAGAAGGCGAGTGTGCCTTGTGAATGTTCAATTGCAATTGTATCAAGTTTATTTCACTGTAGAGGGGAAATAAAGTGAGCCTCTAAGAGAGAAGTAATAATACTACCCTGATGGAGACACACACGAATGAGAAAGACTCATCTAACATCAAGAGAAATAGTTCACATAGAGGAGGTGATCATTACAATCATTACAACACATTTCCAACAAATTAAACACCAAAGTCACTGAAATAGTTCAATTACTCTAGTATATGTGAAAGAAAACATGAATCATGAATATTCAAAGAGTAGTAATAAAACATCCACAACCCATGTATGAAAATATGATGGCCAAAAATCTTCAAGCATTAAGAAAAAATTTGAAGATACATAAGTATAATGAACATCACTAGCTCTAATAGGTGAGCATTAGAGCTACTACTTTCTCCCCAAAATTACTAACTCTATTTCTCTAATTCCTTGTGGGAGAATCTGAGGTTAAAACTTTGTTTTCATAAGTAATGAGGATCATTTTATAAATTGAGGCATGAAATTTCACATCCTCATGACTCTTCACTTTCCAACTCGTAATGACCTTTGGAATTCTCCAACCTTCAGCTTCTAAATGACTTTTGGAATTACATATGACTCTTGGTATTACACGTCTTTTGGACTTATATGGCTCTTTTTTCCATAAATGAATCTTGTAATTCCACTCATTTTCCTTTAGAATGATTACATAATTACATCATAACTTCCACCTCATAATGTGATGGGGCATTACAAGTCACTATCTTTGATGACGGAGACTCATAGTGATGGATGACATGGACTTTCTTCAATAGGTGACATGGCTTCCATTCATGTCTTTGTTCTGAATGAAACTTCTGATAATTGATGCCTTCACCCTGCAAATGGTCTTTGATCTATTGGATACTTCAAGATTCTTCGATCATAAATTTATTCAACATGTTATTTGTTCTACATGATTCATTTCGGCACCTTCCTTGCTTGATATTCTTCATGTCTTCTTTCCATGTTATTCCTAAAATACTTGTAACTGTAATCACTCATGAAAAGGAACCATCACCCTGAAAAATCTCCTATTCTAACATGTTTCATGCAAAAAAATTGTTCATGCCTTAACAGTGTGTCTCAAAGAGCAAGGAGAGCTTCTGGGTGCAAGGGCACACTTTGAAAGGCTAAAGGACTAAAGAGAAGAATATTCAAGGCTTTAGGATACACTCATGTGCTCAAGGGAGGGAATATGACACATGTCCAAAGGATAAAGGAGAAGGTTCTAGGCCTCCGAAGTGCATTATGCACTTAAGGGAGACAAGTAGGGCACATGACACAAAGCTGAAGGATGAAGGGAGGAGCTTCAAGGCTTTGGGGTGGGCTCATGTGCTCAGGAAGGGTAAGTAAGGCACAAGGAACAATGTTAAAGGATGAAGTATGAGGCTTCAGGTCGTCAGAGTGCACTCATACACTAAAAGGTCAAGGACAGCATAGGGTGCATTATTAAGGGGTGAAGGAATAGACTTTAGGGCTTACGAGTGTGCTCATGCACTCAAGGAAGGTACACTTCTTTGAGTCGAAGGCGTGCACTCAAAGGAAGACTTAGCTTTTCAAAGGGAATAGTTCAGAACAAGGAATGAGTAAAAACACTAAGTAGTGTGCCATGTGCTCTTAAAGGGTGAAGGGAACACTTTCGAACAATGAAGGGTTCTGCATCAAGGCTTAAGAGTACACTCATGCTCTTTTTTCCTTAATGGGTTCAGTTTGCAACTGAAATTTTCCTAAGTCTATAAGATCGAACAAGGGGAAAACATAATGTATTTAGACACAAAACCATATGTGACACATACCAACTCATCAACAAAACTCAAACAGGTTTGAAAAATGATAAGTAGACATCAAAATTCCACTTTACAAACATTCCCCTAGTAAAATAAATGAAGTTTGTGCGACTGTGAACAAAATTGTCATTTTACAACAACAACAAAGGTGTTACGACCAAAAATACAATAAATATGTTCTAATCAATGCCACTATCGAAAATAGAAACAAGAAATGTTAAAAATAACATCAAGAAATAAAATCCTAATTTAATTTGTCCTTGAATTAAATTAGGAATTAAATAGTGATTCTAATTCTCATAGCAGCTTGTAGTAGTTAACTAAGTTAATTTGACTTAGTTGACTGAGTTAATTCAAGTTGGGATTCTATCAAGAGTCATTTAGAGTGGTTCCTAAATTTTAGGGGCCTAGTCTGAGTTCGTTTGAGTTGTAATTATTTAATTTAGTTTAACTGAGTAAAATTTAGTTAAACTAGTTCGAACTGACACTATAAGAAAAAAGGTCATTGTTGAGGCTCATGCTTGTGACAGACCTTTAAGGTCCATGACCAATGTTGCATATGGTGATGGTCCTTAAAGAAACATTGTTGTAAGTGTTTATAGTGATGGTAATTTAAGGTTTGTCACCAAATCCATTTTCAATGACACTTTTGGTGAGGGTTGTTAAAGTCCCATCACTAATTCTATCTTTGGTGACACTTTTGGTGAGGGTCTTTAAAGGCCCATCACTACTTCTCTCTTTGGTGACACTTCTAGTGACGATATTTTATTGACCCTCACCAATGCTCTTTCTTCTTACTTTTGGTGACAATAAAAAAATGTGCGTCATCATTGATCATTCCAATGAGTTTTTGACGACACTATGTACCTTTTACTATATTTTTTGTCAAAAGATAACAATTTAAGACCATTTTTCTAGAGTCCTTTTCATTATGTGTCCAAGGCCATAGTCATTAGAGTCAATCAATTTGTTAAGAAGTAATTAGTTTGTATCATTTTCCTCAAGTAATAAGAATATAGTTCTCCTATTAGTCAAGACATGATTCATCTCTATTAGGTTTATTATCTAGCCAATTCCCTTTAGATAAAGTTCCAATAGTGTGTGTAGGAACTATATTATTTAATACATAATTAGGCTTTGGAATACACTAACATTCCTTGGCACCTCACATGCCTTAGAACATCTTTGTACCTAGAACGACTTGCCATGAGTAGGATGCCCAAAGTAATGTTGGCATGCCCTAGCATATAATAGCACTCCTAAGCATGTGTTGGAATGCCCTGTTGTCCCTAGCATGCCCCGTAACACCTTGGTAATATTGCATTGACATACGTTAGTACTTGTCACACATTGGCACTTGGCATGTATTGGAACATATTATTACTATGCCTAGCATTCCCCTTTTGAAAAAGATAAATTCATGACTTATTAACCCTCTTATGTGTTCATTTCCTTGCATTTTAGCTTGGTTATTCCTTTTGTTTCCTTGAAACTCCTTGACGCATATTGGCATACTCTAGCACCCTGCACATTGACCTAGCATATCTTAGCACTTGGCATGTTTTGGCATGCCTTGGCACTATTTGGCACATGTTAGCACACCCCAGAACTACCGAGCACACTCTAGCACTTCTTGACATGCCCTGATATTCCTTAGCATTCCTTACCCGCGCTTAGAATACCTTGTCACTCCCCCCTTGGCATGACAGCTAGCACTCATTAAAACTCCCTGACACGCCCTCATATTCATTAACTTCCTTGCATTTTTACCTAGTGCTCCCTTGTTCTATCCTAGTGCTCCCTAACACTCCTCAGCATAAATTGGAACTCTCTAGCACACCTTAGCACTCTTCAATATGCTCTGCCACTTCATAGCATGCATCACACTCCCTGACACACATTGGCACTTGGCACGTGTTGGAACTTGGCAAGTCTTAGCATGTTTGGTAGGCGTTGAGATGACTTGGTATGCTTTGGAATGGTTTAATATGAAAGTTGTTTGATATCAATTATTGGAAATTAGATGAGAAGCAAAGGAGGAATATTTGGCACATAGAATGCACTATCACTTGGCACTTGGCACCTATTAGCACCTATTGTTGGTATGCCTAGCATGTCCCTCATGGAAAAGGTAAATTAATTACTCATGAACCCTATTATGTGTTCATTTCCTTGTAGTTTAAATTTTTCCTCCTTTTTGTTGTCTTGACAATCCCTGCATGTATTGTGACACCCTTACACATATTGGCATGCCTTAACACTTGGCACATCATAGCTTGTTTGACACGCCTTCATACTATCTGGCACATGTTAGTGTGCCCTAGAATTCCCTAACACACCTTGGCAGTCATGCCCTTATAGTTAGCATTACACTTTTCCATGACTTTGGAACCGTACATTCCCTAGAACACCTTGGAACTCCCTAATTTCCATGGCCTCATAGATAGCCTTACCTTTTTTATGACTTGGGAACCCAACCAATTCATTAGCAAAATAATATTGCACCCAACCCAAAGTCTCCCTTTATCTAAAATTGCTTTGTCCACACCTTATCACAACTGTAAGCTTGCCTCCTGCAAGTCCTATGTTGAACTTCTTCTAAAACACTTACCTTGGGACACCAGAATTCACTGACACTCGGCACACACTCTTATTTGTTCATTTCCAAGCATTTTGACCTAATTCTCCCTTGTGTTCCCATGAGATTCTGTAGCAGTTTAGCATCCATTGACATTGTTTTCCATTTGTTAGCACACCTTTCCATTCCTTGGCATGCCATGACACTCCTTAGCTATCATGGCCTCACAACTACCCTTACTTTTTTAGACTTCGGAACCCAACCAAGTCTTGCCTTGACTACAACAACTTAACCAAGTTATAGCTACTACAACTAGACTATACCATTTTCACCTAAGAACTACCTATAACACATCTTAGGCTACTCATGTCCAATCTCAACTCATCCCAGTTAACAAATTACCAAGTCAAGGCTCACGTCCAACCATGGCTATAAAACAACTAAGCAACATAGTTTACATCTTGACATGCCATAACACCTGGCACATCTAACAATCCATTAACCCTACATGGAATTTTTTAGCATCCCATGCATTTCTTGGCAGGCTTTGCACTCCCTAGCACACTCTAGCAATCCCTGACATGCCTTGGAACTTCCTAGCATATAACATTGTCACTCCGTGTTAAACAATATTTTATCACACCTCCTGCACTTCCCTCTGACATTCCTTGAAGTGCCAAAAACATGACCATTATGCAGTGTAATCATTCATGTATACAGCTCAGATCCCTCCTAAGACATTGATTGGAAAATGCCTTGAGCTTTCCTTGAAGAAATATCTCCAAAACCCTAAATTGAGAATCGTCGCTCTAATAAGGCTTAAAACAATCATTGTCACATGTTTCACTATACTTGACCAGTGATGGCATCACTCTATTCCCTTGCATACCTGCGATGATCCCAAAGAGGTAATTTTTCCAAAGAGAATGAGAAGCTTTGTGATCTAGAAGCTTCCAGAGCGATGAGCTGGAGATTGTTTGGCATAGATGAGGTTGAATCCTCCCAACTTGGCCTCTTGGTCTTATTCCTATGAGCTACTGCCATGAGATGAGGGCCTAATCCTATCTTTGGATATCTCCTAACTCTCTTTCCCGGCCTATAAATTCATCCTTTCCCATTCCCAAATGGTTGGTCTATGTCTATTTGCACCCTTATGCTAAGATTGTTCCTAGAGGCTATTCATTTGAGTTGGAGAAGGAATTCTTGGAAAGTTCTTGGCTTGGACATGGATTACCACTCAAGGAGAGCTTATCAAAACCAAGGCTTTGGTTGTAATCTTCCCTTTATTTTCTAATAATACACAATTGTTGGTTCATCTTCCCAAAGTGCATATGTTCATGTATCATTTAGCTTGACATTCCTTGATTAGTTAAGTATGTTGCTATTGGATTTTCTATTTGTTTTGGCATGCCTTGTTGTCTCTTGATCACCTGTGTAGGCGCATAAGAACTGAGATAATAAGGAACAAACCCGTGATACAAGAGGTTCAAGGTCCTCAAAAAAGGAGATCGGAATAGCATTAAAATGAGGTAGTACATCTCCTTATTTCTTCTTTTCAATTGTAACCTATGAAGATGTCTAGTCGATTGTCATTTTAGTTTCTAGACCCACTCATTCAGCTTGAGGGATTGTTTATGTCACAGAGAGGATTAACCTTGACAACACTCCCTCCTTAGAACACTTGAAACTTATTGACACTCCCTATCAGACACTCTTATGTCTTCATTTCCATGCATTTCAACTAGTTCTCCCTTGTGTTTTTGTGGCACTCCATAACATTCGCTGACACACATTGGCACACCTTGGAACCTGACACATATTGGCATGTTGCCTTGGTACTCTAGCATTCCTTGGCACTACGTAACATATCTTGTCACTCCCTCCTTACCACATCCAGAACTCACTAACACTCCCTGTCACACACTCTTATTCATTCATTTCCATGTATTTGAAACTAATGATCCCTTTTGTTTCCTTGGCACTCCGTAACACTCCCTAGCATGCATTGGCACACCTTAGCACCTGTAACATCTTAGCATGTTTCCCTGGCTTCTAGCATGCCTTAGCACTACCTACCATACCTTGTTACCCCCTCAACACACTTGTATCTCACTGACACTTCCTGTCACATACTCTTATTTTTTTCATTTGCATGCATTAATTTAACACAATGCTCCCTTGTGTTTCCTTGGAACTCACTAACACTTCCTAGCACATGTTGACACACCCTAGCACCTGGCACATCCGTGTTGCATGTCTCCCTAGCAATCTAGAATGAGTTAATGTAGCCTAGCATACCATGTCACTCTCTCCTTAGCACACTTGGAACTTGCTGACACTCCCTGCCAAACACTCTTCTTCATTCATTTCCATGCATTTTGACCTTGTTCTTCCTTATGTCTCCTTGGCACTCCCTAACACTTCTTAGCATGCATTAGCACACCTTGGTGCTTGGCACATCTTAGTATGCTTCCCTAGCACTCTAGCATGCCTTGGCACTGCATAGCATACCTTGTCACTCCCTCCTTATCACACCTGGAACTTGTTGACACTTCATTTCAATGAATTTGAACCTAGTGTTCCCTTTTTCTTCCTTGGCACTTGGCCATAACACTCCCTAGCATGCATTCGCACCACACCCTCACACCTGGCACATCTTAGCATGCCTTAGCAGTTGGCTTGTATCAGCATGCCTAACATGCCTTGGAATTCTCTAGCATGTGTTAGTACTTCCTCACATTCCCTAGCACACCTTGACACTCCCTAATTATCATGCTCTCATAGATAGCTTTACTATTTTTGTGGCTTGGGAACCTAACCAAGTCAATGGCAAAATAGTGTTGTGCCTAAACCAAAGTCTCCCTTTGTTTGAAACTTCTTTGACTAACCCCTTATAATTGTAACCATAGGCTTTCCTCCTACAATTCCTATATTGACCTTCTCCTAACACACTTTGTCCTTGAGACACCTGGAATTCATTGACACTCCTTAGCACACACACTTATTTGTTCATTTCCGTGTATTTTTACCTAGTTCTCCCTTATGATCCCCTAACACTCCTTAACATTCCTCAACATGCATTGCCAATGCTCAACATGTGTTATAATTCCTTTTGATTCCTTGGCATGCCCTGGAACTCCTTAGCTATAATGCCCTCACAACTACCCTTACTTTTTTTCGGACTTGGGAACCTAACTAGGTCTTGCCTCGACTACAACAACTTGACCAAGTTACAGTTACTAAAACTAGATTATGCCATGTTCATCTAAGAACTATATATATCTCATATTAAGCTACTCATGTATAATTTCAAATTATCCAACTTAACAAGTTACAAGTTACCATGTCAAGGTTCACACCCCACTATGGCCATAAGACAACTGAGAAACATAGTTTACATCTTGACAAGCCATAACAACTATCACATCTAACAATCCCTTTCCACTATGTGTCACATGTTAGCACCCCCTAAATTCCTTGGCGTGATTTGGCACTCCCTAGCACTCCCTGACATTCCCTGGCCTCTAGCATGCCTTGGCACTGCATAGCATATAACCTTGTCACTCCCTCCTTAATACACATGAAACTCACTGACACTCCCTATCACACACTCTTATTCTTTCGTTTCCATGCATTTTGAGCTAGTTCCCTCTTTTGTTTCCAAGGCACCCCTAACACTCCATGACACCTGGAACAAATGCCAATTTTCTTATTCTTGGCTATGGTGTTCTTTTTTAATACATGTGACCCTTGACAATGACATGAAATCCTCCAAAATCTTCTTAAAGGACGGGAGCTCCTCTTCATGCATGATGCTAGTGGAATGTGACAAGTTATCCAAAATTCATCCAAATATGTAAATTTTTCCTTGGAAAATGTGAAAGGTACCCTCGATGGAAAAACATGCATAAATATTTGTGAGCAAGTGCCCTAAATATGAGATGTTTTATACTTGTCAATTGTGCCTCTTGTTGATGATGAAACTGACACCCTAGTTTTGCAAGGCTCACAAAGTGTCATTGTGCATCAACTCAAGATTGTTGCCATTGTCCCCTCAACAACGAATTCTCTCAGTTTGGATTAATTATT
This sequence comes from Pinus tabuliformis, assembly GCA_031772625.1. Classification (NCBI taxonomy): domain Eukaryota; kingdom Viridiplantae; phylum Streptophyta; class Pinopsida; order Pinales; family Pinaceae; genus Pinus; species Pinus tabuliformis. Next base: position 125,782,273 of record CM062815.1, read on the forward strand.
GAATCCTAGGGGTGTCCCAAAGCACAAATTTATGAGGTATTTTATGTGACTAGATCACTAGCATTGAAAACCATCTTTACATTGGATGGTTTAGCATCTTGATGATCCATGTCCTATTGACCACAACTTTTGTATTCATTATTTCTTTCCTCATAACACCTCTAGTAGATATTGATGGTGTTCATGAGCCTATTTCTAGTTCTGATAAGGAGATTAGGGGCTCCCTTATCACAACCCATAACCCCTAATGTGTTTAATCCGTTAGCCAATGGAGCCCAAGGTTGTAGTTCTAGGGGCATTGGGACCAAATTTGGGGGTTCATAACATTAGGAAAAGTGTAATGACATGACCAAAAAGGTTGTGGGGGGGGTATGTTATGGTGTATTGAATGGGGCAAGGGGACAAAAGGGTAGCATGGGCGGTAGAAATTAGAGGTAAAATCATGGTTTACTAATATCTATAATCCTAGCATTAGAGAATGAGAAGGGGGCTTAGGACTTAATTTCATAGGGTCTAAGGGACCTAGAGGGAAGGTAACAAGAGCAATTGATAGGGGAACTCCCAATAGTTGTGATAAGGGGATTATGAGTCCAATTATCGCAAACCGTCAGCCCTTAAACCATAACCACCAAATTCCATATACCCTTAACCCCTAATCCATAATCCCTTAACCCCTACACTCACAACTCATAACCCATAAACTCCTTGACTCATTAAATCTTAAGACACTAACCCCTAACCTATAATCCATGAACCAAATTCTAAGCCATAACTCCTTATCCTCTTAATCGGTGACCCTTAACCCCTAACCCTTCACGCCTAAACACCTTAACAGCTAACCCCTTAACCACTAACACCTAAATCCCCTAAATATTAAGTCCTTAACCTATAAACTCAATTGTGTCAATGTATAATAATATACATAAGAGAGAATAAAATGATACTATCCACATCAATGCTTGAAATAGCCTTAAATCATCCATGAGTGGTGAGCTAAGGGGTGAATGTGGGGAACTATTAAATTTACACCATGTTTAAATTCCTTTTACATTGTGAGGTTGTACTCCAATAGGGTTGAAGCATCATCACAAGGAAGAATGACACATTTTTGTGGGGGGGCGATTAAAGTTGTAACACAATTCAAGTGATTTACACCTAAAATTTAAATGATATAACTGTATGTTTGTGTCAGGTTGTTAAAGAGATTATTTATAGACAATACATTCAATGTAATTACACTTCATCTTTTCAGGGCCTCGACTCTAACATGGATTTGTACCAGGAACACTTCATGCAAATGAAAGGGGGCCATTTTTTTTAACCACATATGCACAGGAGCAATGGATGTTTCCCTTCAAATCCCCCTTGGTGCATTCAAAGTGGGTTTAAATTCATGTGAAGTTGAGACTAATCATAATGACCTTCCTCTTCTTAATAACATCTGCTAGCTTTTCCATATACACGAGATACTAGAATTAAATGATCACCGCATCTGTAGATGCCCCCATTTATTATGAGATTCAAGGGATGTTCTATTATCTTTATCAACATTTGGATGGGTCGTTATCTACAATATTTAAATACATGTCTATAACTTTTTATGAGGGAGGTCCTTTGATTTAGATCTTTATATAAGACCTCATTTGGCCTTCCCCTATAAAACTCTTCTAAGGGGGTCACCTCCTTCCATGTTGCCTTGCCTACATAGGGTCAAATTGGCAAACAAAGATTCAAACTTCTTCAACTACCAAATTAGTGATGCATCGTACATCTTCTTTAACTCAGCCTTAATGAGACATATTTCTTCAGAGATACTTTGAGGATTTCCCACCATAGATCACAAGTTGTATGTCATGGGATGTCTTACCCCATTTTCTATTTGGACTTTTAGAGGATATTTTAAAATTTTGATTATGTTAAAACTGGAAACTAGGGTCAAATTTCACCTTGGGATAGCCCATTTGATGGATTTGATGATTTCAGTAAATTCCTCTTTTCGAGAGGAGAAAAATTGATCTAAATATCATCTCATTTAGACAAGTGGAAGTGTGATTTTTGAACACATGTACAAATTGTTCAGGCTGGCTACATCAACATGTAGGCTCAAGAAGGCTAATGGATATGTCTCTTCAGCCACAGTGAATTGTATAAATACAAGTGACCTCACACATCATTTGGCATCATCATCACTCATATATTCTTCTCTCTCCTTCTCTCATTGGTTCGTACAACTATTGGACAACTTGTCTCTCTCACATGTGTGGTAAGAAGGACAAGTTTTCTGGGCTGAATTGCAGGATTGAAATTTCAGGCAATAGACCAAGTTTGACCAACGTTGACCAAGGAGTTATTGACCAACTTTGATTGTGATTTTTGCAGGATATTTTATACCTCTTTGGGCCACATTTTTGGGCACAAAAATCAAGGGAATATAGGCAGTCTAACTAGCATTGACTTCATGGTTGATTGTTGTTTGACTCTAGAAAATTATAACTAATTTTCTCTCTCCTTTCACTAAGTTTGACCGAGTTGTTTTAGGCTTACTTTGACCTCCTGATCCGATCGAGCTTGAATAGGGAAGATCAAGCTATTTTGAGGATGATTTATTGTTGATTTAACCAGTGTTGAATTTCTAGTTAGGCTGAAGTTTGACTTCATAAATTGACAAGACTATTTTGACTTTGAATTGGGCAAGTCTATTTGACTTTTGTACTCTCACTCTCTCTGCTAACCTTTTTCTATACTAATAAGAAGAATTGGTCAAATGGTTTTCCCAACATTGGGTTTTTTCCCTAGCATCTGCCAAATCTGGTGTCCTCTTGTCTTGATTTGTCTTCTGCATATTGTTTTATGTTGTTTGACGAGATAAAATTGACAAAATCTAGGTAGAGTTAACCAAAATTCTTCAAGAAAAAGTTGGTCAAATTCTAGGAAGAATTCATACCTGTTTCTTGGTTGTTTGACCTATGTAAGTTCTGTGGTTAGCTTGACCAAATTTGACTGGAAAAATAAAATTATAATTTTTCTAAATTGAACAAAATATCCTAGAAAAGGTTGTTGGTTTTCCTCCCAAGTTTGGGTTTTCCAGATGAAAAATGTTGGTGTCTACTGTGAATGGATTACCTACTATGATCTTTATTGTTCTATTACATTTACTATTTAATTTTATATGTGTAATTACTTAATGATGTTCTAATGTATGCTAATCTAATATTGTATATCATTGGAAGTAATTATTAGTGGCAGGAAATTGTGCTTGTCCAAATTAGCTCAAGAAAATCAATAGTTTTCATCGCTAAATCACCAAGAATTTGAAGAAGAGAGATATTATGCTCCATGATCCTTTTTAAAAACAAAAGTAACAATTCCAATTCTACATATTTATTGGAACTACGTCCAAGCCCTAATTTGGGTTTGAAAAAATGAGTATTATATGGAGGAAGAAAACCTCGAACCCCACAAAGAGTACCGATACCTTTTCCCACCTCATCAAAATGAACCCAAGTAGTTAGCTTTTCAAAGCGAACCTCAATAATTTGTCTTGGAAGCTTTGAATTTATGTTGTTCATAATTCATTCAAACATAGAACATGCTCACAAAAATAAATGGAACGTTGGAATGAACTTGTCATAAAAATGGTTGATTTTTTCGATAGCCAAATGCCCCAAGGAAAAATGAATGGTGGTATCATAAAGGGATTTAACTCTTTAATATCATACAAAAACTTTAGAAAATCTTCAATAGTTTCTCCTTGCTACATATTTTTACATGTTAAAGCTCCCAACCGCGACAAAGAAATCCTCGTATATGGGTAGTTTATCAGCAAATGTATAATATTTTTCTTGGATTATCGACATAAAACACATTGTCCCAACCCTTGCGAAATATTTATTTGAAAATCCTCTTGTGTCAAAATCTTGTTTTTTAGTGCCAACCGTAAAAATATCCAAGTCTTTAAACGGGTTATGGTATTCCATAGAGATTTCCAGTGTGATTTGACTTGCCTTGTATTTCATTTGAAAACATTTCTTTGTATCCTACTCATGTTGTTTGGTTGTCAAATGTAGTATTTTTGGAGCAAATAAACTCATCCTATTCTTCTCCTACTCCAACATGACTCTTCATAAGCCTCCTAATGTAAGAATTCCATTGTCCAATATGAAGCATTTCTAGTCCCAATACATTAGAAGTCATCTAATCATGGTACCATAAGGATGTATCTATTGGATCAACAATCAAAGTTGAAGGAAAAAAATCTACACCTTGCAAATCAACAATGAGTTGATTTGGAAGTATATAGAAATTACCACTTACAACCCAAAAGTCAACTCCAACCATAACCATCTACCGCATTACATGTCTTCCACATAGTCCAATTTCCAAATAGTAGAAAATATGGTACTAATGTTTTGCACACAGTCTAGTTTCCTACTAGAGAGAAGCTAGTATCTATGCTTTCCACTTAATTGATCCATTTTGAAAAGTTTTATTTTTCTCCTTATCCATTCTATCAAAGAAAAAGGTATAAGTACTTTTGAATCATTCCAAAATTTCCAAAATCTTTCTAAAGTTGTCTGCATGGATTTCTTATTCCAAGTGCCTCGCCAAAGTGATTTTTAGAGACCTAGGTATTGGTATTGAGGGTATGTGTTTGTGGGCAATGCTATTATTACCATGTATACCAAATGTAGAATAATTGGATAATTTTCAAAGCCTCGATCTGAATTGCTCACAATATCCACACTTCATGTTGAGATGAATCTTGTAGTGCTCTCTCACATAAGGAGTTGGAAATGAATAGATCACTCATAAAGACAAGGCCTGTCTAGCCCTAATGCACAAGGAGTGAACCCTGAATACAAATATTGTGTTTTCTAAACAAACTCAATTGTGTCAATGTAGAATACTATACATAAGAGAAAATAAAATTATATTATCTGCATCAATTCTTGAAATAGCCTCACATTATCTGGGAGTGGTGAGCTAGGGGGTGAATGTGGGGCACTATTAAAGTTACGTAATTTTTAAATTCCTTTTACATCATGACATTGTTCTCCAATACGGTTGATCTATCATCACAAGAAAACATGACACATTTTTTTGGGGGAACGATTAAAGTTGTAACACAATTCAAGTGGTTTACACCTCCAATGTAAATGACATCGTTGTATGTTTGTGTAAGGGTGTTAGAGAGGTTATTTATAAGAAATACATTCAATTTACTTGGACTTCATATTTTCAGGTCCTCAACTCTAACATGGATTAGTATTGGGAACACTTCATGCAAATGAGAGGGGGCCCTTTTGTTTAACCACATACGCACAAAGAGCACCGAATGTTGCCCTTCAATTTCCCCTTGGTGCATTCAAAGTGGGTTTACATTGGCATCGAGTTGAAACTGATCTTCATGACCTTCATATTCTCAGTAACATATGTTAGCTTTTCCATAGACACAAGATAGAATTAGAGGATCACCTCATATATAGATGTCCCATTTATTATGATATTCAGGGGATGTTCTATTGTCTTTATTAAGATTTGCATGGGTCATTGTCTACATTCTTTAAATACACATCTAGATGTTTTTATGAGGGAGGTCCCTAGATTTAGATCTTTATATAAGGCCTTATGTGGCCTTCCCCTTTAGAACTCTTCCAAGGAGGTCACCTCTTTCCATGTTGCCTTTCTTACTTAGGGCCAAATTGACTAACCAAGATTCAAACTTATTCAACTATCAAATTAGTGAGGCCTAATACCTATTCTTGACCCCGTCAATGAGACATATTTCTTCAGAGATACTTTTGAGGATTTCCCATTGTAGATCACAGGTTGTATTCCATAGGATATATTACCCCATTTTCTATATGAGCTTTTAGAAGCTATTTTAAAATTTTGATTTTCATCTCAACCCCTATGATTCTTGTCACATTGACCATTTTCCAACTAATATATATGGATCTATATGTAATTCATGGATGTACCATTTGTTTGATGACACCTTGCCTTAGCCATCTAGGGCACTAGGTGTAGGAAGAGGTTCCTTTAGCTACCACATTTAGCTTGATATGTATGATCCATGCACATATGATATCTCTAATGTGTATTATTTTTATTATTTTCACTTAAGCACTCTATTATAACTCTTAATGATTTGGCTATAATTTTTAAGCTGAATTGTTCCATGGTGTTCCATAATTTTACTCAGAGAAGTGTGTCATCTTGATGGTTTGGGTATATTCTTGGTGATTTGAGTAGGTGCTACACATTGATCTTATTGTACCCGCGATTTCCTTTAGTGAAATTTTATCCCATGTCTCTCTTAACAACACATATGGAGGTCTTCTAAATTATGGCTAGCTTCTAATAGGGTATTTTTCAGCTCTAAGTGAAGTTCCTAGAAAATAATGGGCTACCTATAGCTATATGAATTTATTGATAACATTATTCACATATTTTAGGATATTTGTCACCTCCTTAAGGGTTAGTGGATATTTTCCTTATGTGTAAACCTCATGTCCCTCTTCCCTCCTTATATAAACATAATTGTTTCTATTAAAAAGGCCTTATATAGTTTTTATTGATGCCCTAATTAGACCAACATTATCACTCTGTGAGCTTTCAACATTATTAGATATAACCTCTATGTCATGTGACCTAATTTTAGTTAAATGAAAAACAAACTTAAACTCAATAGTGGAAACATAAACCACCAGCTACCATATAAATTGCCTTATAATATTTTACTACCTATTAATATCTAATTTCCCGCTACTTTAAAATGTAAAAGTGACTTATTAGAATCTAATTTAATTTCCTGCCACTATTATTTCTTCCCAGGTTTGGTGAGAGTTCGGTGCACTCTCTCTCTGCTCATAATCTTTAGGATTTCACCACAAATCCCATAACCCTCTATAATATTCAATCCTTCGCTGCTCTATCGGCTCGATGAGATTTTAACGTGAATTTACCAGATCAGATCTGGGTTCGCTCTTTTTCATGAGCTTTAATTGAGATATTTTGCTCTTGATTTGGGGGTTTTTTCTACATTGTGGAGTAGAAAACATATCATTCGCATATGGAGATAAACTGAAAACCTTCAAGGATCCGAGAAGAGAGTGTGTATGGATACGTTTGAAAGGTATTTTTTTGATATCATTTCTATGATTTTTATTGTTAAAACTTGAAAGGGTTTAAACTTGTATACCAAATTATGGAGAAGAAGGTAGAGTTAGGATTGATAAGAGTTTATAAATTCAATCATATTTGTTTCGTGATTAGCAAGACCAGGCACTCCTATGGAATTTTGGTCTTAATTTTTTTACTTGGCATTTTGGGAAATTTAATGGTGATGTGGATTGATCAAGTTTTTGGAGCTAAATATGCAACTTTAATGAGTGTATTTGGTGTTATTAGTTTGGACACTTTATGTGTTAATATTTCTTTGTAACGTAAACTAGGTCGCCTGACACTAGGACCAGATTAGAGTGTTTGACATAGACATGAAAGCCCTCAAATAAGACATGAGGGATACATGTGTATATAAAATTAAAAAGGTTTAAAATTATAGAAATAAATGCAAACAGAAAGATTTCATTTTTTTGAACATTTAGAAAATAGAACTATATCAAATACACATGAATACACCATGGATAACATATACAGAACCATAAAGTCGAGAGTCGGAATTGTAGTTTTCAGCATCATTAAAATGAATTTTACATAAACAAGATGATACTATTTATGGGAATGCCAATGGAAAATGAAAAATAGGGTGTATTTGTAGAGGAATTTCATGAGTGATGAGTCATAGGATATATCACGTTCTTCTGCATGTTATAATCAAAATCATCAAGATCACCACCATTGTTAATGTGCTCTCCTTCAATGTCATTTATATCCATTCCAAGATTGGAAGCTGCTTGTTGATTTTCCATGACACTTAAGAATCTGGTCTATGCCTAAAATCATGATCATAAACACACTTAAATTCCTCAATACTTCTACTTTTCACATCGGAATAACAACCATAAATGAACCAACTAGGGAACATGACAATTTTCAACTCTTTAAACCAACTACTTGTTATATTACAAACTATAATACAAGAGTCTTAGTGCCCTCGTACCAGGGATCATGACCCTTACATACAACCCTAATACAAGGACAAAACTAGGGCTTGGTGTCAACAACTATGACCACCAATATCCCATGAACAAGATACATTTGACCTACTTGTTGATGTGGCACCCCACAACCCTTTCAGTAGTTGGTCTTATGAAATGGCCCTCTTATCAACGATATGGCTCTTTTCGTCAGCTGAACTAGGGATGCCATCAATCTACTTCTTGACAGTCCATTGGTTCCTTTCATTAACACTGCACTTGAGGTCTTCAAGTTTCCCACTAGTTGTTCTTTCATCCTTCAAAGGTACCAACACATGAAAGCCACCAAACAGGACATGAGAGATACGTGTGTATATAAAATTAAAAAGGATTAAAATTATAGAAAGAAATGCAGACAAAAAGATGTAAATTTTTTGAACATTTAGAAGATAGAACTATATCAAATACACAAGAATACACCATGGATCGTATGTATATAACCATGAATTCAAGAGTCAGAAATGTAGTTTTCAGCATAATTACAATGAATTTTACATAAGTAAGATGATACTATTGATAGGAATGCCAATGGAAAATACAAAATAGGGTGGATTTGTAGAGGAATCTCATGAGTGATGATACACATGCTATATCTCATTCTTCTGCATCTTATAATCAAAACCATCAAGATCACCACCATTGTTGTTGTGCTCTCCTTCAATGTCATTTATATCCATTCCAAGATTGACATATGCTTGTTGATTTTCCACAACACTTAAGAATCTCGTCTATGTCTAAAGTCATGATCATAAACACACTCAAATGCCTCAACACTTCTACTTTGCACAATGGAATAACAACCATCAGTGAATCAACTAGTGGACATGACAATTTTAAACTTTTTAAACCCACTACTTGTTATATTAAAAACTATAATACAACAGTCTTAGTGCTCTCCCACCAGGTATCATGACCCTTACATACAACCCTGATACAAGGACCCAACTAGGGCTTGGTGTCAACAACTATGACAACCAATCTCCCATGAACAAGATACACTTGACCTACTTGTTGATGTGGCACCCCACAACCCTTTTAGTCCATGTACCTTGAACACATCTGATGGGTTCTCTTGCATCCCAATCTACTGATCACTACAATTGCATCCTCAACTATCCAACCTGCCACTATCGATGATCAGAACTCCTTTTGTGTCACTGAAATTTGGCTCATTTATCTTCCCACTAGAAACCATCTTGCTTCATTAAGAAGTATTCTCATTGGGTCTTATGAAACTACCATCTTATCAACCATATGGCTTCTTTCATCAGCTGAACTAGGGATCCCATCAGTCTGCCTCCTAATAGTCCATTGGTTCCTTTGATCAACAATGCACTTGAAGTCTTCAAGCTGCCCACTGGCTGCTCTTTGGTCCTGCAAAGGTACCAACACCTAGGGCTTGAAAAACTACCCTCTTATCACTGCAATGACATCTACATTTGCTGATCTAAGGCACAACGTTAACCAACTCTCTTGAATGCTATTTTGTCTGCTTCAAATATCAGTCCTTAGGTCTTCCAAAACATCCCAATTACATTCCTCTTTTGACTGATCTAGAGCATCTATGAAACTATTGTTCATTACCCATTAACATACCTCCAAACTTTGCCACTAATCTACCTTCTCTGGCCTTCCTTCGTCCATGCAAACAACTTCCCTCACTTTTTTCCACTCACTCATACTTCTATGCACAAGGTAGAGTACTCACAACCCTCTTTAGGTTTTGTTGACACTAAGAAACCCCTATACAAATACACTTGGGTCTACGACCTTCATTACAAGTATAACCCAACTGTGTGATCACCATCTTAGGGTCATGACCCTCCCATCCATTGGAATATCTTAGGTGAGAAATTTAGCCTACTCGACATATCAAAATAGTGGCAGTGTATACTTAAGAGGAAGCCCTAGCTAGGGCTCAACTATTGTCCTAAATACTTTACGAACAACCCTTACCAATTTCACCAAACCTACACTCTTTCTCCTTGAAGGAATTCTGCTAGGCCTCCAAACAAATTTGGATTTGAGCACATTATATTATGAGGATTTTGATCCTCTTCTAGTGATTTTGTTACAACTATAGGGAAGCCCTAAATTTGGCCTCCAACCATACCTCTTCAACCAGGCGTAATCCTCCTCTTCTTCCACCAAAACTCTACATTGGTCCTCTAATGTACGTGACCTTGTTCCAACTTGGTGAGAGGCATTTCAGCCTTCCAAAATAGTCACCCTTTGGGACTCAACCTACCTCTCAAGAACCAAATCTTCTGTGCCTGTGACACTAAAGTATTCTGTCCAAACTTGTGCCCAAAATATTCCTTTCAAACTTGTCCAACCCTCCTCCTTGTACTAACCAGAACTTGAGACATAAAGACAAATCACTCACCTTCTTTCTGCTCCTTATCCAACTCATCTACTTGAGGAGTTCAGCCTCCTAAGCTTTATTTTCACTTGAGAAGTGATTCCATGTTCATTGATGAAATGAGTCTCACAACTTCCCTTCTTATAGTATTCTCATGAGGGTAGACGTTGTCCCCAAAAGTGTCTTTTCAAGCCTAGACTAACTTGAATTTTCTAGACAAACCCCTATTAGCTCAAATAAAATTAATTTCTTCATTTGATTAAGACCTTTCATCATATCCTTACATCACCCATTCTTCGTTAAGGGTTCTCCACTTGCAACAATGAATAAATAATAATTTCTCCTCTTGATTTTGCATCCAATCCCATTCCTTGGGTGAAAAACCCCATTTCTTGGGTTATTTACCCACAAAAACCTTTTTTGGTGATAGACCCAATGCCTAGGTTTGTGCAGTACCTCCCAAGCCACACAAATCAACACTCCCTCTTAGAAAGGGAGGTACTTCCATTGCACAGAAGTAACCATCATCATCGCCGACGACACTAGCCCATCTGGCATCCATCACTGCAGCATACCCTATAGAATGGACCATGCAATATTGATAGAGTCTCTGCCTCATCTCATATTAACCTAAATATATCAAAATTCCATAGGTTTTCTCCCTTTGTATATAGGTTCTCTCTAAGTCTACATCATCTCCACTAGTTGACACTACTTCCACCGCACACAATCTCATCCATTGGCCATTCAAGGTAGCTCTGATACCATGTTGATTTTCCATAGCACTGAAGAATTTGGTCTATTTCTGAAATAATGATCATAAATACACTCAAACATCTCAAAACTTCTACTTTACATAATGGAATAACAACCATTGGTGAGTCAACTAGTGCACATGACAATTTTAAACTTTTTAAACCCACTACTTGTTATATTACACACTATAATACAATAGTCTTAGCGCTCTCGTACCAGGGATCATGACCCTTACATACAACCCTAATACAAGGGCACAAGTAAAGATTTGTGTAAACAACTATGACCACCAATCTCCTATGAACAATATACACTTGACCTACTTGTTGATGTGGCGCTCCACAACCCTTTCAATACATGTACCTTGAACACATCTGGTGGGTTCTCTTGCATCCCAATCTACTGATCACTGTAAATGTATCTTCAACCGTCCAAACTGCCACTATCAATGATAACAACTCCTTTTGTGTCACTGAACTTTGGCTCACTGATCTTCCCACTAGCATCCCTCTTGCTTCATTAAGAAGTCTGCTCATTGGGTCTTCTGAAACTACCCTCTTATCAACCATATGGCTCCTTTCATCAGTTGCAATAGGAATCTTATCAGTGTGCCTCTTGATATTCCATTCGTTCCTTTGGTCAACACTGTACTTGAGGTCTTCAAGTTGCCCATTGGCTACTCTTTTGTCCTTCAAAGGTACCAACACGTAGGGATTGAAAACCTACCCTCTTGTCACTGCAATGACATCTACATTTGCTCATCTGGGATACAACATTAATCAACTCTCTTGACTGCTATTTTGGCTACTTCAAATATCAATCCTTATGGCTTTCAAAACTTCCCACTTGCAATCCTATTTTGACTGATCTAGGGAATCCATGACACTATTGTTCAATACCCATGAACATACCTCCAAAATTATCCACTAATCTACCTTCTCTAGCCTTCCTTCCTCCATGCCAACAATTGATATCACTTTTGTCCACTCACTCATTCTTTTGTGCACTAGGTAGAGTACTCACAACCCTATTTAGGTTATTATGACACCTAGAAACCCTTATACAAATACACGCAGGTCAGCAGCCTTCATTACAGGGATAACCTAAATGTGTCAACACCATCTTAGGGTCATAGCCCTCCCATCCATTGGCAGATCTTGAGCAAGATAATTGGACTCTTGGACAAATCAAGATAGTGGCAGTGCATACTTGTGAGGAATCCCTAGCTAGCCCTATCTAGGGCTTGAACTGCTTAGTGTTGTCCTAAATACTTTAGGAACAAATGTTTCCAACCTCACCAAATGTGCACTCTTTCTCCTTGAAGACATCCTACTAGGCCTCCAAACAACTTTGGATTTTAGCACGTTATACTCTGAGGATTTCATCCCTCTTCTAGGTATTCTATTATAGCTACTGAGAATCCCAAAATTTGGACTCTAACCAAACCTCTTCAACCAGGCACAATTCTCCTTTTCTACCACCAAAAACTTGAGTTGGTCCTCCAATTTACGTGACCTTGTTTTAGCTTGGTTACAAGCCTTTCAGCCTTCCAAAACAATCAGCCTTTGGGACTTAGCCTATATCTCAAGAACCAAATCATCTGTGGCATATGAAACAAGTATTCTGCCCAAACTTGTTCCCAGAATTTGCCTTTCAAACTCGGCCTACCGTCCTCATATAAATTTCTTGTCCTGGGTCATAGGTAACTGAGAGGCATTAAATTTTTGATACTATATTTTCTATTCAAGGGTTGAACACCACATGAGGATGTTTTCCAAATAATATTGTTCTATTGTCCCAATCTTTCATCACAACTCCACCAAATCGCAAATACATTAATAATCCTTTAAGATGTATTTTCTTATAATCTCTTTGAATAATTATCAATTTTTGTGGTTCAAGTAGCTCAATTCAGAGCCTTAACCCTATCTCGAAAAGTAACAACACTAACCTTAGATAGGACTCTGTCTATTTTAATTTTTAACCAATTGATTAAACAGTCTATCTCCATCATTGTTTAGATTCCTCCTGATGTCTTTGTACTTATTTCATGAAGGACAAATGAGATCCTTGAATTCCTCTGTTAAATTCAAAAGATTCCAATCATTTGTTCTCTATTTGAAAAATTATGTTCTCTATTTTGTTATTAATGGCTATGCCATTTTAGAGCACAAGTAAGGATTTCCATACACTATCATCTTCAGTCACTGCTACTCCACCAACTGCCTATATTTCCTTCAGATTTCCATAATTCTTTAGTCAATGCACATGTCCAGGAAAAATACATGTATGTATTTTGTGAAGTTACAATCCTGATGTCATATTTTGTAAGTTTAGGTAAATGGTTGGAGACCCATAATTCCAAAATTAGCTACAAAGTCTCTATAATTTTGGGGTATAAACTTCATATCATCATATCTACGGGTTACAATTTTTTAGGTCCATCAAGTGTAACACTTTGTCAATTGATGGGATCTCTCGACTGAATCAAGTTTATATGTAATTTGTTTTCTAAATTGAGTTGTAATTTAAAGCATGCACCAATAAAATATTGATTGTTCATATCTTATTCAAATACAATAGCAATGACATTGTAAGTTTCTACTCATAGTGATTTCTTCTAGATAAATGATATTTGGTTGGAGGCTCCAATTGATCCAGGTGGATGTTGGTGGCCACCCACCTATCCCATCTGGACCCCCACAACTGTCCCTTTCAGTTTTTCAGTTTCCTTAATTATAGCGTAGTTTACTATTTTTAGCAGTTTTTCGGGTCCTAAACTTCCGGAGCCATTTTGAGGCCCTAAACGACATTTTTTGGGAAATCACCAACGATTTTTCTGTCAAAAAATTGTCTTTTCCATCGTAGTCCTCAGAGAGATCTTTCCAATTGGCTATCATGCGCATCAAACGGAGATAATACGCCCAATTCGCGACCCCGGGAAGTTGATGTACCAACTTACCCAAAAACGGGGCCCATAATTTGGTGTTTCATCTTCTAGGGTTAGGTTTTGGAATGTGAAGGGTTTTCCATTGTTTCTCAACAATAAATAGACCTTCGAGCCTCATTGTAATGGAGTTCAGAATAGTTCAGAGGCATGTAGCCGCCACATCTCTTCTCAGAGATAAGCTACCATCGCCCTAGCTAGGTTTATCCAATTCTGTTTGTAAGCATATTTCGTATTGAAATGAAGTATTATTTCCACTGCATATCTGTCTTTATGGTTATCTCTGTATTTTATTGCATTCCTGTTTAAATCCAGATCAGTGGTATTAGAGCGGTCAGCTTTTTCTCTGTTTTTCTTTGCATGTCCCCAACGAGGTCGGGATATAAGGAGTTAGGGCTTGAACTAGTCAAACCTTTGCAAGACCAGCCTCACAAATCTCGATGACCTCCCATGGCGGATGAGAAGAAAAATGAGGGGGCAGGAGATCCTACCAAAATCTTGCTCGAAGAATCCCTCGAGCGACAAAGGAACGCAATGATGGATAGATTTGCCCAGATCCTTCAGCGGCTACCCAGAGGCGATGCATCGGCTTCCAACGGCTACTCTGGAAATGCCACACCCTTTAAGGTACAAGTTAATTTTGGAATCCCCATCTTCGAGGGTCAAATAGATGCAGATTCCATAGATAAATGGTTAAATCTGCTAGATGGGTATTTTTCTGTTCATGAATTTTCAAGTCGGGAAAAGATTGTTTTCGCTCTTCTCAAAGCAGCCCCCCACGTCAAGGACTGGTGGGAAACCTACTGCGAGTAGAAGTATGAAAGTACAGGCTCACTATTTTCAGCCGCACCAACTTGGAATGACTTTTGGGATGCCATCAAGGAGCAGTACTACCCTGTCAAAAGCTATGAGGACAAATACATCAAATGGACCACACTGCGGCAGGGACAGTTGGGTATCAAATATTCTGAGCTACACAGCTGGGTATCAAATATTCTGAGCTACATCTGGTACTCAAATACTGCGGCTGCCTACATAGATACATCCAGGAAGAGATGGAGTTCTTGAACATCTCACTCGGCACAGCATACCGATACGCTGTCAAAATCGAGCAAAAGTTCAAAAAGAAGAAGCGAGACTTTGGATCTGCAAATCCGAAGTCCAAAGGACAAAGCCAAGGCGGGGTGACCCAAGACAACCCCTCGAAGTCATAAGAAAAGAACACCACCACGAAGCTGAAGAAGGACACAGGAAAGTGGTGTGAGTTCCACAAGAGTCCCACTCATAACACAAGTGAGTGTCGGACCAAGCAGTCGCTGGTGGCCGAGTTGAAGGCTTCCGAATCAGATGCATGTTCCGACCCTGAGCTAGAACCTGACAAGGGGAATGGCAAAGGGAAGCAAATCATTGATGCGGATCCCAGTGCCACTGTTGCCACTGCCAAGATCCAGAAGAATGAGCCCGAAGACCCAGAGGAGGGGGAACGTCTTTTCCACTCACAGATGTGGGTGAAGGGTTCGCCACTGCAATTCATTGTCGACAGTGGCAGCCAAAAGAACCTTATTTCAGTAGAGGTCGTGAAGAAATTGGGCCTACCAACTACACCACACCCACAGCTGTACAGTATCAGGTGGCTTCATGAAGGATGAGATCTCAAATTTCACGAGCAGTGTCACCTTCCCTACAGCATCAAGCCCTTCACAGACGAGGTATTGTGTGATGTCACACCTCTGGATGTCTGCGATGTACTATTAGGCCAGCCATACTTGTGGAGGCGACATGCTGTGTATGAGTCAAGGCCTCGCGCTGTCATTATTTCTTTGGATAATTCATTATACAGGATACCAGAGGTAGCCCCACCTACCGCCACCTCTTTGAACACTGCCAAGAAAGGGAGTAAGCTCATCTCCTAGACTAGGAAATTCATTTTCTATCTAGTTCACTCCAAAAGTAAGGGGAAGATCGTAGCCACATCCATGACCCCCACAAAGGATTCCTCTACACAACAGCAGCAGCAAAGGCATACGGTCATGACAGAACACAGGAACAACTTCTCCTCACCCACAAGGGTACCACACAAGTTTCAGGTGGGCAACAAAGTTTGGTTACATCTGTAGAAAGAACGCCTTACCAAAACCCATCAGAAACTCAGACCACTCTGATATGGTTCTTACACTAGTACCAAGGCTACGGGAAACAATGCTTGGAAGCACAGCATTCCTCCATTCCTTCGCTTGCACCGAGTGTTCAATGTGGACCGTCATCGACCATGCTTCCCACCATTTCTGGACACATCAGAGATTGCAGAACAGCTCAACAGAAGCTTCCTCATCTCAGGGAGGAACTCAATGCAATAGGGACCATTGCTTCCTAAGGGGGGAGGAATGATCGAGGTGGATGTTGGTGCCCACCCACCTATCCCATCTGGACCCCCATAACTATCCCTTTCAGTTTTTCAGTTTCCTTAGTTATAGCGCAGTTTACTATTTTTAGCAGTTTTTCGGGTCCTAAACTTCTGGAGCCGTTTTGAGGCCCTAAACGATGTTTTTTGGGAAATATACTGCCAACGATTTTTCTATCAAAAAATCCTCTTTCCGTCGTAGTCCTTGGAGAGATCTTTCCAACGGGCTATCATGCGCATCAAACGGAGATAATACGACCAATTCGCGACCCTGGGAAGTTGATGTACCAACTTACCCAAAAACGAGGCCCACAATTTGGCGTTTCATCTTCTAGGGTTAGGTTTTGAAATGTGAAGGGTTTTCCATTGCTTCTCAACAATAAATAGGCCTTCGAGCCTCATTGTAACAGAGTTCAGAATAGTTCAGAGGCATTTAGCCGCCACATCTCTTCTCAGAGATAAGCTACCATCGCCCTAGCTGGGTTTATCCAATTCTATTTGTACACATATTTCGTAATGAAATGAAGTATTATTTCCACTGCATATCTTTCTTTATGGTTATCTCTGTATTTTATTGTGTTCCTGTTTAAATCTGGATCACCAATCATGCATAGAGTTACCAAATATTAATCTGTTTTTCTGAATCCATGTAATTACTATTCTGTGATTTTTTTGGCAAGTTAGATGTCTACATATATTTTTTTGGGCAAATCTTACCCATCATTCTGGTAATTCTAATAAGTTAATCATATAATCAATAATTTCTCACTTGATTTTAACATGGAACATTCACAACTAATATATCGAGCCTACTGTTGTCAACTATTCATCTTGGAATCACCATCATATTTTGTGGTGATTTCCTGCTCTCTGCAACGATCATTTTCTTGTTTGAAATAAAGAATTCCATTCTCCTTTAGGACTGAGGTTTATTGGTTGGATATTTTAGTTCTAACTAACTTATATAGGTATTATGATTGTTTTCTAGTATAATAATTAAGTCATCCTGTGAATTGGGTCTATCTCAAGTGGTTAAGAAGAGATTGTTATTCACCTCAACTAGTTCCAATCTTGCTTGTGATATATCCACTCTTCGTGAGCCAGTGGTTGATTGAGAATTTTTATGATCTATAAGGATTATCCCTTTCTTATTCACTGGATAGACTATGAGTGGCTAGATGGTGGGATTCTAAGGTAAATGTAAAAAAAATAAACATCTCATTTTTCATAGCTTACTACTATAACATGTCTTGTGCTAGTCTTCGCCAAGATGCAGTTTCAAGGTAATATGTTATTTTCTTGCTTTCTCATGTAGGTAATATCAATAGTAAAATTACATCCATATATGCCAATAGGAATTCCTAAAGGCCAAGTAACCTCAAAAAATATTTGTCTAGAAAAGTCTAGATCTATAAAAGCAAAAAGCATTTGTAGCCATGTCGTTTGTCAAGTGACCACCCTCTCAAAAGGGTACATCTATTCTCCTATTATCTATATAATCTGTTTTCCATAGTCCAAAATTTAATCATTTAACCATCCCTATTTATATAATTTACATCCTTGTTATAGTCAAAATGATCATATAGAGCTGCAGAAAACACTGATAAGATCATTTTTCATATTCGAGAAAAAAGCATAGAGAGAGTAAAAAGACTATTTAGTGCTAAGTGTCAGGATCAGTTTGTTGACATGCCTTAGAAGTTGTGACTTTCAGTGAGGCTGGGTCCATTTCGAAGTTGGTTTTGGACAATTTATCTACTTCTTGATTCATGTTCCTGTATACACGGTCAAACTTCCGGAAATATAAAAATAGAAGGTAAGTTATATGTTTTGAAAAAGAGGCTGCAAGTGGTAGCTCAAAAGTTTAGAGGATTTTTTCAGCCAATTTATGATTGGCTTTGAGTCTCCATACACATGAAGGTAGGAAATCTTGTATTCTTGAGCTAACTGAAGCAAAAATTTTAGAGACATTAAGTCTGCATAGTTGTTTGAGGCAGGATTGTTACAAGCTGAAAAGGATATGAAATGAGAATGAGAGAGAAGGAGAAGCCCACCAGCACCCCCTTGAGAAGGTGAAATTTGGTGAGCTCCATCAAAAAGGGCCAAAGGAAGGCCTATTTTGATAGATATGCTAATTTGGATTGGATTAGGAAAATATATTTTTTTGAGGAGCATAACAATTTATAATAGCCAGAATTTATGTGGCAATTTCCAAGAAGGAAATCCCAACATTGTCAAAGATGGCATGCTTTCTTTCAATCCACACCCTCCAAGAAATAGAGAAAGGAATATCCTTATGATGAGCCCTGTGATTCCATAAAAACCAATTTTTTAGAGCCTCTTCTATGGAGTGTCACTCCTAGACGTAAGAGATGTCCTCTAGACTATGAGTGTCTTGCCATATTGATTGCATAAAGGGATAGTTGATAATCAAGTGTTCCACTAATTTAGATGATTGTGAACAATGGAAACATTTGATAGGCCCATGGAAGGAATGCTTCTACAAGTTTTCCCATCTTGGGGCCTTGTTGCAAAGGAGAAACCACATGAATAATTGTTCCTTTGGGGGGCACTGTGATTTTTTAAGCCTTTTTACACACCAAGGAGAAATGGGTTGTAGGTTGTCAAGGGACTGCATATATCCAAGTTTTGGCACATACACCTCCAAAGGGTTTGAAGCCCATATAAGTTGATTCAATTTCTCTAAAATAGATACAAAGGATTGTTGGATAGCTCTTATAAATGTTTCCTAGGCTGCAATATGATCACCTTCCAATTGTAGTTCCATCGAAGAGAGCCACCCTTGATTTCCAGGTGGATAGTCTCTCTTTGGAATTTAAGATAATACTGGAAACTCTCTCTGTTTAATTTTTTAATTAACAAATTCATGAGGATATGATTTTGTAGACTTCCAATCGAAGTGCCCTTCCCAATGAGAACTTGGGAACTATCTTCGAACGCACTCCTTGGCCCACATTAGAAAAACCTTGAATGGTAGTTTTTGAGGTAATATGTATATACCAATAGTTTTGCTTCCCCCTTCCTAAGTTTAGGTCTGAGTTATCCTAAATCAGAAAGAGATGCATTAGGATGAATGCCATCATCAATAGATATCACCACGAGCTTCTCATCTCTAGTTTTAGGATCAACAATCTTCAACACAAAAACAAGAAACACATTAAGTACCATATCAAAAACTCTCCAATGACTCCAACTTTGGAAATTACAAAACATGGGTCTTTTGTACCCTTTTTTCAACTGGGATGATCTCATCTTTGAACTTCCATACATTTGTTTCTATTGTGCGCCTATGAGATTCAACTTGAAAAACAATTATAGCAGTTAATATTCAAATCCCATTCCTTACCTTCAATGATTAATTCATATGAATTGCACCGACATTGACTTCACTCAAATCAAAAACTTAAAATAGCATCCATATACCATTTTTTGATCCTGGTGTTGACGTGAAACTCCATAGTGCCCAACTACATTTCTTGAGGTGATACCCATGGGAAAAAGACAATCTTGTGCTTTTATGAAAAAATCAACCTATTGCAAGGGGCAACAAAAACCATCAGTTCCTTTCACACAAATATTTAATGAAGTAATTATATATCTATCCTTGTGCAGTGTGTGTGTGTGTGTGTGTCTATATATACATATATATAGCTGTGTATAAATATGAAGGAAATAGTAAGCTATGTTAAAGACATAGAAGAGTATGGACAGAAACATCAAATTGAAACTACTGAAAATATCAAAAGCCTTGTGTTTACAACATCATTAACTTTTATTGATGCCTACCTTTGAATTGATTGAACCTTCCCATGCCAAAGGATTGGCAGTCACTGACTTCACTCTTGCATTGATGCCTGAAGCAGACAAATTGAAATTAGAAACATATCTAAATTCAAACCTGCTATTCAATGGTAGCAAATAGATAATGACATACCAATGGCATAAAATCCAGCTTTAATTGCAGCTACAAAATATGCAACTGCTTGTAGGCTCGAAGAGTATTGCCTATTGATAGTCCTAAGTGACTCCTGACAAGCAGTCTCTAGAGAGATGACATGGTAAGGAGCATGGAATTATCATAAAAACGTAGGCATCCAACAAGAAAATAACTCATTTGACACATGAAATGGTAGGATATACACCTAGGAATCCATCATAAAAGGTATCACTCCTGCACTTACTAGCATGTTGAGAGCCCAATTCAAGAACAATACCCACTACAATATCACCAACTTCAACTCGATTAAGTCCAATCTTGTCAATCAGTGCCTGCGAGAACCTAGAGAACATTTAAAGACAAATTTGTGCAATCATGGTTCATGGACCATAATGGTTAAGGGGGGAATTTCCAAACTGCATAAAAAAATCATCAATCAATCTATTGGTGTAATCACTAATCCAAAATTTCAAAACAAGAGCAAGAAAGTCATCGATAAGAGTATTCTTAAATCCTCCACGTTTAGCCTTGCAAATAGGGGTATCTGCGAAAGTGACAATCAGATAGAGAAAAACCAAGTGCAGATTAGCTAATCAACAAGAATTAAGAACTCTAAACTCAATCAATGAAATATTATGCAAAGCGTTGTAAGAGATTTCCTGAAAAACCATCAATTAAGCTAGAAAAAAATGGAAACTTACACAACAATGACAACATCATCACCAAACTCAATAACTCTTTCATAGGAATCATTGTCTCCAGCAGAAAATACTGAAGCCTGGTCGAAAGAAAATAATGATAAATGTTAAACGTATTCTCTTGCTAGAAGAGCCATTTTTTAAATCTACTCAACACAGTCTCGACTCTCTTCTAATGTAAAGCAGATAAAATACATTTTTAATATTATATTTTTGGTAAAACCAAATTAACAACTGCCAAAAACAAGGTTACAAGCTAATGGTTTCGGGTTCATGGTATTATGCCAGTTATATTTGGATGGAAGGAAGCCTACAAATAGGCTTATTAGTCTCCATTGTAATGTGCCAAGTTTTGAGTAAATGTGGGCTCCCTAGCCGTGAGTTGTAAATGGCCAAGGGTTTACCAACTTGGCGAGGGTTTCATGGAATTCCATTTGCTCGGTTTTACCCTATAGATGGGGTTTTCCTAGGGTATTTCCTAGGTTTGTTAGTGTGTGTGATTACTTCTATATTGTGTTCTTGTGAGTGTGTGTTATTTCTTCTATATTGTTTTGATGATTATGTTTATTTACCTTTCCTTTTATACATGCCATCAATTAAGTTGAATCTGAAATAAGCATCCATTAACCCCCATACAATAGAACCTCAAGCATTCCCAATTCATCAACACATTCAAACATATAGTGTCAAATTTATCATTTGAAAACAGCATCAACTACCACAACCATTGCACAGAAATCTATGAACAATAGTTTCTCACCTAAAAAATCCACAAAACATAACACTCAGAGCTCCTACCCCAACCTCCACCGAACTAAATTCAAAAAAGAGAACAAAAATAGGAAAGGCCAGTATGTAAGCATATAGTAGAGTTCACCATATTTTTTTATTTCAAAGAATTCCCAGTAAGTATCCACTTTTATGGATTACTTTAAATTTCCTTCTAGTGTTACAATTCCATTTAGGCTTTGACAAAACAGATAATTGTGCAGGTTGGGGTTGTCCAGTCTTCAAGGCATGCAGAGAGTCAAGTTTTTTCCTTTCACTCACCTCCTTTTTAGTAATTTTATGGAATTATTTTGGGCAATTGCAAACATGGTCCATTAGACTAGACTCATATATAATCCTAAAAATTAATAGTAACACTTAATAATTCACAAAAATCCATAACATCAAATTGCACCCAAAATACAAATGAAAAGGAGCTGAAGGATCTAGTTCCATTTTGAAAAAACAAAACATCTTGTATGAAGTTAGCTTCTACTTTAATTTCTAAAACTTATGTGGCAAAACCCATCAAAGTTCAAAGAACAATAATTTTGTAATTAAATTTAAAAATGAATAAGCCTCTTCATATTTTGGTTACAAATACGATGGCCTGCAACCTTGGCTCTCATCCATCATCACTGAAGACTCTGGCTCTAACGCTTGTTACATCCCCCCGACTCTCTTAGATAGTTGAACTACCAATACCTTGGTCAAGATTGAAATGGTTCAGTCTATTATTAATATTGAGGTTGTCATCTGTTATGTTGTCCTCCAGGTCTGTGATTTTTCCATCTGTGAATTTTACATCATTATCCTTTATGAGCTTCAGTAGAATTTTCCATTTAAACTAAATTTTCTTAAAAATCTTAGCTTCATTATGCCAATCCTCTTTGTTCAACTCCATCCATTGTCAATCCCCTAGATTAGATGATTGTTTTCTCCACCTTTTATAACCTTAGGCCACCTCACATGATACAGTCTCTTCCTAGTAGTTGTATCATGAAAGTGATGCCACAATGGCTTGGTGAGCTAACAAGTTTGGAAGAATTGTATATTTAACATGACTAGAGATGCCAATATTCCCATACACGACATGTGTTGTGCATTCCCTTATTTTCTTATATCATGAAAGTGATGCCACCATGGCTTGGTGAGCTAACAAGTTTGAAATTATTGTATATTTAACATGACTGGAGGTGCCAATATTCGCATACATCCACATGTGTCACACATTCCTTTTTTTTTTCAACATGGAGTGGTATGAATTCTCACTTAAATTTTCTTTAGTCCCAAATGATCTCAATAGTTACCTATCTAGTTCTTCATTTTATTGTACCATCTTGTTACATAGGAAAACCTTATTACAAGAATATTTGCAACAAGACACCTAATTTCATTCGAGAGATCCTGAATAATCCAATCTTTGATACCCCATTTATCTAAAACTTGATTACTGGAGGGTAGATTCTATTTCAATATTGAGTGTATCATTGCCTTATTAAGTACTTAAGTTATTCCCTGAATTGGAGCCTCAAATTCAACTTTTGTTTAATATGCTAATGGAGAAAGCAAAAATGATATTATCATTGTGTTGCATTATTACCTCATCATTCCCAGGTCTTCCTGCTTGGACGCTAACAGCCCCATCAAGATTTAGTATGAACTAACTCTCAGGAGGTCACTCTCTAGGCAAGGGGTTTAGTTTGGTGGAAAATTGTATCATGTTGTGGATGCATGTCTATATGTGCTCTTGTTTTGACTATTTTTAATCTTCTTTTTTTTCTTGACAGACTTTGTTGTTTTTCTGTGTACTTTGTTTCTACTTAATTTCTACTATGTCTGATTTTCACAAAATTGGGAAGATTTGTGACACTACAAAATATGATTGAATGGTAAGATAATCTGATTCACATTATATGGATTATTACTTATCTTTTGGTATGCCTATTCTAGCATTTGGTGAGAATTTTTTGCTTGTCACTTTGAAGAGGCAAAGTTTTGAACTTCATATGCTAAGTCTCTAAACTTATGGAACTGATAACCTGTGTACTTGAAGAGAAAAATAAAAATTGTAGAAAGTAAATAAAATGTGTACTTATATCGTTGTTTCATAGTTCCATGCATTATGAAAAATCTACAAATAGTTGGTTGCTCTTCAGACAAGCAATCTCATGATTTTTCCTTCTTAAGTAGCCCATCATGAACAACTTTGTAAAATAATGCTACATTGTATGACAGGTTTTATTTGTAGTTTAAATATTAGTTGAATTATGAATAGACATTGTTGGGCCCCTGGCCAAGTTTCCCAGTCAGTCTTTAACAATATCTTCTCAAAATGTATAAAAATTGTTTAGAGACTACATCAGAATCTAGAGCATGTTAGATTGGTTGCCTATAGAATATTCGTAATTGTACTTCTATTTGTATCAAACATCATACTATGTTCTTCATCCATTTCAGATATTCGAGAGATAGCTAAAGCATAGTAAAATTTTTGAAAACTGAATGATTTTTGGAGAAAATTTCATTTGGATATATTTTTTTTCATCAACAGTTTCCATGAAAATTTACTAATAAAATTATGATTATTGAAGCACTGAATTTTCAATTTATGTAGATCCCTTGTAATTCTAGCACCTGTTTCAAGGAATAGTTGTTGCCTGTGTTTGATAACTGTTCAACTATATTAACTTAGACTGGATTGTCTCCTACATGAGTTACACTGATTTTTTCTTACTATTTTTTCTCTTAAATAAATGAACATCCTTCTATATAATTTTGATGATTATAGGCTCTTCTCTAGTTTGTTGTTGAGAAAATAGATTTTATTTTCATTTTGGCATGGTTTATGATTGTTTAGAATCATGACTACTGGAAGCTGAGACCATGTTGTGGATTTGTCTTAGCTTCTAGTGGAAAATAGACAAGGAGTGTTTGGATTGGACTGAAGGAGATTAACATGAAGTAATGAGTTAATAGCAAAGCTAATTTGAAAACAAATAAAATTTATTTCTATATTCTAAGGATTTCTTCTAGCAAAGATTTTAACAATTACGAATGACTCAGAATCCCTCTTTTAAATGCTAAAGTTTGGAGTCGTACCCATTGCAAAGGTGTTCATGGTATGTTTCCATTGGTTTGTCATGGTTACAAAGTATTTCAACATTTTAACTCCCAACAATTGCAAGCTTCTTAATGGATAATATCCCTCTTTATCTTTTGCTACTCATTGCATGTTGAGGCATGTTCATTTTTAGGGTGGAAACAAAAAAATTGTATCACATTTACACATAATTACATTGGTGCCTAGCAAAGGGTTCTACCAAGACCTTTATTCTGTATTATTATTGGTTTACCTATCAAAGACCAATGCCTAAAATATTCTAACTGTTTGAACACAAACCATTAGTTCCTTGAGGGTGTAGATGGATTGGCAGAGTCTAGTTAGACATGTGAGCTATGTTACGAGGTCAAAACCCAAGGGGGTGGTGGGTGTATCCCCATAAGGTGGCTATAGCTTGCTGGAAAGGGCCATGATAAGAAAGAAATTAATTTATCCTTTACCAACCATGCCAAGATATGATCCTTAGGTGCCTTTTGTTCAAGCATTCCTAGATGAAATGTATAGATTCCTTGCTAATGGCCCTTTCTTCAAAAACCATCACCCTGGCCAATGTGTTAGCACCAAATTTCTATTCAAATCTTCATCGTTTTTTATTGCATAGGGTATCGCTGAGGGACATGTAGAACTACATGCCCCTTTGTGTCTAGAAAGAGTCTCAAAAACTCCTGAAAATGGTTTCCTCTATGCATTATGTTTCAAACTAGATCACTGACTGCACTCTACATATTTTAGATGTCATTTGTTGTTATTTTCAAAATAAGCTAGGAAAATAGAGGTAGGCCGCAATATTTTTCCTCCACCCAAAACAATGATAATTGTGCTTCCTATGCAATTCATTATGGCTAGTGGAGGAAAGTAGGCATCTTTCCTTAAATAAGAGAGCCCTAATTTAACATGACTGGAGGTCTCAGTATTCCCATACATCCACATGTGTCACACATTCTCTTATTTTCTTCCAACATGGAGTGGTATGAATTCTCACTTAAATTTTCTTTAGTCCCAAATGATCTCGTTAGTTACACTATCTGGCTCCTCATCTTATTAAACCATATTCCTACATAGGAAAACCTTATTACAAGAATATTTGTAACAAAACACCTTATTTCATTCAAGATATATTGAATACTCCAATCTTTGATATCCCATTTATTTAAAACCCAATTTATTGAGGGTAGAGTCCCTTTCAATATTGAACATGTCATTTCCTTATTCAGTACTTAAGTTAGTCTCTAAACTGGAGCCTACTTGGGCCTTAGCCCCCTTGTTGGCTTGAGGGTGCCTGACCTAGATTCAACGTTATTTAGCCAAACAAGTCCCTGAACTACTGGTCCTTTCGGAATCGGCCCACGAAGTGCGAACGAAAGTCTCACCCGAGGTAGTATGGGAGGATACTGGAACCATGCTTTTGCAGCCTTGAGATGGTTGTGATGTTGTTTGACCTCTTCTATACCTACCTTCGTGCAAGTGATATCACTCTAGGGCTTGTAAGACAACTCTTTATTCTGGCCTTCAATACCTTCGTGAAAGTATACGGTCGACCTTCCTGCAACCCTAACCTGTGGCTCAGGAACTTTCGCGTTGCTATGGCAGCATGCCACACAGATTTGTCAATTATCTAAGTGATTTGCTTATCTTGTCAAATAGTTAAATTTATGACCACGTAAGAAGATATTCGTGGTTGCATTTAATTATTCAATGTAACTACAACCATTAGCACATCATATAAGCATAATAAAGGAAATTCATACACAAGATATCCAAACCCATTAACAGAATAAATAGATAGAGATTGCAAAATAACTCCTTTTATTGATATCCTTCAAGTATTATAGACTTTGTTTGCCATGTCCACACAACTGCAGGGGTCCACGCACTCAACTGTAGAATTCTACTCTAGGCCTCTGCGCACTCAGCTGTAGGGCCTCTATGTACGCTACAACCCAAGACTTAGACTTCTTGCTATAAATCTATGACTCTTTTCCTCGTGTTCTCCCATTAACTACTTAGAGCTTAGCTCTTTCTATACAACCCCATGGTCCATGGACCATGGGTAGATTTGTTACAGTTGACTTTACTTTACAAAACTAAGGGCAGACTACCCTTTGTGAAACATAATACCTTCGCACTCCATGACCACAAAATTCGGAGAATTTACAATAATATTACCAAAACTTGACTTAAACATGGGATTTTAGCCCCAAAACTACCCTCGGGGGACCTCACTCCCAACAAGCCCCCAAAACAAACAGCGTGACTCACCCTCAAGTCACTCGGTAGGCATGGAGATCTTTTCACGAAGCTCCTCCAGCTTGACCGCAATGATCGCAACTTTGGCTGTGCAATGAGTTGCTGCCTGCTTCGCATCTTTGACGGTCTTCTCAGTTACTGCTCCTGCATTTTTAGCCTGAAGCTGTTGTTGCATCGCTTACAGAGTCGCAAGCTTCCCTTCAATATTTATTATCACTACATAAGCTTCCTCCAGCCAAGGCTTTAGTCGTGCCTTCAGCATTACTTCCTTGTGCAGCGTTGCTTCCACCTGTTCCTTCAGTTGCTTGGCTTCCTGAAGCTTGGCTAACCTTTGCGTCAGAGCGATGGTTTGCATTGTGCCCTTAACTTCTTCATAGCGCTGTTGGAGTTTGTGTGTTTTCGTCTGGAGCCTCTAGATGTTTGGGTCCTCCTGCAAGCTGGTCAGGACCTCAAACGACTGTTCAAACAACTATGTGCAATCTGCTATTGCACTCTACACTTCCGCAACTACTTCTGTGACAACGATCACCGATTGTTCCTTGACCTTTGGTGGTGTTGAAGGCTGAGCCCTCAACTGGAGCTCTGTATTCTGCAAGTTCAACTCCAACTATACCCATGCCATCTTCGTCTGAGTGTCACACACCCTTGTGGCCAATTTACGGATGCGGACCTTGAATAGCTTCTCCTCAAGAATGGCCAATTCTGGGACCATTCTGCAGGCCTCCTCTATGACCTATATGATCTTCTTACTATAGCTGGTCGCCTCAGCCTCGGTTGCCATGGCAGAATTCCTCTGTATGGCCATTTGGTCATTATTTATTCTCTACTTATTGATCACTTGGAGGGCACAGTTCTTGTGGCCCCTCGACTCGGAAAGTACTCCATCCTACAAGGAGTGGAGTGCTTCGCGCGGGAGCGCTATCAAGTTCAATCCTACTCCCTTCAAGGCACTGAAATTGGGCCTATCAGCCTCATTTTCTATTGTCAGTGCTTCATTTGGCAGCACTAGCACACTGGAAGCCTTTGTACGTAGCACATCAACAGCCTCTGATATGCCGATAGCCAAGCTGGTAGAAGTTGTACCAACTTGTGAAGCACGAGCCTGCAACTCCTACAGTCTAGTCTGGATAGCCCCTAGAACGATCTGTTGCTGCTTTTCAAATTGTTGCAGGGCCTCTGGGGTGACATCTCTAACTGTGTCATCGATGTCGTATAAATCTCCCTCTGTTAGTGTGATGGGGTCCAGGGAGGTCTTGGTTTCCTTGGACTTCTTTCTAGACCATCCCTTTTCTGACTCTCTCGTGCACTTAATATGGCCAGACATATCCTGAGGTTCCACGTCGTGGTGCTCTATGTCCTCTTCTTCAGTTGTAGGTGAAGGCAACCACACACCTTTGTCATAGCCCTGCTTTGTGCCTCTCATTTGTTTTCCTGCCTCCTTTCCTATCTTCTCCGCCTTGGCCTTCACAGCGGCCTCCTTCTTCCTCTTCTTGACCAGCTACTCCATCTTCAGATTGTCCTCGTCCTTTTTTTTTGTGTGGCGGACTTGTTTCCACCCACCACCAAGTCCATGGAGGTGTGCCACTCCACTGGCCATTTATCCAACACTACATCAATGGCATCATTTGTGGCTAGGTATGGCAAGTCGTACCACTTCTGCGCAGGGTCCTTCCATGCCCTGATTGAGATCCGATGGAAATCTGCTTTGAATTTGGCATAGCTCTGCAAGTTAGCATATATCATGGGTGACAATCACAGTTTGCGATTGATAGCCATCCTGATATTCATTTCCATCAGGATCCAGAATATTTTGTTGTCTCGAACGCACTCCATGTCCTTGGTTGCCCACAGCGAAGCGTACTTCGCTACTTCAAGGAGGTTCGGCATGACTAAAGGGAATTGGCTTTCTTCCGGTAGCTCCCACGCTACAAGCACAATTGATATCAAGAGCCACGCGTAGTGGAACATCTTGCTTTGCTCTTGCACTTCGCAGAAGTTGGTCAGGAACTCACCGCGAAGGTAGTCTGACCAATTAAACTAGACTCCTTCCATGCACTATTGTGTGAGAGCGTTGACAAGCGCTAACACCTCATCGACGCAACACTTTCGCACCACCTTTCCTGCAAGGATCTACATTGCCACCTTCACATCGAGGTCGCAGATGCTGGAGATTGCGTACCTACATGACTTCTGCACAAATTTGAATTTCTCTTTCATTTACTTTTCAAGCGCTAGCTCGCCACCCTTGCCCCCAAAAATCATCGCTAGATTTTTTCTTGTATATGGAAGGCCTATGATGCGATGAATCAACATATTGGTGATGGGTATCGGCTCCTCCAGCCACAGACACCCATCATGCACCAATCGTAGCAGCTACTTGATGACTAAGACTGTCACGGGGGTATGGTTATAGTGCAGTACACAGAGCAAGTTGAGTAATCCTGCCTTCTCTACTCCTCTGAGCCACTTCTGCGACTTCAGTGCAGTCATCCTTGTCTATGTATCTATGACGTAGTGCATCAACTATTCGATGGCCAGGTGCGAGAAATTCTCATGGTCTGCCAAGTCCCAGTCTTTGAGCTTCAAAATCAGCACCCGTGCCAACGCGGATCATCAAAAGTGATCTCATCTGGTAGCAATGGGGTTTGCAGGGGAGTCTTGCTTTCATCAATGTCCTTGGGGACCTTGGACTTAGGCTTACGCGGAGGGACATACTCTGAAAACCATGTAATATGGTTTGCATCCCGAGCTT
This sequence comes from Pinus tabuliformis, assembly GCA_031772625.1. NCBI lineage: Eukaryota > Viridiplantae > Streptophyta > Pinopsida > Pinales > Pinaceae > Pinus > Pinus tabuliformis. The sequence goes on from CM062815.1 coordinate 125,812,448, forward strand.
CAAACTCCTCTATTTCCACTCCCACATCCTCATCGTCCATGGGGATGTCTCCGATATCCTGTTCTTCTGGCTCTAGGTTTATAGACTTGCCTTTATCCTGGGAAGTGAGCTTGGTGGGGTTTCGTCTTAGCGATGTGTGCACTAGGATGGTAGGTTTCTTGCCCTTCTTATCTTTCATGGTCTCCTTGGTTGGGGTTGGCTTCAGTATTGGCATTCTCTGGGATTTAGGGACCTCCGCCAGTACTTTGGCTACTTGTGGCGAAGCTTCCTTAGCCTGTTTCTCCATCTCTTGTGTCAGCTCTTCTACCACTTGTTGTGTATTGATAACTTCTAGGGGTTCTGACATAACACTCTCTATTAGTACTCGCGACGTCTCAAGAATGTTCGTAAATGAAGGGGTCTATTTGAGAACTATGAAAAACTCTGGGTCCATAGGCGTCTGAGAGCTCAACAGCTGAATACTAAAAATGCCAAGTGTTTCTCGCTGGACAACCACTTTTAATTTATAGGGAAATTTGAATTCAAATCTGACCATTCCCCCAAAATTGGTTCATTAATGCCAAATTTTCTTTTTTAGTGCTCCTCTCATTCATTGAGGAGAGTGGTACTCTCTTATCTTTAAACTATATGGAAATGTGTTCCATCTCCTCAGGAAAGCTTGCATGTTGTCATCCCCTAACAACCTAAACATGTCCTCAAAATGTGAAATTTCTTGCTCTTGGGTAGCTATATACCTTGTTGCAAGCTGAGGATCATTTTCAATTAAATTATGTGTACTGATGATGGCCATTGGATTGGACTTCTCAGCTCTGATCATAAGAGGCTCTGTTTGTTCTCTTGCCAATATCTTCTTCATTTTTGCAGCCCTTGCTTCCTCATGGTTCATCCATGATACCAAAGCCATCAACTGTAAATCTTGTAGCTTGGCATTAGAGTCCCATACATTCATGTCTCTTAAGGCCATGTTATGAAAATAAAACGTTGACCTCTTGGCCCTATCTTCCAATGTACTTTGATCAAAAAGATCAATGAGCTATCTATAATCCTAAAATGGCATAGTGCCTTTCTATGATAGGATCTTGATTTGGAACTGAAGCCACTGTTCCTTAATGTATAGGGCATAGGTTGTCTTGTTCAGTGATTCTCTCATTCTTGGCAAGCATAAAACAATGACGGGATGGGAAATGAGACTGACCGCATAAATAGGAGAGTATGAAATGTATCAGGTCATTTTGTACCTAGGGTCAAACGTGAATGTCCTACCAAAGAAGAATTGGGAGCGAATGGGGATGCCTGCGCTGCAATGGTCTCCGATTCAGCTAAGGATGGAAAATCAGCAGAAAATTATACCCATGGGGCGGCTGCAAGGGGCGACCGTGGATATTGAGGGAGTGAGCACGCTGGCGATTTTGAAGTAATAGAGATAGTGGATGATAGCAATCCATACCTTACACTCCTGTGAATTGACTAGGCTACTGATATGAATGGGGTAATCAATTTGAAGAAGTGAAAGATGATCTTTGAGAAGAAACCACTACGCGTAATAATACCCCTCGATCCTACTAAAGGATCGTGCTATACTGAATCTGTCCATGATTATGAGAGCGATGAAAACCTAGACTGTATCTATAAGATAATAGCGTGAGACTAAGACCGGGTGAATCCCATTGTGGATGGACGGATTATGTGGGATTGCGAGAGTTCCTACATTTCGGACTCCGACGAAGAAATAAAATGCTGGCAGAATCAGTTACATGAAGTAACTACGTTGAATTGCAACATGATGACCCAGTCGCTGCACCATGTGTCGTCAGAGGTAAGAACTCTGCCTACTTATGATGGTCTAAATGAGTTAGATATATTTTTGGATGCATTTGAAAGGGAGGTACCGAAAAAGTAGCGCTTCCAAGCCTTGGACTGCACACTACGCGCTACGCCCACAAGATGGTGGGGCATGCACAAGGGAAGCTTTGATGATTAGCGCGAATGTAGGAGGATGATGAGAACACAATTTGGGAAGCCTAAGATGTGACTGACAGATAAGTACGATGGGAAAAATTATCCACACATGCGTCTGGCCAAATGGACATAGTCTTATGGAGAAAAGCCCCAACCTGAGTGGGTGCACCTGTTCTGTCATACCATAGATGTTATCCCATTGAATCGGTATATAGAAATAGAGTTCCACCATGGGACAAGCGAATGGGATCTCCTGCAAGAAGAATTCATGATGAAATTTAGTTTTGAGGACGGATTTGACAATATTGACGAAGTGCTACAAGAAGTGAAAGCAACCATCTTTAGGATACCACAGGATCCTTCAGACATGATTCAACCTGAATGGGCTACTCAGTTGAGTCACGTGCTCAAATGTTATAATATAACTTTTGAAGTAGAGGACGAGGGTGCATGGAAGATTAACATTCCAAAAATAGAAGGCCACCATGAGGTTCAAGGACCGCAGATTGAGAACCCTAATATAACGCATCGGTGAAAACAAAACAAGTGAACATTGGTATGAAGGCAGAGCCCAAATTCGCAAATATTGGAGACTACTAGGAGGATGCGACGGTGGATAAGGTTGCTGAATTGCTCCTCGAATACCAAGATTTATTCCCTACCAAATTTACATATTTGAAAGGAATAATCAGAGACCTAGGAGTGATCAAGATCATGTTAAAGCCCCATACGAAGCTAGTTAAGCAGAGGCCTTACTGCCTCAATCCAAAAAACAAGGAGAAGGTTCTCTTAGAGCTAGAAAAAATGCTAGGGGCAGGCATCATTGAGCCTGTGGAAGAATCTGATTGGGTAAGCCCAATGGTGGTGCAAGAGAAGAAGTAGAAGGATGAGATAAGGATATGTGTGGATCTCAGAAAACTGAATGATGCTTGTGTGCATGATCCTTTCCTGACTCCATTCATCGATGAAGTGTTGGACAATGTAGGTGGATAGGAAGCATATTCCTTCACTGATGGGTACTCTGGGTACCACCAAATCAAAATCACACTAGCGGACAGGAGAAAGGCAACCTTTGCAACTGAGGGGGGTTGTTTTCAATACAATGTAATGTTGTTTGGATTGAAGAATGCGCCTACAATCTTTTTGTGCGTGGTTTTTGCAGAATTCAAGGAATTTATTCATAAGTTACTGGAGGTATATTCAAGAAGTGTCTATTCTGTGTTCCTTTTGGGAACCTATTGTGGAATGTGGTTTGCAAACAAGGACTGAAGGTAGACCCCACGAATATTGTGGTGATACTGAACTTGGAAGCACTGAGGAGTGTGAAATAGCTATGCGCTACTCTGGGACATATGGGATATTACAGAAAGTTTATCAAAAGCTATGCCTAGATCACCGCGCTGATGGAAAAATTGTTGAAGAAGGATGTCACATTTTTTTGGAATGATGACTGTAAGAAAAGCTTGGATATATTGAAATAAAAGATGGTTACCACATCGATTCTAGTCTACCCATACTAGAAGAAATAATTTCATGTACATGTCAATGCATCATGTATAGTTCTTGGGGAGGCACTAACACAAGATGGCAAAGAAGGCTTGGACCATCCTATCGCGTTCGCAAGCCACAAATTATCCAAAGTAGAGAACAACTATTCTACCACTGAACACGAGGGGCTAGCTATGGTGTATGTGCTCCAGAAGTACCGGCACTACTTGCTAGGACGCCATTTTAAGATGTATAGGGAGCACTCCATGCTGAAGTACGTGGTCAATAAGCCTATGTTGGGGGGTGAATTTGCAGATGGATCTTATTGTTCCAAGAGTACGATGTTGAAGTTGTTTTGAAGCCTTGACGATTGAATGTGGGACCAGACCATCTGTCACGCATCGAAACAAGGGAGGAACCTACTAACATGGAAGAAGGATTGCCTCATGCACAGCTATTTGTAGTGCGTGTCATGGATGGTAATTTCGAGGATATAATACACTTCCTAACAATAGGAACTGGACCAGAAGGATACTCTGTCCAGCAAAAGAAGGAATTAGTGGTGGGCACAACAAATTTCTCTATCATTGTTGGGCATCTATACAAGATGGGGATTGATGAGGCATTACGATGATGTACTTGAGTTTGAATGAAGCAGCATCCTCACGAATGCTCATGGGGGCATCGTGGGAGGACACTATGGAGGGAGAGCACTTGTGCAAAATATTCTATGTGCAGGGTTGTGGTGGCTAACCCTTGATCAGGATTCAAAAGCATATTGCAAGGCATGTGATGTATGTCAAAGAACAGGGAGGGCATCGCAGAGGGATGAAATTCCTTTGAATCCACAAATGGCGTTGCAACTCTTGAAGGAGAAACTCTGAAAGGAATAGGAGCTGCGCAAATATCATCTTAATCTAAGCCATAAATTTCATCTTTTCATGAATACTGACCTTAATGATCACTTTCCAGCTGACCTACACAATTTCTCCCTGGGTAGCGCAGCTACCTCCACGCTGTTGCGGACCTAGTGGCACATCCTTGCTTTGCACCATCTTCCAATCGTGCAGCTCCCCAACTTGGGTAGTGTAGTTTATAGTCTCATGCCTCCTTTCTGTTGCCTGGAGTGCTAATACTATGCTACATTCGTTTAGTCACCTAGCTAAATGACCGTTGTATGGCTTCAAGTGACTGCCATTCACATTTCTTGGGAAGGGTTCTCCATTTAACTGGACCAGTTGTACTGCTCCTCTATTGGTAATCTCCTTAATAACATAGGGCCCTAACCAGTGCATCCTGAATAGTTTGAGGAATTTATCAAACTTACTATCATACAACAAAACCAGATCATTTACCCTAAATGTGCGCAGCTTGATGTGTCGATCATGCCATGCCTTTTCACGTTGCTTTTGGACCTACTAGTGAAATTGAACCAAACATATTTCTTCTTCGAGCTCATCCAACGGTGCGAGCCTCTCTTCTAGGGCTATGTGATCCTTCATACATGTGAGTATCACTATGTGCAGACTAGGCACGATGTATTCCATAGGCATTACAGCTTCCACACCATAGACAATCCTAAAAGGGGTTTGTCCTGTCAACTTCTCGCATGTCATTCGATAAGCCCACAATACTGCAAGTATGTGTAGGTCCCAATCATTTCACTAAGCATTGCAAACCTTGGTCAACACGTTTTCAAGCACTTTTTTGAATGCCTCCATTGTCCCATTATCCTGTGGGTGATAAGGTATGCTCTTCTTGTGATATACCTAAAATTACTCAGTTAGTGCGTTGATTATCTCATTCAGGAAGTGTGTACCACAATCACTCATCAAGATCCTTGGACAACCAAATCACGCAAATACATTCTCAAATAAGAACTTTGTGGTCATTGCACCCATGCAATCCTTCACTAGCTGTGCTTCTGACCAATGACTCAAATACTCCATTGCAGTGATAATGTACCTTATTTATGCCTTCCCTTATGGTTGAATGGGTCCTACAATATCTATTTCCCACTACTCGAAGGGTTGCAATGCCATTTGTGGATTCAAAGGCATTTCATCCCTCCGCGATGGCCTCCTTGTTCTTTGGCATACATCACATGCCTTGAAATATGCTTTTGAATCCTAATCAAGGGTTGGCCACCACAAACCTGCATGTAGAATCTTCTGCGTAGTTTCTCTCCCTGCATAATGTCCTCCCACAGCACCCCCATGAGAGTTTGCGAGGATGTTTCTTCGTTCGAACTCAGGTACATACCATTGCAATACCTCATCAATCCCCATCTTGTATAGATGCCCAGCAATGACAAAGAAATTTGTCGCGCCCACCTTTAATTCCTTCTTTTGCTAGACAGAGCATCCTTCTGGTGCAGTTCTTTTTGTTAGGAAGTGTATTATATCCTTGAAATGACCATCCACAACACGCATTACAAATAGTTGCATGTCATGTAATCCTTCTTCCAAGTTAGTAGGTTCCTCCCCTATTTCTATGCGCGACAGATGGTCTGGTCCCGTGTTTAATTGTCTAGGCTTGAAAACAACTTCAAAATCGTACTCTTGGAACAATAAGAGCCATCTACGAATTCTCCCCCCAAAATAGGCTATTGACAAGGTACTTCAGCACAGAGTGATTCGTATACATCTTAAAATGGCCTCCTAGCAAGTAGTGTCGGTACTTCTGGAGCACATACACCATAGCTAGCCCCTCGCGTTCAGTGGTAGAATAGTTCTTCTCTACTTTGGATAATTTGCAGCTTGCGAATGTGATAGGATGGTCCAAGCCTTCTCTACCATCTTGTGTTAGTACTGCCCCCAGTACTATACATGACACATCGACATGTACATGAAATTATTTCTTCTAGTCCGGGAAGACTAGAATCAGCGTGGTAACCATCTTTTATTTCAATATATCCAAGCTTTTCTTACATTCATCGTTCCAACAAAATGGGACATCCTTCTTCAACAATTTTTCCATCGGCACGGTGATCTGGGCATAGCTTTTGATAAACTTTCTATAATATCCTGTATGTCCCAGAGTAGCGCGTAGCTGTTTCATACTCCTAGGCGCTTCCAAGTTCAGTATCACTGCAATCTTCATGGCGTCTACCATCAGTCCTTATCTACAAACCACATGCCCCAATAGGTTCCCAAAAGGAACACAGAACAGACACTTCTTGAGATTCAGTGCAATCTGGTATATTCGACAGGTATCCAGCATCAAGCGCAAGCTCACTACGTGGTGCTTAACCAACCCAAATATAGTCCAATCATCAAAATATACCTCCAGTAACTTATGAATAAATTCCTTGAATTCCGCAAAAACCACACACAAAAAGATTGCAGGCGCATTCTTCAATCCAAACGGCATTACATTGTATTGAAAATAACCCCCCTCAGTCACGAAGGTTGTCTTGCTTTTGTCCTCTGGTGTGATTTTTATTTGGTGGTACCCAGAGAACCCATTAGTGAAGGAATATGCTTCGTGGCTGCCTACATTATCCAACACTTCATCCATGAACGAAGTCGGGAAAGGATCATGCACAGAAGCATCATTCAGTTTTCTGAGATCCACACATATCCTTATCTCATCCTTCTACTTCTTCTCTTTCACCACCATTGGGCTTACCCAATCAGATTCTTCCACAAGGTCAATGATGCCTACAGCTAGCATTTTCTCTAGCTCTAGGAGAACCTTCTCCTTGTATTTTGGATTGAGGCAGTAAGACCTCTCCTTAACTAGCTCCATGTCGGGCTTTAACGTGATCATCATCACCCCTGGGTCTATGATTATTCCTTTCATATCTGTAAACTTGGTATGGAATAAATCCTGGTATTCGCAGAGTAATTCAATGACCTTATCCACTGTCGCATCATCCTAGTAGTCTCCAATCTTCGTGAATTTGGGCTCTACCTTCATACTAATGTTCAATTGTTTTGTTTTCACCGACGCGGTTATATATGGGTTCTCAATCTGCGGTCCTTGAACCTCACGATGGCCTTCTATTTTTGGAATGTTAATCTTCCACAGACCCTCGTCCTCTGCTTTAGAAGTTATATTATAACATTCGAGCAAGTGACTCAGCTGAGTAGCCCATTCAGGCTTAATCAGGTCTAAAGGATCCTGCGGTATCCTAAATATGGCTACTTCACTTCTTGTAGCACTTCATCAATATTGTCAAATCCATCCTCAAAACTGAATTTCATCATGAATCCTTCACACTGGATATCCCATTCGCTTGTCCCATGGCGGAACTCTATTTCTATATACCAATTCATTGGGATAACATCTAGGGTATGACAGAACAGGTGCACCCACTCAGGTTGGGGCTTTTCTCCATAAGCCTATGTCCATTTGGCTAGACGCATGTGTGGATCATTTTTCCCATCGTACTTATCTATCAGTCACATCTTAGGCTTCCCAAATCGTGTTCTCATCATCCTCCTACATTTGCGCCAATCATCAAAGATTCCCTTGTGCACACCCCACCATCTTGCAGCGTAGTGTGCAATGCCCAGTCTAAGACTTGGAAGTGCTACTTTTTTGGTACCTCCCTTTCAAATTCATCCAAAAATATATCTACCTCATTTATACCATCATAAGTAGGTATATTTCTTACCTCTAACGACACATAGTGCAGTGACTGGGTCATCATGTTGAAATTCAATGTAGTTACTTCATGTAACCGATTCTACCAGCATTTTATTTCTTCGTCAGAGTCTGAAGTGCAAGAACTCTCATGATCCCACGTAATCTGTCCATTCGCGGTGGGATTCACCCAGTCTTAGTCTCACGCTATTATCTTATAGATATAGTCCAAGTTGTCATCACTCTCATAATCATGGATAGATTTAGTATAGCGCGATCCTTCAGTGGGATCGAGGGGTATTATTACCCGTAGTGGTTTCTTCTCAAAGATCATCTTTCAATTCTTCAGATTGATTGCCCTATTCATATTAGTAGCCCAATCAATTCACAGGAGTGTAGGTTATGGATTGTTGTCATCCACTATCTCTATTACTTCAAAATCGCCAGTGCACTCATTCCCTCAATATCCACGATCACCCGCTGCAGTCGCCGCATGGGTATAATTTTTTGCTGATTCACCATCCTTAGTTGAATCGGAGACCATCGTGGTGCAAGCCTCCCCATTCACTCCCAATTCTGCTTTGGTAGGACATTCGCATTTGACCCCAGGTCCAAAATGACTAGATCCATTTCATACTCTCCTATTTTTGTGGTCAGTCTCATTTCCCATCCCGTCCTTGTTTTATGCTTGCCAATCTTTCATACTACGCGCGGCTCACTTGGCATGGTTCCAGTGCATCTATTGATGAGTTCTTGTAACACTTTCATAGCCTTACTGTTGTGCAGTAACTTCATACAGGTTTCCAGGAAAGTTGTGAGCATGTAGGGGTTTATCTTTGGCTTAGGCTTATCCTTGCTTCCTGAGGTGGAGGCCTCTGCGAAGCTCTTCTTAGCTTCCATGAAGGCTTCACAAGCACGCTCCAAATTGAACTCACCCTCTTTCACCAGGGCTTTGTGAACCCATGTATTGTCTTTTGGTTGTTTCTCCTTGTCATCTCCCATCACGATTCCACTTCTGAGTACTATATTTACATTTGGATCTTCCTCGCGTGGCTTAGATCTCATCATCTACAAGTTCTAAGTCAGTGAAGGTGGTAGCGCCCCTTTGTCACATATCCTACCTATCAACGTAGGACAATCTTCCATTTCATGATCAAACAGCAAGCAATACTTGCACGACAGACGCGTTGGATTATTGCAATCGTGGACATAGTGTCCTGGTCATCCACAATTGTAGCAAATCAACTGTCCTCGACCTCTACCAGGTCCTCCTCTACCTCGACCTCATCCGCGCCCTTGAAATCCTATCCACGCCATCCCTGCATTCTGGTCAAGAGGCCACGTTTCAGCCTGAACCCTCTAGGTGAGAGTTCGATCCATCATCAATTCATAGCTCCTGCAAGTATGCTCATCATGTCCTACCGACCTACAAAAGTTACAGAACAGCTGTGGCAGTGCTTGCACATACTTCTGTAGCAAGTGACAGTTATCCGTGGCATGTTTTCTGGCTACCTAACAGATAGTGCATCATAAGCCAGGCCCCACCCTAGGTCTTGCTTGAGCTTCTGACCTTAAAGGCATCGGTCCTCGTCCTACAAGGTAATTTGCAAAGACCTGGCGATGGTCTTTGTCATGACCCTGACTCTTGCATTTCAAGCACCATACCTCCTCACGTGCCTCTGGCCCAACCGTCCTATCCTCCTTTAGACTTTGCATCTCAAGGCACAAATTCTTCAGCTATTCATGGATCTGTTGAACTCCTAGATTAGGATATTGCATCAGAGTCTCATGTAGTCTCATGGCAATCTCCAAGGCCTCTGCCTTAGTTGTTATCTTCTACTGCGACTACGCACTCCTTAAGTGTGGTAGTAACGAAGCTAAAGGCCACTCATGATGATGTCCATCTGTCAAATTCATGTTGGCTTCATGAATTGTACATTTCAACCTCTGATCTAGTTCCTAAGGCATCTCGCCTAGTTGCATCATGATCTCTTTGAATCCCACAATCGACCACGCCTCAGATTTAGGCCTACTAAATTTTCTATTTAGTGTTGCCTGGATGTCCACTACTCCAACATTTAGGTTATCGTCAGAGTACTTAAAGGCATCGGTCCTAACCAGTGTCACCTTCTTTTATGATCATCTGTAACACCCTGAGCTTCCCATACAATCCTCACAATGACCCAGAATTGATCTCGGTCCTCATTTCCCAAGCCTTTGAACAAAGGCAACTTCACTGTGATTCCCATACTGAACCACGGTGGAGGTGGAGGTGGTATGGACGAAGTTGAAGGTGATGGTGGTGAAATCAGAGGTGGTGTGGTTGGAGGTGGTATTTGCTGGAATCCTTGTCTCATTAACTAAATAACACTTCATGGAGAAACCTTCTCTATCCCTTCTTCATCTCTTCGTGGAGGTGAAATCAAGGGGCTATACTCTGGACCCTTATTTCCTTCATTCCTATAATTTTTTTTGCTTCGTGTAGTCTTTAATATCAAGGTAGTTGCATAACCCATTTCTTGCACAACAACATTTTAATCAAAGTATTCAAAGATTTTACGTACTTACCTCACAGTCCTTTGAAAAAGCCTCGCTCCACCTCGCTATATTTGACTGAGGTGTCGACTCTGAATTCAGTCACAAATCCTTCTATGACGTGATCAAGCCAATGATCAATAGTGCGGGTGATCTTATCCTATGATTCTTCCAACCTTTCCACTAGCTTTGGGCTCCACACAATAGGGCCATCAAGTTTCCACCTTCCTTGGCTATCTGCTAGCTTCGCGATCCACTCGTATAGCTCAATAGGAAAGAGCAGAAAAATATTTTTTGGATCTCTATATACAGGTATTGGTCCAACCACTATTCTTTTGATAGTCGCAGTTTTCTGTTCTCCTATGCCGCGAATTCGTGGATCTTTCTACCCAACCAGTCTCCAATCTCATTCTTAGTTTGATTCCAGTGATACGACATCACACATCTCTTATGCAGATTTTTGTCTCGGCAAAAAAACCATTTGTTGGATTGAGGGGACCTGACCTAGGTTCAGCATTATTTAGCCAAACAAATCCCTACACTACTAGCCCTTTCGGCATCAACCTGGGAAGCGCGGGCCAAATTCTCACCCGAAGCAATATGGGGGGATGCTAGAACCAAGTTTCTGCACCCTTGAAATGGTTTTGATGTCATTTTATCTCTTCTATTCCTGCCTTCACGCAGGTGATCTTGCTCTAGGGCTTTTAAGACAACCCTTTATTTCGGCCTTCCATACCTTCGTGAAAGTATACAGTCGACCTTCGCGCAACCCTAAACTATGGCTTGGGTACTTTCACTGCTATGGCAGCGTGCCATGCAAATTCCTCAATTATCAAAGTGATTTTCTTATCTTTTAAAATACTTAAAGTTATCACCACGAAAGCAGATATTCATGATTGTGTTCAATTATTCAATGTAACTACAGTCATTCGCGCATCATATAAGCATAATAAAGGAAATTCATACACAAGATATCCAAAACAATTAACAAAATAAATACACAAAGACTGCAAAATAACTCCTTTTGTTGATATCCTTTAAGTATTATAGACGTTGTTTGCCTTGTGCACACAACTACAGTGGTCTGCGCACTCAGTTGTGGACTTCTACCCCAGGCCTCTGCGCACTCTGCTGCAGAGCCTCTACCTACGCTACAACCCAAGACTTAGACTTCTTGCTCTAAAGATATGTCTCTCTTCCTTTTGTTCTCCCATTAACTATAGATTATCTCTTTTTATACAATCTCATGGTCTGTGGACCATTGGTAGATCTCTTACAACCGACTTTAATTTACAAAACTAAGGGCAGACTACCCTTTATGACACATAATACCGTCACGCTCCATGACCACAAAATGTGGAGTCTTTACAATAATATTACAAAAACGTGACTTAAACATGGGCTTTTAGCCCCAAAACTGCCCTTGGAGGATCCCGCTCCCAACACCCCCCATCAAGATTTAGTGTGAACCCATTGGTAAGAGTGAAGACACAATCCGAGCATGAAATCAAGCTTGTAGGAAGATGATCTACATAAGCAAGTTGCAATGAAACATAGAATTTGGTAGATACTTTTAATTATGATTATGTTGCTTTGAGGTAGACTTGGACTCTTGGGGTCACCTCTAGAGAAAGAGTTAAAATTAAAATGCAGATATGATCATGAGTTGAACGCTATTTTTTGCTCCTCTGTTGAAATCTCGTGTTGACATACACGGGTTCCAAGTGTCCACTCTCAAGGGAACTGATGTATTTTTATTTTGCAACAAGCCACATGTTTCTTTTATTTGCATTGACCATCATTAACACACATTGAAACATTATACATACTCCAAAGTAAAAAATGTGTTTTTGAGACATATTATATACCTATTTTGTCTCCTTCAATGATTAGAAATTTAGTAGCTGGACCTATTAATTCTACTTTTGTTTTCCTTTTTGCTGTATGATAGGTTTGGTGCTATTCCCTATTATTTTGTTTTTCTTGGTTAGTGCGTGTAAATCATAAGCTCTATCATTCAATAAATAAGGATACATGATGTCAATTTGTGACATTGGTTGAGCATATTTAGTATCCATAAATATGTTTCTCACAAACAAAAGCATCGAAAAATTTGACTATACAACACAACTTCTTGATGGGTGGCATTCTGGGATGACAATAACAATAAATGGAAGCCTTTATATTGAACTTCGATTTCCATTAATAATAATAAAAAATTATATGATGTGCATACAAAATTTTTTTCATTCATGGTTTGAATTCTAGAATTCTAAGTGCTTATTGTCTTTCCCAAGTTAGTTGATCATAAGTCCCCTCACATATTAACATGGGATTAGACTGTTGCAAACTGAAGGATGGGGAACATGGTTTTTTTGGTTTGAATGCTTCCAGTCAATGATAGGAATTTCACCTGTGGACTTATGGAATCCATTCTTAGCTAAGCTTCTATGACCAGGGAATCTAATCCATCAAAAGTCACTCAGGGATAACACCTATCCCATCCACATGAAATGGCTCCTTTCAGAGGCTATCAGCCTACAAGGGGAAAGCATGTGACGAGTGGGATTTGAATCTATACGAGGAGGATCACAATATCTCTTTTTAACCACCTATGGTAGATCTCAATGGCATGGGGAACAAAATTGGCTTCCACATAATTATAAATGGTAAATGAGAATTTTTTTATTTATGATTTGTGTTTTGCAATAATTGTTTCTTTAGTAACTTTGAATTTAATGGCAATTTTGTAACTAAATGTTAGAGTTATGTTGGTAAATAATGCAAACTTTTTGGTGCATAGTTATGTTGTGGGTATATGTTCATATTATACATTGATATGCTCAGATGCTATGCTTCTGTACATTTTTCATCAATGATTATTTGTTTGTTGAACATTTTTGGACGATTTGTAGTTAGACTCAAGTTTGCAATATATCGAGGTGTTATTTAACTTTACTCATGATCAAACACCTCTTCAATTATTTGTAATATGTATGAGCTTTATAGGTCAACCATGCAAAATCGTTGATGTAATTTTGGTGTTTTTTTTTTACATGACTCTAGTCAATATGATAAAGATGCCTCTTTTAACTAGAATGACACCATATTTAGTTGATAGATTTCCTTGATATATTTAGTTCTCTAACTCTTCTTTGTAAAACCTTTTCCTCCCTCTCCGTTGTAGTCTAGCAACCAAATATTAATCCTATGATGCGCTAATCACAATCATTCAAACTATAGAACTTCATACAACCCCAAAATATTACACAAAATAATGTACAAACTATTCCCTTCCACATTCCCCCAGTCATCCTATAGACGTTCCTTTTCACCTCTCGGTGCAATTGTTAGTTATCATTAATAGGCAAAGAGTTCTTTCCTTGTTTCCATTCAATTGAATCTTTGGATACTTGCACTTGGTGTGGATTTGGAAGTGTTTGAATGCCCCTTGGATATTTTGTTGGTCTAACGGATATTAGTCAATCTTGTGCTTACAATTTTAACATCTGTTTAGTGGTTACATTTCAGGATCATTGTTAATGATCATTGTATTTTGACATCTTGAATTAATTAATTATGAGAAGCACTCTCAAATAGTTTTCTAGACCCCATGGCCAATAAGATTCAAGCATGTAGCTCATTATTCATAATTGTATCATATATACTCATTGATTTTTACTTTTTGGCATGCAAATCAATCTTTTAGAGGAAAAGTTTTATGCTTCCATGATAAAGTTACATGATTCAAAAGGTGAGAAATCAATCTTTAGTGTAATTCCAAATTTTAGGTTTCATAATTATAGGTCATTTATAGGCAATAAATGTATTCAAAGTTTCACTTCTAATTGAGTATTAAACTAAACATATTGAGTATCTTATACATAATTATTCCACTCCATAACTTCCATAACCATTAGGTAGGAACTTACAACTTCAATTCTATTTTTCTTGTTTAGTAAAAGATTTGCCAAGACGTTACAAAGTCTTATAATTTATTGAAATTTTTAGAATTTACAATTTATAAAGTTTCAAGGTATATTTTTTTGAAGTTGAATTCTTTAAAGGGTGCTATCTCAATGGAAGAGCACCTTCTTTACAAGCATGATGTTGGTGGTTCGATTCCATCATGCGCTGATATTCATATGAAATGGCGATGAGTAATTTTTGGTGATGAAGGCTTTTTTCACCATCACCAATGAGCTTATGGTGACATTTTTCAACCCTCACTAAAATATGAAATGGTGACGGTCAACGAATGCCACCATATATGCATCAATAGTGATGGCCATGAAAGGTCCATCACTATAAATCATATGAAATGGTGAGGATCATTATTTGTCATTATAATCATTATTCGTGACAGACCTTGAATGTCACCACAACACCTATACTTTTGGTAATGCAACCGTTGGTGACGTTCAATTTTTGGTGACAGATGTTGTTTTGACTGTCACCAATGAGCTTATAGTGACATTTTTTGACCTTCACCAAAATATGAAATGTTGACGGTCAATGAATGTCTCCATTTATATGCACCAATAGCGACAAACATGAAATGCCCACAATAAATTGTTGTTGTTCATTTGAAATGGTGACGGTCACTATCTGTCATTATAATCATTATTTGTGATGAACATTGAATGTGACCACAAATATACTTTTGGCAAGGCCACCTTTGGTAATGTTGAGATTTTTCATGATGGAGGCTTAGCTTCGTCACCATTGCTCATATGAAATGGTTACAACCACTATCTGTCATTATAAATCATTATTGGTGACGGACCTCAAATGTCACCACAACCTCCATACTTTTGGCGACGCCACCTTTGGTGACGTTAAGTTTTTGGTGAAAGAGGCTCTTTTGACCATCACCAATGAACTTATGGTGACATTTTTCGACGCTAACCAATGTCCCTTTTTCTTGTAGTGTGATGGAGGAATTAGTGGGAGATTCGGTAGTGGGGTGTAACCTGCAATAGTGGGGTGTAACCAACACTACTCAACAAATAAACTGAAGATTCACTAATAATTAATTAATGCATGTCAGATCAAAGAAAGACCCAGTTTATATTAGAGTTAAGGTAAAGTGTACTATCAGTTGTAAAATAATATAAATTAAACCTATGGTGCATGCAATAAGAATAAGGCCTAAAACAAATCAATCCTTAATTAGAGCACTCATTAATTTTAGCCATTCGAATTTCCTTTAAAAGGAGGAATGAAGGCACAATTTTAATCATTATTTTGGTGAGCACTAGTTGGTGGGACCAAGCAATAGGAAGCACACATTTGTGTATGGATCTTGTGAGAGAAAGGTGTTCCAAGAGAATGTTTTGCACAGGTTGGTAGTGAGACAAATAGAGATAATGCAAAGGTTTCTCGAGCTTGAGCAAAGCATTGTAATCTTCTCATATTTTCTGATTAATGCAATAAACAGATAGCAAGGGTTTTTAGCCATGGCTTTCCCCATAAAATTATTGTGTTATGTGTGATTGAATTCTTTCTCTTTTATGCTTTATTATTTCATCGATCGTTTATGATTTCTGCTGATGAGCAAAGTAGATTCAAGTCAATTATTTTAGCGTATTACAATTTGTAGTTTGAACATACAAGGAATTTCTACATGGTATCTGAGCTATATTTGTACAAATTTCTACATGGTATTAGATCTAAAATCACAATAGAAGAGAAGAACTCGAAGTTGTCCTTACATATTGATGGAGCTCTATTTCAAGGTAGATCCAGAAGACCCTATATGTAGAATTCTTAATGGAGCTACAAGGATGCTAGTGGGCAAATCAGTGGGCCAATAGTTAGTGACACAAAATGGATTTGTGATCATTGACATTGGTATATTGAGGAGCAGAGATATTTCCCATAGGGAGATTGAGACTCAGAGGAAGTGCAGTTTCAAAGGGATCATCCAATTGAAAGCTAATACTTCAAGATACGGGGAGATCAGACTCATTATTGCAGTAGTTGTAGCAGTTGTGCAGAAGCAACAACAAAGTAGTAGTAGCAGTAGTATGAGTAGATCAGATTTCACTTTGCATGTAGTTATACATGTCGGTGTGAGATGGGCCAATGTGAAACAATAGTCCCAAGAGTTGTAGAAATTTGGGCATGATCCATTGAGGTGTGTTTATCTCATGGATCATTACCTTGCTACAGGAGCCCATAATATTCAGTAGAACGATGACCAGTGCCATTCAAATACTGAGGAGTGTCGAGTAGTGCTGACAACAGAGCAGGAGGCTCAATAGCAGAGTCAGCGATAGCACAATTTGTCTAGTAGACAATTGCAGATACAGTTGATTCAATTTATTTTGTTTAGATGATTTCTTTTTGGATGAAGATGTTGTAGTAGCAACAAAACAATGAAAAGTGTTTCATGACATTCCAAAGGTACTGGATCATGATATAGTTGAATTCCTTTCTAATTGAGAGGGAGTGTTGAAAATAGAAACAAGAAATGTTAAAAATATAATCAAGAAATAAAATCCTAATTTAATTTGTCCTTGAATTAAGTTAGGAATTAAATTGTAATTCTAATTCTCATAACAACTTGTAGTGGTTAACTAAGTTAATTTGTATTAGTTGACTTAGTTAATTCGAGTTGGGAGTCTATCTAGAGTCATGTAGACTGGTTCCTAAATTTTAGGGGCCCAGGTTGAGTTCTTTTGAGTTGTAATTATTTAATTTAGTTTAACTGAGTTAAATTCAGTTAACCTAGTTCCAACTGATCAAGGAATTAGTGGGAGATTCGGTAGTGGGGTGTAACATACAATAGTGGGGTGTAACCAACACTGCTCAACTAGTAAATTGAAGATTCACTCATAATTAACACATGCATGTCATATCAGAGAAAGACCCAGTTGAGATTAGAGTTCAAGGATAGTGTACTATCAATTGTAAAATCATCTAAATTAAACAAATGGTGCGTGCAATAAGAATAAGGCCTAAAAAAACCATTTCTTAATTATAAAAGTCACTAAGGTTAGCCATTCGAATTTCCTTTAAAAGGAGGAATGAAGACACAAGTTTAATCATTGTTTTGATGAGCACTAGTTGGTGAGACCAAGCAATAGGAAACACATGTTTGTGCATGGAGCTTGTGAGATAAAGGTGTTCCAAGAGAATATTTTGCACAGGTTGGTAGTGAGACAAATAGAGATAGTGCAGAGGTTGCTCGGGCTTGAGCAAAGCATTGTAATCTCCTCATATTTTCTAATTAATGAAATATATAGATAGCAGTGGTTTTTAGCTGTGGCGTTCCCCAGAAAATTATTGTGTTATGTGTGACTGAATTCTTTCTCTTTTATACTTCGCGATTTTATTGATTGTTTATTGTTTTCTCTGATGAGTAGAGTAGATTCAAGTCAATTGTTTTAGCATATTACATTCTGCAGTTTGAATCTACAAGGAATTTCTACAACCACGATACATAAGGATGATCAAGAACACTTGAAACATATAAAATGACTCAAAATGACACTTGATGACCAAGGAAACTCTTGATATAACAATGAGGTAGGCTCCAAAATTTGAATGTAGTGAAAGTTTTGGAGGTTGTTGTAGCAGCGGCAACACTTGGTGACACACTAGGCGAGCCTCAAATTCTATATTTAGGAATGGATTTTTAGTTAAATGGTCAATCCTTCAAGAAGTATTGATTCACCAATTAGATTGTCTTGAATTCACCCTTTCGACCTAGTTATATACATAGTGCCTCACTTTATTTCACTTGGTTCAACACACAAAAATATGCCATATCACAATTGTTTCAATCCATGAAAGGGTAATGTACGTGGAAATTTTATGATATTCAGAGTATAATTTTTCATCATGGTGTTTATCCACTACTAGCATGCTTGGAAAATACCCCAACAGAGTCACTTTAGGAGCACAAACCTTACTTCACTACTAGCAGTCGTGGACAGTAACCTCGTGAAGTCGCTTGCTTCACCTCCCTACGTAGGAAACCTTTCTCCTCTTTCACTCTGTATTTATTTATTTAATAGAATTGTGCTTCAACACTTATTATTTTCAATGGGAGGAAGAGTAAGCTTGTATTATTCAGAGAATAGGAGGTTTCCCCTTTAGAGAAGTATTTTGGAACCACTAATATTGGTTTTCTTGCTTTAGATTTTCCCCTTATCCTCTCTACTATAGTTGACAACTGTTAACAAATAGCAGATATACACCAAGTTGAGTTGGATAGAATAATAGGAACAAATCTAATAGGTTCCCCCAAGTTTTTCCTTTTTAATGTATTGTATTTTCCATCGAGACTTAGCTCAACATATTGCATCTTCCCAAACAGGGAAGAAGAACAAACAGAAAGCCAAGTGTTTTGGTTGTCTCATTCTCTCTTTTATTCCACCACAAAGTTCTTATGAGCCATAAACTTTTCACAAAAGGTCTTATTTATGTATAATGACCAATAAACAAACAAGACAAGACTTGACTAACATGACACACCTAAAATTGACACTGATGAAACAAAAAAGAAAAAACAACAAAATGTATAGGAAGCACAACTTGTTGATGCTCTTGAAAATAATGCTTCAAATCTCGGCCCTTTATGGGAAGGGGTAAATCCTCCCATGTAAGGATTTTAACTTTAAGGTATTATGACCGAGCTTCTCTTCGATGGTAAATGGGCCAATCCACAAAGGTTTGAACTTCGTGTGTTTTCCTTTCCCTTCATGGGATTTGTCCCAGTTCGCTACTAAGTCTCCCACATCAACATTCTTTGCCCTTGTAGACTTCTTTTCGAACCAATGCTTAACACGGTTTTGATGCATGATAAATATCTCTTTGTATTTGAGCCTTTTTTCCTCAAGTTTGAGTAAAGCATCTATCTCGCTCTGAACCAGAAGGAAAGGTCTACCTTGGGACCCTTGGTAGATTTGTAAGGTTGGGAGATACATGTTTGGGAGAAAGATAACTTATTTACCATAAAATAGAAAATACGATGAGATATTAAGGGAAGGCTTTGGAGTTACATAGTCAATCCATAATTCATTTATAAAAGCATTGTTCCAGTTCCTTTACTCAAAGAAAATGGTTTTTTTGATTATCAGATAAGTTTTTTTATTTTTTGATTCAGCCAAACCATTTCCCTGTAGGTAATAATTAGATGCATGCTTTAAGACAATCCAATTATCCAATGTGAATTCATCAAGTTTCAATGACAAAAAAATTGTCACATTATCAAAGGCAAGTGACGTTGGAATGCCAAACTTTGTTATAATATTCTACTTCAAGAAGTGGAGGGCTTCCTAGTCGTTTACTTGTATTAAGGGAAATTCTTTTGTCCACTGAGTAAAATAATTTGTCATTGTTAAAATATATCGATGTCTCCTTGACGAATGTAGAAATATTTCTCCGATAACATCTAGGCCCCACTATTGGAATGGTTCCTCAATTTCCACTGGTAGCATACTGACTTTTGACCCCAACTGGCACTTCTCTGACAAGCTGGGAACTTGCAGACATAAGCATGAACATCTATGAATAAAGTGGGACACTAATAACCAACCCTCATTACTTTTGCATAGTTGTGCCACCCGCTCAGCACCTTCCATCACATCATGTAAGTCTTTCAATACCTTCTTTGTGTCTCGTGGCTCAAGGCATATTACCAAGACACCATTTTGGTGCTTTATGAAAAGAAATCCATGCATGAGCTGGTAGGATAGATATTTAAGATGAATTTCCCTATTTTATTTATTCGATAAATGTGTGGGAAAAGTGTCATGCTCTAGAAATTACCAAATATCGGAATACCATGACGATGTAGATGTGGACTGGGGAACATGTTCAACATTATACATCTCTATTTTCTACTCCCAAACTGAAATATATTGCTAAGGAGCATCTATTGCTTTAGATACAAGTTGACAAAGGCCATGACCCTTAATGGTATGAATTGGTTTAAACTCCAAATCATATTCCTGTAAAAATTTCGTCAAATTTTCCCTCTTCTCACCCAGCTCTCGTTGCACAAAGAGAGTTTTTACCACTAGATGAGGCACAACAATGATTATGTGAGCCTTTAGAAGATAAGGCTTGAAATATTTTACTGCATTATATAAAACATACACTTGTTTATCGATGGAAGGTTAATTTAGTTCTAACCCATGTAAGCCCGCACTCATGAAAAAGATAGGTCATTCGTTTCCTTCAACATCATTTTGAGTCAATACAACCAAAATAGATGAATCTAAAGAAAAGGTATAAAGAAGTAAATATTTTTCATAGTCATGACTAAATAAAGCAGGTGCATTAGCTATATCTTGTTTAATCTGAGCGAAACCATCCTTTCCCCTTTTGTCCCATTTATAAGTAAAATCTTTATTAATCATATCCTGTGAAGGTTTAACTATATGAGCATAATCAGACATGAATTTTCACAGGAAATCAATCTTCCCCAAGAAATATTGCATGGCCTTCTTATTCACTAGCAAGGGGATATGAGTAATAAATTTTACCCTCTGAAGATTGACTTTAATTCCACTCTTTGCAATGATGTTCCCTAAGAGAGTCGCTTCTAACACACCAAATATGTTTTTATTGGGATTGAGAGAAATCTCGTATTTACGACACTACTCAATATTTGTTTCAGATTACATACATGATCTTGTCTTCTTTTGGAAAACACAGTAACATCATCCAAATAAACAACTACACTCTAACGAATCAAACCACAAAAAGTGATGTCCATCACTCTTTTAAATTTAGCACCAACATTGATAAGCCTGAATGACATTCTTTTAAAAGAGAATGTTCCCCATTTGGTCATGAAGGTATTTTTCAAATGATATTGTTTTGCCACTAGCACTTGATTGTAACCAAAAAAGAAAACTAGTAGCGAGAACATCTCATACACAAATATTGTTTAGAGGATCAATTCCATGGATGGCACTAGGTAATAATATTTATTATATGCCCAGTTGAGGTTGTGGAAATTGACACATAACCTTATCTCATCGGAGTTCTTTCTAACTAGGATCATATTCGAAACACAAGTGGAATTTTTTACTTTGAAAATGATCCGAGCATCCATAAGCTTTCTCAGTTCCTTATGAAATAGGGGTTCTATCGTTGGATTAAATTTCCTTAGCTTCTATTGAAAATGTTTTACCCCTTCTATTATGGAAATAACATGCTAGATAATATGAGTATCATATGTCTTTAAGTCATTGTATTTCCATCTAAACACATCACAGTACTATTTGAATAAGTAGATGAATGTGTGTCATTCTTATGCAGAACAAAATGTACCAAAGTTTACATACTTCATATCTTCTTGAGTTCCTAGATTAACTTGTTTAGATGATAACTTCAAGCTCTAAGTCTTGGTATTGGTTGGTACTCTAAAATAGTTTTGCAAGTCATATAACGTTTCTAGGGACACCACACCTTTAGGCATAGTGTTACCTTCATTTCATTAGATGCCTCCTCCAAAGCCTTTTTGTACCCATCCTCTTGTATGGAAACATACTTAAACACATTTGCATTAGCAATAAAATGCAGTATTTGTTGGTCTTCATTGAAAACATGAAAATTAGTGACGTTATCATGAACATAGGATTTATATATAATCTCTATAGAAAAACCATTTCTCAATGACGACATTCTAGTGGTTTCGTTTTCTAATGCATCTACTGCAACATTTATAATCCTAGGAACATAAATGGTATTAAAGGATTTAAAATAATTAATCAAACACCATACATCCTATTGGTGGTTTTTAATATTTGGTGAGACACAGTGGATTGTATCCCATACCTAATGAGTGGTAACCTTCGAGTCACCGATTACCTTGAGAAACTCTACCTTCAGGTTGATTGCTTTGGTATGGAGGGAAGGGAGTGGTAAATATGAAGAAATTGTACTTGACCTAAAGAAAGCCATCGACTTGAAGGTAGAGTTTTCAAGGTAATCGGTGACTCAGAGGTGGTCACTTGTCAGGTATGGGATACTATCCACTATGTCTCACAAAATATTAAAAACTACCAATGAGAGATATCACGCTTGATTAATTACTTTAAAGCCTTTAATATTATTTATGTTCCTAGGATTAGAAATGTTGTAGTAGATGCATTAGAAAATACAACGTTAGAATGTTTCCATTGAGAAATGGTTTTTCTATAGAGATTATGAACCATTTGTTCCTGATAACATCACTAATTTTCATGTTTTCAATGATGATCAACAAACATTGCATTTCATGGCTAATGCAAATGTGTTTAAAGATGTTTCCATAGAAGAGGATGAGCACAACAAGGCTTCGCAGGCGGAATCTAATGAAATGAAGGGTAACACTATACATAAAGGTGTGGTGTCCCTAGAAAATTTGTATGACCTGCAAAACTGGTTGAGAGGACCAACCAATACCAAGACTCGAAGCTCTAAGTTATCCTATAAACAAGTCAATCTAGGAACTCAAGAAGACATGAAGTATGTAAACCTTGGTACATTTTTTTCTCCAAAAGAAAGACAAGCATTCATCTTATTATTCAAAAAATATTGTGATGTTTTTTCATGGACATACGATGACTTAAATACATATGATACTCTTATTATCCAGCATGCCATTTCTATCAAATAAGGATTAAAAAAAAATCAACAGAAGTTAAAGAAAATTCATCCAATGCTAGAATTCCTAATTCAAAAGGAAATTATAAAGCTTCTGGATGCTCGGATCATTTTCAAAGTCATACATTCCACTTGGGTTTCAAATTTGGTCCTAATTAGAAAGAATTATGATGAGATAAGGTTATGTGTCAATTTCCGCAAACTCAAGCAGGCATATGATAAAGTTAATTACCCAATTCCATCCATGGAACCGATCCTCCAAACAATATCTGTGTTTGAGGTATTCTCGGTACTAGGTTGTTCTCCTGGTTACAATCAATTTCTAGTAGTGGAACCTAATCGTTTGAAAAATACCTTCATGACCAAATGAGGAACATTCACTTTTAAAAGAATTCCATTCAGACTTATCAACGTTGGTGCTATGTTTCAAAGAGCGATGGAAATCCCTTTCTGTGGTCTAATTGGTTAGAGTGTAATTGTTTATTTGGATGATGATATTGTTTTTTTCAAAAGAAGATCAGATCATGTATGTAATCTGACACAAATATTTGATAGGTGTCGTAAATACATGATTTCTCTCAATCCGAATAACATCATCGAAATAAACAACTACACTCTAAATAATCAGGCCATGGAAAGTGATGCACATCACTCTTTGAAATGTAGCACCGACATTGATAAGCCAGAATGGCATTCTTTTAAAAGTTAATGTTCCCGATCTGGTAATGAAGGTATTTTTCAAACGATTTCGTTTCACCAGTAGCACTTGATTTTAACCAAAATAACCAAATAATAGCAAGAACATCTCAGACCTAAATATTGTTTGGAGGATTGGTTCCATGGATGGAATTGGGTAATTATCTTTATCGGATTCTCGGTTGAGGTGGAAGAAATTGACACATAACCTTATCTCATCAGACTTCTTTCTAACTAGGACCAAATTTAAAACCCAAGTGGAATGTCTGACTTTTAAAATGATATGACCATCCAAAATATTTCTCAATTCATTTTGACTTAGGGGTTTTGTAATTGGATGAACTTTCCTTAGCTTCTGCTAAAAAGGTTTTACCCTTCTTTGATGGAAATAACATGATGGATATTAAGAGTATCATATGTATTTAAGTCTTCATATGTCCAAGCAAACAAGTTGCCATAATATTTGAATAAGAAGATGAATGCGTGTCCTTCTTGTGGAGAAAAAATGTACCAAGATTTACATACTTCATATCTTCTTGAGTTCCTAGATTGACTTGTTTATATGATAACTTTGATCTCTGGGTCTTCGTATTTGTTGGTCCTCTAAACTATTTTTCAGGTCATATAACATTTCCAAGAATAACACATCTTTAGGCATAGTGTCACCCTTCATTGCATTAGTTGCATCCTACAAAGTCTTATTGTGCTCATCCTCTTCTATGGAAGCATCTTTAAACATGTTTGCATTAGCCGTAAAATGCAGTATATGTTGGTCGTCATTGAGAATATGAAAATTAGTGACATTATCAGGCACAGATGGTTTATATATAATCTCAATAGAAAAACCATTTCTCAATGGTGACATTCTAGTGGTTTCATTTGCTAATGCATTTTATACACCATTTCTAATCCTAGGAACATAAATAATATTAAAGGCGTTAAAATAATTAATCAAATGCCATACCTCATGATGGTAGTTTTTAGTATTTGGTGAGACACAATGGATAGTATCTGGTAACTAAGGAGTAACCACCTCCGAGCCACAAATTAGCTTGAGAAAATCTACCTTCAGATCTATGGGTTTCTTTAGTCTAGGTACGAGTGCTTCGTATTCTCCCAAATGCCTTTTGAGAGGTAGAAGCTTTGTCACATGGTGAAGGTTGTTAAAAGTCTTGGAGAAATACTTCACACTATCCTCCTATCTTTGCAAGCTCGAAGATGAAAATATTGGCGTGAGCTCTCTTCAAATCTTCAACTATGTTATAATCAATTGTTTCACTTTTAGAAGGTAATGCCAAAGTGTCTGGAGGAGTGACTTTATTTGATACTTCCATAGTGATGGACTTACTTTTTCTGCTGGAGGAAGTGTTCTTAGAAGTAGTTGTATTCCCAGAATTACTTTGTGCATTATGAGGAGGATTGACCAGTGGTGAGATTCTCCTTAAAAGTTATTCCATAAATTTCTATCTTGTCACCTCTTATTTGGAAATGAGCCCTTATCTCCTCAAGTTATGTCGACCATTTTTCTTTTGGGGGTGGGGGGGGGTGCTCACTTTGAGGGGGTTATTTAACACTCTTATTTTTAGTGTTGAGAATACAATCAAGTTTTCACTGCATGTCCAATACTCGTGCTTTATTCAGCTGCTATAGGTTCATCTATTCCTTGTATTTGCTCAAACTACTCATCTGCTAGTAAGGTATGCACAATGTGTGTGGCTAGAGAATTCATGTTGTGGTTCCACTACGGGTAGGTTTTCTCTAAATGAGATTCCTCATGGAAAGAGTAATAGTTATCGATGCGCATAGTTTCAATATAAAAAAAAATATTCAAACTTTGGATAGACTTACCCAGTTGATTATTGTTGTTGTTCTTATTTCTTCTAAATGGAAAAGACTTGGGGGCTTTCCACTAGTAGAAGTCTCTCTTGACCTTCTCTTTAATTATGAAATTTCATTGGTAAGTTCCTTTAATGTCTTGGTCATTCTTTCAATATTTGATGAATCCTTTTCCTTTTCCTTACTTGAAGAGGGTTGAAACTTCCTTCAAGTCTCATTGGAGTCTTTAGATTCATCATTGTTAGTAATAACTCCAATAGCATGCAAGTCTTTCTCCACAATGATTGCTTGTACAAATTTTATAGATAATGTCTCCTTTGTATCTTTTTTGACAAAAGAGGAAATGTTTGTGGGCAAGTAAGTTGTATAATAATTGATAGTAATTGAAGCATGAGGTTGTGTGCTCAGGCGAAACTTGTTCAATGTGCGGTTGAACTTTTGATTGAAATATTTTAATTTCTCATTTTCCCTCATCTTACTGTTTTTGATCTCGTTTAATAACATGGTGGGAGTCTTGTTATCAAAAAATTTCTCCAAAAAAATTTTCTTGAACTCCCTCCAACCATCGACTAAATTGACAAGCATATTATGGTACCATGTTGTTGCTATACCTTCTAATGTAAAAGGAAAAATCCTACAAGAAAAGTCATCATATTGTACCTCTAACATTCATACATGCATGTAAGAATTGTCAATGTGATCTTCTTCCTTTGTCTTCTTATCTGGATCAAAATTTGATAACATATTTTCTGGATGTATGAGAATTTTATGAAGTTTATTTAAAAGAGATAGAGGCCCTTGGGTTGTCCAATCCAAGTCCTGGTTAGCCATGTCTTTGCCTCTTAGTTCCTCCTCTATTTCAGAATCCGACAAGAATTCTCCTTCATCATCTAAACCATTGTTAAACTCAAAATAAATTCTTGTTTGTTCTTCTTCGAAAAGAACAATGTATTCCTCGTACTCCTCATGAATGGGTGGAAGTGGCTCTTGTTGAACTATCTTCTGAAGACTCTGCTAATTCCTCAAGAGTGGTGAAAACCAAATCTTCCACTGAAGCAACTAATACACTGGTACAAATTGTTTCTTTCTTCTTATGATGATGCAGGAGATTATGAGAAATATGGAGTAAATTGATATATTTTTCACACTGACAGGTTATAGGTCAAATCGCCCAAATTTGTTCGTAGGTGACCTCGTAAGCCAACTCCGGACCAGGTTGATAAGACCCCCCCTACTTCAAGAATAGGAGTTGGAATGGTGCTCAGAATATCATTATCTTGTCTAGAACATAAATGATTAGGGTGTGTAGAATTATCAACCATAAAAAGTTGGTTTCCCTCCTTCTAGTGCCAGAATGTTGATGGTGCTGGATACCGCAAACATATAGGGGATCTCCTTGATATGAGGTCCCAATTAAACCTCATACCATTTGGTGTAGGAGTCCCATCTAGATACTACCTAGCTTTCATTTACTTAAACATATGCCTTGGCTTTAGCAGTTAGCATAAGAGAGGTGTGCACATTTGCTTTTGAATGAGCAAGTGAGTGTGCCTTGTGAATGTTTGATTTCAGATGTATCAAGGTTCTTTCACTATAGAGGGAAAATAAAGTGAGCCTATAAGAGATAAGCAATAGTACTACCCTAATGGAGACACACATAGATGAGAAATACACGCCTAACATCAAGAAACATATTTCACATAGATGTGATGATTCTTACAATCATTACAACACATTTCCAACAAGTTAAGCACCAAACTCACCGAAATAGTTCATTTACTCTAGTACATTTGAAAGTAGACATGAATCATTAATACTCAAAGAGTAGTCTTAAAACATCCACAATCCATATATGAAAATGTGTTGGCCAAAAGGCTTCGAGTGTTAAGAAAAATTTCCAAGACACATAAGTACAATGAACATCACTATCTCCAATAGTGGAGTGTTAAAGCCACTACTTTCTCCCCAAAAGTACTAACTCTATCTCTATAATTCCTTGTGAGAGAATCTAAGGTTAAAAATCACTTTGCATGAGTAATGAGGATACTTTTATAACTTTATTCATGACCTTTCACATCCTCATGACTCTTGACATTCAAACTCCTAATGACCTTTGGACTTATGTAAACTTTTGACTTCCAAATGACTTGGAGTTCTATATGACTCTTGGTATTACATGTATTTTGGACTTATA
The DNA here is from genome assembly GCA_031772625.1 of Pinus tabuliformis. Classification (NCBI taxonomy): domain Eukaryota; kingdom Viridiplantae; phylum Streptophyta; class Pinopsida; order Pinales; family Pinaceae; genus Pinus; species Pinus tabuliformis. Next base: position 125,840,355 of record CM062815.1, read on the forward strand.
TGGCTCTTTTGTCCATACGTGACTCATGTACTTCCATTTGTTTGTCTTTACAATGAATACATAATTACATCATAACTTCCCCAACATCATGTGATGGGTCATGACAAGTCCCTATCTTTGATGACTGGGTCTCATAGTAACTAATGACATGGACTTGGACTCATAGTAACTAATGCCATGGACTTTCCTCAGTAGGTGACTATTGGGTCCCTACAATACTAGTGATTACCCCATTACTATTGCAGTTATACCCCTTATTAATATTTTTGTTCCCCTATTGCCCCCATATTGTTATTATTGTGTCCCATAGAATCCCTCTATTGTTATTTTTGTGGCTTTATATTATTATTGTTAGGTTGGCTGGATTATATTGTGACTCCTTAGACTCCGTCATTTGAAATATCCAAGAATTTTTCATTTATGTAATGTAAAGGAGGTTTCCCCCTCGAAGAGGCTGAATTCTAAGGCGTTGATCTATCTTTTCTATCTTTTCTTGAGCTGGTTTCATAACATTTGGTATCAGAGCTTTGGATTCTAGGGTTTCGCTGCTCCAAACATGTCATCGTGGAATTTTCGCTATAACTTTTTTTCTGCGAAATTTGAGAAGTTGCAAAAAAAAACCCATTTGAGAAGAAATTGCTCTGAACCTCGGGTCCGAATTTCAGAGCTTTTAGCGCTATATTTGCGGAGATATGATCTGAGGAAGTTGGTCTTTGTGTAGACTCCTGAATTACATTCCAAACAGGTGACCTAGGGAAAATCGTCATAACTTTCTCTCCGGGGATCGGATTGAAATTTTGTAAGAAGGTACAGAAAGAGGACAGACTGTAGTTTCTTGAATGCATTTTTCAGATCCAAAGGTCGAAACAGTGACTCGTGGCACGTCGTACAAGTTTGCTATACTGAACTAGTCTATAATCATGTCAATGTGAGAGATTTCACATAACTCTTCCTTGGAGAATCCAATTTGGATCAGACTTGTGGCATTGGAAAGAGGACATAGAGAGCTACTATAGATCACAAATTCAGAACTAGATGATTGGAAAGTACAGAGATACATCAGAGGCAATATCGAGCTCCTACAAAGTGAAAAAAGGTGTGTAGATTTTTTTAATTTTTGCTTAAGATTGGTTTGAAAATTTATTTTGAAGGAATACAAAGGGCATAGTAGAGAATTATTATCCGTAATCGATGCCCTGAGGAAATAAAATGCAAACACCTAGTAAGGAACCTGAAAGCTCTAGCATGACTCATGAAGAAGAGGAAGAAATGCTACATGATATATCAAATTACAAGAACAAGTGCAACAAATGTCACGCTCACAAAAGTTAATAGAAGCTAAGATAAATGGCGTGGAAGCTAAGATGAATGGCATGGAAGCTAGGATGGACAATTTGAATATAGATTTGAACACAAATTTGAAGACAGGCATGGTAGATTTAAAGATAGATTTGACAAATTTTCTACAAGAAATACTTACTAATGGTGAAAAGGTAGTAAAGGAAACTCATGATGAGAACAAAAGAAATGTTAATCATGATTCCATAGATGCTAATGTTGGATCGAAGACTCACCATATTCCAAAAATTGATATGAGGAAGTTTGATGGCAAGGATCCTGCCACATGGATATTACAGATGGAGCAATTCTTCGATCTCAATAATGTGCAAAACACACAAAAGGTACGTATGGCAACTTTATATTTGGAACCAAATCAGTTTGTATGGTATCAATGGCTTTGCTCTTGTAAACAATTTATCACTTGGGCAATTTTTACGGAAGAATTGGTAGCACATTATGAGGATACAAAAAGCAACACTTTTTTTAGCCAATTGATAAGCCTCAAACAAAAGGGTTCAATAATGGAGCACATTGAGGAGTTCCAAAAATTGAACATAAGGGTGAAAGATATTCCAGAGGAGCATAGGATTGATGTGTTCATAGGGTCTTTAAAGGATAATATCCAACATGATGTTCGCCTTTGGGAACCTGATTCATTAGAGAAGGCATTCAGGTTAGCAAGAAAAATGGAAAGCAAAATTATGGCAACCAGGAAGCATACCACTCACAACTATAAAGACGAAAGTGTTGTTGCCCCTAGTCTTCCACAACCTATAAGGTTGACACCACAAAAATTGGAAGAAAAAAGAGCAAAAGGGCTTTGTTACAGTTGTGATAGCAAATACACTAAAGGTCATAAGTGTGCTGAGAAAAAATTATTCTACATAGATTGTGAAGAGGAAGAAGAAAAGGAGCAAGAAAGGTGAAAAGAAGAGGATATACTCCAGGAACAAAGCCTAGATGAAGAATAAATAAATCCGACCATATCTTGTAATGCATTGGCGGGAATTACCACTCCTCAAACCATCAAGATAGAAGGACAAATCAAGAAGAAAAAGGTAATAGTGTTGATTGATTCAGGAAGCACCCACAATTTTATTCATTGTAAGGTAGCAAAAGAATTGAATTGCTTCTTATATCCAGCACCAGAGTTTCAAGTGATGATTGCAAATGGAGGAACAATAAATTGCTCTGGAAAGTGCCATAATATCAAGCTATCCATGGGAGAATATGTATTGACTAGCCCAATGCTTTCCATTCCAATGGGAGGTGCTGATGTTGTACTAGGAGTCCAATGGCTACAATCCTTGGGTACAATAGCTTTTAATTTTCAAGAACTTTTCATCAAATTTTCTACGGAAGGAAAGGAAGTTGAATTAAGGGGTATTGCAGGGAAACCAGGAAAGATAATCAGCTCTAATGGTATGACAAAGCTTCTAAAAAAGGAGCAAAGAGGTGTAATTGCACAATTATGCTCGCTAGATGTTTCCACATCGGAATCATCTATTTCTCCAGATCTCCAAAAAGTCCTGGACAATCATTCCAAGGTATTTGAGACTCCCAAAGGTCTCCCACCTATGTGTGATCATGATCATGCTATTCATCTGATTCCAGGAAGTGTTCCTCCAAACATCAGGCCGTACAAATATCCCTATGTCCAAAAGAATGAAATTGAACATATGGTTGCAGAAATTCTAGAGGCTGGTATAATTCAACCGAGTCAAAGTTCTTTCTCTGCTCCAATAGTATTGGTGCACAAGAAGGATGGATCATGGCGCATGTGTCCGGATTATAGGGAGCTCAACAAGCTCACTATTAAATATAAGTTCCCCATTCCTGTCATTGATGAATTACTGGATGAATTGCATGGATAAATTTACTTCACCAAGTTGGATCTTTGTTCAGGATATCATCAAATTAGAATGAAGACTAAAGACATTCCGAAAACAACATTTAGAACTCATGAGGGTCATTATGAATTTTTGGTCATGCCTTTTGGCCTTACCAATGCACCTTCAACATTTCAAGGTTTGATGAATTCAATTTTCAAACCATTCCTTAGAAAATTTGTGTTAGTATTTTTTGATGATATACTAATCTACAGCAAGTCTTGGAAGGATCATGTTGAACATGTTGACAGGGTGCTACAACTATTGGAGGAGAAACAATTATATGCAAAAAGATCCAAATGTTTCTTTGGAGTCCAGGAGGTGGAATATTTGGGTCATATTGTATCTCATGAAGGAGTTAAGGTAGACCCTAGAAAAATTAAAGCCATTAAGGAATGGAAAATCCCCACATCCATAAATCATGTGTGAGGATTTCTCGGGTTGACAGGGTATTATCGCAAGTTTGTTAAGAATTATGGGAGAATAGGAGCACCTCTAACAACATTATTGAAGAAAGATGCATTTTCATGGACTCTGGAAGCAACAAAGGCCTTTGAACATCTTAAAGAGGCAATGTGCCAAGCATCGGTCTTATCTACACTGGACTTCACAAAAACCTTTATTGTGGAATGTGATGCTTCAGGAAATGCAATTGGTGCTCTTCTAATGCAAGATGAAAGACCCATTGCTTTTTAAAGTCTTCTAATCAATGGAAAGTTTTTAAGCAAAGCTATTTATGAGAAGGAAATGTTGGCAATACTCCATGCACTTAAGAAATGGCGACCCTACCTAATGGGAAGACACTTCAAGGTAAAAACGGATCATGATAACCTTAAATACTTTTTAGAACAAAGATTATCCTCTGAAGAGCAACAAAAGTGGGTCACAAAGATGTTGGGTTATGACTTTGAAATCATCTACAAAAAAGAGAAGCAAAATGTGGTGGCAGATGCACTCTCAAGAAAGGATGAGGATGTGGAAGCATTGTTGTGTGCCATTTCTATTATCCAACCAGATTGGATAAACGAAGCAAGGGGGGAATGGAAGAATAAAGAAGAAGTGTGGGAACTTATTCGAAAGTTACAACAAGATTCCAGTACGTATGATACATTTAGCTGGCAAAATGATTCGTTATGGTACAAAGATCGCTTATACCTCTGTAAGAATTCCCAACTAAAACAAAAGATTCTTATGGAATTTCACACTTCTCCCTTAGGAGGGCACTCAGGATTTTTAAAAACTTGCCACAGGGTTAAGAAGGAATTTTATAGAGATGGCCTTAAATCAGATATTCAAAAGTTTGTGGCGGAATGTTTGGTTTGCCAACAAAATAAAGTTGAAACAATTAAGACACCGGGTCTATTACAACCTTTATCCATTCCAAGCCAACATTGGGAGGAGGTTTCAATGGATTTTATCACAGGTTTACCCAAGTCTGAGGGAAAGAGTGTCATCATGGTGGTAGTTGACAGACTTACCAAGTATGCACACTTTTGTGCATTATCACATCCATTTAAAGCCAGTACAGTTTCTGCTGCATTTATGGAAACAATTCAAAAGCTACATGGAAACCCAAAGATTATTGTAAGTGACAGAGATCCCATTTTCACTGGAAATTTTTGGACAAAATTATTTTCTTGTCTTGGTACTCAGTTAGCTCATAGATCATCTTATCATCCTCAATCTGATGGGCAAATTGAGATAGTAAACAAATGTTTGGAAGGATATCTTCGTTGCTTTGTATCTGATAAACGGACACAATGGGTCAAATGGTTGCCTCTGGCTGAATGGTGGTATAACACTTCCTTCCATACAGCAACAAAAATGACCCCATTTATGGCACTTTATGGGTATCAACCACAATCCATCACATCATATTTAAGAGAAAATTCTAAGGTTCAGGCAGTGGAACATCACATTGAACATCAACAAGTCCTCCAACTCTTAAAGGATAACCTTGTGTTGGCACATAATAGAATGAAACAACAAGCAGATCAACATCGCAATGAAAGAAGTTTTGATGTAGGTGATTGGGTATTCCTATGGCTACAACCATATAAGTAAATGTCCCTCAAGCAAGCTAAGAAGGATAATAAATTATCACCAAAGTATTATGGTCCGTACAAGGTGTTGCAAAAGATTGGTACTATGGCATACAAATTGGAGGTTCCTGCAACTTCTCGATTGCACCCAGTTTTCCATGTTTCATGTTTAATGAAGGTTATAGGCGACAAGATCCCAGTTCAAACAATATTGCCAGAACTTGACGAGGAAGGAAAAATTATATTGGAACCGGAAGCAGTCACAGAAATAAGAACTTGACAGCTATGAAATCGATCAATTTCAGAGTATCTTATCAAGTGGAAGAACTTATCCGCTGAAGATTCCACATGGGAGGATGAGAATTTTATGCAAAAGTATCCAGAACTACTCAAGCATTGAGGACAACACTTTTTTGAAGGAGAGGGGCATGTTGGGTCCCTATAATACTAGTGATTACCCCATTACTATTGCAGTTATACCCCTTATTAATATTGTAGTGCCCCCATTGCCCCCATATTGTTATTATTGTGCCCCATAGAATCCCTCTATTGTTATTTTTGTGGCTTTATATTATTATTGTTAGGTTGGCTGGATTATATTGTGACTCCTTAGACTCCTATATATAGAAAGGAGGTTTTGTCATTTGAAATATCCAAGAATTGTTCACTTATGTAATGTAAAGGAGGTTGCCCCCTCGAAGAGGCTGAATTCTAAGGCGTTGATCTATCTTTTCTATCTTTTCTTGAGCTGGTTTCATAACAATGACATTACTGCCACTCATATCTTTGTTCAAAATGAATCTTCTGATTGTTTATGCCTTCACCCTACAAATGGTCTTTGGTCTATTAGCGACTTCAACGTGCTTCGATTATCAAGTGCCTCAATGTGTTATTTGTTCTACATGCTTCCTTTGGAATGCTTCTTTACCCAATCATCTTCATGCCTTCTTTCCATGTTGTTCTTGAAATACAAGTAACTATAAACACTCATGACAAGCAACCATCAGCTTAAAAAATATCCTATTCTAACAAGCTTTGTGCAATTTGTTTTATTCATGCCTTAACATTGTGCTTGGAAGAGCAAGGAAAGATTCTAGGGGTAAGGGCACACTTTAAAAGCTAAAGGGCTTAAGAGAATAAGCTTCAAGGCTTCAAGATGCGCTCATTCACTCAAGGGAGAGAGCAACTTAAGGGAGGGTGCAAGGCACATGTCTAAATGCTGAAGGAGAAATAATCAGGCTTCCCAATTACATTATGTGCTCAAGGGAGACAACGAGGTCTTATGGAAAAGAGCAAAAGGTTGATGGGAAGAGATTCATGGCTTTGGGGTGGGATTATATGCTCCAAAAGGAAAAGGAAGGTGTAGGGCCTAGTGTCGAAGGATGAAAAATGAGGCTTTAGGGCTTCAGAGCTTCAAAGTTTGTGCATGCGCTCAAATGTCAAGGAGGGCCTAGGGCACATTAATGAAGGATGAGGGATGAGGCTTCAGGGCTTTAAAGTGTGATCATGTGCTCAAGGAGGGCAAACTACTTCGAGTCCAAGGAGTGCACTGAAAGGAAGCCTTAGCTTTTCAAAGGGTTAAGTTCAAAACAAGGAATGGGAGAAGACACTAAGTAGTGTGCAATGTGCTCTTGAAGGGTGCGAGGTGAACTTTCGAACAAAATTGGGTTCCCCATGAAGGCTTAAGAGTGTGCTCATGCGCTTCTTTCCTTAATGGGTTCATTTTGAAACCAAAATTCTCCTAAGTCTATAAGATTGAATAAGGTCCAAACATAATAAGTTTAGAGACAAAATCATGTGTGACACATAACAAATCATCAAGAAAGCATAGAAAAGCTTGAACAATGATAAGTAGACATTAAAACTCCACCTTACAAACATTTCCCAAGTACAACAGATGAAGTGTGTGAGACTGCGATGAAAAGTGTCATTTTAGAAAAATAAAGTTTTTATGACCAAGAAAGACATTAAATATGTTCTTATCAATGTGACGACACATAGGGATGAATAAGAACACTTGAAACATATAAACTGACTCAAAATGACGCTTGACAACCAAAGTGACACTTGATATAAAAATGAGGTCGACTCAAAAATTTTAATGTAGTGAAAATTTTGGAGGGTGTTGTAGTAGCAACAATAGATTACTTTTGTAAAGTCTTAGTTTTGATATTTTGAGTGATTGTCAGTGCTCTTTCTTTGTCAATATTTAAAAGTTTCTTTTTTCATTTTTGAGGTGTTTTAAGGATCAAATTATTTTGTGAATTTAGTGAATTTTAGAGTGAATGTGAGAACTGTTTCACTTGGAAAAATAAAATATACTCTTTACCCTTCCTAAAATAGTATTCATCGAAACTAAAAGAAAAAAAATTGCACTTCATATAGTTTGGATTAGGATTGGTCTTAAGTCATTTCACAACGTCTCAGTTTCACCCTATTACCCTTGATTAAACAACAACCATAAAGTAAAGTGCTCATAAAATTAACTAGAATTTTTTGTTATAGAAAACCAACAGTAGCTTAGGGTAGTATATCCTTGGAGTAAGGTTTAGAGAGAAAACTATTCAAGGCTATAAAAATGAAACTAAAACTATTAAAAAGTGTAAATCCATTATCACAAAGGTGCCACTAGGAAAACTCCTCTTACATGGGAGTTAAGCATGTGGTCACATAGGGAATATGGGAGTGACCTCCCCACTCTAAGGCTACTGGTGTCTATGAATTGTGCTTGTTACACAAGGATATCCTTAAAAGGCATACGACTCAATTTGAGGAATATATTTGTATATTTTAGGTTTAGACACTCTTCCTACACATATGTTTATGATCAAATGTCTTCCACCAACTTTTTGAATATTGTGTTAACATGAGCGTCCTATCTTGTAGGGATAATACCTAGGTGACTATTGGTGGGAAGTCCCCATGGTATGTGAGGTAGATCTCAATCATTGTATCGATGCTCCTAAATGGTGAAAATTAGCCCCATCTAGGTTACTTGCACCAATTAAGGCTCATATATGGAAGTTTGTGTAACTACTTCTCTAGTCCTTCATTTGTCCAAGGTAATTGGAAAATTCGTTAGTTGGAGATTCTTGGCTTTCAGGATGTGCCTTTGTGGTGGTTTTCTTATTACATCTCTAAGGGATTTTTATAGTGTGTTCTATTTGGTTTGATTGTATTTGGACTTAGGGGTGTCTCACATTAATTTATTAAATAATAAAATATATTCACTATGGACAACGAAACTATTCAATGTTCTTGAATACTCTTAAACCCTTCCCCCAAAGAGGAGGTTCCACCTCCTTGAAGACATAGGATAGCTGTAAAATCAGAGGAATAAGATCAGTCTTCGGTTAGGGGTGGATAACCTTAGTTTTTTTAGGGAATTCTTAGTTATTTTTTAGGCTATAAACGTGATTCCTCTATCTCACATCAACCCACCTTTAACCAACCTTTTAACCCCATATTCGTAGAAATGAGTTCCTTTGCTTTCAATCCTTTTTCCTTTTTCTCCCATCTAATGTCTCATGAGAGTGGTGCCTCTAGTATGGGGGTGATGGGTCCCTTATCACCATCTACATCAAGAGTATCATTTTTTATGTCCATGTTACCATCGATTACCATGGGAGGGACCACTTCTATGACACTAAAAACACATTTTTCCTCTTTGTGGGGCATTCCACCTATTGATTAAATAACCCCTATAGGTTTTCCAAGTGTGTTTGTACCCCTACCTTCATCCACCTTTGTGTTTGTAATGGTGGAAAATCTAATACAACTAATGGGACCTAGGTGGTTTCCATCTATCTCATCTATTTGGATGGTTTTGATACATAATTGGGGTATATCTTCTTTGGGGAACATGTAGGGGTGGTCTAATTTTTTCCCCACTTAGTCCAAGGGAAAAAATGCTTTGGGAGGAACACCTCATCCATGTTGTAGTTCTATGTTAGGAGGATTGCCTTCTATAGAGGTTTTATTTCCTTCAAAGGGGCTACTTTACCCAGGGCCATCAAGCCCACTAGTGCCGCTATGCCAACAATTTCTTATCCTTATAATTGTTCTTTTGCATTATGAGGTCCCTTTTCTAGTCTCAAGTCCAATTCCATTAACATTAATTCTTTTTAGAGTTCCTTTGTCCCTACAAGCATTTCCCCTAGGGGTCAAAATCCATTCACCATGCCTATTGGTTCAGGCATCCAATTCCCTATCTTTATCTATCCTATTTTTAAACATTATTCTTCTATTAACTATGATATGGGAGGACCAAAAGGTTTGTTTGGGGAACCATCCTTGCATGTCTATCCATTCAACCAACATCAAATTCCATTTCTACAATCACGTGATTTGCCAGAATCAGTATAATTTACCAATCACCCCATATGTCACAATCCTAGGTAGCCACCTATGCCTCCAAAATTACCATTTTATACTACTAAATTCAAAGTGAACTTGGGAGATAACCTGACCACACATATTTCCACCTACCATATTTGGTGCTATCAAAATTCTCTAGTGGATGATTCTATGCGGTTGTATCTTTTCCATCATACCCTTACTAGGGTTGTTGCAAAATAATACATCAAAATTGATAGGGAATCCTATAGTGATTATGATTCGTTGGCATGAACACTTTTGAACCATTTTCAATTACCTTCGCGGAAAGACGTTGGAATTGACCTCTTGTCAATATTTAAATAAGACACCTCTAGTTATATTTTTTTATCATATTCATGAGTGGAACTAACAAAAGAGGTTAGTTTGTACCAACCTTCCTAACCAACTACTTAAGGGTTGTCTCACCTGATCCTTTCTTCTACCCTTAGTCGAGGATGTCACCATGGATTGGGAGGCTACGAAGGAGTAGGCCATTTTACATTCTTAACATATTATTCAGTCTCAATTGGGAAATGTGTATGATATCATCCCTAATTCTCCTTGACCTTTGTCTTATCCACCACCACATAAACTAGGACGACATTTTGATGTTGTGATTGACTATATCTCCTATTATGTTGTGAGCTAGTTAGCTACTCAATTGGGGAAATTAATTGTCACTGCAGAAGCCTCGGAAACTGCACCAAGTTCTCAACAAGAGTTGTAATTTCGAAAAGACATTGAAGTTTACATAGTGTAGTCCATGTATCCTAAGAATACTCAGTAACTTAGTGGGAAAAAGGAGAAGAACAAGGAAAAAAATAATTATAAACCATCTCAATAGGCCCCTCAAAACCAATCAAACCAAGGTGAGGGCATGAGTGAGAAATGTCATAAGGTCAAATTCTCTTACAACATTGTTTGGGGCATCACTTAACTCATGAGTGTCTATGTATGGATCAAATTATTTGGTTCCTCGTGCAACTGATAGTAACCCAACAGTTGGTAATTTTGTCCCATCCATTCCCTGCCCAACCATAATAAAAAATGGTTGCACAAGCGCCTCCACCTATGTCACAACCATTTTTGTCACCCCTCATGTAAATGGATTATGTAAACTATTGTAATTAATTTTGATAATGTGAAAATGATTGGGTTGAGGAAGGACATGGATTCAGAGATGTGAAGAAGAGAAGTTTCTTGGGAAGCTACCTAACTTAGAATTTTTCATTTAGTTTCCACCTATCTTCCTATTGAATTAATGGAAAGTTGGTACATGCATTTAAAAATGGAGTATGGGATTTTGTGAATGGAATAGGCCATCCTACTCTTGTGGGATGTGTTAGCATGGTCAACACACAATAGGAAATGGGAAGGCATACAAACAAAAAGGAAGGATAGGGTACAGTTAGAAAATAGGCAGCGAATACCGAAAAATGATTATAGCATATAGGGGAGATTCACTCAGCTACAATAGAACTAGCTAGCCAAGTCTACTATAACAACATGGAAAATAATTACGAGAACTCTAGAAAATTATCAGGCTCTCTATTGGGAGCAGAATACCCCAAGGATAGTTTTGGGGCTAAAAGCCCATGTTTTGGTCAAATTTTGTAATAAACTAGTAAAGACTCCGCATTTTATGATCACGGAGCATGAAGGTGTCATAAATCATAAAGGGCTCTCTGCCCTTAGTTTTGTAAAGTAAATTCGGCTGTAAAAGATCCACCCATGGTCTGCAAACCATGGGATCGTATAAAAAGAGCTAAACTCTAAGAAGTTTTAGAGACATCAATGTAATAACATGTAAGATAGTCGTAGCTCTGAAGTAAGAAGTCTAAGTTCCAGGTCATAGTATAGGTAAAGGCTCTGCAGCTGAGTGCGTAGAGGCCTAGGGTGGAAGTCGGCATTTGAGTGCGCGGACCCTTGTAGCTATGTGCGCAGGGCAGAGAGAGTCTGTAATTGCTTGAAGATATCAATAAAGAGAAGTATTCTGCAATTTCTGTGTCTTTGTTCTGATTAATGCATCTTGTCATTTTATGTATGAATTTCCTTTATAATGCTTATATGGTGTGTGAATGAATGAAATTATGTTGGATAACTGAATGCAAAGAAGAATATCTGATTACGTAGTGCTAATTGTGAGTATCTAATAAGACAAGTAAGATTCTTAAGGTAACTTGAAAATCTGAACAATATGTTGTCTTATCTGCACGAAACTATCTGAATCGAGAGTTAGGGCTGTGCGAAGGGCAGTTGTACCCTTTTGCGGAGGTATTGAAGGGAGGAATAAGGGGTTAGGTAGATTGAGCCCTAGAACTGAGTGACTTGCGTGAAGGTAGGAATAGAAGCAATAAACTGACATCACAACCATTCAAGGGTGAGGAAACTTGGTTCCAGGATCCCCCCATACTACTTCGAGTGAGACTTCAGTCTGCGCTTCACGAGCTAATGCAGAAAGGGCTAGTAGTGTAGGGATTTGTTTGGCTAACTAACACTGAACCTAGTTCAAGCCCCAACAAGCCAACAAATGGTTCTGTTGTCAGGACCAAAATCTGCATAAGAGATCTGTGATGTCATATCATTGGAATCCAACTAAGAAAGAGATCGGAGACTAGTTGGACAGGAAGATCCATGAATTCATGGTGTTAGTGTCAGTCTTTCCAGCCTTCCTACAGTGATCAAATATGCTCTTACAAAGTGTTCTCAGAGTGTCAAGGTCAAATTTTGTCATTTCAGTGAGTCTTCAAGCAAAATTTGGTCACCAGGCATTAGGTCTAGGGTTTGCCCAAATGTCAGTCCATGTCATCATTCAGCTGAGTCTATCATCATTCATAGGGTTTTCATTATCATGTCAGTGTCTAATGAGTCGTTTTACATCTTGTTCATGCTTCAGTTGCACCTAGGCAAGGTCATTTCCCTCTCCTAGGGTTTTGAAGGCAATTTCTCTTGGGCGGCCAAATCATCGGCAAAACTCATATCCTGATGTTCATACACCTTTCCATATCCTTAAAGTACCTTATCAAACACTTCCCAACACTCAGATCCCCCAAATTCCTCATTTTTTCACAAACCCTAGTTTCTAGCTACAACCTGGCAATTTTCTAGGTTGGGCCTGTGTCTTGCCCTTTTGGACCCCTTCCCCTCACTCAATCTCTGATATTCCACTTTCCCCTACTTCCTCACTTCCCTCCCCACTCAAAAAAATTTCCCCAAGAATTTAGAAGCCCCCTATCCCCTTCATCTCGCTCCATTTCGACAAAATTCCTTGCTTCACACATCGGGACAAGTCGCACTCAAATGATGTTTCTGAGCAATCAAAGATGAATTTTGGAAAACTGAGAGATGTTATTGTCCAAAAAATGCCAAAGAAGAAAACCCTCCTTCAATTTTTGTACAGGTGTCATTGTTTGAGAGAAATGTCAAGAATACCGTTGCCTCAGGAGAATCAAAGACACCTCTGAAGTGACCTTGGGAAAATCAAGTTTTCTCCTAGTTGGGTTAGCCAAATGATTTTCTTGATGGGTACAATGATAAATAGACACAACAAGCTTTCCAATGAGATATCATGAGCTCAATTTGGGGTTGAGGAAGGCATTCAAAAGTTGATTGCAACAGTACTCTTCTTTCTGGCAGCCTCATTTGGCACTTTTTGATCAGTCTTGGGAGATTTGATTTTTAACAAGTCAAATCAACTCCAAATTGAAAAATTCCACTTGGGTTGGAAATCATACTCCAAGACCTTTACAACGAGCTATCTTGCGCCCAATTCTGACACCGAGAAGGCCTCCAAAAGCCTCCCGCAAGGTGCGCAACCCGTTGAGCCAGAGGTGCGTGACCCGTTGGGCAAGGTGCGCGACCCGTTGGGCAAGGTGCGCGACCCGTTGAGCTGTCTTGCTGCAAACTTCAAAAAATTGCCCAATATTCCTCCAAATCATCAAATTTGTTAAAGATAGGCTCTTTACACATTGTTTTGGAGGTTGGTGATGGATGGAAGCCCTCATGCTATGATTTTAACCTCAAATCATGCAAATGAAAAGACTTATATGGCTGCTTGTTAATGTTTGTAAAATGCTAGGGTTTTGTGACTGTTTCAAGTGATTTTGTCCCATTTGGTCCCTTCCCTCTTTTCCCCTTTCATTCACAGTCATGCTTTCATCTCTGTCCCATATTATTTGTACATAAAATGTAAACTTTTTCCCCATCCCTAAACTATAAATCCTATCCCTCTCACAAGCACACAAAACCCTAATTCCCTCTACCATACACATGCAAAAATAGAACAAAAAGAAAAGATGCATTTGCAAATAAAGAAAAGAGTCATGTGAAAATAAATGTTATTGTATATCTAGATTCATGTACATAACCCCTACATGCCCTTGGCATCCCCTTGTACATGAAAACCTTCCCTCTATGTTAAAACAATGTACATGTACTCCTTATTAAAAAAAAATTTGCCTTATGATACACATGAACTCCTATAAGTAAACTTGGTGTATGGTGTCCCTATGTCCCTATTGATACATGTATGCCCCTTCCATGTTCACTATCATACATGTTTTTGTCCCATATGAGATGTTCTTTGCAAATGATTTCCCAATGTTAAAATGTGTTCCTATTTGCATGACAATTTGTAAAGTTTCCCTTGAAATTCCCTATTATTTTCATATATTCCCATTCCTTGTTAAGAAGTTCCCTCCCCTAACATTCCCCTCATGTTTTTTCCCCTTGAAACAGCATAGAGTTCAGTACTTTTGCAGGCAGAGGGAGCAGTTCAATTTGTCCACTTTGCTCCTAAACCATGTCAGAAACCGAAACTTATGAGCAAAGTGATGACCATTCGTCATATACAGAGGTTGAAGTACAGAGGAGGCCTCATAAGGGTGGAAAGGACGGTCATCATAGGTTATTGGGCAAGGATGCATGTCTGCAAGGCTAAAATGAAAGTTTTTCAAAGGAGGTTGACCGAAGGCACTAAAACAGAGAAGGAGGTCAAATCCCCTCTGCATCTTGGCTGAGGCTTCTCTCCTTCATCATGACACTCACTAGCCTCTTCACAGCACCAAGCACAAAAAAATTTGGAAGTTTTGGCTCATTTTTGGCATTTTTGGGCAATTTACAGGTTTTGGCTTCTCAACGGGTCTCACCCCCGGTGAGACCCTTTGTCATCGTAGCTCCGTTTTGCAAAAACTCAGAATTTGTGGATTTTTCATGCAAAGTTACATATGCCCATGCATTAACTTGAGTTTTCATGCAGTTTTGGGCCTCCAAAAGGTCAAAATACAGCCAAATTTTGACTTTCTGCCCCTTTTTTGAGCTGCAGAAGTAGTCTTGGGAGAATTGACTTCTGACTAGGAAAATGACCTCCAAATCCAAAAATTCCGGTTGATTTGGATAGTAGACTCAGAGACCTTTCCAAAGAGCTATCCTGCACCTCATTCTGACACCGGGAAGGCCTCCAAACAGGGCTCCAAAGTGCGCAACCCGTTGAGGATGATGTGCGCGACCCGTTGAGGAATTTGTGCCAGATTTGACCAGTTCAGCCCAGAATTTGCAGTTTAACTCCAGTTTGACTTGCTGAGGTCGATGGTGGTCCTTTTGACTGTACTTGTGGCACTTTTTGGATACTTTTACCCTTGTTTCACTCTTCTAGAAGTTTCTCTCATGTAAAAGGGTAAAATTGACTGTATGAACTGGTTTCCAAGTTTTTAGAGGCAAGTTGTTTTGACTGCCTATTTTGTAGTGCTTAGTTTAGAAGTTGTTCAAACAGCTCCTAGGATAGTGAGCTCAACCCATGGAGGTAGGGAAAGAGGTTAGATCATCTATATTATGTACTTTCATGCTCATTTTCAGGGTTGGACTCTTGAGGGAGGAGCTATCATTGTATATTTCACTTGTATCTCTGCAATTTTTGGCTAAGGAAGACCAGGGTTTTGCAGTCATCTTTGGGATTCATGTGGACTCAGGTGTTGATGGTGTGTTTGTTCATGTTATTGTAAGCTTTGTTATGTGATTCATTTCCTTTCTATACTGCTGCATATTAAACAAATGAAGTGATAAAGTCAGAATTCATGCTTGCCATGCTCTACTTTTAAATTTGTTTAATTTCTATGTTTTCTGCTGTCTAGAGAGAATTCAAATCCATTGTTTGCTCTCTTTAGCCTTCTTTTCTTTCTTCCTAATCATCCACTTCAGCTAAAGACATCAATACAGGTTCCTACCTTGCCCCAAAGACCCCCCTGCAGAAACTGTGTCCAATCCCCGCACCCTAAATTGCAGCTCCTCAATTTGCCACCAAAAAACCCAAAAACCCCCAAATCAACCTTCAAATCAGTTTACTAGCCTAATATCAGTGTTACATTGTTGGTCATCTCATCCCATTGAAGATCTGCCGAGATTGACCGGAGAGAGCCTTCTCCTGCCCCGTAGGGCTAGCTACGAGGTTAAATGGTTTGATGTAGCCTTGAGGTTTACCTTTCTCAGCCTGAGGTGAAATTTCAAGCGCTAACATACTGGCGACCATACTGGGGAGAACAAAATTGTCCGTTGATTGATGTGTTTGTTTCATAAGTCTTAGACGGAGCCTGAAGTCATGCCAGGTAGCCTTCGAAAACGCTCTTGTTTTACATCAGCGTTAGTAGATAAACGCTGCTTCAGTCAATCTCCGTGAGCTTGTGAGAACAACACTTCATTTGCATTTCACCCCAGTACATGTATCAAGTTCAGATCTGATTGTTGATAGTGGACAACGATCATACACTTGAAAGGCTGAAATCATTCACTGGCGACTCCTTCACTGAGATCAGTGCTTCATGGTGACTTCACTGCAGAGAGATCAGTAGCTTTGAGCTTTTCAAGATGGATCATATTGCAAGAAGATATGCTCCCTTGAGCCGAGATCACATTCCAGGTTTTTCGAATAAGATGCCCAAGGTAGATTGGTCAAGGAATCTGCCCACATTTAACGTTGATGGTAAGAAGGATGCTGCTTTACATTTGATTAGATTTCATATGCATATTCGCAAGTTAAAGATCAATTTTCCTGAGGACTGTTTGATGAAAATGTTTATGGCTACTCTGGAAGATGAAGCCCGATCCTGGTATGAAAGTTTGCCATCTGCTTCAATTTATTGTTTAAGGGATTTTCATACCGTGTTCTTTGAAAAGTATAAAGAATCATATCCATCTTTGATTTTAGTTCAGAACTGTTGTAGCCATGTACATAATTTTATTGAAAGCCTTGAGAAGTATTATGAAGATGATAATTTTATGGATGATGAGATTATGGAGGCTCTGTACGAGAATCCATTTCAGCAGCATAAAGAAAACTTAGAGAATTCCCATCAAGATGATCAGGACATTTTGCAGCAGAATCAAGATCAGCTGGTTGAAGATGGTCATATGGTGGAACATGATGAACGAGAGGGTTCTATTTCAGATCTGCCCACAGAAGAAGACAGCGTGCAAGGTAGTCAAGATTCAATTTCAGAATGTGATGCAGTCAAGTCAGCTATTTCAGATCAAAATTCAGATCATGGTGACCAAGAATACCTTGTGTTGAATCTTATAAAGAAGAACTCGACTGTTGAGATCATGGACAAAGTTCTTGATCCAAATGTCCTTATGCCATCAGAACAGAGCCTGCATGAGGAGGTAATTCATCCAGCTCATGAACAACAAGATGAGATCTTTGTTCAAGTAAGTGAAAACTCTTCTTTCAATCATAATTTGGATAGTCTAGTTGCCATGTCATATGAAGATGATCAACAATGTTTCCAAGTGTCAGAAGATCAGGACTGTCATTCAGATTTTTCATGTTTTGAAATGTTATTTCAAGAAGACAAGACTTGTTTGAGCAAAGGGAAACAGAAAGTCTTATCTCCTTTGTCCGAAGAGGAGATAGATCAGCTTTTGAAAGGTCATGCTACAACCCAAGCTAAAGCAAATCGGCAGTGCACACATGGTCACGAAAGTGTTGGTGAAATTTCTTCCTCTTTTGAAAATGATGACAGTCTTGTAATTAGTTTTATAGATCAGCAAACAGATAATATTTTCTTTCATGAAGATAATGAGGCTGTCATGCTTGATGATCTTGAGGATTGTTTTCTGTTTAAGAATGAATTAGACCATGAAATTGAAGAAAATAAGTTTGAGAGAGACAATATGTCAAAATTTCTCACGGTCAAGGAATTTACAGCTAACACTCATATGGCAGAAGCTTATACTTCTCTGTTCCTTCCTATCAATCAGCAACCCACTGTTCTTTCAGATCAGAATGACGCAAGTACTTATATTTTTGCAGCTAGATCTCCAAACAAGGTAGTGCCTCAGGATTATCAAAATCCCTTTGGCATTCTTCTGCAAGCATTAGAAAAGATAAATGTTGCCTGGTTCATTATCATAAGCTTCGGTTTTAGTGGTTATTTTGAGTTGCCTACAGGTTCATCATTTCGCCTGCTTGAGATAAGCGAGAGCAGAAATTTGGTATGTAGCCATCTGCTGGATTGGTTACATTGGAAAGCTCATTATACATGATTGTACATATTTCATTAGTATGCAGGTGGTTGTCATCATGATTTCAAATCTTGATGGACTGCTGCCCTTCCAAAAGCTTTGTAAAGTTTTGTTTTAAGTCGGTCATGAGTCATTTGTGTTTGGTCTGTTGAGTGAGTTTTTTCAAGTTATTTCAGTTTGTCATTGAGTTAGTTTGTGTCAAAGTCAATTCGATTTTCAGTCAATTGTCAAAGTCAATAAAAGTTGTCCAAATTTGGGTCACATGTGTAAATAATGACTCCATCGCCCAATGGTTGAAAGCACTGGTCTGCTCTCCCAGAGGTATGAGGTTCTTGGCACCTCCAAGGAGCTACCATCCCCATTGGAGCCAATGTTAGTGTCAGTCTTTCCAGCCTTCCTACAGTGATCAAATATGCTCTTACAAAGTGTTCTCAGAGTGTCAAGGTCAAATTTTGTCATTTCAGTGAGTCTTCAAGCAAAATTTGGTCACCAGGCATTAGGTCTAGGGTTTGCCCAAATGTCAGTCCATGTCATCATTCAGCTGATTCTATCATCATTCATAGGGTTTTCATTATCATGTCAGTGTCTAATGAGTCGTTTTACATCTTGTTCATGCTTCAGTTGCACCTAGGCAAGGTCATTTCCCTCTCCTAGGGTTTTGAAGGCAATTTCTCTTGGGCGGCCAAATCATCGGCAAAACTCATATCCTGATGTTCATACACCTTCCCCTATCCTTAAAGTACCTTATCAAACACTTCCCAACACTCAGATCCCCCAAATTCCTCATTTTTTCACAAACCCTAGTTTCTAGCTACAACCTGGCAATTTTCTAGGTTGGGCCTGTGTCTTGCCCTTTTGGACCCCTTCCCCTCACTCAATCTCTGAGATTCCACTTTCCCCTACTTCCTAACTTCCCTCCCCACTCCCAAAAATTTCCCCAAGAATTTAGAAGCCCCCTATCCCCTTCATCTCGCTCCATTTCGACAAAATTCCTTGCTTCACACATCGGGACAAGTCGCACTCAAATGATGTTTCTGAGCAATCAAAGATGAATTTTGGAAAAATCAGAGAGGTTATTGTCCAAAACATGCCAAAGAATAAAAACCTCCTTCACTTTTTGCACAGGTGTCATTTTTTGAGAGAAATGTCAAGAATATCGTTGCCTCAGGAGAACCAAAGACACCTCTGACGTGACCTTGGGAAAATCAAGTTTTCTCCTAGCTGGGTTGGCCAAATGATTTTATGGATGAGTAAAATAATAACTAGACACAAATATATTTCCAATGAGCTATCATGAGCTCAATTTGGGGTTGAGGAAGGCATTCAAAAGTTGACTGCAACAGTACTCTTCTTTCTGGCAGCCTCATTTGGCACTTTTTGACCAGTCTTGGGAGATTTGATTTTTTGTAGGTCAAATTAACTCCAAATTGAAAAATTCCACTTTATTTGGAAAGTAGACTCAAATACCTTTCTAACGAGCTATCCTGAGCCCAATTCTGACACCAGGAAGGCCTACAAAAGCCTCCTGCAAGGTGCGCGACCCGTTGAGCTAGAGGTGCGCGACCCGTTGGGCAAGGTGCGCGACCCGTTGAGCTGTCTTGCTACAAACTTCAAAAAATTGCCCAATCTTCCTCCAAATCATCAAATTTGTTCAAGATAGGCTCTTTACACATTGTTTTGGAGGTTGGTGATGGATGGAAGCCCTCATGCTATGATTTTAACCTCAAATCATGCAAATGAAAAGACTTATATGGCTGCTTGTTAATGTTTGTAAAATGCTAGGGTTTTGTGACTGTTTCAAGTGATTTTGTCCCATTTGGTCCCTTCCCTCTTTTCCCCTTTCATTCACAGTCATGCTTTCATCTCTATCCCATATTATTTGTACATAAAATGTAAACTTTTTCCCCATCCCTAAACTATAAATCCTATCCCTCTCACAAGCACACAAAACCCTAATTCCCTCTACCATACACATGCAAAAATAGAACAAAAAGAAAAGATGCATTTGCAAATAAAGAAAAGAGTCATGTGAAAATAAATGTTTTTGTATATCTACAGTCATGTACATAACCCCTACATGCCCTTGGCATTCCCTTGTACATGAAAACCTTCCCTCTATGTTAAAACAATGTACATGTACTCCTTATTAAAAAAAAAAATGCCTTATGATACACATGAACTCCTATAAGTAAATTTGGTGTATGGTGTCCCTATGTCCCTATTGATACATGTATGCCCCTTCCATGTTCACTATCATACATGTTTTTGTCCCATATGAGATATTCTTTGCAAATGATTTCCCAATGTTAAAATGTGTTCCTATTTGCATGACAATTTGTAAAGTTTCCCTTGAAATTCCCTATTATTTTCATATATTCCCATTCCTTGTTAAGAATTTCCCTCCCCTAACATTCCCCTCATGTTTTTTCCCCTTGAAACAGCATAGAGTTCAGTACTTTTGCAGGCAGAGGCAACAGTTCAATTTGTCCACTTTGCTCCTAAACCATGTCAGAAACCGAAACTTATGAGCAAAGTGATGACCATTCGTCATATACAGAGGTTGAGGTACAGAGGATGCCTCATAAGGGTGGAAAGGATGGTCATCATAGGTTATTGGGCAAGGATGCATGTCTGCAAGGCTAAAATGAAAGTTTTTCAAAGGAGGTTGACCGAAGGCACTAAAACAGAGAAGGAGGTCAAATCCCCTCTGCATCTTCTCCGAGGCTTCTCTCACTCATCATGACACTCACTAGCCTCTTCACAGCACCAAGCACAAAAATTTTTGGAAGTTTTGGCTCATTTTTGGCATTTTTGGGCAATTTACAGGTTTTGGCTTCTCAACGGGTCTCACCCCCGGTGAGACCCTTTGTCATTGTAGCTTCGTTTTGCAAAAACTCAGAATTTTTGGATTTTTCATGCAAAGTTACATATGCCCATGCATTACCTTGAGTTTTCATGGAGTTTTGGGCCTCCAAAAGGTCAAAATACAGCCAAATTTTGACTTTCTGCCCCTTTTTTGAGCTGCAGAAGTAGTCTTGGGAGAATTGACTTTTGACTGGGAAAATGACCTCCAAATCAAAAAATTCTGGTTGCGTTGGAAATTAGACTTAGAGACCTTTCCAAAGAGCTATCCTGCACCTCATTCTGACACCAGGAAGGCCTCCAAATAGGGCTCCAAAGTGCGCGACCCGTTGAGGATGATGTGCGCGACCCGTTGAGGAATTTGTGCCAGATTTGACCAGTTCAGCCCAGAATTTGCAGTTTAACTCCAGTTTGACTTGCTGAGGTCGATGGTGGTCCTTTTGACTATACTTGTGGCACTTTTTGGATACTTTTACCCTTGTTTTACTCTTCTAGAAGTTTCTCTCATGTAAAAGGGTAAAATTGACTGTATGAACTAGTTTCCAAGTTTTTAGAGGCAAGTTGTTTTGACTGCCTATTTTGTAGTGCTTAGTTTAGAAGTTGTTCAAACAGCTCCTAGGATAGTGAGCTCGACCCATGGAGGCAGGGAAAGAGGTTAGATCATCTATATTATGTACTTTCATGCTCATTTTCAGGGTTGGACTCTTGAGGGAGGAGCTATCATTGTATATTTCACTTGTATCTCTGCAATTTTTGGCTAAGGAAGACCAGGGTTTTGTAGTCATCTTTGGGATTCATGTGGACTCAGGTGTTGATGGTGTGTTTCTTCATGTTATTGTAAGCTTTGTTATGTGATTCATTTCCTTTCTATACTGCTTCATATTAAACAAATGAAGTGATAAAGTCAGAATTCATGCTTGCCATGCTCTACTTTTAAATTTGTTTAATTTCTATGTTTTCTGCTGTCTAAAGAGAATTCAAATCCATTGTTTGCTCTCTTTAGCCTTCTTTTCTTTCTTCCTAATCATCCACTTCAGCTAAAGACATCAATACAGGTTCCTACCTTGCCCCAAAGACCCCCCTGCAGAAACTGTGTAAAATCCCCGCACCCTAAATTGCAGCTCCTCAATTTGCCACCAAAAAACCCAAAAACCCCCAAATCAACCTTCAAATCAGTTTACTAGCCTAATATCAGTGTTACATTGTTGGTCATCTCATCCCATTGAAGATCTGCCGAGATTGACCGGAGAGAGCCTTCTCCTGCCCCGTAGGGCTAGCTACGAGGTTAAATGGTTTGATGTAGCCTTGAGGTTTACCTTTCTCAGCATGAGGTGAAATTTCAAGTGCTAACACACGGCACAAGAGAATAGAAGTCCACAAATGACAAAGGAACAATGGTTGGATAGGTACCTATATATAGAAATACATGAAATATTTTTCTGCTCCTTTCCGGTTGAGCTATACGAGTGGATCACGAAGCTAACAGATAACCAAGGAAGGTGGAAACTTGACGGTCCTATTGTGTCGACCTTGGAGCTAGTACAGAGGTTGGAAGCATCTGAGGATAAGATCACTTGCGGTACTGATCGTTGGCTCAACCACGTCATAGGAGGATTTGTAACTGAATTCATGGTCGATACCTCAGTCAGCTATAGCAAGGAAAAGTGGCTCTTTTTCAAAGGACCGTGAGGTAAGTACTTGAAATATTTGAATACTTAGATTAAAATGTTAGCTACCTTAATGTTTGGGGCTACACGAAGCGGAAAAACTTACAGGAACAATGGAAAAAAGGGTCCTGAATATAGTCCGTTGATTTCACCTCCGCAAGGTGATGAAGAGGGAATAGCGCAGGTTTCTCCACGAAGTGCTATTTAGTTAATAAGACAAGGATTCCCACGAATACCACCTCCACCCACACCACCTCCAACTTCACCACCATCACCTAGGACTTCATCCTTACCACCTCCACCTCCATCGCAGTTCAGTATGGAAAATTCAGTGAAGTTGCCTTTGTTCAAAGGCTTGGGGAATGAGGACCCTGACCAATTCTGGTTCATTATAAAATCTGTGTGGGAAGCTCAAGGCATTACAAACGATAACATGAAGAAGGAAACCCTGGTTAGTGCTCTGCAGGATCGTGCGCTAACTTGGTACATCAACTACTCTAATGATAACCCGAATTTTGGAGTGGCAGACATGTAGACTCCTCTGAACAAAGAATTCAGTAGGCCTAAATCTAAAGCATAGTCTATTGTGGGGTTCAAGGAAATCATGATGAAACTAGGTGAGACACCTTGGGAATTAGATCAGAGGTTGAAGTGTAAAATCCAGGAAGCTAATATGAACTTGACAAATGGGAAACATCGCGAGTGGTTCGTGGCTTCGCTACTACAACACTTAAGGGTTACATTGTCACAACATAAGATAATGACTCAGGCGGAGGCCTTGGAGATTGTAATGAGACTGCATGAAACCTCGATGAAAGATCAAAATCTGGGGGTTCAACAGATCCATGAGTAGTTGAAAAATCTTTGCCTTGAGATGCAAGGTTTGAAGCAGGGTAGAATAGTCCAACCAGAGGTGTGCCAAGAGGTATGGTGTTTGAAGTCCAAGAGTTAGGCGCATGACAAAGACCATTGTCTGGTATTTGCAAACTATATTGTAGGAGGAGGACCAATGCCTTTGAGGCTCGAAGTTCAAGCAGGACCGAGCGTGGGGCCTGCATTATGGTGCGCTATATGTTAGGTAGTAGGAAAGCATGCCACGAATAATTGTCATTCGTTGCATAAGTTTGTACATACATCGGAGCAATTGTTTTGTAACTTCTGCAAGTCGGTAGGGCATGATGAGCATAACTGCAGAAGCTACGAATTGATGATGGATAAAATGCCTGCCTATAGGGTCCAGGTCGAAACACAGCACCCTTACCAGAGTGCGGGGATGGCATGAATAGGATTTTGAGGGGCGTGAACGAGGCCGAGGTGGAGGAGGACCTGATAGAGGTCGGGGACAATTGATCTACTGCAATTGCGGAGGACCAGGAAACTATGCCCACGATTGCACTAACCCAACCCCTCTATCGTGCAAGTATTGCACTTTGTTTGATCATGAAATGGAAGACTGGCCTATGCTGATAGCTAGGATACGTGATGAAGGGGCGCTACCACCTCCGCCAACTTAGAACCTGTAGATGATGAGGTGTGAGCCACATGAAGAGGAACTGAACGTGAATATAGTTCTTCGAAATGGAATCACAGTGGGAGATGACAAGGGGAAACAACGTGAAGACAGTACATGGTTTCCCAAAGCTGCAGTAAAGGAGACTAAGATTGATTTGGAGCACGCACATGAAACATTCATGGAGGCAAAGAAGAGCTTCACTGAGGCCTCCACCTCAGGAAGCAAGTATAAGCTTGATCAAGAGATGGATCCTTCTATGCTTACAACCATCTAGGAGACTTGCATGAAGCTACTGCGTGATAGCAAGGATGTGAAGGGGTTGCAAGAGCTCATAAATAGATGTGCCGAAAGCACTCCTGCTAAGCCACGTGTAGTACGAAAGCTTGGTAAGCATAAAAAAAGGACGAGACGAGAGATGAGACTGACTGCGCAGATAGAAGAGTATGAAATGGATCAGGTTATTTTGAACCTGGGGTCAGATGAGAACGTCCTACCGAAGCAGACTTGCGAACGGATGGGGAGACACGTGTTGCAATGGTCTCTAATTTAGCCAAGAATGGCAAACCAACAAAAGATCATGCCCATGGGGCTATTGTATGGGGTGACTGTAGATATTGAAGGTGCGAGTGCACTGGCTGACTTTGAAGTAATAGAAATTGTGGATGACAACAACCCCTATCCTACACTCCTGGGAATTGATTGGGATACTGATATGAATAGGGTAATCAACCTTAAGAAGCAAAAGATGGTATTTGAGAAGAAATTGCTAAACGTAATTGTACCCTTAAACCCTGTTCAAGGTTCACGTTATACTGAACCAATCTGTGATTATGAGAGTGATGATGATCTGGACTGTATCTTCAAGATAACAACACGAGACCAAGGTTGGGTGAATCCCACCGTGGATGGACAAATTACATGTGATCGTGAGAGTTCCTGTACCTCAGACTCTAATGAAGAACTAGAGCACTTGCAGAATCAGCTACATCAGGTGACTACACTGAGCTGCAACATGATGGCCTAAATGATGTAGATATCTTTTTGGATGCATTTGAGAGGGAGGTACCAGAAAAACAATGCTTCCAGGTGTTGGACTGGGCACTGCGCGCTATGACCACAAGATGGTGGGGTACACACAAGGGAAGATTTGATGATTTGCGCGAATGTAGGAGAATGATGAGGACATGCTTTGGGAAGCCGAAGGTGTGAATGACAAATAGGTATGATGGGCAGGATGACCCCCATGCACACTTCGCCAAATGGGCTTAGGATTATGGAGAGAAGCCCCAGCCTGAATGGGTGCACTTTTTCTGTCACACCCTAGATGTCGTCTCAATGAACTAGTATGTAGAAATAAAGCTCTGCCATGGTACAAGTGAATGGGATGTTCTGTGCGAAGGATTCATAATGACATTCAGTTTTGAAGACCAATTCAGCTATATTAATGAGGTTCCACAAGAGGTGAAAGCAAAAATCTTTAGGATACTCAATTGAGTCACGTGCTAGAATACTATATTGTAACCACGAAAGAAGAGGATGAGGATCTGCGAGAGATTAACATCCCAGAAGCAAAGGGTCACCGTGAGGTTGAAGGACCGCAGTTTGAAAATCTTGATATAACTGTGTTGCTAAAAATGAAGCAAGTCAACATTGGTACAGAGGTAGAGCCCAAATTCGTGAAGATTGGAGATTACTGGGATGACGCGATGGTAGATAAGATCTCTTAATTGCTCCGTGAATATCGAGATTTATTCCCTACCAATTTTAAGGATCTAAAACGGATAATCAGAGACATAGGTGTTATGAATATCACGTTGAAGCCCGACATGAAGCTGGTTAAGTAAAGGCCTTACTGTCTCAATCCAAAGTATAAGGAAAATGTCTGCTTAGATCTAGAGAAGATGCTCACGGCATGCATCATTGAACCGGTGGAAGAATCTGACTAGGTAAGCCCAATGGTGGTACAAGAGAAGAAGAAGAAGGATGAAATAAGTATATGTGTGGATCTCAGAAATCTGAATGACACTTGCGTACATGATCCTTTCTCGTCTTCGTTCACTGATGAAGTGTTGGACAATGTAGGTGGCTAGGAAGCATATTCCTTCACTGATGGGTTCTCGGGCTACTACCAGATCAAAATCTTGTCGTGAGACAGGAGCAAGACATCCTTCGAAACTTAGTGGGGTTGTTTCCAATACACTGTAATGCCATTTGGATTGAAGAATGTGCCTGCAATTTTCTCGCGTGTAATTGTTGTTGCATTCAAGGAATTTATTCATAAGTTCCTGGAATTCTAATTTGATGACTGGGCTGTGTTTGGGCTGGTAAAATGGCATGTAGCAAGCTAGCACCTGATGTTGGATACCTGTCAAAGATACCAGATCGTGCTCAATGTGAAGAGGTGCTTGTTTTGTGTTCCTTTTGAGACCCTACTAGGTCATGTGGTTGGCAGACAAGGATTGATGGTAGACCCAGCAAAGATCATGGTGATACTGAACTTGGAGGGGCCAAGGAGTCTAAAATAGTTACACGCTACCCTAGGACATACGGGATACTACAGAAAGTTTATCAAAGGCTATTCCCAGATCTCTGCGCCTATGGAGAAATTGTTGAAGAAGGGTGTCACATTCTGCTGCAATGAGGACTGTAAGAAGAGCTTGGATATATTGAAAGAAAAAATGGTCACCACGCTGATTCTAGTCTCCCCGGATTGGAAGAAGGAGTTTCATGTGCATATCGACATGTCATATATAGCGCTGGGGGCAGTACTGACACAGGCTAGTGGAAAACACTTGGACCATCCTATCGCGTTTACAAGCAGAAGGTTAGCCAAGGAAGAGAAGAACTATTCCACTACTAAGTTCAAGGGCTTAGCTATGGTATATGCGCTCCAGAAGTTTAGAAATTACTTGCTGGGAGGCCATTTTAAGATGTATACAAATCACTCCACATTCAAGTACTTGGTCAATAAGCTTGTGCTGGGGGGGAGAATCTGCAAGTGGATCTTATTGTTCCAGGAGTATTATTTTGAAGTTATTATGAAGCCTGGATGACTGAACATGGGACCAGACCATCTCTCACGCATTGAAACAGGGGAAGGACCCACTAATTTGGATGAGGGATTGCCTAATGTGTGGCTATTCCCAATGCATGTCGCGGATGGTCATTTTGAGGATATAATACAGTTCCTAACGACATGAATTGCCCTGAAAGGATACATTGTCTAGAAGAAGAAGGAATTAGTGGTGTGCGCAGCAGATTTCTCTATCATTGCTAGGCATCTATAAAAATTAGGGTCTGATGAGACATTGTGACGATATGTAACCGAGTTTGAAAGAAGTAGCATCCTCGTGGATTCTCATGGGGGCACCGTGGGAGAAAATTATGTAGGAAGAGAAACTTTGTAGAAGATTCTACGCAGAGGGTTATGGTGGCCAACACTCAATCAGGACTCAAAAAAGTATTGCAAGGCATGTGATGTGTGTCAAAGGACTAGCAAGCCATCACAGAGGGATGAGATGCCTTTGAATCTGTAGATGAAATTGCAACCCTTTGAGAAATGGGTGATAGATTTTGTGGGACCCATTCAACCCCAAAGAAATATGGGAGTAAGGTACATTATCATTACGACAGAGTATTTGACTCATTGGGCAGAGAAACTGCCTATGAAGGATTGCGCAGGCGCAACTATTGCAAACTTCCTCTTTGAGTATGTACTGATGCGATTTGGCTCTCCAAAGATCTTGATGAGTGATCGTGATACACACTTTCTGAATGAGATGATCAACACGCTGACGGAGGAATTTCAGGTATATCACCAGAAGAGTACGCCTTATGACCTGCAAGATAATGGGATAGTGGAAGCATTCAATAAAGTGTTGGAGAATGTGTTGACCAAGGCTTGCAGTGCTCAGTGAAGTGATTGGGACATGTTATGCTCCTATACCAATAGGTGTCATATTTCATTATTGAATTGATTAGCTCTGCAATATATTCATACCTTTTCTGGTTGCAAAGGTTTTCCATATGTTCAAAAAATAAAAAAATTTAAAAAATGTAAAGAGGGTATACCCTAAAAGAAAAATCGAAGGGTGAAAAGATAAATGGTCAAAAGAAAAAATGAAAAGAAATGAACCCAAATTAAAAAGGACTAGGAAAGTGTGCAAGTCCAAATGCCACTACTATTTCATTTTTCTGTAAATAAAGCATCATGTACAACTTGTTGAACTTTTAGAGATATAGAATAAACATCTGTCCAAACTGTTTAATCTTGGTAGATAAGTAGATAGGTAGAGAAGCTAAGGAGCTCAACTGTTTAATCTGAGCCCTTGGAAGAAATAGGGTAGACTTAGATAGGCTCATCATGCAAAGAAAAGAAAATTGATGAGGGTTTGCCAATCCAAGTGCACCCAAAGAAAAAAAATAAAAAATGTTAGGTACAATAGGCTGAGTAGGCAATTTTGGTGTTGCAGAATGAGGCTTGTGATTGATTTTGTCTCTCAGAATGTTAATTTTACTTCTATCACAGGTACCATGGCAGTTTTATATTTTCGAGCAACTCTAGCAAAGCATGATTAATCTCCCTTCATATTATTTCCCTAAATCACTTACTAATCTCCCCCAAGGTATTAATATCTGCTTAATATCCTTAAAGTCACTCATTCCCTTTTTTTTTTATCAGATGCCTAAGTGAATCCCCATTTTACTTTAGGAAATGGCCTCATTTCTTGTATAAATCCCTATTTTTCCCGTTTTGCCTAAGTTTTTAAACATTGTGACTTAGCGCATTCGGACTCATTTTTTCATATTAACTTTAACATTATTATTCAAATCCCACCCCATTACCCATTCCCATATTTTATTTATAATAAAAATCCCAACTATTTATATTTCCTGTCCTACCAGTTATATAACCATATTTACTGTTTTACAAGGGATTAATAGCTCATCGGGAGCTTATTAATAACCTCCGCGCGAGTAACCTCGGGATTAATTAACCTTTGGTTAATTAATAACCTACCTTAAACACCCTGAAAACCAATGCAATCGCTCCCGAAACCATTAAAACCATGGTTAATTAGAGCGGTCCCACTACTTAAAGCCTCCGCCACCTCCAATGACTGCCCACTGTCCGATTGGCGCTCTCCCATTGGATGGCCGATATGCATTTCGCTAGCCCTCCATCCGCCGAACTTTACTACCCAGGAGATTGGCGGTATCGCCGCCCGTACCAGGAAACGTGTCACACTCCCGCACTGCTCGCGGCCCCCCGGTCCGAAACCACTTTAGCCCATAAGTGGTGTGGGGTAAAACCGCTTACCACCCTCTACTACACGACAAGGTGTCTGGTCATACTGACGTCATCCGCTCAATAAATGCCAAAAAATACCCGCCAACCTGAATTTCGTTAAAAAACGGCGAAATATCATTTTCGATGTAATTCTATTTGTTCACGATCCCATGCAAAATAATGACTGGAGCCATTGTACCAGCTTTTTCAACCGCCGCCCGGCCGAAGAGACCACATCAACGTGCTCTGCAATCCTTCATTCGACCTGCAATTACTCAAATTGCCTCCGTAATCCAGGTATTTATCCATTTTACTCGCAACCCTGTAAATTTTAGTTCTTCGCTGAAAATTTTTCTTGTAGAACCAAATTCAAGTAAAAAATAGTCCGCAGCTACCATAAAGGGATGCCAAAACCGCTACGTAAATCCATTGTTTCCACAGAAGCTCCAATTCCAGTTTGAATACACAAGAACCAAACAAGGAAGCCCCCATTGCACTAAATGTCGTGCCCATGAACGCACCTCATAAAGACTTAAATTATATACCCTTGGCCGACAGAGATTTCCAAATAGACGACCTATCTCGTGATAGGAATCACCTTCAGACCTTCTTCCAAATTAGAGATAGTCATTTAATCAACTCTGACATTTTTGTACTGTGGGAATCAAACCTTCCCATGTAATTCGTTCCCTCAGTCCATGTTTTCCCAGACATCATTCACCAATGTTGTGCCAGCTATGACCCTGTCCACAGAGCAGTTATGTCACCTTCCTAAACTGTCCTTTTTTCCATAACTGCTGAATCCATCAATGAGATGGTACATTTCCATTCCATTAAGCCCCTTGCTTATCTCTCCATGGGATTTTTGATTGAAAAAGCTTCTCAATTGCCCAACTCAGAGATAACCCGAATTGCTCAGATGTTCATGAAACCAAACTGCCAACCCCAAGGCCCGCCTCCCTATTTACATACCTGGTTCACTGAGACTGGAAAACTCATTCTTGACATGATATCCTTGATCTTGGGACTTAAGTCCAGTGAATATGTGGATGATATCACCTTGGTTCTATTATCCATCTTTACTCCAGGATAGCCCCTGCTGTCAAGTATGACTATGCCACTTTTATTGCCAACAAAATCCATGACCAATTCCTGAATTTGGATAGAGAAAGAGTTTTCAAATACACTTCTTTTATATACCATCTGTTGTTATATTATCAACAAGACAACTTTCCATTTCCCATCAGGAAATTAGACTCAAAAGGATATCGGAGGTCTGTGATCTTTTGGAGCTCAGTCTTCCATAATTGTGACTCCCCTTATACCTATAGTGAATTCATTGACTTATTTGTATATCCTACCTCCACTCTGTTGATAGGACCTCCTCCTCCTAGGATCACTAGTGATATGAAGAAGATTTTGCAGCTTTCCAAACAGTACAGGATAGGTGACTCGTACCTCTACTAGAATCACACATAAATCAGAATGTATGGACGTGAACTTTGCCCTTTCAAGTTGCCTAGATATGTGCCTATGAGGTTATTTGCATTAGAATATTTCAGGCAGATCATCAATGCAAACATAACCCACTTTTGTAATGCAAAGAAGAAGGCTCAGCTGAGAATCAAACACCAGTTAGGCCCTTATGTCATCAATTCTAGGGATGCATGGAAAGATGTTGAGAGCATATTGGAAGAACACCTTAGATTGAAGAAAAGTTTTTTGTGGGTGCCATATGACCCATGTCGTTTCATAAGTGATAGAAGGGTAAGAAACAGGCTATCAGTGTATGTACATCACAGGATCGTAGAAATTGAATAGTTTGTAAATCAGGAGGAATGGGTAGAAGGGACATTAATAGAGAGATTAGCGAGCAAGAAAAGATGGAAAAAGCTATGAAAGATATTGAAAAAAGCCTTGACCTGGACTCTTTTGGACAGGTATCTTTCAAGCTACCTCAACAATCAGGAGTTGGAACATCCTCTGCTGGAACTTCTCAACAGCCTGCACAGAAAAACAACACATCAGTCACAGGGAATTCAAAGGGTAAAGAGGTAGAAACTACAGAGCAACCAATAATGATTGATCAGCTAGGGGGTTCCAAAGAACCGGAACAAGTACAAATTCCTCCAGCCCAAACTAAAGCAACAGAAATTCCAACACTGCAAACTCCTCTAAATGAGGAAAGAAGATTAAGACAAGAGACAGAGAAGAAGCCACACCTATCAGTGGACCTGCTGAAAAACCAGGAGCAAAGAGGCAAAGATTGAATCCTCTGTCAGAAGAGGAAATTATTGAAGAAACAACAGACAGTCTAAGAGGTGAGAGGGTAGTCAGCCAGCGAACTTCCCCAGTGATCGAAACATCAACTAGCTCCCATAGGCAGGAGCTAGAAAGGCAGTACAGTGTAGAGGTGTCGTCCACCAGGCCACAAAGCAAATAGGCCTCAGACATTAAGAAAACTTTCACAGACATAAAGGTCAGGAATGATCCCGTGAGAATTGAAATCTATAATCAATACTTGAAAATGGCCCCCTCAACCCAACAAAGATTGATGTCTGCCTATGAAATTAAAGAAGGCAACATGTTAATGAGTTATTTTAAGCCAAAGATACAACAACCCCAGTCGGCAGCAGATTACATCAGAACAAACTTAGAGGTCCTAGCCAAAGACATTCATCCACTAGACCAAATTGAACTTCACAAACAGATTGGGGAAATGGTTTATTCCACACTAACTAGCAAAGAAATGTTGGCCCACCAGTTACAAAGTTCCTTAGACAACACAACAGCTCAGTTGCATTGGGAGAAAGCTTCTTCTCTGGCCAAGGATAACAGAATCAAATCCTTAGAAGAGATCATCATGGAACTGGGACATGACCCTAAAGATGCTAAAGGCATAAAGGTAGTAATCAATAAGAAGGAAGAGGACATTGTTTCCCTGAGGAAACAGCTAAAGCTACCTCCTTCAAGGAACCCTCAGACTGTAGAAATCATAGAGAAAAAATCAGAGGAAGACATGATGGACCTGCTCATGAAACTCAATGAAAGATTAACTGATACAGAGCAGGCACTTGAAAAAGCATTAAAAGAGAAGCAGGGAGAGTCGACCTCCCAGCCACCTGAGGTAATCCCCACAGTCACAACTGCAGTCCCCTCAACAATTGGATCAGTATTGGCTCCTAATGTCCCAGCAGCCACAACAGAAGTAATTACAGGTACAGAAACAACAACAACAGCACCAGGCAGCAGTACTAGTATGAGCACAAAAGAATTGATAAAGGCCATGGAAGAATTGAGATTCCAAGTGTCAGAATTGGAATGAGTGAAAGAGCAATTGGAAAAAGAAGAAAAGAGTTATGATAAATCCAAAATAAGTATGGCATATAAAATAAGAGAGCTTAAAGCATTAGAGAATAAAGTGAGAACATTAGAGAAGGATCTCACTATGGATAAGCCTCTGGCAGAAATCAAAGGAATTCTTTGGACCAACATCAATCAATCCCTCAATAATGTTTGGCCATCTATCCAAACTATTTATGAGCAGATTGACTTAGTGAATACAATACATGGAGAAATTCAAAGATAAAGAGCTTTATTAGGACAAATGCCTGATCAAGCCAGCCGGCTTATACATTTTTTGAATAACAGAAATAAGGAATAGCTGGAACAACTCGGCATGCCAGACAGGACAGGCACCATTTTGGAAATCAAAAAATTTCTAACCAAGAGAACTTTAATGTAGAATTTGGAAAGAAGATGCCAGGATATGCAAGTAGAAATTAATTCTTTCATGGAAAGGTTTACAGTTTTGTAGGATAAAGGGCTACCAAGTCTTTTAGGAAATGATGACCAGCTTATGAAACACATAGATTATGTACATAAGTTGAACAAATATGCTACTGATCAAGTTAGTTTATCAACAAGTGCTTCAGGAGTAAAAGCACTCCCCATAGGCTAAATTCTCTATGATAACTTAGAGAACTTATTTTATATTGAGCATGAGGTAAAACATTGGTTTCAGCTCCAGCCTAATTTTTTCAGATATACAGAAGCTGATGAAACCCTGAGGAAACTTCAGAAGCATAAATTTCCAAAGCAAAAATGGTGGGAAGAGATGTTGGGGATTTTTTAAATTTTCTCTTAAGTAAAACGTAAATTTCAAGTTATTTTTCCGCGATAAGATGAACAAAGATGAATGAGGATCAAACGGGTCAAAGTGTATTGAAACAGGATTGAAGATTATCCGACAAAGACGTAGTAGCCATCACAAAATATCAGTGGAAGACTACTGTAAACCGACTCGCAGAGCCTGCATCCAGCACATCCAACAAAGACAGAGCAGCCATCACGGCATCAATTTATCTTTTCCTTGTTTTCGAGACTGTTTGTCTCTATCTTTTGTAAAAAGGGATTAGTCATCACTAGATATTATCTCCATCAGATATTTTGTAAGATATTTTGATATTTTGTATAAATACCCCCGCAAACGAAGTATTTGGGGTTGGTGGGTATTCATAGATTTTGGTTGTAATACTGAAAGTTTTGGAATAAAAAAGCTATTGGTACCATCTGTTGTCTGGCCTATTGGATGAGGAACTGATGCAGAAGACTTGTCACAGAATTCTTGAATCAAACTTCGGATCAATAAGTCCCCTATATCTCATGTTTTATAGTTTTCTTGTTTGCTATATCATCTGTGTTTCATAATTTGAATGGTAGAGAAATTGATTAATTCAGAATTTGCTTAAATTGCACTATATCTTCATTCTTTATTATTCTCTGTGTTTTCTTCAGAATTAATATAAGCAGTGAATTCTTAATTGCTCCTACTTCCTGATTCTTGCATGTTGTCTATTTGCTAAGGAATTATTAACTGCTCCTTAGCAGTAAACCACCATTTTCCTTCTTTCAATATGTTGAAGGATTCTTAATTTCCCTTCATCCATTGAATCCATTCCATCTGATTTCAGCCTAAATTTGTTCCATGTTTGACTACCTCGCTCTGTGATACCATCCTCTATTAAGAAACCAAATCCAGAAAGCCATCCTTCTTTGACTCGAACATGCCCAATGGACTGAACTATTCAGTTTGCCTCACTGTTCTATTGAATTCCACTATCCAAATCCAAGACAAAACACTTGAACTTCATAACTAGCCTAACATTTTCAAAACAAAGCTAAGTCATAAAGAGAGAGCCCTCGCTGGATGTAGATTGGCTAGAATCTGTATCTAAAAGTTTGGTTTGTGGTTACCTCGGCCATATTCCCTTTCTTACAACTTTGGGAAACAACCTGAGTGATAACATTATTGGCGACTCCGTTGGGGAACTGAATAATTTGTTTGTCACTGCTATCTGTTTTGAACAGTTATTTCAAATTCTTGAACAGTTCCTTTTTCAAAAGTCCTTTAGGAAAGTTCAGAGTTCCAATATCTAAAAAATTCCTAGAAGAGACTGTCAAAGTTGTATTCTTAAAATTATTCGAAGAAAAAACCAAAAATACCACCTTGAAACTGGCTCCAAAGAAGATCCGTTACACTAGATCAAAACCGGATCCTAATCCTTCACCTGTCTTTGAAAATCCTAATTTGAATCCTAGGATCCTTAGAAGCGAGGAGAGCCAAGAAAGTTCTGCTAATTTACACCTTGACAAACATTTGTAGAACCCCAATCAAACTGAGCTTACCTCTAAAAAAACACCAAATCTTTCTGGCATTATTGTAGCTTCTTCAAGTTCTCCATCACCACCTCAAACTATCCTTCCCACTCCCCCATCTACAGCATACATTTCCACTGCTATCCCCGCCCTTGTATTTGTCACTCTATATTTGCAAACATGGAAAACCGATATGCTCCCCTACAATTACCTGCAAATCCAGGGGCCATGCCCCAAGATTATCAAAGAAAAATCACCTATTTTGACGGTACTAGCACTTACACAGCTTAACAACATACCAAGAAAATGACAGATTATTTTGAAAACTATGAGATTGATGATGATGATGTCAGAATAAAAGTATTTGTGCAAAGTTTAACTGGAGATGTCAAAACATGGTTTAGATCCCTCCCTGCAAACATTGTCAATGACCCACAAGATCTTTATCAGACCTTCTTGAATAGATGGGAAAAGAAGAAAGATCATCTCCACATTTTATCAGAATATGAAGGCTTAAAGAGAGGTACCCAAGAAACTGTCCAAGATTACTGTACCAGATTCAATAATGTCTACAATGCTATTCCCAAAAATCTCAGACCTCCTCCAGATTTGGCTTTGATCAAATTTCCTGATGCATTCGATTCTGATATAGCATATCAACTTATGGAAAGAGCTCCTCGAGACTTAGAAGAGATGCAGAGTATAGCTGTCATCGTTGAGGCCAACCTGATTTCTAAACGAGCTTGAGCAAGAGCCGAAAGGAGGACACCTTTCGAAGAAGAACGTTTTGCCTTTGAACAAAAATTAGATGCTATTATTAAATGAATGGATAGACTTGGTGATAGAGTAGAAACAATTGAGAGAAAATCCCCTTGGGATGGTCAACCAAGTAATACTGGGAAAAATCCAAATTTCAAGAAAAACCAAAACCCTAATACTGGAAAGGTTGGGCCTGACCAAAACATTAGGCCCCCATTCCAAGAAAATTATGTTGAAGCCTCAACTTTTGATCAACCAACAGAAGACACTCAAATTAACTTAATGGGCCTCAATAATGAAAAACAAGTTTTCTTGACCCAAGAAGACCAAGAAGCTCACACCTTTAAACAATTCCAAACTCAACCAAGTGAATCATTTGATTTTAGGGAGGGATATGACACAGCCATTTATGAAGTCCACAAGCAATACAATCTAAGGAGCAGAAGAATAGATGTCCCTGAGGCCAATAAACAGAAAGAAACCAAGCAACCTAACAAAGCTAAGATCAATAATACACCTGTACAAACCCTTCATAGAACAGCTCCTAACCCAAATAATCCTATAGTTGAAGATGTATCAGACAATCAACGACCTAGCAAACAGCCTTCCACTTTCACTCCTCCCAAAGGAAAGGTGGAAGAGCCTCCATAAATTGACTTGGAAGCAACTTCAGCCCATGACACCACTCCTGAAAAAGAGAAAAACACTGAAAATACAACAGAAAAATAGAATTTCACTATCCAGAATACAAAAACTCAAACTGAAAAACCTTTCAATCCTGAGACTAAAATAAGCAAATTAAAGATAGCCATTCCATTAATAGAATTGGCTAAACATGATGTCTACCGAGATCAAATTAGCAGATCACTTCAATTTTCGGTGAACAAAGATTCAATGAATCTCTCTGATGACCAACCTGAATTAATTTTTGGCCCTAAAGTAAACGGAAAATTAATAGATGGAGGGGTCTCTCCTTTCTATGTAAGTCTGAAAATACATGATAAAATACTTCATAATACCATGTTTGATTCTGGTGCTTCTCATAACTTGATGCCTAAATCTGTAACGGAGAAGTTGGACCTAGATATTACCAGGCCATACAAAGACTTATTCTCTTTTGACTCAAGCTAGGTCAGATGTCTAGGATTGATCAAAGATTTATGTGCATCACTAGTTCAATATCCTACCAAGACCATTTTAATGGACATAGTGGTAGCTGATATTCCACCAAAATATGGCATGTTGTTGTCTAGATCTTGAGGTGTAAAGCTCCAAGGATCTTTACAGTTGGACATGTCCTATGCTACTGTTTCAGGATTTGGTCAACCAAAGAGATTGTACCGAGAAACTTTAATGAAATATGTGGTAAGTAGTCAGGAGAAACCCCAGAATTTTCCCATCTACTCCATGCACTCTGACATGGACTCCTTCATTCTCTACAATGCTAAAATTAATCCTCCAACTGATGTCAAGGTGTTAGCACTTGAACAAGAAGAAATCATAAACGAAAATTCTAGTGTTCAAATTCAAGAAATTTCTAAGAACAATGATATATCAGACACTCAAGAGAAACTAGATGAAACTAAAGAAACACATCTTTCTATCAAACGAATTTCTGAGACTCCTGATACCAACTATGAACATGAGACCCCTTGGTACTTAGAATTTGATGGTTCAGTTAATAAATTA
The DNA here is from genome assembly GCA_031772625.1 of Pinus tabuliformis. Classification (NCBI taxonomy): domain Eukaryota; kingdom Viridiplantae; phylum Streptophyta; class Pinopsida; order Pinales; family Pinaceae; genus Pinus; species Pinus tabuliformis. The sequence goes on from CM062815.1 coordinate 125,877,956, forward strand.
GGGGCAGGAGCAGGGATTTGGGTACACAATCTAGAAAATGATCATGGTTAAGGACACGCTTACAGATTAAACTTTAGATGCACCAATAGTATGGATGAATATGAAGCCCTGTTGCTAGGACTTAAATTGATCAAAAGTTTAGGGGCAATCAGTGTATCAGTTTTGGGAGACTCTGATTTAGTCATTCAACAAATAAAAGGGAACTTCCTCACAAATGATCCCAGACTAAGATCTTACAGAGGAGCAGCGATTGAGATCCTTAATACTTTTTTGGAAACACAGCTTGCCAAAATTCCAAGAAAACATAATTTGCATGCACACAGCTTGGCAACGTTTGCCAACACTTGTAAATTACCATTTGAACCTAATCATCAATTTACAGCTGAGATTAGACATAGGCCAGCCATACCTGACAATGTAAAGAATTGGCAAGTGTTTGACAATGATATTCAGATTAACAATTTCTTGACACTAAAAGAAGAATTTTCTAGCACTAATATAGACACGGACATTGTTAGTGAGGTTGATCAAATAGACAAAATTGAAATAGACATTACAGCAGAAAGTGCAACTCAAATACTTCACCCAACAAAGTTTACCAATAAAAAGTTGCAAGATCTTAAAGAAGTAGACATCGATGAGATTATTGGAGGAGAATCTGAAGTTATTAATTTAAAAGACACTTATTTTCCCACAGGATTAACTCCTTTGGAAGATTTCTTTGATTCTAATGATATCCTAAAGAAACCCAAGATGAAACCTCTAAACACAAACATTGAAGATTGTAACATAGGAACTGAAGAAAATCCAAAAATGATAAAGTTATCCAAAACTTTGCCTCCTGATCAAAAACTTAAATATGTTGAACTGATCAAAGAATTCTAGGATGTTTTTTCCTGGAGCTATGAAAATTTGAAATCTTATGACACCTCTGTAATTCAACATACTATACCCCTCAAAGAAAATAAAAAACCATTCAAACAAAAACTCAGAAGAATTAACCCTGTACTACTCCCCTTAATTGAAAAAGAAATCAAACGAATGTATGAAGCTGGGATAATTGCTCCTATCAAGTTTTCAGAGTGGGTGTCTAATTTAGTACCCACTAGGAAGAAAACAAGAGAAATCAGATTGTGTGTCGATTTAAGGAATGTAAATAAGGTTTCTTTAAAATACCACTACCCACTACCTAAGATGGACCACATTTTACAGAGGGTAGTAGGTGCCTCTAGGATTTCACTTTTGCATGGGTTTTCAAGCTTTAACCAAATTCTAGTCCATCCAGATGACCAGGAAAAGACTGTTTTTACAATACCATGGGAACTTTCAAATATGTTAAAATGCCATTTGGACTTAAGAATGCTGGGGAAACCTTCCAATGAGCAATATACATAGCTTTTGCAAAAGAAATTCATGTTTTTTTGGTCATATATCTAGATGATCTTACTGTGTTTTCTATATCAGATCAGAAACATTTAGATCATTTGAGATAAGTGTTTCTAAAATGCAGAAAGTTTGGTATTTCATTAAATCCTAAAAAGTCGTTGTTCAGTCTAGAGGAAGGCAAATTGTTAGGCCATATAATCTCCAAAGATGGCATCAAAATTGATCCTGATAGAATAGAAGCCATTTTACAAATACCCCACCCCAGAAATGTCAAAGAACTTCAAGCTTTCCTATGAAAGATTAACGTTTTAAGAAGATTCATACCTAATTTGGCTGAATTAAATAGATTGCTGAATAATATGTTGAATAAAGATTCCAAGGGTAAATGGACATTAGAAGCTAAACAAGCATTTGAAGAAATTAAAATGGCTTTGACCAAAACACCAGTCCTTACAAGTCCAAAGTTTGATAGAGACTTCATAATATTTTCATTTGCATCAGAATACACCATTGTTGCTATTTTACTACAAAAAGATGATCAAGGATGTGAAAAACCCATAGCCTTTTTTGGTAAAGCACTTTGAGATGCACCGTTAAAATACCCAATCATGGAAAAACAGGCTTATGCACTTGTGAAAGCTATTAAATACTTCAGAATCTACATATTGTACTCCCATGTAATAGCTTATGTACCAAGTGTTGTTGTCAAAGATATCCTGACCCAAGAGGGGATTGAAGGCAAGAGAGGTAAATGGATAGCCATTATATTGGAGTATGACATTGAAATAAAGCCCACAAAGCTTATAAAGGGACAGGGATTGGTTAAACTCATGACTGAAACAAACTTTCAAGCCCTGGATATTAATGAACTGGATAATGAACAGGAGATGGCGATTCCACAACTCAGCGAGGCCTTCTTAGAATCACCTTGGTATGCTGATATAACTCATGTATTATTAAACCTGCAGGCTCCTCCAGGGTTATCTAGAACAAAGAAAAGGTTTTTAAAAATGAAAGCTTCCAAATTTTGTATTTTAGATGGTGCTCTTTTTTGGAAAAATCATGAAGGTATTCTATTAAATTATTTAATAAAAGATGAAGTTGACAAGGTACTCAAAGAATTTCATGCAGGGGACTGTGGCGGACATCTTTACTGGAAATCAACTACAAACAAAATCCTAAGGGCTAGATTTTACTGGCCAACCTTTTTCACTGATATCAAGAAGTTTTTCACTGCTTTCCATAAATGTCAAATTTTTGAAGGCAAGAGGAAACCTCTACCTCTACCGCTTAGACCAATTTCCACTAAAATACCATTTCAACAATGGCATTTGGACTTCATTGGGGAAATCCATCCTCCCTCTTTTGGCCAACATAAATGGATTCTCACTGCCACTGATTATTTCACTAAATGGATAGAAGCCATTTGTTCTAGACAAGCCAATGATACAGTGATTATAGAATTCTTACAAAACAACATACAGTCTTGATTTGGTTGTCCTGAAAAGATCATAACTGACAATGCTTCTACTTTCAAATCCAAGAAATTGATAAATTTCTGTAACAAATATCACATCACCTTAGGCCATTCCACGGCCTATTACCCTCAAGGTAATGGTCTAGCTGAGTCCTCCAATAAAAGCCTGATTAATATTATTAAGAAAGTGTTGGAAGAAAACAAGAAAAACTGGCACAAGAAACTTACCAATGCACTATGGGTAGATAGATTAACTACCAAGAGATCCATTGGGACTAGTCCTTATGAACTAGTCTATGGCATGGAGGCTATATTTCCTTCATCATTAGGGGTCCCTGTAATGAAATTACTGCAAGAGGCTCTGGTGCAGGCCAATGAAATTCAAAGAAGGATAAATCAGACCATCCATTTGCAGCAGACCAGAGAAGAGGTGTACCAAAGATCCCAAATCTTACAAGAAAAACTCAAGAAAATATTTGATAAGAGGACCAAGGCAGAAGATTTTTATTTAGGAGACAAAGTTTTAAAATGGGATTCCAGGAGAGAAGACAAAGGAAAGCATGGGAAGTTTGACTTCCTATGGAAGGGACCTTTTATTATCCAGGCCTCACAGGGGAACAATACTTACTTTTTGATGAACCTGGATGGTTCAGAGACAGAAGAAGGGCTAGTTAATGGTCGGATGTTGAAACACTATTTTGATCCCACCTCTTGATGAAGGTGAAGCCTGAAAAGAAGGCCCTGAGCCTCATAAGTGTAACTGTCATATATAAAATAAAGCAACCAGCAGAAGGAGATTTCAGAGCACAGTCAAAGTTATGGAGAAGGCCATCTGACCTACTGTCCTTGACTTTCCACCAGGAAAAGCCATCCCCAAGTGGAGCCAGTGTTATGCTCCTATACCAATAGGTGTCATATTTCATGATTGACTTGATTAGCTCTACAATATGTTCATATCTTTTCTGGTTGCAAAGGTTTTCCATATGTTCAAAAAATAAAAAAATTTAAAAAATTTAAAGAGGGTATACCCTAAAAGAAAAATCAAAGGGTGAAAAGATAAATGGTCAAAAGAAAAAATGAAAAGAAATGAACCCCAAATAAAAAGGACCAGGAAAGTGTGCAAGTCCAAATGCCACTACTATTTCATTTTTCTGTAAATAAAGCATCATGTACAGCTTTTTGAACTTTTAGAGATAGAGAATAAAAATATGTCCAAACTATTTAATCTTGGCAGATAAGTAGATAGGTACACAAGCTAAGGAGCTCAACTGTTTAATCTGAGCCTTTGGAAGAAATAAGGGCAGACTTAGATAGGCTTATCATGCAAAGAAAATAAAATTGATGAGGGTTTTCTAGTCCAAGTGCACCCAAAGAAAAAGAAGAAAAAATGTTAGGTACAATAGGCTGGGTAGGCAATTTTGGTGTTGCAGAATGAGGCTTGTGATTGATTTTGTCTCTCAGAATGTTAATTTTACTTCTATCACAAGTACCATGGCAGTTTTATATTTTCAAGCAACTCCAGCAAAGCATGACTAATCTCCCTTCATACTATTTCCCTAAATCACTTACTAATCTCCCCCAAGGTATTAAGATCTGCTTAATATCCTTAAAGTGACTCATTCCCTTTTTTTTTTAATCAAATTCCTAAGTGAATCCCCATTTTAATTAGGGAAATGGCCTCATTTCTTGTATAAATCCCTGTTTTTCCCCTTTTTCCTAAGTTTTTAAACATTGTGACTTAGCGCTTTCGGACTCATTTTTCATATTAACTTTAACATTATTATTTAAATCCTGCCCCATTATCCATTCCCGTATTTTATTTATAATAAAAATACCAATTATTTATATTTCCCGTCCTACCAGTTATATAACTATATTTACTGTTTTACAAAGGATTAATAGCTCATCAGGAGCTTATTAATAACCTCCGCTCGAATAACCTCGGGATTAATTAACCTTTGGTTAATTAATAACCTAACTTAAACACCCCAACAACCAATGCAATCGCTCCTGAAACCATTAAAACCGTGGTTAATTACAGCGGTCCCACCACTTAAAGCCTCCGCCACCTCCAGTGACCGCCCACCGTCCGATCGGCGCTCTCCCATCGGACGACTGATATGCATTTCGCTAGCCCTCCATCCACCAAACTTTACCACCCAGGAGATTGGCGGTATCGCAGCCCATACCAGGACACACGTCACACTCCTGCGTTGTTCGCAGCCCCCCCGTCCAAAACCACTTTAGCCCATAAGCGATGTGGGGTAAAACCGCTTACCACCCTCCGCTACATGACAAGGTGTCCCGTCATGCTGACGTCATCCGCTCAATAAATGCCAAAAAATACTTGCCAACCTGAATTTCGTTAAAAAATGATGAAATATCATTTTCGCTGTAATTCTCTTTATTCACGCTCCCATGCAAAATAACGACTGGAGCCACTGTATCGCCACCCGGACGAAGAGACCACAACAACGTGCTCTGCAATCCTTCATTCAACCTGTAGTTACTCAAATTGCCTCCGTAATCCAGGTATTTATCCATTTTACTAGCAACCCTGTAAATTTCAGTTCTTCGCTGAAAATTTTGCCTGTAAAAACCAAATTCAAGTAAAAAACAGTCTGCAACTGCCATAAAGGGATGCCAAAACCGCTATTTAAATCCATTGTTTCCACAGAAGCTCCAATTCCAGTTTGAATACACAAGAACCAAACATGGAAGCCCCCATTGCCCTAAATGTCGCGCCCATGAACGCACCTCATAAAGACTTAAATTATCTACCCTTGGCCGATAGAGATTTCCAAATAAAAGACCTATCTGGTGACAGGAATCACCTTCAGACCTTCTGCCAAATTAGAGATAGCCATTTAAGAACCTCTAACATTTTTGTACTATGGGAATCAAACCTTCCCATATACTTCATTCCCTCAGTCCATGTTTTCCCAGACATCATTCACCAATGTTGTGCCAGCTATGACCCTGTCCACAGAGCAGTTATGTTACCTTCCCAAACTGTCCTTTTTTCCATAACTGTTGAATCCATCAATGAGATGGTACATTTCCATTCCATTGATCCCCTTGCTCGTCTCTCCATGGGATTTCTGATTGAAAAAGCTTCTCAATTGCCCAACTCAGAGATAACCCGAATTTCTCAGATGTTCATGAAACCAAACTGCCAGCCCCAAGGCCCGCCTCCCTATTTACATACCTGGTTCACTGAGACTGGAAAACTCATTCTTGACATGATATCCTTGATCTTAGGATTTAAGTCTAGTGAATATGTGGATAATATCACCCTGGTTCTATTATCTATCTTTACTCCAGGATAGCCCCCTGCTGTCAAGTATGACTATGCCACTTTTATTGCCAACAAAATCCATGACCAATTCCTGAATTTGGATAGAGAAGGAGTTTTCAAATACACTTCTTTTATATACCATCTGTTCTTATATTATCAGCCAGACAACTTTCCATTTCCCATCAGGAAATTAGACTCAAAAGGAAATCAGAGGTCTGTGATCTTTTGGAGCTCAGTCTTCCATAATTGTGACTCCCCTTATACCTATAGTGAATTCATTAACTTATTTGTATATCCTACCTCCACTCCGTTGATAGGAGCTCCTCCTCCTAGGATCACTGGTGATATGAAGAAGATTTTGCAGCTTTCCAAACAGTACAGGATATGTGACTGGTACCTCTAACAGAATCACACAGAAATCAGAATGTATAGATGTGAACTTTGCCCTTTCAAGTTGCCTAGATATGTGCCTATGAGGTTATTTGTATTAGAATATTTCAGGTATATCATCAATGCAGACTTAATGCACTTTTGTAATGCAAAGAAGAAGGCTCAGCTGAGAATCAAAAACTAGTTAGGCCCTTATGTCATCAATTCTAGGGATGCATGGAAAGATGCTGAGAGCATATTAGAAGAACAACTTAGATTAAAGAAAAAAACATTGTGGGTGCCATATGATCCATGTAGTTTCATAAGTGACAGAAGGGTAAGAAAGAGGCTATCAGTGTATGTACATTATAGGATCCCAGAAATTGAACAGTTTGCAAATCGGGAGGAATGGGTAGAAGGGACATTAATAGAAGAGATTAGTGAGCAAGAAAAGATGGAAAAAGCTATGAAAGATCTTGAAAAAAGCCTTGACCTGGACTCTTTTGGACATGTATCTTTCAAGCTGCCTCAACAATTAGGAGTTGGAACATCCTCTACTAGAACTTCTCAGCAGCCTACAAAGAAAACCAGCACATCAGTCATAGGGACTTCAAAGGGTAAAGAGGTAGAAACTACAGAGCAGCCAATAATGACTGATCAGCCAGGGGGGTCCAAAGAATAGGAACAAGTACAAATTCCTCCAGCCCAAACTAAAGTAGTAGAAATACCAACACTGCAAACTCCTCTAAATGAGGAAAGAAGCAAGAAGAGAGACAGAGAAGAGGTTGCACCTATCAGTGGACTTGCTAAACAACCAGGAGCAAAGAGGCAAAGATTGAATCCTCTGTCAGAAGAGGAAATTATTGAAGAAACAACAAATAGTCTAAGGGGTGAGAGGGTAGTCAACCAGTGAACTTCCCCAGCGATCGAAACATCAACTAGCTCCCATAGGTAGGAGCTAGAAAGCCAGCACACTGTAGAGGTTTCGCCCACCATGCCATAAAGAAAACAGGCCTCAGACATTAAGAAAACTTTCACAGACATAAAGGTCAGGAATGATCCCGTGAGAATTGAAATCTATAATCAATACTTGAAAATGGCCCCCTCAACCCAACAAAGATTGATGTCTTCCTATGACATTAAAGAGGGCAAAATATTAATGAGTTATTTTAAGCCAAAGGTACAACAACCCCAGTCCGCAACATATTACATCAGAAAAAACTTGGAGGTCCTAGCCAAAGACATTTATCCACTGGACCAAACTGAACTTCACAAACAGACTAGGGAAATTATTTATTCCACACTAACTGGCAAAGAAATGTTGGCCCACCAGTTACAAAGTTCCTTAGACAACACAATAGCTCAGTTGCATTGGGAGAAAGCTTATTCTCTAGCCAAGGATAACAGAATCAAATCCTTAGAAGAGATCATCATGGAACTGGGACATGACCCTAAAGATGCTAAAGGAATAAAGGCACTAATCAAGAAGAAGGAAGAGAACATCACTGCCCTAAGGAAACAGCTAAAGCTACCTCCTTCAAGGCACCCTCAGACTGTAGAAATCATAGAGAAAAAATTAGAGGAAGACATGATGGACCTGCTCATAAAACTCAATGAAAAATTAACTGATACAGAGAAGGCACTCGAAAAAGAATTAAAAGAGAGGCAGGGAGAGTCGGCCTCCCAGCCACTTGAGGTAATCCCTACAGTCACAACTGCAGTCCCTCAACAATTGGTTCAGTATTGGCTCCTAATGTCCCAGCAGCCACAATAGAAGTAATTACAGGTACAGAAACAATAGCAACAGCACCAAGCAGTAGTACTAGTATGAGCACAGAAGAATTGATAAAGGGCATGGAAGAATTGAGACTCCAAGTGTCAGAATTGAAACGAGTGAAAGAGCAATTGGCAAAAGTAGAAAAGAGTTATGATAAATCCAAAATAAGTGTGGTAGAGAAAATAAGAGAGGTTAAAGCATTAGAGAATAAAGTGAGAGCATTAGAGAAGGATCTCACTATGGATAAGCCTCTCGCAGAAATCAAAGGAATTCTTTGGACCAACATCAATCAATCCCTCAATAATGTTTGGCCATCTATCCAAACTATTTATGAGCAGATTGACTTAGTGAATGCAGCACATGGAGAAATTCAAAGATCAAGAGCTTTATTAGGAAAAATGCCTGATCAAGACAACTAGATCATACATTTTTTGAATAATAGAAATAGGGAACATTTGGAACAACTCGGCATCCTAGACAGGACAGGCACCATTTTGGAAATAAAAAAGGTTCTAACCAAGAGAACTTTAATGCAGAATTTGGAAAGAAGATGCTGGGATATGCAAGTAGAAATTAATTCTTTCATGGAAAGGTTTACAGTTTTTCAGGATAAAGGGCTACCAAGTCTTTTGGGAAATTATGACAGGCTTATGAAACACATAGATTATGTACATAAGTTGAACAAATATGCTGATGATCAATTTAGTTCATCAGCAAGTGCTTCAGGAGTAAAAGCACTCCCCATAGGCCAAATTCTCTATGATAACTTAGAGAACTTATTTTATATTGAGCATGAGGTAAAACATCTGTTTCAGCTCTAGCCTAATTTTTTCAGATATACAGAAGCTGATGAAACCCTGAGGAAACTTCAGAAGCATAAATTTCCAAAGCAACAATGGTGGGAAAATATGTTTCTTAAGTAAAACGTAAATTTCAGGTTATTTTTCCACGATAAGATGAACAAAGATGAACGAGGATCAAACGGGTCAAAGTGTACTGAAATAGGATTGAAGAATATCCGACAAAGACGGAGTAGCCAGCACAAAATATCAGTGGAAGATAGCTGTAAACAGACTCGTAGAGCCTGCATCCAGCACATCCAACAAAGACAGAACAACCATCACAGCATCAATTTATCTTTTCCCTGTTTTTGAGACTGTTTGTCTCTATCTTTTGTAAAAAGGGATTAGTCATCACTAGATATTATCTCCATCGGATATTTTGTATAAATACCCCCCCAAACGAAGTATTTGGAGTTGGTGGGTATTCATAGATTTTGGCTGTAATACTGAAACTTTTGGAATAAAAAATTTGTTGGTACTATCTGTTGTCTGGCCTACTGGATGAGGAATTGATGCAGAAAACTTGTCACAGAATTCTTGAATCAAACTTCGGATCAATAAGTCCCCTATATCTCATGTTTTACAGTTTTCTTGTTTGCTATATCATCTGTGTTTCATAATCTGAATGGTAAGGAAAATGATTAATTCATAATTTGCTTAAACTGCACTCTGTCTTCAATCATTATTATTCTCTGTGTTTTCTTCAGAATTAATATAAGCAGTGAATTCTTAATTGCTCCTGCTTCCTGGTTCTTGCATGTTGTCTATTTGCTAAGGAATTATTAACTGCTCCTTAGCAGTAAACCTCCATTTTCATTCTTTCAATATGTTTAAGGATTCTTAATTGCCCTTCATCCATTGAGTCCGTTCCATCTAATTTCCGCCTAAATTTGTTCCGTGTTTGACTATCTCGCTCTGTGATACCATCCTCTATTAAGAAACCAAATCCAGAAAGCCATCCTTCTTTGACTCCATCATGCCTAATGGACTGAACTGTTCAGTTTGCCTCACTGTTCTATTGAATTCCACCATCCAAATCCAAGACAAAATCCTTGAACTTCATAACTAGCCTAAAATTTTCAAAACAAAGCTAAATCATAAAGAGAGAGCCCTCTCTGGATGCAGATTGGTTAGAATCTGTATCTAAAATTTTGGTCTGTGGTTACCTTGGTCGTATTCCCTTTCTTACAACTTTGGGGAACAACCTGAGTGATAACAGGACCTATGCATACCTATAGTACTGTGGGCTTATCGAACGACATGTAAGAAGTTGACTGGAAAAACCCCCTTTAGGCCTCTCTATGGTGTTGAAGCGGTAATGCCTATGGAATATATTGTTCCTAGTCTACACATAGCAGCATTCATAGGTATGATGGATCATGGATCCCTGAAGGAAAGGCTTGCAAAACTAAATGAGCTTAAGGAAGAAATATTTCTAGCTGGATTTCACCAATAGGTCCAAAAGTAGCGCGAAAAGGCATGACATGATCGACACATTAAGTTGCACGCATTTAAGGTAAATGACCTGGTTTTGTTATATGATAGTAAGTTTGATAAATTTCTAGGGAAGTTCAAGATGCACTGGTTAGGGCCCTATGTCATTAAGGACATTACCGTGTAGGTTTTAACCTCGTACAGAAATTACTTGCATACAAATTCTAAAACACAAAAAATAAATAATGCAAGAGCAGAACACATAAAACACATATACACAAATATTTCCCCCTGGATCCCAAAACCGGGACTACCAGATTGATTTTTCATTATGTTCCTTTCAATGTTACAATACATATTTATACATGCCGAAGCATCCAATACCATGGACCGAAAACCATCACGTCCAATACCATGGAGCGAAAAACCATCACGTCCAAAAAACATGTGTGAAAATCATGCACAAAACCATAGGTGGGTCTGCCCAACCTATGGTGGAAAGAATATAACGCAACCCAACATTCTCCCACTTGTTGTTTTCTTTCCACAAGGGGCCACAAGAGAGTTTAGTCATTTTTCCAGCCCTAAAATGCCCATTGTCTCTCTACACCAAGAGAATTTCTTAGAGCTCACAGATTTTGTCAGTGCATCTGCAGTATTCTTCAAAGTGTCCACCTTTACCAGCAACACCTTTTTTTCTTCTATCATATCCCTCACAAAGTGATACTGAACATCAATGTGCTTTGTCTTTGAATGATATGCAGGGTTCTTTGCCAAGAGTATTGCACTTTGGCTGTCATAGTCTATCCTTATAGCTTCATGTACTAACCCCATACTTGAACACAATCTCTGTAACCAAACTGCTTCCTTGCTTGCATGAGTGGCTATCATGTATTCTGCCTCTGTAGTTGATAGTGCCACTACAGATTGTTTCTTACTCATCCAACTGACTGCACCTCCAAATAGGTTAAACACATACCCACTTGTAGATCTTCTCTGATCCAGATCTCCAACCCAGTCTGCATCAACAAAGCCATGAATATCCAACACTCTGTCCAATCTTGGTCTTCCTTGGTAACATAGACCATAAGTGCCACACAAATACGTGAAAACCCGCTTCACTGCTATCCAATGCTCCTTTCCTAGTTTTGACATAAACCTGCTCAATACTCCCACTGCATGTGCAATGTCTGGTCTAGTACAGACCATTGCATACATAAGGCTACTAATTGCACTTGCATATGGAACACAGGACATGCCCTCTTCCTCTTCTTGTGTCTTGGGACATTGTTCAGTAGATAACCTCACACCTACAGGAATAGAAACCTTCACCAGTTTACTATCCTGCATATTAAACCTCTGCAGTATTGTCTTGACATACTTCCTCTGGTTTAACCAGAGCTTCCTCTTTGCCCAATCTCTTTTAATTTCCATGCCCAAAATATAGTTTGCAGCACCAAGATCTTTCATGTCAAATTTGGAGGACAATTGGGTCTTCAAGTCCTGGATAATTTCTTTGTCATTTCCAACCAACAACATATCATCCACATACAAGATGAGATAAATAACACGGTCACCAATTAATTTAAAATACACACAGTGATCTGCCTTGCTTCTGGTGAAGCCAAGTCCCCGTATAAATGTATCAAATTTCTATTACCACATCCTTGGTGACTGTTTTAACCCATACATAGACTTCTTTAACTTGCATACCAGTTCTTTCTTACCCTTCACTGCAAAGCATTCATGTTGCTTCATGTAGATTTCCTCTTCCAGATCCCTGTGAAGAAATTTTATCTTTACATCCATCTGTTCCACCTCAAAATCAAAATTAGCAGCAATAGATAAAAGTAATCTAATAGAAGTTACCTTGGCAATAGGAGAAAAAATATCGCCAAAACCAATTCCCGACACCTAGGAATAACCTTTTGTTACCAACCGAGCTTTGTATTTCTCCACTTTTCCTTCTGTGTTTGTCTTCTTTTTGAACACCCATTTCCTGCCAATGGGTTTCCTTCCAACTGGTAACTCCACCAGCTCCCAAGCCTCATTTTTGTGTAAAGATGCCATTTCATCAACCATGGCCTCTTTCCAGAGTTTTCCATCCTCTGAATCCACTGCTTCCTTCACAATTCTGGGATCATCATCAGTAGCAAATAAAGAAAGATTTGAACAGAAAGCAGATGGACTATACCTTTCTGGCTGTCTTCTTTCTCAAATTGATCTTCTCACAGCCGGAGTTTGTGGCTCTTCATCTTCTGATTCCTCCTCTGCTGTAGAGTCTGATTCTTCCTCCTTTAGCTCAAACTCTATCTTCCCAGGTTCCCATGGTTGGACTTCATGTTTAATAACATCTTTCACCTCTATAAACACCACATCTCGGCTGTACACAACCTTCCTTGTTACTGGGTTCCAAAGATTATAACCCTTTAAACCATCCTTATACCTAATAAAGATGCACTTTTCAGATTTACTATCCAACTTGGTTCGTTTCTCCTTTAGAACATGTACATATGCATCACATCCAAATACCCTCAGATGTGAAAGAGAGGGTTTTTTACCAGTCCATACCTCTTGTGGAGTCTTATCCTCCAACGCTGATGAAGGTGACCTTTTGACCAGGTAACATGTAGTATCCACCGCCTCTGCCTAGAATTCCTATCCTAACCTGGCACCACTGAGCATGCTTCTTGCCCTTTCCATCAATGTCTTGTTCATTATTTCTGCAACTCCATTTTGTTGAGGTTTATATGGAGTAGTCTTTTGTCATGCTATACCACACTTCTTGCAGAATTCTTCAAATTCCTTACTGCAAAACTCTCCACCGTTATCTCTCCTCAGCACCTTTATCTTCTTCTTTGTCTGGTTTTCCACCAGAGCCTTAAATTCTTTAAACCTGTCAAAGACTTCAGATTTATTCTTAAGGAAATATATCCATGTATTCCTTGAGAAGTCATCTATAAATGATACATAGTACATAGACTTACCCAGTGATGGAACCTTAACAGGTCCAAACACATCACTGTGCACAAGCTCTAATATTTATTTTGCCCTCTTACTTCCAGAGGGGAAACTCACCTGATTTTTCTTCCCATATACACAATTTTTACAGAAATCAAAATCCAGAGAGCTATTGCTCATACCTTCTACCATACCTTTACCATGAAGTATTTGAAGGCCCTTCTTTCCAATATGTCCAAGCCTTTGATGCCACAACATGGTCTTCTCTCTAGATACCACTAGATTTTCTGCTCCACTTTCAGGAACCACAAAATTGTTGCACCTATCAATAATAGTACTACCTTGCAGCTTGTACAGAGTTCCAATCCGAACTCCCCACATCAATACCAGTGGTCCCGGAACCATATTGTAGGTATCCTTCTCGAACACTACTTTTACACCTACATCATCTAGCTTGCTTACAGAAATCAAATTTCTAGCCAATGCAGGAATATGTAGAACACCCGGAAGTGTTCTAACCCTTCCACCTTGTGATGAGCCCCAATTTTTGGTAACAAATTGGGTTCATTTGGCCTACTTACCTTGCTCAACCCTTCATCTTTTATCACTTATGCATTCATTTCTTGGTATATTCGTGTTATTTGTAGGAAGAAGGGCAGTCATTATATCTATGTGGCTAATACATGATGATTTCAGGTTTTTTGGCATTAAAGGGAGCAAAGACCACGCAGAAGGAGACAAGGAGACAGCAAAGGTGGCATTGCAGGTTTATAGGGAGGTTGTCTACAGCCTTAAATGACCTCCCTCGTGATCTCCACCCTAACTCCGAGCTCCAATAGCTCTCCCCACCGAGCTTAAAGGCAGCCAACGGATTCTACAGGAACAACAGTCTACAGCAGTTTACTTTTAGTTGGACAGCCGAGCTCCATTAATTGAGGAAGCCAGCTTGATCCTCATCATGTATAAATATTAAGGCCGTGGCCTTTGATAGGAGCTTTTTGAACTTTTGAACTACTATTGCAATTTCTAAGCACGAGCTACAGCTCGGTTTTTGCTCTTTGTAAGCCAGTTTTGGCATGTCATTAGACTCATGATTATTCAATAAAGATAGACAGTTTTTGATTCAATTTTGAGTTTTTAAGGGAGCTATAGCTCTCAGGTTAGGGCCCAACCTGAGAGCAATAGACCTCCTCTTCCTTGTATTGTTACTTGTCTTTCTTTTCAGCACTTTATTCCTCTGCTTTGACATGCATTTAGAAATTACAGTCTGCTGATTTTATTTCTTTTATGTGATTGAGTAGGATTAGTTTACAGTTCAAGTGCTTTTAGTTTCTTAGATTAGAGTAGAAGGATCAACATTCATTAGAGCTCCAAGAAAAGGCTGACAGTGCACTCACTACCATCTCTGTTTAGAGATTGGGGGTGTAGACCGTACCAGCCACCAAAAAACGCAGTCATA
Organism: Pinus tabuliformis; assembly: GCA_031772625.1. Taxonomy (NCBI): domain Eukaryota; kingdom Viridiplantae; phylum Streptophyta; class Pinopsida; order Pinales; family Pinaceae; genus Pinus; species Pinus tabuliformis. Next base: position 125,892,959 of record CM062815.1, read on the forward strand.
CACTTTCATTCAAGCTGCAACACAGTCGTTTCAATTGTAGATCCATCCATGCATTTTGATCTTGCACAGTACTTCTTCATCCCAACTCCATGCATCATTTTTCTCTGAAGTTTACATTGTTGTTCGTTGATTTCATAACACAGTTAGGATAGGTTGATGAATTCTCGGTTTTGTGCAAATTTGTTTCCTTTACACTGCGTTCCCTCACTCTGTTATCTTCTTCTTCTTCTCAACCATGCCTAAAGTCACCTACCCAACCTCTGTTCAGCTCGTTTGCCTTCCAACACTTCTGCTGTACACGTAGCTCCATCTTTTTAGACTTTTCATTGCTTCCACCCTTCTATCCACCAACCAACTGTACCCACTCTTTCCTAATCTCATATCTCTCTCCCTGAGCCATCATAAGCTCCCTTTCCATCCTACTTATCCACCCATACAACTCCTCCACTCCTCCATCACCCAAAACTCCAACCATAGCACACCCTGTCGAAGTTAGCAGCCTTCCTGTAGAAATCCCGAGCTTCCTGTAGGATCCCCTGCAGACATCCTGTAGAAACCTGTAACCTTGGTTGCCAAGCATCTGAACGTTGTGGACTTCTGTGGAATGATGTTTTGGGTCCTTTGGAACCTCTCCTAGCCCTCCTGACCTTTCCCAAGCTTTCTTTCCTTCGAACTACCCCTGCACAGTCAAACCCTAATAAGAAACAAAATCGTAATAACTCCAACCACTTAAGCAAAAATCCAAAAACAATGTTCTTTTAAGTAGAAGTAGCTTAAATTCATGCATCTCATATCACTAGAAGTAATGGCATCGTTTCTAGAAGTTTGCACTCCCACCAGTGCATCATAGAGATTAGACTAGTCAGATTAGGGTTTACTAGGGTTTCCCTGTTTTGTTGGCTTTCAGTTCATTATTGCAAAGTAGGTCAATTTCCTTTGAGATAGTCTTCGTCCATCATTTAGAAAGCTTCTTCTGAGAGCATATAGAAGTTGGCTTGAGCCCTAGCGGACTTGTGCCAGCTGACCAAGTGACAGCTGCGACAAGAGCTAGTACTTGTGCATACAGCACCGTCGCTTCCAAGTTTGTTACGAACTACCGGGTTGATAAAATTAGAGATAGGAAGCTCCAGGAGTTGTAGCATTATTGCTACAATACTGGATCCCACCATCTTTTTGGCGCCATTGCCGGGGAAGCATCAGAGTATTAGTAATTGTTGCTTTTCTTCTATTTTCTTACTCTTGCCTTCTGCTAAGTAGTTTATTTCATTTCCATTCTGCAAAAGTAGCATAGACATTTCCTTCTTTCATAGATTAGCATTTCCTGCTTTCATAGATTAGCATTTCCTGCTTTCATAGATTAGCATTTCAATTCTGCAATTTCATTTCTGCAAGCGTAGCTTAGCATTTCATTTCTGCAAGCGTAGACTAGCATTTCCATTCCTGCAATTTCATTTGAGAAAAGTAGATTAGTTCTTTCATGCTTTCAGTTTAATTCTGCATCTTTATTTCAGTAAGATAGTTAGTTGTAGATCAATCTGTTTCAGTTTTGCAGGTACCAAAGAAAAAAAACAAAAGCAATCAAAAAAGTCTTTCCATTTCATGCCTCGTAGGAATCGAGATAGAATAGGCAAATTCTTACCCAACACCCCCACCACATCACTGAGTCACCCTTCTCTCTTCTTCGGTGACAGTGATCCAGAAGAACCTATAGGTGAACCTCCTGAGATATACGAAGATCCTATAGCAGAAGAAGAATTAGAGACCATCCCATCTGAAGCTATGGCTGAAAATAGAAGAGAAGATGAGAGAATAGAAGGTGCCTTCCCCATCCGAGAGACCAATGGAGAGATGAAAATGAAGAACATTAGCCCCTCCGCTTTACCTCACTTCCATGGACTGACTACTGAAGATCCTGATACCTTCCTATTTGAGTTTGTTGTCCTTCGTAGAACCTATGACTATACTGAAGATGAGCAGAAGTTGAAACTCTTCCCTTCCACTCTTAAGGATGCAGCATTACGCTGGTTCATGGGCTTACTTGGGAATAGTATCACTACTCGGGCTCAGATGCAGCAAGATTTCAATACCAAGTACCGGGACTACTGTAGGTCCAAGGAAACCAAGGGAGAAATATTTCGGATGACCATGGGAAATGATGAGTCCTTAGAGGATTATGAGGAGAGGTTCCAACTTAGCTATAAGAGGGCCAGGTGCACACTTGACCCTGAATCCCTCAAGTTGGTCCTGCTCCGAGGAGTCCCTGAAGACCTCTTAGATACCCTTCACATGTTAGCTGGGGGGGACGTTTACCAACTGCCTTATGAGGACATCAAGACTGTGTTTAGAAACCACTCCAGGGCAGCTCGGAAACGAGGTAGAGGAAACCTCCTCTCAACTGGCGTCCCTTTCTCCAAACATGAGTTTGCAAATCAATTGGAAGATCTTAAGAGTGAGGTGAGACAGACCATTGCCATGCAGCTGGACACATTCAGGATCCAGCAGAAGAAGGAAGAAGCTGAGAGAGCCTTGGCTATCTTTTGCCCTAGATGTACCAGGAGACACCCTAAGAACGAATGTCCATTGCATTCGGTTGAAGTGTGTTTCGTTTGTGAGGAGGACCATCCCACAAACCAATGTCCAACCTTACATGGATTTAAAGCCATGTACCAAGGGACAGAAGCTCCCACTGAACCTCTCTATTACCTCAACCAAAGGAGGCCACAAGGACCTAGACCTTACCAGCAGGGGATGCAAGGGGCACCTCAAGCTTATTACAGCCCCAACCAATCGACTCCTATGCCTTCCTGGGGTCCCCCTGCTCATCCTTCCTGGTCTATGCCTCCTCCATGGTCTTATCCACCTCAGTACCCTACTCAACCCACTACTCATTCTTATCACTCACATGCCCAGCCTCAACCTCAGTGGAATGCACCTCAGTCGGGGTGGAGGCCCCAATACAACACTCCTCCTGCCATTTTGCCTCCACCGCCAGTTCAACCTCAACCATTACCTCCTGCTCCTCCAAGGCAACCTCAAATACCCGCTCAACCGAACCCGAACCCCAACAATAGACAGGCCCAGCAGGTATGCACTGTGGAAACATCATGCCCTACTTATGCTGTGGAGATCCAGGAGATCAATCTTCGATCTGGCAAAACTCTTCTAGATCGCCAACCTCCTCCCCTAGAGGATGAGGAAGATAAACAGGAAAGTGAACCAAAGGCTATTCCACCCTTTCCTGAGAGACTAACAGCCACCACACAACCCAACCCAGAGGAGGATGAGCTTCTGGGTGAGCTCAAGCAGTTGTGTGTAAAAATACCACTTCTCCAAGCCATCAAGGATGTGCCAATATACAACAAACTGGTTAAGGAAAAGTGTTTCAAACACCCAGGCAGGCGAAAGAGAGATGCTTCAACCATCAATGTCTTAGGACAATTGTCTAACCTTATGTTAGGACAAGTCATCTGCCCAAAGTATCTAGATCCTGGGAGTCCTGTAGTAGATGTCCACATCAATGGCATCATCATACCTCACACTTTGATTGATTTGGGGGCTGCCATTAATGTGATGACCAGGGATACCATGCTCAAACTCAATCTTCATGGTTCCTTGAGGAAGACCTCGACAGTTCTGCAACTAGCAGATTGCTCCACTGTGACTCCCGAAGGGATTGTGGAGGATTTCTTGGTCTCTGTCGACTCTTGGGAATACCCTGCAGATTTCTTGGTTTTGTAACCCAAGGCAAAGCTTACTGGATATCCTCTTATTTTGGGAAGGCCTTGGTTAGCCACTGCAGATGCTTACATAAGTTGTCGTGCAGGAAATATGACTATCAAAAATGGTCCTATGTCCAAGCAGCTAGTCCTATACCCTCCTACCCAACCTTCCTTAGAGCATGACTTACCACTTTGGTTGGAGGAAGGAGAAGAGGATGAAGTATACTCAGCACCTTTGTGCACCCTAGATACCACTAGAAGAGACCCCCCAACCAAGGATGACTTGATTGAGACCTTGATCCAGAATCCACCTTCCAGTGCACTATCCTTAGAAAAATTGGTGGAGGATGCCCAAGCCAGCACCTTAGTGGATCTTTGTACAACCAACCCTGTCACTCCCAGAGTCAAAAATGTGGAGTTCGGCCCTAAGAGAACGTTAAAGATCAGCTCCTCCCTATCTCCTTCCCAGGAAAAGGAGCTGTGTAGCCTGTTGGCCAGTCACCTAGATGCTTTTGCTTGGAGCTATAAGGAGATGAAAGGAGTCCATACCTCGGTCTGTACCCATCACATATACATCAAAGAGGGTTGTAAACCGGTTAGGCAACCTCAGAGGAGAATGAATCTAGCCCTTAAGGACATTGTCAAGGAAGAATTGCAAAAACTGTTGGATGCCGGATTCATTTACCCCATCTCAGATAGTGAATGGGTGTCCCCTCTAGTGTTGGTTCCCAAGAAGAATGGGAAGTGGAGAATCTGTGTGGACTACCGAGAACTGAACAAAGCTACCAAGAAAGACCATTTCCCTCTACCTTTCATAGATCAAGTGTTGGATGAACTGGCAGGAAAGAAGTTCTTCTCTTTCCTGGATGGGTTTAGCGGGTACAACCAGATTCAAATCAGCCCAGAAGACCAAGATAAGACCACCTTCACTTGTCCTTGGGGTACCTTTGCCTACCGAGTTCTTCCCTTTGGGCTATGCAATGCTCCTGCTACCTTCCAGAGAGCTGTCCTGAGCATCTTCTCGGAGCTGGTCCATGATGCAGTGGAAATCTATATGGATGACTTCACTCCTTATGGGGCCAATTTCCAGGAAGCATTGTCCAATCTGGGAAAAGTCCTAACCAAATGAATTGAGATGAACCTGTCCCTTAGTCCTGAAAAATGTGAATTCCTGATGACTGAAGGGACCGTGTTAGGCCATACCATTTCTTGCCAAGGGTTACAGGTGGATCCTAACAAAATTGCTCTCATCAAGAAGGTTCCACCTCCTCAAAAGGTAAGGGATGTTCGGAGTTTCTTAGGATTAGCAGGGTATTACAGGAGATTCATTAAGGACTTCAGCAAGCTAGCCTCGCCATTGTTTGGCCTGTTGGCAAAAAATGTAGATTTTAAGTGGACTGATGATTGTCAGAGGGCTTTGAATGAATTAAAGGACAAGTTGGTATCAGCCCCAATCCTGAGAGGTCCAAACTGGGCCCTACCTTTCCACATCCACACTGATGCCTCAAACAAATCCATAGGTGCAGCTTTAGGACAAGTCGAACAAAAACTTCCATATGCCATTTACTTTGTTAGCAAAAACTTGTCCAAAGCTGAGCTGAATTACACTGTAACTGAGAAAGAGTTTTTGGCTGTGGTCCATGCACTGAACAGGTTCTGACATTATATCACTGGCTATCAAACATTTGTACATACTGACCATGCTGAAATTAGATATTTAATGAATAAACCTGATGTGAATGCTCGTATTATTAGATGGTTACTTTTGTTGCAGCAGTTTGATTTGACCATTGTTGACAAACCAGGTAAAGAAAATGTTGTTGCTGACTTTTTATCTAGATTGGATTTGTCTACAGATGAGGATGGAACAGTGGATGACCGGATGCCTGATGAACATCTGTTTGCTATCTCGGCACTCTCTCCATGGTTTGCTGATATAGCAAACTACCTTATTTCAGCACAGTTCCCTCCGCACCTATCTTCAAGAGAGAAGAGCAGAATCATCAGAAAAAGTGCCTCATTTACTTGGATTGGGGGAAATCTGTTCAAGCTTGGCCCCGATCAGATCTTAAGGCGTTGTGTAAGGGAGGAGGAAGTCTTTGATATCCTCCTCACCTATCATGATGGGCCTTGTGGAGGACATTTTGTAGCAAAGAGAACTACCTTCAAGATCTTGCAGGCAGGCTACTATTGGCCCACACTTCATCAAGATGTCAGAAGATATATCAGCCAATGTGACCAATGCCAAAGAATGGGGAAACCAACTCAAAGGGATGAGATGCCTCTCCAACCTCAAGTGACTCTTGAGCCATTTGAGAAGTGGGGTATGGACTTTGTGGGTCCAATCAACCCTCCTTCGAGGCAAAGGTCCTACATCATTGTGTGTACTGACTACCTGACAAAGTGGGCAGAGACTAAAGCAATCAAAGCAGCAACAGAAGAAAAGGTGGCCGAGTTCTTAAGAGAAAACATCTTCTACAAGTTTGGCTACCCAAGAGAGCTGGTCACCGATCAAGGGAGCCAGTTCACATCCAACCTGGTTGAAGACTTACTAGCTCACCACAAGATCAAGCATAGGACTTCCACCCCCTATCACCCTCAAGCAAATGGGCAGGTGGAAGTCACCAATAGAGCATTAGAAGGGATCTTGACTAAGGTGGTGAGCAGCAGCAGAAAGGACTGGGCAGATCGCCTGGTTGAGGCCACATGGGCTTACAGCACCACCTGGAATACCACCACTGGCTTCACACCTTATGAGCTGGTCTATGGGAAGAAAGCTTTGCTGTCCATTGAGTTTGAATACAACACTTTGAGGATGGCAGCTCAGCTAGATCTAGATCTCAGCCATGCACACCAAGAAAGGTTATTGCAGCTGAATGGACTGGATGAGCACCGAATGCAGGCCCTCCTTCACTCAGAAGTGGTTCAACTTCAGAGAAAGGTGTGGCATGACCAACATCTCCATGACAAGAAATTTCAGCTGGGAGATTGGGCCTTGTTGTATGACTCCAGATACAAAGATTTCAAGGGGAAGCTGAGAACCAGATGGCTAGAACCATATGCAGTGGAAACATGTCATGACAATGGATCTGTTCTTATTCGGACCATTGATGAGGAAGCCATCCCCATGCTTGTCAATGGGCATCGATTGAAGATCTACAGGAAGCCTCTCTTAAGACAAGAGTTCATCAAAACTATGGAGAAATCAGTGTTGGTCATAGAGAAGGGTTCTGCCTCTCCTTTGGGCATACCCTGAAAGATCTAATAATAATAATAATAATAATAATAATAATAAAGATCCTTGGGTGAAAACCTCTCTGAGGCGCTTAAGGCAGATGGCAAGGGTGAAAACCTCAATGAGGCGCCCCTGTTATCTTTCAAAAAAAAAAAAAAAAGAGAAAAAAGAAAAAACAAGGTCAGCAAATTTATAATGTAAAATTGCATGCAGGTTGCAGGTGTTCTATGGAGGAGAGGAAGCCTCTCAACTCAAAGCCAAGGATCCTTATCATGCTGTCAGGAGACCTCACCAGCACCTCCTCCAAGAATACTCATTTTCTCCAAGGTATGTGCAATTTTATTACAGCTTGAGTCTTCTATAGGAAGACGCAGATTTTCTACAGGAAGACGAAGATTTTCTACAGGAAGATGCAGATTTTCTACAGGAAGGTGCAGACTCTCTACAGGAAACACAACCTTTGTACAGGAAGCTCTGTATTTCTACAGGAAACTTCCTGTAGAAGTTCAGAACGGCCCAGAATCCATTTTTTGAGGAGATCTAACGACTAAGGATCGGTTTGGACGCATGCAAGCTATTTTTATCTCCCTTGCACATTGTTGTCACCTCGTCCTACCCTCCTTGTAGACATGCAACGAAGTTACCTGCACCAGCAAAGTAGATCGATGAGTTCTCAAGAAAAAACAATTTTCAAATGAAAAAAAACACTGAGATCTCATACCAGATCCATCCCAGTCATCCAGAAACCCTGGGAGCGTGATCGGGCGGCCAGATCCTTCATCGTGCGGCATGCACCCAAGGAGGAAGAACTGTTACAAGACATCCCGCGGGAGTCCTGTAACAGTTAAGCCCGCTAGAGTGTATACTATTCACAGCGTTGGCCATATGCAATGAACGCGGACGCATGCAGCCAAGCATCAACTCCATCGTCGGCAGCCTGTAAACGTGAACCTCCGGGCCTGTGCAAATTCACCAGCAGCAGATAGATCCATTCATCATCGTCCAAAACCCGAAAAATCGTGTTGCAGTCGCGCAGGTAAGTGTCTCGACCCTTTCTTCCGTCAGATTGCATGAATTTTACTTTGAATTGTTTGCAAAGTGTAAAGTGAATGGGTTGAGCGACTGTATGGCCAGTTGACTGGCCACGTCGACCGGTTAATGGTCTAGTCAGATGTTTGGGTGGCGGCCATGACAAAAGGAATGATCAACACACACATGAGAACAATCCCCGTCAGAAAAAACGGATTTAGCAGAAGAAACGGCGGCGGATCTGCTGGAGGGATGATGCAGTAGTAAGTGAACTCGCAGACAAATGATGGAACGACGTCATCCAACGGTCTGGCGGGGACAGCTCACCCCCGCGCCACGGATTCCGCCGATTCAAATCTAATAGGCTAGATTGCCTGCATGCATTTATCATCCACCGTTTGAACCTCGAGTGAACATTCAGATCCCTCTGCAGTTCGAAACTCCGAGCCTTTGGCTATCAGAACGGCTATGAAGCACCACCGAGAGCGCAAACCAACTGCAGTCTTCCCCAGGAATCACGCGCTGCTCCTACAGGAAAGCTGCTCCTACAGGAAAGCTGTTTCTACAGGAAGGCGGGTTCCTCACATAAAAAGGTGGCAGATAAAAAGGTAACCCTAAACTCTCCATGCAATTGGTTTTTAAAGGTGGCAGAATCGTCGTCTACAGTCTGGTCATAGGAAATGGTTGCAAGTATTGTCTGCTATGCATAGACTGTTGTTCTACAGGATGTCAGTGAATTAAACTGTGTTAAGGTCCTCAGGGATAACTTTTGTGGATTATTTGCACAACGGAAGCGTAATTCTACGCTTTGTCCCAATAAGCTAAATTTCTCCCGCATTCGCCACTTCTAGCAACAGTTTTTATCATGCCGGGTGGGTTTATTAGACGGGAACCCACTGATTCATCAAAATTAAGAGAAAACCAGGAGGTGGTGGAGCTCTTCACACAGGCGCAATGGATATCATTTTGTGATAAGTTGCAGGGTTATGACGATGAAGTGTCAAAAGAATTTTTACAAGCTTTGAGGCCGAAATCCAAAACATTGGCCATCATGAACTTCAGGGGCCTAAGCCTCAAGGTCACCCCGCAATATATCAGTCGAATTACTGAACTTCCAATGGGTTTGCCATGGGATAAGGAAGAGAGGAAGTTGAGCCAGCAGGCAAAGAAAGAATTCTTTCCACCTGAGGAGGAATTCACGGAGGACAAAAATGGGGTGCGAAGAACCAGCTTGCTGCCACCATGGAATGAAGTTAGCCTACAGATCATGAAGTATATAACCTGTGAAGGTTGTTTTAGCATCGTGTACGGGTATCACTTTAGATTGCTCACTGAATTGGGACACCAGATTGATCTTCCTGTAGAAAACAAACTGAGCATTCCTTATTTCTTGCTACAGTCTCTAATTGAGTGTGCCACAAAGTTAAAAGACGGCATACCAGATCAGGTAGCCCACCATGGGTTGATCAAACTTCTTGTGGAGGATGCGCTTCATTCATATAAGGTTCCCCTCTCATGGGAAGCATTCAGAAATTTGACAAGAGATGGAGACATAAGGATGTTGACTGAAGAAAGTGGTTCCTCCAGCAGTGAGGAAAAAGAAGCAGTGGCCGCGGGAAAGAAAGAAACAGGCCAGAAGACCCTGACCACAGTGTAGAAGAAAGAACAAAGGAGGAAGCACGAGATAAAGGATGCTGAGGAAAAGGGTGACACACCCATCTTGTCAGCAAGAGAGAAAAGGTTGCAAAGCATAACGGACAAAGCTGAGAAGGTCCACATCAGCACAAGTACCTCATCAGCACCCGCAACCAAACCAAAAAGCAAAACCCATGCAGCAAAGCACGCCAAGATGGTGACACCTGTGTCTATAGGAAAGTAGAAACAGGCTTCTACAGGAAGCCTGAAAACAGAAAAAGGGTCTTCTACAGGAAGCCCGAAAATTATCAAAACAGGGTCTTCTACAGGAAGCCCGAAATTGGCTAAAACAGGGTCTTCTACAAGAAGCCCCGGAAAAGTGAAACCCAAGGAGAAGAAGGCTGATATTCATGAAAGGGAGGCAGCAGCTGTACTAGCTGGCCTCAGCACGCCACCTAAGCCAAAAGAAAAGAGAAAGAGGGAGACCCCTCTATACTTTAAGCTCGAAGAAGTGTGAGGATAAAGACGGGCAAGCCACAGCCTTCATCCAGCAGCCCGATTGTCATTGAAGATACCCCTACTTCTCCCAAGGAAAAGTCCCCCTCAAGGATTACAGTCACCTATGAGAAGGGGAGCCCAAAGAAAAATACGTGGCAAGAAAGGTTAGACCTGTTGACTGAAAAAGCTCGGCTACAGGAGGCTGAAAATGTTCTACAGGACACTCTGGCCCGGCTACAGGAAACAGAGAAGAGGGAAGGAGAAGGACCCTCATCACCACCAAGGGAGGGTGAGGTAGAGCCACCTAAAGAGGCAGAAAAAGAACATATACCAGAGCCCAGCCCTCAGCCTAGTTTGAGTTCATACTACACCTTTTTAGAGGCGGGCAAAATCATACTGCAGAAATTTATTGTACCCCTATTTTTTGCATTAGAGGAAGAAAGAGTCCGTACCCACACATGGATGAAGATCGCCAAGTCAAAGGGTGTGGCGGACATAGGTCCCTTACAAGAGCAACTCAAGGAGGTCAGGAGTGAATTCACCATGGCTAAACATGTGGCTAATTGCCAAAGAGTGTACCTATAGGAAGAAAACCAGAAGCTAAGATTGCAGCTACAGGAGCTGAGGGCAGGGGCAGGTACATCCTCCAAAGACACCACAGAAGAACAACAAGGAAAAAAGGAGCTGACCACCGGTCTTGAGGAGCCAATGACACTTCTACAGGAAGCAGAACAGCAAGCACAAATTGAAGTGCAAGCTCTAAAAGAACAGCTGCAGCAAAAGGAAGCACAACTGGCCTGCATGGCCAGTTGGGCCATGGAGGCAATACAGTGCAGACAACCTGCAAAATCCTATGGTTTGTACTTGAAAGACCAATGGCTGCAGTTCCAAATAAATACCTTGGCACAAAGAGGTATTTCTCAGATCCAAGACCCACAGCAATTTTCTGAGTTGTGCAGTACTAGTTCGTCAGAAGATAAAGCCAAATTAGCAGAGTTCTACCTCCACAATTTGGCCTTGCCTAATGAAGTTTCCTGGGATCCCAATACTGCCTTGGGTGATATGCAATTGATGGCATTCGCTTCATGGTTGAACCATGAGGATCAAAGAGCAGCTGAAGCAAAATCGGTCATGAACCGAGAATTGAACGAGCCATTGTTCATTCGAGCAGAACCAGAGGATCCAGTTGCACTCATCTCAGCACACCAACACTTGTCTACTGATCCCACAGCTTCCTTGAGATTTATGGACCAACAGGCCCAAGCCATAGCTCATTTTGAAGACATGGAAAGACTGTTAGGAGAAAATGCTGCCCAAGCATGCACACACAGATGGAATACCTTGGCACACAGTTTGAAAATCCGAGAGTACCATACCCCAACTGGGATGAGGGAAGCTTTGGTAAGGGTAGACCTTTACAAGAAATCCATGCAAAGCCTCCAAGCCAGCTGGATTGGCCTTACACTCAGGCCACCACTGCTGCTAGGATTGACTGAAGGCAGCACAGAGGAGGATAACAGTGAACAATGGGAAGAGGTGAACAGGAAAGCTGGGTTTCATATTAGCAAGGAGGACACTACCACAGAGGCTTGGGATGTAAGGGAAGCAGTAAAAGCAATGAAGGATGAAGATTTGGACTAAGTTGCTCAAGGATGAGCAAATATTTTAGCTGGGGGATGATGATGAGCCCCAATTTTTGGTAACAAATTGGGCTCATTTGGCCTACTTACCTTGCTCAACCCTTCATCTTTTATCACTTATGCATTCATTTCTTGGTATATTCGTGTTATTTGTAGGAAGAAGGGCAGGCATTATATCTATGTGGCTAATAAATGATGATTTCAAGTTTTTTGGCATTAAAGGGAGCAAAGACCACGCAGAAGGAGACAAGGAGACAACAAAGGTGCATTGCAGGTTTATAGGGAGGTTTTCTATAGCCTTAAATGACCTCCCTCGTGATCTCCACCCTAAGTCCGAGCTCCGACAACTCTCCCCACCGAGCTTAAAGGCAGCCAACGGATTCTACAGGAACAACAGTCTACAGCAGTTTACTTTTAGTTGGACAGTCGTGCTCCATTAATTGAGGAAGCCAGCTTGATCCTCATCATGTATAAATATTAAGGTCGTGGCCTCTGATAGGAGCTTTTTGAACTTTTGAACTAGTGTTGCAATTTCTAAGCACGAGCTACAGCTTGGTTTTTGCTCTTTGTAAGCCAGTTTTGGCATGTCATTAGACTCATGATTATTCAATAAAGACAGACAGCTTTTGATTCAATTCTGAGTTTTTAAGGGAGCTATAGCTCTCAGGTTAGGGACCAACCTGAGAGCAATAAACCTCCTCTTCCTTGTATTGTTACTTGTCTTTCTTTTCAGCACTTTATTCCTCTACTTTGACATGCATTTAGAAATTACAGTCTGCTGATTTTATTTCTTTTATGTGATTGAGTAGGATTAGTTTACAGTTCAAGTGCTTTTAGTTGCTTAGATTAGAGTAGAAGGATCAGCATTCATTAGAGCTCCAAGAAAAGGTTGACAGTGCACTCACTGCCATCTCTGTTTAGAGATTGGGGGTGTAGACCGTACCAGCCACCAAAAAATGTAGTCATACACTTTCATTCAAGCTGCAACACAGTCATTTCAATTGTAGATCCATCCATGCATTTTGATCTTGCGCAGTACTTCTTCATCCCAACTCCATGCATGATTTTTCTCTGAAGTTTACATTGTTGTTCATTGATTTCATAACACAGTTAGGATAGGTTGATGAATTCTCGGTTTTGTGCAGATTTGTTTCCTTTACACTGCGTTGCATCACTCTGTTATCTTCTTCTTCTTCTCAACCACGCCTAAAGTCACCTACCCAACCTCTGTTCAACTCGTTTGCCTTCCAACACTTCTGGTGTTCACGTAGCTCCATCTTTTTGGACTTTTCATTGCTTCCACCCTTCTATCCACCAACCAACTGTACCCGCTCTTTCCTCATCTCATATCTCTGTCCGTGAGCCATCGTAAGCTCCCTTTCCATCCTACTTATCCACCCATACAACTCCTCCACTCTTCCATCACCCAAAACTCCAACCATAGCACACCCTGTCGAAGTTAGCAGCCTTCCTGTAGAAATCTCGAGCTTCCTGTAGGATCCCCTGCAGACATCCTGTAGAAACCTGTAACCTCGGTTGCCAAGCATCTGAAAATTGTGGACTTCTGTGGAATGATTTTTTGGGGCCTCTGGAACCTCTCCTATCCCTCCTGACCTTTCCCAAGCTTTCTTTCCTTCGAACTACCCCTGCACAGTCAAACCCTAATAAGAAAAAAAATCGTAATAACTCCAACCACTTAAGCAAAAATTCAAAAACAATGTTCTTTTCAGTAGAAGTAGCTTAAATTCATGCATCTCATATCACTAGAAGTAATGGCATCGTTTCTAGAAGTTTGCACTCCCACCATTGCATCATAGAGATTAGACTAGTCAGATTAGGGTTTACTAGGGTTTCCCTATTTTGTTGGCTTTCAGTTCATTATTGCAAAGTAGGTCAATTTCCTTTGAGATAGTCTTCATCCATCATTTAGAAAGCTTCTTCTGAGAGCATATAGAAGTTGGCTTGAGCCCTAGCGGACTTGTGCCAGCTGACCAAGTGACAGCTACGACAAGAGCTAGTACTTGTGCATACAGCACCGTCGCTTCCAAGTTTGTTACGAACTACCGGGTTGATAAAATTAGAGATAGGAAGCTCCAGGAGTTGTAGCATTATTGCTACAATACTTGAGCCCACCACCTTGCAACTTCAACTTGAGTTTTCCGCGACCAATGATTCTAGCCTTCCTATCATCCCTCAAGAAGACATCACCACCATCATATTTCTCATACTCACAGAACCACTCTCTATGGGGAGTGAAATGAAAGGATGCACCTGAGTTAATCAACCATGCCTCATGATCTACATGTGTACTTGAAGAAGCCAAGTACACATAACCACCTTCTTCTGAGGTGGTTTTCGCCTCTGCAGAAGGAGCCTCATCAGATCCCTTTCCTTTATCAGGAGCTTTAGATTTACAGTCCCTTTTGTAGTGCCCTTCCATTCCGCATTTCTAGCACACCACCTTTACAGGTTTTCCTGGATATTTAGATCTCCCTCTAGATTTAGATCTCCCACTCGATAGCTTATTTTTGTTTCTGTTCTGGGACCGTCCTCGTACAGACAAGGCATCACCATTCTGGCTCTCCATATTTTTCCGTCTCATCTCCTCCATCAACAAGGCTAAGACTATTTCATCGAACTGCAAGGCAGTTGCATTGCTACCTATTGCAATAACCTGACTATCCCACGAATCTAGTAGAGAAAAAAACAAACTGATGCACTTATCTTCATCTGAAATTTTAATATCAACAGATGCTAACTGACTTACCAGAGTATTAAATGTATTCAGATGCTCTGTCACCGAATCTCCATCTTTCATCCTCAGGTTATACAGTTTTTTTCCACAGGAATAGTTTACTCACCAGAGACTTAGATTGGTACAAAGTCCCTAACTTGTCCCACAAAGCCTTCGTTGTAGCTTCCCCTGATACATTTAGCAATACTGAATCTGAGACACACAATTGTACTGTGCTCTTTGCCTTCCGATCCAACTTCTTCCATTCTTCATCGGACACTCCCTTTGGTTTAGTACCTGGATCCACCATGATCCACTGATCTTTATCCACCAATAAATCCTCCATCTTGAGTTTCCACAACTCAAAACTCTGACCATTAAATTTATCGATCTCTATCTTTCCATTTCTTGCCATCTTCTTTCACCACAAGAATCGATCTCGCAAATATCTCACTGAACAGGGTCTACCACAGGCCTGAGCGAAACCCCTCAGCAACAAAGGCGTCCCCTTGAAGCCAAAACAGCTCTGATACCAAATGTAGGTTTTAACCCCGTACAGAAATTACCTGCATATGAATTCTAAAACACAGAAAATAAATAATGTGAGAGCAGAACACATAAAACACATATACATAGAGATTTTTCCTTGGATCCCAAAACTGGGACTACCAGCTTGATTTTTCATTATGTTCCTTTCAATGTTAGAATACATATTTATCCATGCCGAAGCATCCAACACCATGTACCAAAAACCATCACGTCCAATACCATGGACTGAAAAACCATTGCATCCAAAAAACATGTGCGAAAATCATGCACAAAACCATAGGTGGGTCTGCCCAACCTAACATAGGGTCCAAAACCAAAAATTTTTGGGGCGTTGCCCTGGACCCCATAAAGTGGGGTTATGGGTGCCCTTCAAACCCCCTGTTAACTACGTGGAAACAATATAACACAACCCAACATACCGATGGAGGAGTGGTACAGCTGGTCAAATTGAATGGAGATCCCTTCCAAGGAAAGGTGAATCGCAGTCGATTGAAGCCATACATCGGAGGTCCGGCCATGTGACTAGATGAAGGTAGCACAACCTTAGTGCTCTAGGCAACTAAAAGGAGGTGCAAGACTATAAACTACACTGCCCAGGTTAGGGAGCTGCTCGATTGGAGAATTGTGTGAAGAAGGGAAGTGTCACAGGGTTCGCGGCAGCACGAAGGGAGCTGCACTACCCAGGGAGAAATTGCACAGGTCGGACGAAAAGTGACCGTTAAAGTCATTGTTCATGATTTGACTCTTGAAATGTGGCCAAATGGAGTGGGAAACTAGCATTTAAGATGACATTTAAGGATCAGATCCTTGAAAATCTACCGCCAATCCGACATTAATGAACCGAATTTGTGGGGAACGGTCAATTTTGAATTCAAAATGCCCTATAAATTACAAGTGGTTATCCAGCGAAAAACACTTGGCATTCTGAGAATTGAGTTGTTGAGCTTTCAGGCACTCATGAATCGAGAATTCTTCGAAGCTTTGAAAGAGACTCTAGCATTTGCAAACTTACCTGAGATGTCATGAGTACTATTAGAGAGAATTATGTCGACACCTGCAGAAACTCCAAGTACCGAAGAAATAGTAGAGGAGTTGGTGCCGGAAGTTAAGATGGAGGCAGAGGAAGCTGCTCCAGAAGTGGCTGAAGTAGTGGTAGATGTCCCTAAGTCACCGAGGGTGCCGAGACCAAAGCCGACCACAACCAAGGAAGCCGTGAAGGACAAGAAGGGCAAGTAGCCTGTTATACCGGTGTGTGCATCACCAGGGAGAAACCCACTTAAGCCAATCGCACAGTAGAAGTGAAATTCTACAAATTTAGAGCCGGAGGAGGAAGACATTGAAGACATCCTGATGGAAAATGAGGATGTGGGAGTCGAAGTATAGGAGGTTGAAACCTAGGGTGTGGACCTTATCACTTGGTTGCCAGAGTATGTCCCTCTGCAAAAGTCCAAGACCAAGGTACTAAAGGACATCAATGAGAGTAAGACTCCCCTACAAACCCCTCTGCTACCAGACAAAATTGTTTTCGATGGACCACGCTTGGCATGTGTTCTACTACTGAAACTTGAAGGCTAAGACTTGGCCGATCACGAGAAGTCCCCACACCTGGCGACCGAGCAACTGATGTGCCGTATCATTGATATGAACTTTGGAATGACCGTATTGGAGCCATGGAGGTGGCTCCAAGGAGTAGACAAGGCAGGGTTTCTTAACCTGCTTTTGTACTGCACTATAACCGCACCCCAATGACAGTTTTAATCATCAAGCAGCTATTGTGCTTGGTGAATGATAGGTGTCTGTGGTTGGAGGAGCCAATACCCATCACAGATAGGCTAAATCATAGGATAACGTGATTACCGTATACAGGTGAGAATCCAACCATGATATTTGGCAGAAAAGGTGGCGAACAAGCTCTCGTAGAGTCCATGTAAGAAAAGTTTAAGCTGGTGAAGAAGCCACGTGGGTATGCTATATCTAGCATCTATGACTCTGCTGTGAAGGTAGCCATGTGGATCCTTGCAGGGAAAGTGATGAGGAAGTGTCACGCCTATGAGGTGCCAGCGCCTGTCATCACGCTAGTAGCACAGTACGCTAAAGTAGTCCAGTTCAACTGGTCAGACTACCTTCGTGGAGAGTTCCTGGCGAATTGTCACGAAGCACAAAAGCTCAGCAATACATTCCACTATGCATGGTTCTTGCTGTCAATTATGCTAGTAGCGTGGGAGCTGCCAAAAGACAGCCAGTTCCGTTTTGTCATGCCCCCAAGTCGGCGATAGTCTTTCAACCGCTCTTAGCGAGGTGCGGCACCACCGAACAATTTCTTTTCACCAATACTTATGTTCGTGGACTATGCCTAACCACTTACTCCTACGTAGTTTGTGTTTCACAACCAAGTATTATTATGTTATCCTTTATACCAATGAACACCCATACAGATTCATTAACATCAACAATTATAAACGAGAACACAGTTGCACAGTATAAAGGGAGGGGCAACTCCCTAAACAATGAGTCTGCCCGATAATATATTATACAACCTTTTACAAGTTACAAGCTTTACAAGCATACTTGGAAACTCCAAGTTTCATACTCAGCCAAATTTACAATCCAAGGAAAAACTCAGTTGCCTAGCTCGTCGGCGTCTCTGCACGGTCACCGCATGACTCACCAACCCTTCGTTCACCTTGTCACATGATTGTGTTGTTTGCCCAACTTGGGCGTGCCTCCAAGTCGCCACACACGGGCGCCTCCACCCGAGACACACCTCCATTCACAATCTCAACACTTCACCCAGTCACCGTGCACAATTGCATGACGGGTGGGCACTCACCTGAGCCACCCAAGAACCCATGCCAAGTCGTCGCATAAAACGGGCGCTCCTCCGTTTCACCGTCAGGCACCTTTGCACAAATCGGGCGCCACACACCCATGCACACCCTCACCCAACCGTCGGGTGCTCCTGCCCACACCTTTCACCCACAACCGAGTTAAGCGTTCCTTCACCATGCAACCAACCCCAAGAATGAGTGCATCCAAATCTGCGCCTTCCTCTCCTCAGTTCTGCGCCCTAGAACTACGCCTTAACTCCTTGAGCGAAGATGTTGAGCAAGTGATCGATTGTTGAAATGCCATCCACACACTTGCAATATATACCAAAGTCAAGGCGAAGTCTGGCTGCCTAGCCGACTTGCGCAACGCCCTCATGCCATCACAAAAGCCACCTAAATATCAAGTCGGCCCCTCATCAAATGTTGGTCGGCCTCCATATGTTTACAACATGTCTCCATGCATATAAACTCTAGCTCACCCTCCTTATGCCTTTGCATTATTCCCCAATGGCTTCACACAAGTCTGAGCTCGCACATATGCTGTTCGAATGACCTTCCACCCGGAGTCGCACTCTGCCCGGTCGCGGTCATTCATCGGTGGAATCGCAGGTCATTACATCCTCCTCCACCTGAAATCGTTGTCATCCTCAACAACATATCATCCTAGTAGCCATCCACCAAGATCAACATCAATATCTAACTCATCCTTGGTCCATGACGTCAACTCCTCCACATACTGCAAACATCCCTGCAACATATGTAGAACTCCATCTCCACCATGTGTCGTCCTCATCCTATGAACTATCCTCCTTGTCTGCCTAATGCCAACATCTCTCCGCGCACTTTCGAACCCCATGTTTGAACTAGTTGGGTAGCTAATCCAACTGTCACGCTCAAGCCATGAGAGTGAACATCCTTATGCCTTCACGAGTCTATCTCAGATTCTGCCACATCCCGGACTCACCAAGAATCTCACCCATGCTCAGGTCCATGGAAACTCCATCCCATCTGCAACATGTCATGATGCTTGATGCCAAGCCATCCCTGCACCATCTACCATACCTGCTCAACCTATTTTAAGGACTCACTGCCATGAGCAACTAACAATGAGCCCCATCTTCTTGTCATCTAAGAAGATGTAGAGGGGGTAGAGCTTGAAGGCTCACCCTCACTAATCATCTCAATCCATCTGTCAGGATCTTCTATCTCCATCCTCTATAGATAAGTGACCCGATCCTCCTCCAAGACATTCGGCCTCACATATGCCACATCATCATCATCATCATCCTCAACCACTTCTAGCCTTCTTGAAAAATCCAAGATACTATCTGAAAGAGTCTTGATGACCAATGACTACTCGGTAATCTCTGTCTCAACCGTGGACAACCACTTACTCATGTCTTCCATCCGCTTCTCGTCCTCCATTTTCATCACTGCCAACTTACAATCAGGCCTTCTAACTCCAATGGTTGGTACACCAATGGGTACATCTTCCCTTCCATCATAAATGTATAGCTTCCTAAAATGTGGAACAATCATAGCATCAAACTGTTTCATGAATTCCATTCCCAGCACAGCTTCATAGTCATCAATCCACACTGTAGTGAAGTCAACCTTCCCTGTCCACTCACCTAGTGTTGTGTCCACTTTTTCAGCTACACCAAGAAC
The DNA here is from genome assembly GCA_031772625.1 of Pinus tabuliformis. Taxonomy (NCBI): domain Eukaryota; kingdom Viridiplantae; phylum Streptophyta; class Pinopsida; order Pinales; family Pinaceae; genus Pinus; species Pinus tabuliformis. The sequence goes on from CM062815.1 coordinate 125,912,494, forward strand.
ATTATCAGGAGGAGAATTGACTGTCTTCATCTGTGCCTTCACTGGTACAAATTTCAGCCCAATTCTTCTCGCAGTATCTTCTCCCATGAAGTTGTGAGAGGCCCCACTATCCACCATAGTCAGTATATTAGCACCTCCAACCTTCATCCGAACATACTCCAAACTATTCCTCTCAGGATCCCTCTGAGAGACCGCCTCTGTAGCAGTAGCAGCACCAAGTATCTGCATCACCCCCATAGAAGCTTCTTCATTCTTCGCATTAGATTGTGCAATCGCAACCGCTTTCGGTTTGGAAGGACAATTCTCCATCGTATGTGGTCCAGCATATATCCAACACTTCAAGGCTTTCTTCGTCTTCGAATTATCATCCGATTTCGAAGCATCATCCTTCTTCTTCTCTTTTGGCTTATCGGACTTCTTCTTCCTATCATCAGAAATCTCATCATAATTCCGCACCAACCTGTCCACAACAACAAAAGCTTCCTCAAGTGTTCTAATCCTCTGCCTCTTTAGTTCATTGCGTGCCTAAGGCTTCAACCCAATAATGAAATTGAACACCTTGTCCCTCTTCGCCATGTCAGGAAGTTCCAGAACCACACTTGCAAACTCTCGCTGATATGTCTGAAGGTTCCCGATCTGCTTTATGAACCTAATTTTTATCCTTGCTTCCCACGTTTCATCCTGAGGAATGAAATGGGTCTGCAAATCTTTCTTCGTGTCATCCCACGAAGTAATGTCACCAGCACTTCCACTGACAATCTGATCCATCCTTCTTCGCCACCACATCTTAGCATCCTTTGTCAAGAAATGAGCAACTACCTTGACCTTCATCTCATCATCAGATAGACCCAATCGTTCCAAGTACTGCTCCATGTCCCATAGAAAGTTGCCAAGAGTCTTTTCACTCCTTGTACCATCCTAAGATTCCTATTCCTTGACTTTCACATGAGGCACTCCTCCACCTAAGTTATGCCTCACGGCTTTCTTCAACACCGCGATCTCATCTCTGGCTTCGTCAAGAGATTTTCGCAAGCCTACGATCTCTGCAAGACCTTTGTCTCTTGCCTCTTCAACCTCCTTGACCCTTACTTCAAGTTGTGCACACAAAAGATCAGTGTAATCGTGTTGAGTCCGGAGTTCCTCGATCTCTTCTCTCATCTTCGAATTGGCCTCTTGATCCCTCTCAATCAAATCCATCTTCTTATTCCAGGAAACTTCCATGTCCTCCATCTTCTCCAACACTTTTTCCCTAAGTGCCATAGTAGCATTCTTCACATTGTGACTAGACCCAACCTGAGATTCAGCTACCATCGCTAACAGCTTCCTTCTTCTTTGCAATCTAGTTTCAACCATCCAACAGCTTCACCAAGATGCCTGCAACCTGAACCAGCTCTTGTCCCACTTGTACGTGAAACAACTTCCTTCACCTGCAAGTACCTGCTTCACTGTCTCCAACTATCAAGCTTCTTCAACCCTGAATCAACTTCAATGTCCAGCTCCAACCGAGCTCTGATACCAATTGTCACGCCCCCAAGCCGGCAGTAGTCTTTCAACCGCTCTTAGCAAGCTGCGGCACCACCAAACACTCTTTTCACCAATACATATGTTCGTGGACTACGCCTAACCACTTACTCCTACTTAGTTTGTGTTTCGCAACCAAGTATTATTATGTTATCCTTTATACCAATGAACACCCATACACATTCATTAACATCAGCAATTATAAACGAGAACGCAATTGCACAGTATAAAGGGAGGGGCAATTCCGTGAACAATGAGTCTGCCCGATAATATATTATACAACCTTTTACAAGTTACAAGCTTTACAAGTATACTTGGAAACTCCAAGTTTCATACTTAGCCAAATTTACAATCCAAGGCAAAACTCAGATGCCTAGCTGGTCGGTGCCTCTGCACGGTCGTCGCATGACTCACCAACCCTTCGGTCACCTCGTCGCACGATCATGTTGTTTGCCCAACTTGGGCATGCCTCCAAGTCGCCACACATGGGTGCCTCCACCCGAGACACACCTCCGTTCACAATCTCAACACTTCACCCAGTCACCGTGCACACTTGCACGACGGGCGAGTGCTCACCCGAGCCACTGAAGAACCCGTGCCAAGTCATCGCACAAATCGGGCGCTCCTCTGTTTCACCATCGGGCACCTTTGCACAAATTGGGCACCACACACCCGTGCACACCCTCACCCAACCGTCGGGCGCTCCTGCCCACACCTTTCACCCACAACCGAGTTAAGCATTCCTTCACCGTGCAACCAAGCCCAAGAATGGGCGCATCCAAATCTGCGCCTTCCTCTCCTTAGTTATGTGCACTAGAACTATGCCTTAACTCCTTGAGCGAAGATGTTGAGTGAGTGATTGATTGTTGAAATGCCATCCACGCACTTGCAATATATACCAAAGTCAGGGCGAAGTCTGGCTGCCCAGTCGACTTTCCCAACACCTTCACGCCATCACAAAAGCCACCTAAATATCAAGTTGGCCCCTCATCAAATGTTGGTCGGCCTCCATATGTTTACGCCACGTCTCCATGTGTATAAACTCCAGCTTGCCCTCCTTACACCTTCGCATTATTCCCCAATGCCTTCGCACAAGTCTGAGCTCACACATATGCTTTTCGAACGACCTTCCACCTGCAGTCGCACTTTGCCCAGTCGCGGTCATTCATCAGCGGAATCGCAGGTCGTTACATGTTTGGTCATGCTAGACCTCCCAAAAGCAGCAAAGTACGCTTCGCTGTGGGTGACCAAGGATGCGCAGCGAGTCAGGGACAACAAGATCTTTGAGATCTTGATGGAGATGAACATCTGGATTGCCATCAATCATAAACTATGATTTTTGCCTACGGTGTACGCCAATCTGCAAGGCTATGCCAAATTTAAAGCAAAATTCCATCGAGTATATGTCACAGTGCAGAAGGACCCTGCACAGAAATGGTATGAATTACCTTATCTGACAACGGATGATTCTATTGATGTGGTGCTTGATCAATGGCTGGAAGAGTGGTGCACTACCACAAACTTGGTGGTAGGTGGGATCAATTTTTCCACGTAGAAGAAGAAGGAGGAGGCCAAGCTTAAGATGGCATAGCTGGCCTTAAAGAGGAAAAAGGAGGCTACTGATAAGGCCCAAGCGGAGCACGAAGCCACACAATAGATAGGGAAGCAGACAAGTGGGATAGAGCGGGGCTCTAACAAAGACGCGAGGTCACCTTCACCTGAGATAGAGGAGGAGACAAAGAAGCATGGCGCGAGCCCTCAGGAGACATCCACCTGCATCAAGCACCCAAGGGAGCTAGAGAAAGGAGGGCCCAGGAAGAAATTAAAGGTGACCAAGACCTAACTGGACCCCATCACATTAATAAAGGGTGACTTGCATGATATTAGTGACACAGTGAGAGATGTCACCGCAGAGGCCCTGCAACAATTTGAGCAATAACAACAGATCATCTTGGGGGCTATCTAGACAGGGTTGCAGGAGATACAGACCCGCACATCGCAGCCTAGCACAGTATCTACCAGCCTAGCTATTGACACTTCAGAGGCTACCGAGATGATGCGTTCAAAGGTATCCAGTGCAATAGTGCTGCTTGATGGAGCACTGACCATGGAGACTGAGGCTGACAGGCCCACTGTCAGTGCCCTAAAGGGAGTAGGGTTGAACCTGGTAGCGCTCTTGCGTGAAGTGCTCCACCTCTTGCAAGATGGAGTGATTGCAGAGCTAAGGGCCCATGAGCACTGCGCCCACTAGGTGATTAGTGAACAAGAGATGAACAACGAGCAGATGGACCTACAAAGAAATTTTACCATCACCGTTGCGACCGAGGCGACCAATCAAAGCAAGCGCATTGTGCAGGTCATGCGGAGTCATGTAGAATGGTCCCAAAATTGGCCATTCCAGAGGAGGAACCAGTCGAGGTACGCATCCGTAAGCTGGCCATAGGGGTTTGTGACACTCGTACTGAGATGGAGTAGGTTCAGTTGGAGTTGAACTTACAAATTACGAAGGTCCAGTTGAGGGCCCAGCCTTCAACTCTGCCGGAAATGAAGGAATGACAGAGGACCACTATCACAAAAGTAGTAGCGGCGGTGGATAGTGCAGTAGAAGACTACATGCAATTGTTTGAGCAGTGATTTGAGGTCCTGACCAGCTTGCAAGAGGACCCCAATGTACAACAGCTAGAGAGAAAAGCACGTGAGCTACAACATTGCTATCATGAGGTTAAGGGCATAGTGTGAATCATCGCATTGACAAAAAGACTAGCCAAGTTGCAGCAGGCCAACTAGCTGAAGGAACAAGGGGATGCAGCGCTGCACAAGGAAGTAGTCTTGAAGGCAACACTAAAGCCATGGCTGGATGAGGCTTACACAATGACAAGATCTATCGAAGGCAAGCTTGCAACTCTGCAAGCGATGCAACAAAAGCTTCAAGTCATCAGCGCAGGAGCAGTGACCGAGCAGACAGTGGAAGATGCAAAGCAGGTGGCCGTACAGTGCATAGCTGAGGTTGCGGTCATACGAGTTGAGTAGGAAGGGCTTCACACAAATATCTTTTCACCTACCAAGTGACTCAAAGGTGAGTCACGATGTTTGTGTTGGGGGCATGTTGGGAGAAGGATCCCCCAAGGACAATTTTGGGGCAAAAAGCCCATGTTTTGGTCAAATTTTGTAATAAACTATTAAAGACTCCACATTTTGTGATCGCAGAGCATGATGGTGTCATAAGTTATAAATGGTTTTCCACCCTTATTTTTGTAAAGTAAAGTCAGCTGTAAAAGATCCACCCATGGTCCACATTTAACCATGCGATTGTATAAAAAGAGCTAAGCTCTAAGTAGTTTTAGAAACATCAATGTAATATCATGTAAGAGAGTCATAGCTATGAAGTAAGAAGTCTAAGTTTTAGTTCGTAGCATAGGTAGAGGCTCTGCAGCTGAGTGTGCAGATGCCTAGGGTGGAAGTTGGCAGCTGAGTGCGCAGACCCCCGCAGCTGTGTGCGTAGGGCAGATAGAGTCTGTAATCACTTGAAGATATCAATAAAGAGAAGTATTCTACAATTTCTGTGTCTTTGTTCTGATTAATGCATCTTGTCATTTTATGTTTGAATTTCCTTTATAATGCTTATATGGTGTGCGAATGAATGTAATTATGTTGGATAACTTAACATGAATAAGAATATCTGATTACGCGGTGCTAACTATGAGTATCTAATAAGACAAGTAAGAGTCTTAATATAACTTGACAATTTAAGTAATATGCTTCCTTAGTAATGTGAAAGTATCTGAATAAAGGGTTAGGGTTGCGTGAAGGGTAGTCGTACCCTTTCACGAAGGTGTCAAAGGGAGGAATAAGGGGTTAGCTAGACAAATCCCTAGAACTAAGTGACCTACGTGAAGGATGGAATAGAAGGAATAAACTGACATCACAACCATATCAGGGTGCAGAAACTTGGTTCCAACATCCCCCCATACTGCTTCGGGTGAGACTTTAGTCCACACTCCATGGGTTGATGCCAAAAGGGCCAATAGTGTAAGGATTTGTTAGGCTAACTAACGTTGAACCTGGGTCAGGCCCCAACAAGCCAACATTCTCGTTCAAGGGAATGTTGGTGTGCATGACTGAATGAAAAAGAAACAAGTGGTTATTTAGTTGTATGAGCCATAGTGGGTTTGAAAAATCTTCTTGGGTTTGTAGGTACAACCACTATCTGATCTTTGGAATCTTGTGTGGTTTTGTTTTCAACTATTTGGTGTATGTTTGAATTAACAACTTCACTCTGTAGGCTCTGAATTTTTCTTGGGGGTGGCCAACTTCAAGAAATAACTACAATGAAACTTACCTATGATTCAATCGAGAGTTTAAGTCCCTCCCTGAATTTCCAGTCATTCCAACTTGAATAAGAAAAGTATTTATTCCCGTTTATATGGTGCCATGGATGACTAATGAGTAATTCTGAAATATTTAGGTAGGAATGTTTGATTTGTTATATATTTATGGTTGACCAACTAATTTGTGTACCCGTGGTTGATATGAGTTGCTTAAACTGTGTTTGTAGAATTATCATTATATTTGTAGGGTTCCTAATATGTCTATGATGGATGGTTTGGAAACCATCATTAATTAACCTTTCTTATTTCAATGGTTTTAGCATTTTATTTATTCCTAATTTTGGTGGCTCACTATTATAACCTTACTTGTGGATCATATCTATCTTAAATCGAATTACATGTTGAGTATATGGATTAGTTATACCTTTGGAAGATTGCTAAGATTTTTATTCAATTATAGTGAGTGCTTTGTTTATATGTCTTCATGATCATGAGGAAGTTCCAGACCTGTGTCGTTGTTATCATATCATAAAGTTATTTCTTGAATATCCATATTTTCTTAAAATTCCTCGACTAGCTAGTTATGGTATTAGGTTTCTGTAATGTAAAATGTTGCAAATATCATGGTCCTTTAAGGCCATAGACTCTCTTTAAGAGGAGGAAGTAGTCAGATGCATGTGATGCTTTATGTGTTGATTTCTCATGGTCGTAAGGGTATCTAGATCCTTGTGTTTCAAGTATAGTCCTAAGTTGAATAGTTAATGATATGCAGATATTTGGTTATTGACTTGAACAACTGTTGGTTGTTAGCATTGGTGGTCACGTTATATGATGTCCATGAATATCTTGAATAGCTGTTTCTTAAGGGTTGTTAAAGTGTTATGTTTAATACCGTGGAAAAATAATTTATAAACTCAGTAAGAAGTTGTGGCTTTTGTAATCCCATGTTTGTATACTATAACTCCCAAGGATTTTTTGTGACTCAAGATTGATGAGTTGTTGCTTAAGTGTTGTGGATGGCTTATTGGTGGTTAGCATGAAACTCTATTTCATATAACTACTTATTTGACTCTTTAATCATCACACAATAGAGGATAGAATGATATGTGTGTGTGCGTGTGTGTGCCTAAGGATTTAATGGTTCCTTATGAACTCATTAGGAAAATAATTAAATCCTACATATTTATGTTTACCATGAAGTCTCAGTTATGGTATTACCATGTTCTGTGAATGTTGGAGGCACATGGGCAATGTTAATGACCTTATTGAGGTTGTATTTAATGCCTAGAATGATTGTACCAACATGGAAGCTTTAATCATGTATAATTAATGGGGCCAAGTCTCACTCAGGATTCATATAGTCTTCAAAAAGCCATTGAATTATTTATGACTTCCAAATCCAAGTAGTAGAGTGTTGAGTTTGTATTTCGATTGGTTGAGCCTTGATAATTTATAAATGAATTTAGAAAACCCAAAGGAAATTATGCAATTTCTTTAATATTGAATTGATCATCATAACACTACTTAATTGCGGGGTTTATTAGGAGGATTAAGAGTTAATTGGGAACTAATGTTTAATCTCACCTCCTACCCCGTAGTCTAGCTAAAATGTTATTGAAGTGGCACTACTAACAGAGAGAACATGATGGAGTGATTTTCTATCACATGATGGGGAGAATTTATGTCACATTGTGTCTTGTTTGGGAGGGAGATTCCCTCTCACCCTGCTCTAATGGTGTTGGGTGTGTTAATGTGGATGCAAGTTGGAGGAGTTAAGCATGGGGCCACTGAAATTATTATCACAGAGAATGAAGGATTTACATGGATGCTAAACCTAGTGGGGTCTATGATACCATTGATGGGACAAGACCCATGACATGTTATGTTGTTAGCATGACACTTGGTAGGTGGAAAACACCTTTTTAGTTGACCAAGTGGGTTGAAATTCAGTGACACATGGAACCTTGTAAGGATTCCATGTGGAAATGTAACATTATCAGGATGTGACCTGTGTAGTTGGTCGTGAAATAATAGATGATGCGACTTCAAAATTGCAATTGACTACTAGAGAAATCTCCATAGCGCCTTTTGTATAGTGGCAATAGTCGTTGTAGTGTTCTATGGGGGGATGGTGGGTGCACTTAAAAAAAAGCATGTAATGGAGATATTCCCATCAGGGAACATGTTGCAGTTGATAGGAGGCATGATGGAAGTTGATTCGTTAATTAACATGACACAAGACTTTCATTTGGCACCGAGCCATATTTATCCCTTCCTAAGTTTTCGTGTGATGGCATTGTTGAACTGATGAGGGTATGCACACAATAATGTGGTGTGTGATGTGGAGGTGCCATTTATGCCACTTTGTGGTCCATGTGGTAGACTCATTGATGTGGCAAGGGAGTTTAAATGGCTATTATTTATATTTCCATAATGTTTGATTTGGGTATCAGATTGAGATAAAATTTATATTTTTTAAAATCTCTCGACAAGCCTAATCCAACACTAGTATCAAAATTTGATTCTAAGAAAATTTGGAGTTTAGTATTTTCATAACCCCATTTTCATAATGAGACGATGAGGGTTGGGTTAGTTGAATGTAAAACCTCCCATTTAACATGGATTATCCAAAAGGGGGGAAGGGATCATTACAGAGTGGTATCAAAGCATCTAGGTTTAACACATGGACTAGATGGGCTCAAGACAAATGAAATGAAAAACTTCTACAATGGACCTTTGAAGATAATATTTGGAGTTATAATACATAGTATTGGAGTTATAATACATAGTATTGATGGGCCTAGGAGGATAAGTTTAAGAACTATGTAACGGTGTGGAATACCACACTATGTGTTATTTAAAAGATCATGTTTTGTTGTAAGTGGATGTCGATTTTACTACCTTGAAGAATAATTATGTGTTGATTACAACTGTGTGGTGTATGCATATCTATGTCAATATTGGATTTGTTAAAGGATAGGAATGACAAATTTTGATATGTTAGTTTGTTTACTAACTGACTTTTAAGCTTGTCATTGTTTTGGCTATTAGTATCTGTAATAGGTTGATTCCAAACTTGGTGATTATATGAATATAAAAATAATAATATCAACTTTGGATTCCTATAATATGTGGTTGACATGGATTCTAGGTTTGTGAAAAATAACAGATTAGCATGCTTTAGATCAACATGCTTGGTGTTGCCATGGAAAGGTAACAAGTCAATTTCTTTATGATAATGTAACTAACAACTATGTGTGTGTGACAACACAATAAGACCCATTGGTAGGAAGAAACAAAAGCATGGACAGTAGTGCAGTGCAACATAGCATGGAGTAAGTCCATCATGAGTAGGAAAGCAAAGGTTCCCTTGAGAGAGTAGAAATCTCCAGGAGCTTTGAAGTTGAGTTGAAGAGTTGTAAGGAAAAGAATGAAAGGCTCATTAGGAGGAAGAAAGAACATGAAAATTGAGTATATTACGACCACAACACCTATCATACATAAAATATTTGTTGCAGCAAGCATCATCCTCTAAGGACATAGAGGAAAATCATGCTGACAAGGTAAAAAAGAAACCTAATGAGGCTATATAGGGAAAAAAGTGAGTTTCATGTTGGCATTATGGAGAGGAAAACCTAAGAAAAGTATCCTAATAGAAAATGAAATAATAATAAGAATAGCTCATGTCATTCTCTCGCACATGAACCTACAAATTGTAATATAGAAAGGGAGGAGGGAGCATCACCTCAAGCTATCTAAGATATTGAAAAGTCCCTTCTTGAAATATTTTTTAGGGAGGTTGGAATTTTGAGGTTTCTATAAAATTTGGAAATTACTTTTTCTATATAATATATATATATATATATATTCTATGTTTCATAAATGCGAGCAATATGTGAAAATAAAATAAAGGCATAAGAATACTAATTAGTGCAAAAGGCCATTAATTAAGAACCATCATAGTAATAATATGAGTGATTAATATATAAAATATGGTCACTATGTACATGGTATGAAAATAGAATTAGGACTTGCAATGTTTTGGGTAACGCAGTTAGGTTACTTAATGGATTACATGTGTGTAGGAATGACCCATTACTGCTAATTATCACTATTACTGTGTTATTTTAAGCTTACGATATTTGTTGTGAGCATGAATGAAAATGATGAAGTTTTGGAAATTGGAAGTGTATGCTTAGCTTGGATGAGGACATGTTGAAATCAAATTAAAATTAAAATGCCTTTATTAGGTTTTCATTGAAATCTATGACTGGATGAGTTAATGAACTACTGAAGATTGAAATAGTAGAAATATTTCCAACCAATTGTACATTTAAAAGGACTTGAACTAAAAGTGTTGGTGGTGACAATCAAGTAAATAAGTTAGGAAATAAGCCTAGGTAAGGTGGTGAAGGAAAGGAATTGGGTGGGAATTCCTTTAGCTAAAATTTAAACTATTGTTCAAATTAATGCATGCTCCTGCATGGATATGACGAAGTTTTCCTAACCCTAATATTGACTGTCATGTATATGTGCTATATTTCATGAATATTATAATGATGGAGTGAATCTATATGATTTCATTTCATTTGACAAGTGATTGTCAAGAATCATACCAGTGGAAGGATGATTGATTTATGTTCTTAAAATTATGTTGATTATGTGCATGTTTGGGATAACATGATGAGGTTATCCAATAATATCCTCTATCATGTAAGGGATCCATTGAGAAAGTGTGAACTCTTGTTGTTAACTACTATTATGCTCATGTGTTTGTGACATTTATGTTCCATGTTTATATTATGTTTATGACAGCTAAATGTTGAAATGTTGAATGTTTTATTAGTAAGTATACTAAGAACTAACTAGATTGCTTGTTCAACTCATGAGGAAAATACATCGTTGAGTGCTAGCTTAGGCTAAGAAAAATACTGAATGCTTATAGTTCCCTGAGTGCTAGCTTGGGCTGAGAAAACCACTAACTTCTTATAGTTCATTAAGTATTTTCCTTGGGGATAATAAATCACTCACTGTATATAGTTCTACCATTACCACCATTGAAGTACTAACTAGCCACTTATATATTTTTCATGCAATAACACGTGCCTTGTTTGAGTTGTGGTGGCATGGGAGTTTTGATGATGATGGAGTTGTGATGCTATGGGAGTTGTGGTAGTAAATAATATTCCTATTGACAGAAGACTACATATATGCTAGTGCCCACATTCACTAGAAGGTGAGTGAGAGAGGATGGCTTGTTGGGACCTATATGAAAAAATTGTGTGGAATAGTATGACCACCACTAAGTGCATGCCTTAGGGTTGACAAACCACTCTATTAATTGGACTTGGAGATGGACCTTTAGGAAAATACTATGAGGAGTAGTATGATTGTTGGATGTACAAATTTTCCTTTTAATTAAGAATAGCCAATCCAACTTACACATAAATTTTTAATCCAGGTAGATTTTTTATTTGAAGGCTATCACACAAAGTATATGATGGAATAGATGGAAACTAGCACTAATAAAATATCAAAACTAATTTTTGTAATGTCACTCTTAGTAATCAAATGACACTTGGTGCCACACCCCAAACATTTCTCACGCTTAGCAAAAGCAAAGACACGTGGTTGTAGAATAAATCAGACTTTGTCACATGATCCCTCTTATTCAAAAGAAACAACACTCCTCAAAACCATTCAACACTTGAAAAATCATTGAAACACCCATTAAATAAAATAAACACACCAAATATATATAACAATAATCAAATAACTATCACACTAATGAAGGGACCGACCCAGGACTTATGTTGTTACACAATGATAGAGGTTATAGTTTTGCAACTACTCGATGCATGAACAATATCTATAGCATTAATATTAAATCACAGATGGATTATAACAGTGAGAAAATAAATACATAGCTACAATGCCTCTTTATCCTATGATCCCCAATAAGAAGGAGGGCCCTTCCTCCTTAGCAAGGGATGGTAATTTACACAACACACAAGCTAATCAAGAGAAAGATATGGAGCCACAAATGGTAGATATTTTCATTAATGAAAATTTGTAATATCAGATGACAATGTTGGTACTCCCTCCTCTTATTTCTATCGATGCATGTCTTGTGGGAAGAGACTAGATTATTTTATAACTTCAAAGTACATTCCTATTTTAAAAAAACAATATCATCATGAGAATATCTTGATACTCATGTGATCCAAATAAAGAATATACAATAATTGTTTTATAAAAAGTTATCCTAGTTGAAAGAGAGTTGTAATAGTTTTTCTAAATTATAATTATTTATCAAATGGGAATCCTAACTATTTCTAGTGAGTCATTTGTGTTGTCCATGAATGTATCCTTTCAACAATCGAGCAAGCTCTCACCAGGTGTCTATCTAAATCAATATTTGTTACTAAGACAAGGAGAAAAAAGTATCCAAAATAAGCTTAGTGTGTATCAACAACATTAGCAGAGTCTTTGTTACATCCTTAGCGAGGAAAAATCAGGGAGGTATTTCCGATAACAACATCTCAACAAGCCAAAAAACCTGAAACAACCCTTCATCAATTCATTAATAAAATAACCTAAAGAAGTTAACTTTTTTGTCAAATTACAAATAGAACTAGATAATAAGGATGACATACAAAAATGAAACATACTCTATTCAATGATGGATGTGAGAGTGACAACGCATGGCTTTAAGAGTGAAACTGGTAAGAAAAGGTAGGGAAAATAGGTGCAAAAATATGCCAATTATGTGTCCCGGCATGACCAGGAGATCAAATGTTAGCTCAAAAATGAAAGTTCCTAGAAATTCTTGAAACCAATTTCAAGTCAAAGTTTTCATCATTCTAAATCCAACGACATTTATTTCACCTCAATCTGACATTGTATGCTCAAGTTATCATGTGTTGACCGTTTGGCCCAACAGTTAAAGTTATAGCAGGTTTGTTGAGTGGAAAGCTAGCTAGGTGACCATACAGTTGATTTAGCAAGGTGACTGTGTAGGCATGGGACAAATAGGTGTTGACACTTACTACCCTCCATTTCGTTGGTATCTGGTTGATTTTGATTGGTTGTGGTGTTTATGTGTGGACCAATAAATTGGTGCCACATAGGGTAGTCATGGCCTGCCATGTGGCCTAATGATGGCCTGCCATGTGGCCTAGTCATGGCCTACCACGTGGCACCCTGGTGGCATGTAAAAATTTTGGAATGGCGGGACTAATGTCCAGGAGGTTCAAACCCTTGACCTCTAGTTCATAAACAAAGCACTCTACCAATTCTACTATCGGTGGGTCTTACCATATGTAGCTAAGAACCTATATTTAAAGTTTCATTTGACACATTTTAGAGGAAGGGGTTGGGTTGCTAGATCTAGCCCTCAGTCACCGCTCTACCATGTGAATTTCAGTGCAGAAGAAATGGAGACTTAACCCTAGCCCCATCCCATGGCCATATCCCACAACATAGGACCGAGGTGCATAAAGGAAGGCACTAATTGGAGGTCGCTTATGAAAGGGGGTCAGCCCCAGGTCTTATGACACCCATGTGGCTCCAGGAAGTTTAGGGGGCCAGCAGGAAGGGCAGGTTGCTAGCCTAAGCCTTGGTTGCATAGCACCCTACGTGACCACACACCTATTGTTTAAGGGTTAGGCTAGCAAGGGCGAGAATGAAGGCCGAACCCATGACCTTACATGGCCTATATGATCATAACTTTTAGATTAAGGGGTAGTTAGCGAATTTAATTTTCCTACAAAATGAACCGGTGGAGGGTGAAAATGTCACTTCATTAGCGAAAAACAAGGCATATTTGTGGGACAGTTAGACCATTGGTCTAATTTGTAGGATAGATAATAGTAAAACTCATGGGAGAGCTTGGAAAGCAATATATTTTTGATTTTTTGACCAAATTCATGTCAAGGAGAGTCTACCAAGGGCTTTTTGGATATTTTGGATCTAATGGTGACCTCTAATTTCTAATTTGAGCACATATAAGGAGTCTTTTTGCAGGTTTAATACCAAGGGTGTATGGATCAAGCAGGTTTTTGAAGCAATTCTAGAAGGTGTTTGAGCATGGAGAAGGCCTTGTAGGTTTTTTCTCACCTTCAAAAGTCTACTACAACAACTATTACTTGCAAGGTTTAGCTTAGGTTTACTTTTCTCATTATGTCATGTTGAGGGAAGTTTTCTTTATGCTCTTCATTGTAGAATTGAAGTGATCGCATGTTAATTTTAGCTCATTTAAGTTGGAGTATAGGATCTTTGTAGGAGATGCCTTTGTATTGTTGCTTTATGTGAGAGTTATTTGCAGGGGAACATTACCTTATAGGGGTAATAGCCACATTTTTTCACTAGCAAACCTTCTATACTCCTTTTTATAATGAACATATGGAGCGGTGTAGCTATGTTTGTAGGCCCGGAGATGAAGCCCAGGAGGGGTGAACTCCGTCAAAAAAAATTTTGTTATGCCCTTCATTATGTATGTATGAGTTATGTGCCATTATGTTTCTTATGATAAGTTTACATGTGAAGACTAACTCATGACTTGAAGAGACACTGGAAAAACTTGTTTTTTGACAAGACCCATCTTACCTTGTAAAGCATCAGAACAATCCTTGTTTATTTTTTTGATTGATTTTGGAGAAGAGGAAAAATAAACCACCTCCATTTTTAGATCAGATTGGTATCAATCTTCATTTGACCAAGTTGCAAGAATGGGCAGCAAAAAGAGTCTCCAAGAGATAGAGGAGAAGAATTTGGCTCTTCTTATGGAGAACATTGAGTTGAGAAGGATGTTAGAGATGGCTGAAGAGGAGAAGATGCATATGCGCCTACAGTTGCAGCATGTGCTTGAAGAAAAAGTTGTTGAAAGTTCTACTCATGTGCCAACACGAGAAACCTCCAGAATAAAACCAATATGTGGTGATGGTTCAAATAGTGTTTATGGACCATATGAGGAAGATGATGCATGTGCCTTTTGCAAGAATATTCAAGATTTTCACCATATGTCAGTTGATAAGAGTGAGTGGCTAGATTCATCTGCAATATCATTGTTGTTGTCATCAGAAGATGAAAATATGAATGACAAGTTTAAGGATGTATTTAGCATTTTGAGTATAATTACTTTTGTTTATGTACGTAACACCTCTTTTGCAGCGCTTGAGTAACATACAAAAGGTATTGGTATGAAGCTAATTTCCAATATGGGTTAGGAAGGAGCAGGACTCAGCATAAATGGCCAAGGTATCATCAATCTAATCATGGTTGAGGAGAGACCAAAGTATCAATGATTGGGATATGGTCAAAGGTAGTTTGGAGAATTCTCTAAACAATTTCAGGCACACCATCCATACGAGGATCAGATGTCACCACCACCTTGTGACACTGATCATTTGTCTCCCAAGCGAGATGAATTCTTGAAGGGATCATGTATGTCATCATCCAATCCACTCTGTCAAACCTACAACCCTAGAGACAAGTATAATCCTAATGGGTGTTTTCCAATGCATGGTAATTTTGACTATTTGTGGAATAAGTACCCTTGTACTTTCTATGATGCAATTGAAAATTGCGTGGTTGTCTGTGAGAAATACATAATAATGGTTAAAATAATGGACCATATTCTAGGCATCAAGCACAATGATTCTCTTTCACATGAGAGGACTTCTTTTTCAGCAAGCAAGAGGAAGTTCTTTTGTACCCATTGCAAGATGCATGGGCATGGCAATAAACGATGTTGAAAATTACATATAGAGCTTCATTCCAAGAAAGAAAAATATATTTTACAACATAATGCAAGGGACACAAGAGGTGGCAAAGAGGACTCTCAACAATCCTAAGCAACCTTCAAGGAAAATATGACGCAAAAAGAGAACCCATAATCCTAGGAGAGGCAAAGTTTGGGTGGACTTGTTTGTAAAGTTGCTTTGTAAATTTGTAATTACTTGTTGTTGTTTATTTGTTTAGGTACTTTTGTAAAGCGAACAATAATTGTAAATATGTTTAACAAGTATGTGTTTTTCATTGATGTATGTATTGGCTATTTTATAAGTCTGCATGTTCAAGGACTTTTGAAAATGTACAAGATGGTTGTTCAATGTTTGTCTACAAGTTTGTCATGTACTCATAGATGAAAGTATTTGAGATGAAACTTGTGTGAATAGAAAAAAAAATTCAAGATTGTACAATATTATTATGTTTTGTAGGCAAGGACAATTGTATCATTAAAAATTTACAACAGTTTCCTTTTTATGCACAAGCTCAGGTTGAGGATGGTAAAGCAAGTTTATGTTGCTTTTGATTTCCAAGATGGAGTCAATTTTGTCTTCAATAGTTTAATTTCAAGATACAGTTTTTGTTTTAGCCATGAAAAGATGATATTAAAGAGAATGTTCAGACTCCACTCATCAGTATTTTATTCTTGCAACAACAATATGAATATTGGCCCAATTCTTAACAAGATAGTAGGTCTTCATAGAGAAGATAGGTGAAGTTCCTTGATTAGGGCTTGAACGACCAATTGAAAATTAAGCATTTTCGATTGAGTTTTTGGGTGATCTTGAGTTTCAACCTCATTATATTGAACATAGAAGTAAAATTTTGGAGTCCAAAAGTTCCTGGTGGGGAGGTGTGATCAGGAGATAAAATTTTACCTCAAAAATGAAAGTTCCTAGAATGTCTTGAAACTGGCATCAAGTCAAATTTCTCATCACTATGAATCCAACATCATTCATTTCACCTTAATTTGATATCATATGCTCAATTTATTGTGTGCTGACTGTTCCGCCCAACAATTAAAATTATAGCAGGTCTGTTGATTGGGCAGCTGATTAGGTGACCGTACAATTGAGTCAGCAAGGTGACTATGCAGGCACGATCCAACTAGGTGCTAACACTTGGCATCCTCTCGTTCATTGGTAGCTAGTCGATTTTAATTGGTTGTGGTGTTTCTACGTGGACCAATGAAATGGAAAAAATGCACTGGTGGAGGATGAAAATGTCACTCTGTTAGCAAAGAACAGGGTCGATTTGTAAGACAGTTAGACTATTGGTCTAACTTGTAGGACAAATAATTGTAGAACTCATGGGAGCAATTGGAGAGCAATATTGTTTTGCGTTTTTGACGAAATTCAGCTCAAGAAGAGTCTACCTAGGGGTTTTTTGATATTTTAGATCCAATGGTGACCTCTAGCTTCTGATTTGAGCACATCTATGGAGTATTTTTGTAGGTTGAAGACCAAGGGTGTATGGATCAATTAGGTTTTTGAAGAAGTTCTGGAAGATGTTTGAGCATCGAGAAGGTCTTGCAGGGGTTTCCTCACCTTCAAAAGTCCACTACAGTAGTTGTTAATTGCAAGGTTCAGTTCATGTTTACTTTTCTCATTATTTCATGTTGAGGTAAGTTTTGTTTATGCTCCTCAATGTGGAATTGAAGTGCTCACATGCTCATTTTCACTCATTTTAGTTGGAGTATAGGATCTTTGTAGGAGATGCCTTTGTATTATTTCTTTATTTGAGAGTTAATTGTAGAGAACATTACCTTGTAGGGGTAATAGCCACATGTTTTCACCAGCAAACTTTATGTACTCCCTTTTATACTAAGTATATGGAGCGGTATAACTATGTTGGGAGGCTCAAAGATGTGTCCCAGGAGGGTTGAAATCTATCAACAAATATTTTGTTACACTCTTCATTATGCCTAGATGACTTATGTGCTATTGTGGTGCTTATGATAATTTTAGATGTGAAGACTAACTCATGACTTGAAGAGACATTGGAAAAACATGTTTTATGACAAGACCTATTTTACCTTGCAAAGAGTCAGAACGATACTTGTTTATTTCTTTGTTTGCTTTTGGAGAAGAGGAAAAGGACACCGCCTCCATTTTCAAATGATAACATATCCCCCCAACTTAAACATCTACATATCCTCATGCAAACCATTATAATTGATTTTTGATATACTATGAAGGGAACTTTAAAAATCAGATGGCTCTATTATCTCTTTAGCTAGTGCTTTGTATCCCTATGAGACAAATAATTCCATTTCCCACAATCCATAATATATCTCGTACATATGTTACTACTTGTGAATAGGGAGCCAAATAAGTGGAAATCTGAACCCAAGTCCATATCAACTAGACCCACTTTTCTTAATACACTCTACATATTGAGATACCCTATAAAGTGCTTGTACAAAATTTTGAAAGTAGTAGGGTTCCTGATTCCTCAAATCCTCCCTGTAGGCCTCCCATGTAAGCTACTTCCTTCCATTTCATTTTGTCTCAGCACCCTAATACTCTGAAGACAACATTCCAAAACCCTATTCCTAAATTGCATCAACATATTTTTAGCGGTTGGTTATTGTCACATCCTATTATATGCCACAAAAATAGTTTGAGGGGGCCCTAGCTCATTTCGGATAAGTAGTTTCGTAGCTCCCTCATTTTTTGTCACATTACCAAAGGATACCTTCCATCTAACTTGATTCTACATAATTTATGTGAAGACCCTTAGCTGAACATCTCCATCATAGGGTGTAATATTAGAGGTTCATTCTCCAAAATAAGCATAATTATGTAGATACACCTCACATAATAGATGTTACTCTGAAAATTTGGCCTTCTCTAAAGCTTCTAGGAAGGCTTGAAATTCCCTTACTACATATGGTTTTTTCTCTTTAATTGTTGTTAATTAGAAGAGGAAGAGCTTTTCTCGTAGATACAGGGGGTAGGAAGGAGAATGAGTTCTAAAACTCAACACATTTTCTACAAGCTCATACATCATCTCATTCTCTTGTTGTAACAAATTTAGCTCTTCTTTCAATTCTCCTACCTATATTATTTCTTTGTTCCTTTCTTCTTTAATTTTTACCATGTCCTAAACCAACAAATTTTTAGCCTAATTATTCTTAATATTTTCAAAAATCTCCTTATGTTTACTCAAAGATATAACTTCACTTTTCAAATATATTTCCAACCTCTTCCATTTATCTAACTCCTCAAGGAAAAAATTTGATTTCAATGGCTCTTCAGACTCAACAACTCTCTGCAATATTTCTTCATTTCCCTTCTCCTTATATGGCACTATCTCAACTGATATTTCTTATTGAGAAACAACATTATTGATAAGTTCTTGTCGGGTAGTATTTTTATTCATTTAAGCCCATTATATTTTAGCTACTATTTCTGGTGGAGTAGCAATATCGTTAAAAGATTTTTGTGGAATAATAAATTGATTTTCTCCATCCTGCTCTACTTTGGTTGCTAGTTACTCTTTAACAGTAGAATCATTAGCAAGTTCTTATGGAATAGTGGTTTGGAACTCCACATTATGTTCTTCCACTTGAATTCCAACCAAAATAGTCGTTGGCCCCTCACAACCTACCTCCCTAGGTATTTGTCAACAACCCATGCATAGTTTTTTAGTTGTATCAATAGGTGGTGTTAGGGTCGTACGTCTAGGAATCATTCTCATGTTAATCTTGTTATGTATCTTAGGACAAATTTGTAAATATCAGTCATGATGACCTGACTATTATTGTTTTAAAATGTCTAGGTTTAGATCAAGTGTCATGTAAAGTTGTTATTTTTCTAAGAGTTCAGTGCCTAAAGTCTAAAGGGTAATCATAGGAAGTCTTTGGTCACATTACAAATATCATGTTTTACAAATCCTTCGTTATCATGAGTTGGTCACTTTTCTAAGTCATTGTTAGTAGGTCATCTAAATCTAGAGACTATGTCTACATCAAAATAAATCATGAAATAATCTGGGCACAGATTTGGAGACTCTTTTGAGTTAGTTTGAATGTCATTTCAATGATAGGTTATGATCTTGGTGGAAAGATAAAGGTCATAAGGACAATCCTATCATTTTCACTAAGCATTTTTTTTTCCATGAAATGCGACAAGTTCATGTTTTCCATTTCTAATGATAATTATCATCATCATACCTTCTCCAGGATGTTCTGAAAGTTTATTTGAACTTTCATCTCCATTCCACAACTCTAATCTCTTCATGGTTTTCATTGGAGGAGATGGTTTACTCGTTTTATCCATTGTTAAAGGGAGGCAGGGGCACTGCGAATTCACACAGTGCTACCATTCTCACATAACAACAGTTAATTCTCCTTCACAGGTTTAAAAGGGGTCTCCAACATGGTTATAATTATGTCAGTGTCATGAAAATGATGTGCATCTTGTTCAAAGACATCATTGTTGATCAAAACCTATAGAGGACAGGTGGAGTTGCGCTTTCTCACTAGTGTTGCATTTTTTTATTAAAGTGAAATTTAGAGAGTTGGGGGATTTGTGAGGTAAAATAATGTTTCTAAGGAGGAAGCTGATGTTTCTTAGGCCTTTCCCCTGCTGAAGTCATCAAGAAACTCAGGCACTGACCGAAGGTATCTCAACCATGGAGTGTTGCGCTTTTGCAATGCAGTTTCACACAGACACCATATTCTCACCATATCTATTAAAACCTATACTCATTTTGCATGAAATTTATACAGTAGATGCATGCGGGGACATCAATAAACTTAATTAATTTCCTCCCAAAATGATTCACGGTTTTCAAGAAACAAGCTATTATCACCTACAACCATTTTTGTATTTTTAGAAATATGTGAGTCGTATTTGACTCAATTTTTTTTTTCGGAAATGGTTATGATGATATTAACTTGATATAAAAAATAAACTCAATCATTCTTGTCATTTAGGAGATATTAAAGAAATATCAGTCACACTGCGAAAGTTTACAATGTTGCTGCGAAAGTGGGGGATAGTCCAAATGGAGGTATGCAAGAACTTTGAACATTATCTAAGAGATTCGAAACCATCATGGGAGTATTTGAAGCATACCCATTTTCTTAATTTTGACAGAAAGGGGACACAACCATACAGAGAATGGAAGCTACTTCAATTTGCGGGGAAATTGCCTAATGCGCTGCGAATCTGGATAGTCAGTGCTTTTCATCTCAAATTTTGAATTTTTGACTTCTGGAATTGGTTTATATCATGTGGATAGATGGCTTATTATCTTAGGAGGTGTACTTAATGTTTATTTGTAAATATTCCAAGTTTATGCTATATTAGGAAAGTTATAATAAATAAGTCAAAGGTAGTTTCCGTGTACCTCAGAAAGTGGTTTTTGTTTGCTATTTTGATGTAATTAGTTTTATATATTAGGGGAATAGGTGGATTTCAACCCCCTTAGACTTAGGAAGAGCATATTGCATATAATTCATGAATTTTAATGTAGAAAGAGTTGGTTTTTGGTTGAGATTAGAGAAAAATACTTTTGTGCATTATATTTTTAAAAACTTTGCCGATGAATGAATGAAATAGAAAGTGATTTGCAGTGATTCCAGAGTTAGAATTTTGGTGGTTACGTGTTCCTTTGATCTTTTAAACTATTTGTTTTTTTACATCTCTTTAATGTGCATCTTCTTTCTTGGAAAAACAAATGTTTAATTCAGAATTCATCTTTAATGATGCTATGTTTTAGTTTCCAAGTTATCAATGTTTTCAGCTTAAAACAACATCTTAGAATTCATCCATGGTTTCATGCTCTAATGTGTGGTCTTTCACTTATTCTACATTCACCCCCTACGTAAATTTGACATAAATACCACCACCAGAGCTTCCTACCTTTCCCCTGTGGAGAAACCCTCTCTTTTCTATCATCTTACTGGACAAA
The DNA here is from genome assembly GCA_031772625.1 of Pinus tabuliformis. Lineage (NCBI taxonomy): Eukaryota > Viridiplantae > Streptophyta > Pinopsida > Pinales > Pinaceae > Pinus > Pinus tabuliformis. Next base: position 125,934,054 of record CM062815.1, read on the forward strand.
ATTTGTTTTGACATGACTCCATGCCCAATGGATCTGCCCCTTTTCTCATTAACAAAACTCTAAAAACATAACTTTTTTGAGCTTATTACCTAGCCTAAAATCATGTTTGTTGTATAACCTAAGTGAGAGAGCCCCCTCCATGTCAGAAGGGTTAGATTCTAACCTAGAACTGGTTTGTGGTTACCTCTAAAATTCCTTCTTCAACCTACAGAAATTACAGAGTGCTAATAGGTGGCACCATTTCTACCACCTTTACTAGCATTTCCAACCCTATTTGTTTCTAAAATTGAAATTTTTCTTTCAGCGTGGAAATTTGTTCCTTTTTGTTTCCATCTTCCTCTTTTAATTCATTAATTTTTTGAGTGAGAGGATCAAGTTCAAGCCAAACTAGTGAAGGAATTCTTTCATGCTCCACCATGGCTTCTACTCTCTTTCCTTCACTCAATTATTCCTCTGGTTGCTTGGATTCCTTTGATTATATTGTAGTTTCATGGACTTAAAGTGTTGACGCAAATGTGGTGTAACTATTACTTGCACTCTATTCCTATGTTTATACCCTCAAAACTTTCTTCAATGACCTCTTTTTGACTATCGTTTGCAGATTTGTTTCATTGTCAGGTACTTTTGTTTCAAGTGATTATGTTTTAGGTTCCTCCTCTTTAAGAGGCCATGCATACCCAACACTTTTATATTTTCGACTAGATACATCCACCATTCCTTCAGTAAAAGCCATTTTCACAAATTGCCTAATTCAAGGAACCCTCTAATGAGGACTAGGAGGTGTAACTACCCTTACTTCCGAAATTGTTTTAACACTTTCCTCTTATTCTCCAGTCTCACTCCTTTCATCCTCATGGGATAATACGTGTGATTCTACTATCAATCTAATCCATGTGCTTCCTTCTTTTTACAACGTGTCAATCATAATAAATTTAATTATCCTATAGTTAGTTAATTAAGTTTTTGGATGCTTCGCCATACATACAACTTATTCCTTATGTTGCAATGATTTTAATGTATAATAGGCCATATTAATTAACTTTCCTTTGGTCGTCATAGGTTACAATTTTCTAAATAAAATATGTGACATCATCCCAAGGATGAGGAAAGTATGTTCTATCAATCCCTCTTCCCTTATGCCTTACCTCCTCACCTTACTTTAAGAATACATATTTAGCTGTTTGGTTTACTAATTTCTTGAAAAACCAGTGCATTCCCATTTGAGACAAACCCATCACCCTAGTAATTACTTCTTCTATAAAAAAATCCAAACCCTTAGAACAACTAAGCCTTTCTTATTCAAAGGATATGCAAACTCCAAAGAAATATGTTCATTAAATCCCTACAACTTCTCAAAATAGGCTAAGCAATCCACATTTTGAAATATCTCTAGGGATCCAAATGGCATAAAAGGATATCAATAGAATCAGGTTCATGGTAGAGCGTTTATCCTCCCATATTTTTTTAGAAACTATTGCAGGGTTAACATTTGTTTCATGCAAATTCCCACTAGAGTAGAAAAGAGTGGTCTAATAGATTTGGAAATGCTTACACTTTCAATAATTTTCATCTGTATTCCATAACTGAAAGTCATTGGGAATAATTTTGAGTAGTCACATTAGGTTTCAAGCATGATGGAAGGAGTAACAATGAATTATTTTTATTAATAGAAGTTCTAGTCGGTAATTATTAAATTGGGATAGAGGTACCATATATCATATGGAAAATAAAACCTAAATTAGGATTGTGGCATGTTGTATTGTATGAAAAATATGATCCACCACCCCCACAACTTAATGATAACAACCATTATTAGTGTGTGTGATAGAGGGTCATGTCATCCATAAATCCATAAATCCAATTAAATGATAAAAAAGAATAAATTCTATCGACTTACCATTATGCTGATGTGGAGATTGCACAAGTGTAATGATTTGATCGATGTTGCGCAACATTTCATTCATGGCATATTTCTATTGGTGAAGTCTTCCATTAAAATGATGCAATGAGAGAGAAACATATGTGTTAGGAGAATCAGGTGTATTAGCATAGATTTATAGCTATCAACCAGGAGAATGAAAAACCACATTTGTGAGCTTGTGATGGTGAACAAATGAAACTTTCCTTGATCTGTATCAGCAAAATTGTATGAAGTTGGAGAAGTGCCTTGAAGATGTGCACAATTATATCAACAAAGTTATGAAGAACTGTATTAGTTAAAGATATTGCATGCAAGCCTATGTTAAGTGTAGCATTTTATGAGTATTGATTCTGTAATAGAAAAAGAGTTATATAGTGAAACATATATAGACAAAGAAGAAATATTTTAATGTTTTTATAAAAGAAGAAAAAAAATGATGTGTCGACTGCCAACAAGCTGGTTTTTAGCCACCACGTTCATCCAATGGTGCCTAGAGAGGTTTTCGCCATTATATATTTAATTTAATTTAATTTTTCTTTATTTTTATTTTTTTTCTAGATAATGAAAAAAACTAAGAGGATTGTAGCACATGAAAAAATTTCCTTGCCTCAACAACTTCAAGGTCTAAATTTGCATCTAAGAAAATGTTCACAAATGAATCCTTAGAAATAGGTTTGTGATACAATTGTAGACATTTCCCATTGGCAAGAAACGATATTTGAGACCCATCAATGGTTGTCAATTTCATAGTCCCATTGTCAGATATTTTTTTACCCCATAAGGACCTAGCCACCTAATGCAGAACTTCCCCATGAAATCTTTAAATCTGGAGTCATATAACAGAGCCCAATCACCCTTCTGAAATTCCTTCTTCTTAATAAATTTATCAAGTGACTTGGAATTTTGTTGTTGGATGATATCTATTCATTTCACATCATCCAAGTGCTTCTCATCTAATTCATTTAGTTGATCCATCCAATGTTTTTGAGCTACATTCATGTCTAAATTCACCTCCAACGTAGTTCTAAGTATATTAATCTCAAATTCAATGGGAAATATAGAAATCTTACCAGATACCAACTCATAGGGAGAGAATCTTATAGTTTTCTTCCAAGTAATTCCATAAGGCCATTATACATCTAGAAGCCTCTCATTCAAGTCCCTTCAGTGGTCTTCCATAGTCTCGATGAGGATACCTTCAATCACCTTATTGGTACTTTCCACTTGTCCATTCATTGTGGATGGTACGGTGAAGTGACTCGGTGATGAATCTTATACTTTATGAAAACGTCCTATATCAGCAGAGAAGTAGATTGTCCTCCTCCATATGTAAATGTCTCCTTTGGCACTCCGTAGCGAGAAAAAATTTCATTAAATAAAAGGTATGAAACAAAAATTTTAGTTTCCCTAGTGAATGCTCATGCTTCCACCCACTTGGTGACGTATTCTGTGCAAACAAAAATATATGTCTTTTGATAAAAAGGGGATTAATTGGTTCCACAAAATCTAAAACCCACCCCTCGAATTGTTCCAACACCAAATGAGGCTATAAAATCATTTCATTTTATTGAGTAGGTTGGCCCATCCTTCACAACTATCACACCCCTGCACATATTTCCTTTCATCTTGATACACATTAAACCAAAAAAACCCATCTAAAGCACTTTATAACATTGATAATATAATAAATCACGTCCTCCCTAACACACCATCTTAGCTGTTGGTCAAATATATTGTGGAAGTGGTGACCATCCAACAAAAAATATTGGGCACTTTGCTGACCATTTTGTCTCTTTTGCCTAAGTGAAAGGTGATGGGGAAGCTTTCCTACATTAAGGTAATTCACAACGTTTGTATACCAAGATGAATAAGTGGATATTGCAAAAAGATACTAATATGGGAAAGAGTCTTCAACCCGAATACCACCAGTAACATTATTTAATCTAGAGAGAAAATTTGCAACAACATTATCCTTTCTAGGTTTATGTATAATAGTAATATCGAATTCTTGGAGTATCAACAACCACCTAATAACCCTAGCATTAGTAACTATATTATTAATTAAAAATCAAATAGTAGAGTAGTCAATATGAGAAAAATTTTGTTAACCAGTAATGTAATGCATGAATTTGTTGATAGCATGAATAGCAATAAGAAACACTTTTTATGTATGTGTATAATTTACCTCTATAGCGGTCAATTTATTCTTGATATAGTATATGGCCTATGGTTTATTAACATCTTGTTGTCCCAACACATCTCCAATGATTGTATCAGAAGCATACCAGAGATTTGAAAAGACAGACTCTAGTTAGGTCCTCATAAAATGGGAGCTTCTGTTAGGCACCTTTCTAACTCTACAAAAGCATTGTTACACTTGTAAGTCTGTTATCTCTCAGGTTGTTCCCCAAAGTTGTAAGAAAGGGAATACGGCCAAGGTAACCATAGACCAACCTTTTAGATACAGATTCTAGCCAATCTGCATCTAGAGAGGGCTCTCTCTTTATAATTTAGCTTTTCTTTGAGGTATATTAGGCTAGCTATGAAGTGCAAGGGTTTTGTTTTGAGTTTGGTTGGAGGGATGGAGATTCAAATAGAACAATGAGGTAAAACTGAAGAGTTTAAGTCCATTAGGCATTATGGAGTCAAAGAAGGATAGCTTCTTGGATTAGGTTTCTTATCAAAGGAGGCATCGCAGAGCAAGGTACTCAAATATGGAACAATTTATAGGCTGAAATCAGATGGAATGGATTCAATTGGGTGAAGGGCAGTTAAGAATCCTTCATCATATTTGACAGAGGGAAAATGGATGATTACTTGTTAAGGAGAAATTAAGAATTCCTTAGCAAATATTCAAGATGAAAGAATCAGGGGAAACATGAGTAGTTAAGAATTCACTGTTTATTCTAATTCTGAAGAAAACATAGAAAATAACAAAGATTGAAGACAGAGTGCAGTCAAGCAAATTCTGAATTATTCTTTTTCTTTATTATTGAGATCATGAAACATAGATGATATAATAAACATAGAAACTGTAAAACACAAGTTAGAAGGGACTTATTGATCCATAAGATGATTCAAGAATTCTGTAACATGGTCCTCAGCATCAACTCCTCATTCAGTAAGCCATGAAAAAATGGTTCCAACAGCCTTTTATTCCAGAAAACTTCAGTATTACAGTCAGAAACTATGAACACACACCAACCAACCAACCCCTAATACTTCGTCTGGGGGGGTATTTATACAAAATTTATCAAATATCTTACAAAATATCTGATAGAAATAATATTTGGTGATGATTAATGCATTTTACAAAGATAGAGATAGACAGTCTCGAAAACAGGGGGCAATAAATTGATGTTGTGCTGGCTATTGCTGAGGTACTTGTGATGATCTTTATTATTGATGCCGAGACAGTGGGAGGCAATGTTGTTATAAGTGTGGAGGGGGCAGTAGTGACTGTTGGGACTACTTCAGGTGGCTGGGAGGTCGACTCTCCCTGCTTTTCCTGTAGAGCTTTCTCCAATGCCTGCTCTGTCTCACTCAATCTCTCATTCAGTCTCATGAGCAGGTCCATCATGTCCTCTTCAGATTTCTATTGTACAACTTCTGCAGTTTGTGGATGCATAGAAGGAGGCAGTTTCAGTTGTTTTCTGAGGGCTACAATGTCTTCCTCCTTCTTCCTCATAAGGGCCTTTATGCCTTTAGCATCTTTGGGATCATGTCCCAATTCAATGATATTTTCTTCCAAGGATTTGATCCTGTTGTCCTTTGCTTGAGAAAAATCTTTCTCCAAATCTAACTGAGCAGAGGTATTATTCAAGGAGTTTTGCAATTTATGGGCTAACATAGGTTTATCAGCTAGTGTGGAGTATACCATCTCCCCAGTCTGTTTATGCAGCTCAATCTGGTCCATGGGATGAATATCCTCAGCTAAGACCTCCAAATTTGTCCTGATGTAATCAACTGCTGATTGTGGTTGTTGCACCTTGGGCTTAAAGTAAATCATAATCATTTTTCCCTCTTTAATGTCATAGGCAAACATTAACCTTTGCTGGTTGGTGGGGCTGACCCCCTTTCAACACTATGCTGCCTTTCTAGCTCCTTCCTATGTGAGCTAGTTGATGTATCCAGCACTGGGGAAGTTTTTTGGCTGGATATCTCTTCCCCCTTTAAAATTTCAATTGTTTCTTCAAATATTTCCTCTTCTGACAGAGGATTGAGTCTTTTCCTTTTTTCCCCTGGTTGTTCTGCAGGCCCACTGATAGGTGTGGCTTCTTCCCTGTCTCTTTTCTTGCCTCTTTCCTCATCTAGAGGAGTCAGTAATGCAGGAATCTCTGCTGCTTTGGTTTAGACCGGAGGAATTTGCCCCTGCTGACCAGTCATTGCTTGCTGCTCCGTGTCTGCTACTTCCTTGCCCTTAGAAGACCCTGTAACTGGTGTGTTGGTTACTTGTACAGGCCGCTATGAAGTTCCAGCAGAGGATGTACCCACTCCGGTTTGCTAAGGCAACTTGAAAGATACCTGTCCAAAAGAGTCCAAGTCAAGGGTCTCTTCAAGATCTTTCATACCTTGTTCCATCTTTTCTTGTTCAATAATTTCTTCTATTAATGTACCCTCTACCCACTCATCGTGATTAACAAACTGTTCAATTTCAGGGATCCTATGATGTATATAAGCCGATAGCCTATTTCTTACTTTTCTGTCACTTATAAAGCTATTTGGGTCATATGGCACCCACCAGAAACTTTTCTTCAATTTAAGGTCTTCCCCTAATATCTTATCAGCATCTTCCCATGCTTCCCTCTTATGGATGATAAAAGGGCCTAACTAGTTTTTTATTCTCATCTGAGCCTTCTTCTTTGCATTGCAAAAGTGGGTTAAGTCTGCATTGATAAGTTGCCTGAAATACTCCAGTGCAAATAGTCTCATGGGCACATATTTGGGCAGCTTGAAAGGGCACAGGTCACAGCCACATATTCTGATTTCCGTATGATTTTGGTAGAGGTACCAATCACCTATCTTGTATTGTCTGGAAAGCTGTAAAATATTCTTTATATCACCAGAGAGCCTAGGAGGAGGAGCTCCTATCAATAGAGTGGAGGTTGGATGTACAAAGAAGTCAATGAATTCACAGTAGGTACAAGGGGACTCACAAACATTGTGGAAGACCGGGGTCCAAAAGATCACAGACCTCCGCTCTCCTTTGGAATCCAGTTTCCTGATGAGAAATGAAAAGTTGTTTGGCTTATAATATAGCAGAAGGTGGTATATGAATGAGGTGTACTTAAAGACTCCTTCTCTGTCCAGATTTATGAATTGCTCATTGATTTTATTGGCAATGAAAGAGGCATAATTGTATTTGACAATAGGGGGTTGTCCTAGAGTAAACATTCACAACATAACTAAGATTGTCTCATCAACAAATTCACTGGTTTTGAATCCCAAGATAAAGGATATCATGTCAAGAATAAGCCTGCCTATTTCAGTGAACCAGGAATGCACATAAGGAGGTGGACCTTGGGGCTAGCAATTTGGTTTCATGAATAATTGAGTAATCCAAGTTATTTCTGAATTGGGCAATTGAGAGCCTTGCTGAAGAAAAAACTCCATCGAAAGAGGAGCAAGGGGCTGAGTGGGATGGAAGTGTAACATCTCATTGATAGATTCAGCAGTTATGTAAAAGAGAACAGTTTGCGATGGGGTCATAACTGCTTTACTGATAGGGTCATAGTTGGCACAACATTGGTGAATAATATATTGGAACACATTAAATGAGGGAAGGTAATAACTGGGAAGATTGGATTCCCATATTCCATAGATATCAGAGTTGCTCAGATGACTATTCCTAATTCGGCAAAATGCCTGGAGATGGTTCATATCACCAGATAGCTCTTTTATTTGAAAATCTCTGTCAGACAAGGGTAACCAATCTAGGTCTTTATGAGGCGCATTGAGGGGTGCGACGTTCAGGGCTACGGGAGCTTCCATGTTTGGTTCTTGTGTTTTCAAATTGGAGGTCGGGCTTCTGTGGAAAAATGGGAAAAAGAGCAGTTCTGGGTGTGTCTGTATGAGAGGAACAGGATAAGTTTCTTGAACTTGGCTCTCCTGGGTAGAATTTACAGAGGACAAGAAAAAATTATGGGTTTGGAAAGTGGATTGGGGTAAATACCTGTCTTTAGAGGCAAACCAAGTACTTCACAGGTTGACCGACGAGCGACAGAGCAGGAAGCTAAGATTTTCTTGGTTGGGTGGCGGACTGGATGCTTGTGCAGATGTCTATATGTAGCTTGCATGAAAATAGTTTCGCAGTAAAAATGGGTGAAAATGACAGTTTCGCGATAATTTTAATGAAAATTGGCTTTGGCGGGTGATTTTGGCATTAATTGCATGTTGACGTCAGGGCGATGCGACATCCTGTCGCTTAGTGGGGGTACGGGATGGTGACGTGGATAGATGACGTGGTCGTGACATCAGCTGAGGGCTAGCGGGAGGGCAGTAAGCAGTTTTGGCCCGCACAACTTATGGGCCAGAGTGTTTACAGGCGGGGAGGCAGCGAGTAAGGTGGGAGGTTGACACACGTCTTGGGTACGGGCGCAATACCGCCGACTCCACAGGACTTAACGTGCGGTCGATGAGGGGGTCGCGATATAATTGTGGGCCGTTGGATGAGCGGGCCCAGATCTGACTGCTGTCGGTCAGTGGAGCTGGCGGAGGGTTACGGCACGGGGGGCCCATGTATTAAACATCAATAAATCATATCGGGGCGGCGTTCATTGGTTGCGGGGTGGGTTTAGTTATTAATTAACCAGGTGTTAATTAATCCTAAAGTTTGCACATGAAGGGTTATTACAAGGTTTCGGGTAAACCTTTAATCCCCATTTTCATAATAATATGGTTTATATTTAAACCAGGGCGGGGTATGTAGTAATGCAGGGTTTTTTAAAGATTTATATTATACGGGAGATGGGAATGAGTGTTAGGGATTTATACAATAATGTTTAGTAGTTAATATGAAATATGATTGGAAGCAAGCACTAATTCTAATGTTAAAAAAATTAGGCTAAGGGAATGAAAAGGGTTTTACACAAGAAATGTGTCTTTGTGCCTAAGTAAAAATGTGGTTTTATTTAGGCCTTTTATGAAGTGAGATGGATTAATTTGGAGAAATTGAGCAGACCTCCATATCTCTAGGGGAAGACTAGTAAGTGATTTGGGGAGGGATGGAGGGGAGTTAGTCATGCTTCTGTCATAGTACCTATGATAGAAGTAAGATTTAATCATTCTGAGAGACAAAACTTATCACAAGTTTGTTTCTGCAACATGAAAACTGCCTATCCAGCTTAGTTTGCCTAACATTTTTTCTTCGTTTGCCATTGGGTGCAATTGGACTGGCAAACCCTCATAAATCTTCTTTTATTTTCTTTACATGCCAAGCCTATCTAAGTCTGCACTTATTTTATCCAAGTGCTCAGATTAGACTGTTGAGCTCCTTTGCTTCTCTACCTATCTAATTATCTACCAAGTTTGAACAGTTTGGACAGATTTTATTCTCTATCTCTAAAACAAGAAATTGAAACATGAACTAGCCAAGATTAAGCTTTTTGGCCAGTCATTAACTGTGGGAAAAGGTTGCAACAAGCTATATATGATACTCTATTTACAGAATGTGAACTAGTAGTGGCACTTTGACTTGCACACTTTCCTGGTCCTTTTTATTTGGGGTTCATTTCTTTCATTTTTCCTTTTGACCATTTATCTTTTCACCCTTTGATTTTTCTTTTAGGGTACACCGTCTTTTCATTTTTTAATTTTTTGATTTTTCAAAAGATGGAAAACCTTTGCAGCAGGGAAAGGATGAACATATTAGGGATTTTAACCAGTAAATCATGAAATATGACACCTATTGGTAGAGGAGCATAACACTGGCTCCACTTGGGGATGGCTTTTCCTGGTGGAAAGTCAAGAACAGCAGGTCAGATGGCCTTCTAAACAAATCTTGCGGCACTCTGAAATCTTCCTTTGCTATAAGTAAACAAAACTGTACAGAGGACCATGTAAAATATACATATCTCTCTTGAGCTGATTCAAATAATTGCACCTCTGTTTTGGATAGTTTGTCTGAATGTTTGTTCTTATGTTTTCAGCTCAAAAGTCTTCTTCTACAACTTCTGATAAAAAATGAGGCAAAACAAAAAAGTGGTAATGTTCCCTGACTATTCCTCAAAATTTTCTGCACACTCCTTCCTATTCTTATTGCTGAAGAAAGCTGTATAAATTGAACTTCCCTAAGTACAGGCTAGCCTCAGCATATATTAACAAACTGGATAAAAATAGTGTTTCAGCATCTGACCATTCACTGGTCCATCTTTTTCTTTTGTAACATCCAGGTTTTTCAAAAAGTAAGTATTGTTGGCTTGTGAAGCCTAGATAATAAAAGGTCCCTTCCATAGGAAGTCAACCTTCCCATGTTTTCCTTTTTCTTCCCTCTTAGAGTCCCATTTCAGAACTTTGTCTCCTATATAAAAATCTTCTGCCTTGGTCCTCTTATCAAACATTTTCTTGAGTTTTTCTTATAGCACCTGAGATCTTTGATATACCTCTTCTCTAGTTTGTTGCAAATGTATAGTCTGATTTATCCTTCTTTGAATGTTATTAGGTTCCACCTAAGCTTCTTGCAGTAGTTTCATCATAGGGATTCCTAAGGATGAAGGAAATACAACCTCCATACCATAGAATAGCTCATAGGGACTAGTCCCAATGGATCTCTTTGTAGTTAATCTGTCTGCCCATAGTGCATTGATAAGTTTCTTATGCCAATTTTTTTTGTTCTCCTCCAACATTTTCTTCATAATATTAATTAGGATTTTATTGGAGGACTCAGCTAGACCATTACCTTGAGGGTAATATGCTGTGGAATGGCCTAAGGTGATGTGGTACTTGTGATAGAAACTGATCATTCTCTTGGATTTGAAAGCAACAGCATTATCAGTTATAATCTTTTCAGGACAGCCAAATTGGACAAGATGTTGGTTTCTAAGAATTAAATGATCACTGAATCATTGGCTTGTCTACAATGGATGGCTTCTATCCATTTTGTGAAATAATCTATGGCATTCAGGATCCATTTATGTTGGCCAGAAGAGGGAGGATGGATTTCCCCAATAAAATATAGACCCCATTGTTGAAATGGTCTTTCATTGGAAATTGGTCTAAGGGGTAGAGGTAAACGTTTCCTCTTGCCTTCAAAAATTTGGCATTTGTGGCAAGTAGTAATAAACTTTTTGACATCAGCAAACAAGGTTGGCCAGTAAAATCCAGACCTTAGGATTTTGTCAGCAGTTGATTTCCAGTAAAGATGCCCACCACAATCCCCTGCATGAAATTCTTTGAGTACATTGTCAGCTTCATCTTTCGTTAGACAATTTAATAGAACACCTTCATGATTTTTCCAAAAAAGAGCACCATATAAAATACAAAACTCTGAAGCTTTCATTTTCAAAAACCTTTTCTTAGTTCTGTATAACCCTGGAGGAGCCTGCAGGTTTAATAACACATAAAATATATCAGCATACCAAGGTGATTCTAGGAAGGCCTGGCTGATTTGTGGAGTCGCCATCTCCTTTTCATTATCCAGTTCATTGATATCCAGGGCTTGGCAATTGGTTTCGGTCATAAGTTTAGCCAACCCCTGTCCTTTTATGATCTTTGTAGGTTTTATTTCAATATCATACTCTAATATAGTAGCAATCCATTTACCTCTCTTGCCTTCAATCCCCTCTTGGGTCGGGATATCTTTGACAACAGTGCTTGGCACATAAGCTATTATATGAGAGTATAATATGTAGACTCTGAAATATTTGATTGCTTTCACAAGTGCATAAGCCTGTTTTTCCATAATTAGGTATTTTAGTGGTGCATCCCTCAGTGCTTTACTAAAAAAGGCTATGGGTTTTTCACATCCTTGATCATCTTTCTATAGTAAAACAACAACAATAGTGTGTTCTGATGCAAACTAGAAGATTATGAAGTCTCTGTCAAGTTTTGGACGTGTAAGGACTGGTGTTTGGTCAAGGCCATTTTAATTTCTTCAAATGCTTGTTTAGCTTCTACTGTCCATTTAACCTTGGAATCCGTTTTCAGCATATTATTCAACAATCTAATTAGCTCAACCAAATTGGGTATGAATCTTCTTAAAAAGTTAATTTTCCGTAAGAAAGCTTGAAGTTCTTTGATATTTCTGGGGTGAGGTATTTGTAGAATGGCTTGTATTTTGTCAGGATCCATTTTGATGCCATCTTTGGAGATTATATGACCTAATAGTTTTCCCTCCTCTAGACCGAATAATGACTTCTTTGGATTTAGTGATATACCATACTTTCTGCATGTTAAAAACACTTGTCTTAAATGATCCAAATGATGCTGATTTGATTTGGAAAACACAGTAAGATCATCTAAATATATGACTTGAAAATCATGAATTTTTTTCGCAAAAGCTATGTCCATTGCACATTGGAAGGTTGCCCCTGCATTCTCGAGTCCAAATGGAATTTTCACATATTTGAATGTTCCCCATGGGGTTGTCAAAGCAGTCTTTTCCTAATCATCAGGATGAACTAGAATCTGGTTGAAACCTGAGAACCCATCCAATAGTGAAATCCTAGAAGCACCTACTACCCTTTGTAAAATGTGGTCCATCTTAGGTAATGGGTAGTGGTATTTCACAGAAATCTTATTTACATTCCTTAAGTCAACACACAATCTGATTTCTCTTGTTTTCTTCCTAGTGGGTACTAAGTTAGACACCCATTTTGAAAACCTGATAGGAGCAATTATCCCAGCTTCATACATTCTTTTGACTTCTTTTTCAATTAAAGGGAGTAGTACAGGGTTGACCCTTCGGAGTTTTTGCTTGAATGGTTTTTTATTTTCTTTAAGGGGTATTGTATGTTGAATCATAGAGGTGTCATAAGACTTAAAATCTTCATAGCTCCATGCAAAAACATCCTGGAATTCCTTGAACAATTCAACATATTTAAGCTTTTGGTCAGGAGGCAGAGTTTTGGATAGTTTTATCATTTTAGGATTTTCTTTAGTTCCTATGTTACAGTCTTCAATGTCTACGTTTAGAGGTTGCATCTTGGGCTTCTTTGGGATATCATTAGAATCAAAGAAATCTTCCAAAGGAGTTAATCCCGTGGGAAAATAGTTGTATTTTAAATCAATAATTTCATATTCTGCTCCAATGGCCTCATCAATGTCTACTTCCTTAAGCTCTTGCAACTTTTCCTTGGTAAATTGTGTTGGGTGAAGTATTTGAGTTGCAGTTTTTGTTGTAATGTCTGTTTCAATTTTATCTCTCTGATCAATCTCATTAACAGTGTCTGTGTCCATATTAGTGCTGGAAAATTCTTCCTTTAGGGTCAAGAAATTGTTAATCTGAACATCATTTTCGAAAACTTGCCAGTTCTTTACATTGTCAGGTATGGCTGGCCTGTGTCTAATCTTAGTTGTAAACTGATGATTGGGTTCAAATGGCAGTTTACAAGTGCTGGCAAATGTTGCCAAACTGTGAGCATGAAAATTATGTTTCCTTGGAATTTTGGCAAGCTGTGTTTCCATAAATGTATTGAGGATCTCAATTGCTGCTCCTCTATAAGATCTTAATCTTGGATCATTTGTGAGGAAGTTTCCTTTTATCTGTTGAATGACTAGATCAGAATCTCCCAACACTGATACCCTGCCCCTAGATTTTTTATCAATTTAAGTCCTAGCAAGAGGGCTTCATATTCATCCATATTATCGGTACATCTAAAGTTCAACTTGTATGCATGCCCTTCAGCATAATCATTTTCTAGATTGTGTACCCAAATACCTGCTCCTGCTCCTAGTTTATTGACTAATCCATCAAATTCCAAGTACCAAATAATCTCGTGTTCATAGTTAGTATCAGGAGTCTTAGAAATTTGTTTAATAGGGAAATATGGATTTTTAGTTTCATCTAGTTTCTCTTGAGTGTCTATTATATCAATTATTTCAGGAATTTCTTGAGTATGAGCACCAGATTTTTCATTTATGATTTTTTCTTGTTCTAATGCTAAAGCCTTGACATCAGCTGGGGGATAAATTTCAACATTGTATAGGATGAAGGAGTCCATGTCAGAATGCATGGAGTAGATGGGAAAATTCTGGGGTTTCTCCCGGCTGCTTACAACATATTTCATTAATGTCTCTCAGTACAGTCTCTTTGGTTGACCAAACACTGAAATGGTAGCATAGGACATGTCCAACTGTAAAGATACTTGGAGCTTGGCACCCCAAGATCTAGACAACAACATCCCATATTTCGGTGGTATGTCAGCTACCACTACATCCATTAAAATTGTCTTGGCAGGGTATTGAACTAATGACACACATAAATATTTGATTAGTCCTAGACATCTAACCTGGCTTGAATCAAAAGAAAATAAGTCTTTTTATGGCCTGGTAATATCTAGGTGCAACTTCTCCATTACAGATTTAGGCATTAAGTTATGAGAAGCACCAGAATCAAACATTGCATTATGAAGTATCTTATCATGAATGTTCAAACTTACATAGAAAGGAGGAACCCCTCTGTCTACTTTTTTACCGTTTACCTCAGGGCCAAAAATTAATTCTGGTTGGTCATCAAGGACATTTACTGCATCTTTGTTCTCTGAAATTTGAAGTGATCTGTTAATTTGTTGTCTATAGACATCATGCTTAGCCAATTCTGACAATGGAATGGCTATCTTCAATTTGCCTATTTCGGTCTCAAGGTTGAAAGGTTTTTCTATTTGAATTTTTGCATTTTGGGCAGTGAGATTTTCTTTTTTTGCTGTATTTTCTGTGTCTTTTTCTTTTATTGGAGTGTTGTTATGGGCTGAAGTTGCTTCTATGTCAATTTCTGGAGGTTCTTCCACCTCTCCTTTGGGAGGAGTGGAAGTTGAAGGCTGTGTGTTAGGTGGTTGATTATCTGATATATCTTCAACTATTGGATTACTTGGGTTAGAGCCTGTTCTAGGAAGGGCTTGTACCGGTGTGTTATTGACCTTAGCTTTTTTAGGTTGCTTGGTATCTTTCTATTTATTAGCCTCAGGGACATCTATTCTTCTACTCCTCGGATTATATTGCTTGTGAACCTCATAGATGGTTGTATCATATCCCTCCCTAAAATTAAATGATTCACCTGTTTGAGTTTGGAATTGATTAAGAGTGTGAGCTTCTTGATCATCTTGGGTTAAGAAAATTTGTTGTTCACTATTGAGGCCCATTAAGTTAATTTGAGTATCTTCTGTTGGCTCACCAGAAGTTAAAGCTTCAACATAATTTTCCTGGAATGGGGGCCTAATGTTTTGGTCAGGCCCAGTCTTTCCAGTATTGGGGCTATGGTTTTTCCTAAAGTTTGGATTTCTCCCAGTATTGCTCAGTTGACCATCCGAAGGGGATTTCCTCTCAATTGTTTCTACTCTATCACCAAGTCTATCCATTCCTTTAATAATAGCATCTAATTTTTGTTCAAATGCAGAAGGTTCTTCTTTGAAAGGTGTCCTCCTTTCAGCTCTAGCTCGAGCTTTTTTAGAAATCAGGTTAGCCTCCACGCTAACAGATATACTCTGCATGTCTTCTAAGCTTCGAGGAGCTCTTTCCCTGAGCTAATATGCCATATCATAGTCAAATGCATCAGGGAATCTGATCAAGGCTAAATCTGGAGGAGATCTAAGATTCTGAGGAATAGCATTGTATACATTATTAAATCTGGTACAATAATCTTGAACAGTCTCTTGTGGGCCTCTCTTCAAGTTTTCATATTCTGATAAAATGTGGAGAGGATCTTTCTTCTTTTCCCATCTGTTCAGGAAATTCTGATAAAGAGATTTTGGGTCGTTGATAATGTTTGCAGGAAGTGTCGTAAACCAGGTTCTTACATCTCCAGTTAAACTTTGAACAAAGACTTTCATTCTCACATCATCATCATCATCAATTTCATAGTTTTCAAAATATTCTGTCATTTTCTTAGTGTGTTGTTGAGCTGTGTAAGTGCTAGTACCATCAAAATAGGTGATTTTGCTTTGATAATCTTGAGGCATAGCCCCTGGATTCGCAGGTAATTGCAGAGGAGCATATCGGTTTGCCATGATTGCATAGATAAGTGTGACAACTGGAAGAGCAAGGATAATAGTGGAAATGTTGGTTGTGGATGGAGGAGTGGAAATGATGGTTTGAGATGGTGATGGAGAAGTTGGAGAAGCTGTAGAAATAACAGAAAGGATTGATGTTTTTCCAGGAGTAAGCTCAGATTGGATAGGGTTCTGCAGATGTTTGTCAAGGTGTGAATCAGTAGAATTTTCTTGACTCTCCTGGCTTCTAAAGATCTTACGAATCAGATTAGGATTTTCAAAGATAGGTGGTGGATTTGGATCGGGATTTGATCTGGTGTAACAAATCTTTTTCTTTGGAGCCAGCTTCTGAGTATGTTTTTGGTTTTTCTTGAAATAGTTTTAAGGATACAACTTTGACAGTATCTTCTAGGAAATTTTATATGAGGGGATTATAAGCTTTCCTGAAGATCTTTTGAAAAGCACACTCCACTAATAAGGAGAGGTGCTCGACCATAAGGTCCATCAGGGGCTCGACTGTTAAGAATGCACAAGTAGGCTCGACTGTTAAGGAGAGGACCTTTAGGGAAATAATTCTATCTACTAATAGTGGTCAAATTGGTGTATTACCCAATCATGCTTCACTTGTGGCAGCGTTCTAGTATTTGGGAAAATTGTTTAATACATAAACTAGATTGGAGATAGACTGAAGCAGCATTTATTTACTCCTGAAATTGCATAGCAAAAGTAGTTTCAAAGGTTACCTAGCTAACTTCAAGCTCCATCTGTAGCTTATGAAATAAACAACAGTAATCAAACAATTATTCAGATCCCCAATGGAGTCGCCAATGATGCTATCACTCAAGTTGTTCCCCAAAGTTGTAAGAAAGGGAATACGGCCGAGGTGACCATAGACCAATCTTTTAGATACAGATTCTAGCCAATCTGCATCTAGAGAGGGCTCTCTCTTTATAATTTAGCTTTGTTTTGAGGTATATTAGGCTAGCTATGAAGTGCAAGGGTTTTGTTTTGAGTTTGCTTGGAGGGATGGAGATTCAAATAGAACAGTGAGGTAAAACTGAAGAGTTTTAGTCCATTGGGCATGATGGATTCAAAGAAGGATAGCTTCCTGGATTAGGTTTCTTATCAGAGGAGGCACCACGGAGCAAGGTACTCAAATCTGGAACAATTTATAGGCTGGAATCAGATGGAATGGAGTCAATTGGGTGAAGGGAACTTAAGAATCCTTCATCATATTTGACAGAGGAAAAATGGATGATTACTTGTTAAGGAGCAATTAAGAATTCCTTAGCAAATATTCAAGATGAAAGAATCAGGGGAAACAAGAGCAGTTGAGAATTCATTGTTTATTCTAATTCTGAAGAAAACATAGAAAATAACAAAGATTGAAGACAGAGTGCAGTAAAGCAAATTCTGAATTATTCTTTTTCTTTATTATTGAGATCATGAAACATAGATGATATAATAAACATAGAAACTGTAAAACACAAGTTAGAAGGGACTTATTGATCCATAAGATGATTCAAGAATTCTGTAACATGGTCCTCAGCATCAACTCCTCATTCTGTAAGCTAGGAAAAAATGGTTCCAACAGCCTTTTATTCCAGAAAACTTCAGTATTACAGTCAGAAACTATGAACATTCACCAACCAACCAACCCCTAATACTTCGTCTAGGGGGTATTTATACAAAATTTATCAAATATCTTACAAAATATCTGATAGAAATAATATCTGGTGATGATTAATGCGTTTTACAAAGATAGAGACAGACAGTCTCGAAAACAGGGGACAATAAATTGATGCTATGCTGGCTCTTGCTGAGGTACCTGTGATGATCTCTGACGTTGATGCCGGGACAGTGGAAGGCAATGTTGTTATAAGTGTGGAGGGGGCAGTAGTGACTGTTGGGACTACTTCAAGTGGCTAGGAGGTCGACTCTCCCTGCTTTTCTTGTAGAGCTTTCTCTAATGCCTGCTCTGTCTCACTCAATCTCTCATTCAGTCTCATGAGCAGGTCCATCATGTCCTCTTTAGATTTCTGTTGTAGAACTTCTGTAGTATGTGGATGAATAGAAGGAGGCAGTTTCAGCTGTTTTCTGAGGGCTACAATGTCTTCCTCCTTCTTCCTCATAAGGGCCTTTATGCCTTTAGCATCTTTGGGATCATGTCCCAGTTCAATGATAATTTCTTCCAAGGATTTTATCCTGTTGTCCTTTGCTTGAGAAGAAGCTTTCTCCAAATCTAACTAAGCAGAGGTATTATTCAAGGAGTTTTGCAATTTATGGGCTAACATAGCTTTATCAGCTAGTGTGGAGTATACCATCTCCCTAGTCTATTTATGCATCTCAATCTGGTCCATGGGATGAATATCCTTAGCTAAGACCTCCAAATTCATCCTGATGTAATCAGCTGCTAATTGTGGTTGCTGCACCTTGGGCTTAAAGTAACTCATAATCATTTTGCCCTCTTTAATGTCATAGGTAGACATTAACCTTTGCTGGTTGGTGGGGGCCATCTTAATATACTGGTTGTAAATCTGCAGCCTCAGTGGGTCATTTCTAGCCTTTATCTCTGTGAATGTTCTTTTGATGTTAGAGGGTTGTTTGCTTTGTGGCCTGGTAGATGATACTTCAACACTATGCTGCCTTTCTAGCTCCTTCCTATGTGAGCTAGTTGATGTATCCACCACTGGGGAAGTTTGTTGGCTGGCTATCTCTTCCCCCTTTAAACTTTCAATTGTTTCTTCAAAGATTTCCTCTTCTGACAGAGGATTGAGTCTTTGCCTTCTTTCCCCTGTTTGTTCTGCAGGCCCACTGATAGGTGTGGCTTCTTTCCTATCTCTTTTCTTGCCTCTTTCCTCATTTAGAGGAGTCTGTAATGTAGGAATCTCTGCTGCTTTGTTTTGGACCGAGGGAATTTGCCCCTGCTGATCAGTCATTACTTGTTACTCCGTGTCTGCTACTTCCCTGCCCTTAGAAGACCCTGTAACTGGTGTGCTGGTTTCTTGTACAGGCCATTGTGAAGTTCCAGCAGAGGATGTACCCACTCCGGTTTGCCGAGGCAGCTTGAAAGATACCTGTCTGAAATATTCCAAGTCAAGGGTATTTTCAAGATCTTTCGTAGCTTTTTCCATCTTTTCTGGTTCAGTAATTTCTTCTATTAATGTACCCTCTACCCACTCATCCTGATTAGCAAACTGTTCAATTTGAGGGATCCTATGATGTATATAAGTCGATAGCCTATTTCTTACTTTTATGTCACTTATAAGGCTATTTGGGTCATATGGCACCCATTAGAAACTTTTCTTCAATTTAAGGTCTTCCCCTAATATCTTATCAGCATCTTCCCATGCTTCCCTCTTATGGATGATAAAAGGGCCTAACTAGTTTTTTATTCTCAGCTAAGCCTTCTTCTTTGCGTTGCAAAAGTGGGTTAAATCTGCATTGATAAGCTGCTTGAAATACTCCAGTGCAAATAGTCTCATGGGCACATATTTGGGCAACTTGAAAGGGCACAGGTCACAGCCATATATTCTGATTTCCGTATGATTTTGGTAGAGGTACCAGTCACCTATCTTGTATTGTCTGGAAAGCTGTAAAATCTTCTTTATATCACTAGAGAGCCTAGGAGGAGGAGCTCCTATCAATAGAGTGGAGGTTGGATGTACAAACAAGTCAATGAATTCACAGTAGGTACAAGGGGACTCACAAACATTGTGGAAGACCGAGGTCCAAGAGATCACAGACCTCCGCTCTCCTTTGGAATCCAATTTCCTGATGGGAAATGAAAAGCTGTCTGGCTGATAATATAGCAGAAGGTGGTATATGAATGAGGTGTACTTAAAGACTCCTTCTCTGTCCAGATTTATGAATTGCTCATTGATTTTATTGGCAATGAAAGAGGCACAATTGTATTTGACAACAGGGGGTTGTCCTGGAGTAAAAATTGACAACATAACTAAGATGGTCTCATCAACAAATTCACTGGTTTTGAATACCAAGATAAAGGATATCATGTCAAGAATAAGCCTGCCTGTTTCAGTGAACCAGGAATGCACATAAGGAGGTGGGCCTTGGGGCTGGCAATTTGGTTTCATGAATAATTGAGCAATCTAGGTTATTTCTGAATTGGGAAATTGAGAGCCTTGCTCAAGAAAAAATCCCATGGAAAGAGGAGAAAGGGGCTCAGTGGGATGGAAGTGTACCGTCTCATTGATAGATTCAGTAGTTATGTAAAAGAGAACAGTTTGGGATGGGGTCATAACTACTTTACTTACAGGGTCATAGTTGGCACAGCATTGGTGAATAATATCTGGGAACACATTGACTGAGGGAAGGTAATACCTGGGAAGATTGGATTCCCATATTCCATAGATATTAGAGTTGCTCAGATGAATATTCCTAATTCGGCAAAATGCCTGGAGATGGTTCATATCACTAGATAACTCTTTTATTTGAAAATATCTATCAGCCAAGGGTAACCAATCCAGGTCTTTATGAGGCGCATTGAGGGGTGTGACGTTCTGTATGAGAGGAACAGGCTAAATTTCTTGAACTTGGCTCTCCTGGGTAGAATTTACAGAGGAAAAGACAAAATTACGGGTTCGGAAAGTGGATTGGGGTAAATACCTATCTTTAGAGGAAAACCAGGTACTTTGCAAGTTGACCGACGAGCAGCAGAGCAGGAAGCTGAGATTTTCTTGGTTGGGTGGCGAACTAGACGCTTGTGCAGTTGTCTGGGCATAGCTTGCATGAAAATATTTTCGCAGTAAAAATGGATAAAAATGACAGTTTCGCGATAATTTTAACGAAAATTGGCTTTGGCGGGTGATTTTGGCATTAATTGCATGCTGACGTCATGGCGATGGGACGTCCTGTCGCTTAGCGGGGGTACGGGATGGTGACGTGGAGAGATGATGTGGTCGTGACGTCAACTGAGGACCAGCGGGAGGGTAGTAAGCAGTTTCGGCCTGCACCGCTTATGGGCCAAAGTGGTTACGGGCGAGGAGGCAGCGAGCAAGGCGGGAGGTTGACATGCGTCCTGGGTACGAGCGCAATACTACCAACTCCCCAAGACTTAACGCGCGGCCGATGAGGGGGTCGTGATATAATCGTGGGCCGTTGGATGAGTGGGCCCAGATCTGACGACTGGCGGTCAGTGGATCTGGCGAAGGGTTACAGCGTGGGGGGGCCATGTATTAAACATCAATAAATCATATCAGGGCGGCGTTCATTGGTTGCGGGGTGGGTTTAGTTATTAATTAACCAGGTGTAAATTAATCTTAAAGTTTGCATGCGAAGGGTTATTACAAGGTTTTGGGTAAGCCTTTAATCCCCATTTTCATAATAATATGGTTTATATTTAAACCGGGGTGGGATATGTAGTAATGCAAGGTTTTTTAAAGATTTATGTTATATGGGAAAGGGGAATGAGTGTTAGGGATTTATACAATAATGTTTAGTAGTTAATATGAAATATGATTGGAAGCAAGTGCTAAGTCTAATGTTAAAAAAATTAGGCTAAGGGAATGAAAAGGGTTTTACACAAGAAATGTGGCTTTTTGCCTAAGTAAAAACATGGTTTTATTTAGGCCTTTTATGAAGTGAGATGGATTAATTTGGAGAAATTGAGCAGACCTCCATATCTCTGGGGGAAGATTAGTAAGTGATTGGGGGAAGGATGGAGGGGAGTTAGTCATGCTTCTGTCATAGTACCTGTGATAGAAGTAAGATTTAACCATTCTGAGAGACAAAACTTATCACAAGTTTGTTTTTGCAACATCAAAACTGCCTAGCGAGCCTACTATGCCTAACATTTTTTCTTCTTTCACCGTTGGGTGCAATTGGACTGGAAAACCCTCATAAATCTTCTTTTATTTTCTTTACATTCCTCGCCCATCTAAGTCTGTACTTATTTCATCCAAGGGCTCAGATTAGACTGTTGAGCTCCTTTGCTTCTCTACCTATCTAATTATCTGCCAAGTTTGAACAATTTGGACAGATTTTATTCTCTATCTCTAAAACAAGAAATTGAAACATGAACTAGTTAAGATTAAGCTTTTTGGTCAGTCATTAACTGTGGGAAAAGGTTTCAACAAGCTGTATATGATACTTTGTTTACAGAAATTGAAGTAGTAGTGGCACTTTGACTTGCACACTTTCCTGGTCCTTTTTATTTGGGGTTCATTTCTTTCATTTTTCCTTTTCACCATTTATCTTTTCACCCTTTTATTTTTCTTTTACGGTACACCCTCTTTTCATTTTTTAATTTTTTTATTTTTCAAAATATGGAAAACCTTTGCAGCAGGGAAAGGATGAACATATTAGGGATTTTAACCAGTCAATCATGAAATATGACACCTATTGGTATAGGAGCATAACAAAGTCCATACGAAATATGTATCCTTTGTTAACAGAGAAAAAAGTGGGAATGGAACCTTGGAAAAAAAATTCTATAAATCATATATAGTAACCTTCCCACCCCAAAAAAATATGTATCTCTTTCTGCATCTTCGGAGTGGAAATTCCTAGAATTTCCTCAACTTTTATTGGATCAACCTATATACTTGCAACAAAGAGATAGTGTCCTAAAATAATACCTTCAGTCATCATCATGTGATGCTTTGTAATACAAAGATAGATGTGGGTTTGTATGCAATAATCAAGTACCTTTTCAAGGTAGTGTAAGGCTTCATCAAACTCATCCCCGTAGGGTGTAAATCCATCCATAAAGATTTCTACATAATGTTTTACCATATCGGAAAATATTTCTAACACTTCTCGTTGGAAGGATGTAGGTGCATTACGAAGTCCAAAAGGTAGTACCATATAGGAAATTTACCCTAGTGGAAAGTGAATGTAGTTTTTTCTAGTCCTTAGGAGCAATCTGAATCTATTTATAGCCACTAAATCCATCCAAAGAAGAGAACAACTTTCTACCAAAAAAAGTATCTAGGACCTGATCAATAAATGGTAATGGGAAATGGTCATTTTGAATGGCTTTGTTTAGCTCCTTATAGTCCAAACAAGCTCTCTGATTTCCATTTTTCTTAGGGACAATAAAAAGTTCAGATACTCAATGACTATTAGAAATAAGATAGATGAAATTTAACTTAAGTGGTTTTAAAGTTCCTCCCTGACAACAATCTTTAATTCTAGATTCGTTCTATGTTGAGGTTGTTGGATAGGCCAAGATATTTCCTTTTAGTAGATATGATGAATGCACAAAGTAGGATGGATAACCTTAATGTATTTATAATCCCATGCAAATGATTTTTTATTCTTTCTTTGTAACTTCCCTAATTTTATTTTTGTACAGGGGATAAATTAGGGTTAATATTTAAGACCTTCCTAGCCTTTATTTCCATTGTAACACCGTTAAGACTAGGGGTTGTAGGTATTTCTTCTATATTGGGATCATCAAGAGTCTCTTCCTCATTGGATTTTTTTATCATAGAACTTAACACCCAACATGTTGATGGTCTAACAACAAAAGGGTAATTAATAAAGTTGTTAATAATATCATCTTTAGTATCATTTTTTTAAATTAAAATATTTTCCTATAGTGAGTAGTAGATGTGTATCAACTTCTTTTAATTTAAAATCGGGCCATAGAGGATTCTCACATTCTGAAATCGGTTTAGCTAGAGGGTAAAGAACAATATCCTTGGTAGTGTCACCATCAGGGATGGTCATGAACCTAGATCTACATCTAATAAAATAATCTACATTGGTCATCCATGGCTTGCCTAAAATCAGAGGATGTCCCACTATGCATGTCTTAGGTCGTACACCAAAAAATCTACTAGGTACTTTCAATAATCTACTAAAATAATAGAATCCTCCAATATTCGTTTAGGTTTGATCTTAGACCTGTCTACTAATTCTAAAACATTAGGAGTTGGTATCAAGTTGATAAGCCCAGTAGTTCAATGTTTCCCTTGGTTATTATGTTGATTGCTTCTCCTATTTCAATTAAGGTATTTTAAAGAATTGTTCCTCTAATATGAACAACTATTTTTGGGTTCTCGAGATCTTCATATTTAGTAGGTGTATTATCCCCTGACATCAATTCTGATAATTTTCCAATTACATGTACATTATGGGGATTTGAAGGTTTTCTACTTAGATTTTTGACACATAAGTTTTTAATTATTTTAGCATAAATTGGAACACATCAAACTGATTAAAGTAAAGAAATCCAGACATTCAAGTTCTTTAACTCCTTTATGTTGGCATTATGTTTCTGGTATGGCTATATGTTACAGATGTTGTACTTGATGGCAACTCCCATGGCAAGGCTCTCAATATGTTGAAAATTAAGAAGTACGCAGGAAATCAGTTCAGAAGGTGCGTACCCGCAGGTACACCATGCAGGGACCGCGTCCAGATACACAGGCCAGCCGTTCAGGAGGTGCGTACCCCCAGTGCACACATTTCAAGGCAGAGAAAAGCACACGTGGGGTTTCTTATGTTTTACTCTTGGTATTTAGCCGACGGTATTTGTGTTATTACGGTTTTGGCTCGTGGTATTGTTCCATGATTTTAGGAGGAGCTTGCCTATATAAAGCAAAGGAGATCACTTGGCTAAGCATCTTTGGCAATTGAATATCTTTAGATCTGAAATATTGGGTTATGGTCTTAAAAGCTTGATCTATATGAAAGGGAAGTTGAAGGCGAATCTGTGAAGGGTGATCTCTCGAGCGCATGATCAGATCTGAGCAACTGTGCCACTCTGGTGAACTGCCTATTCGACCCTAATCAGAAGGCCGCAGGTGTTTAACAGAAGAGCTACGTGGGTACGCAGAGCAGAAACAGGAGATCTGCGTGGGTATGTAGAGCAGAAAAAGGAGAGCTGCGTGGGTACGCAGAGCAGAAACAGGAGAGCTGCGTGGGTACGCAGAGCAGAAGAAGGAGAACTGCGTGGGTACGCAGAGCGACTAAGGTTCAGGTGCGTACGCATAGTAAAAGTACGCGGCGCGATAGTATTTTTGGGTGCGTACCTGCAGTAACAGTACGCGGCGCGATAATGTCTCTGGGTGCGTACCTGCAGTAATAGTACGCAGCGCGGTTGAAGGAACAATGCGTGGGCACGCAGTGCGGCAGAAGGATCTCTGCGGGTATACGCAGGAAAGCAGAAGGTGAACTGCGTAGCGATGCAGGCCACAGAAGGGAAAACTGCGTATCTGTCTTAAAATGTTCTGTTGATTGAATTTTTCTGTTGATAAGGTGTTCTGGGTTAGTTCTGTTATTGCTGATCTGATAACTATAGTGGACTGTAACTTTTATGTACTTGATGATCATTTGATGCTTTATGAAAAGAAGTAGGGGGTTGTAGCTCCCTTCTAGGAGAGACTGGAAAACGAGAGAGAGAGAGAGAGTTGTAGCTCTCTGCAGGTTGCAGCCTGCGTACTGGTAAAGGACTGCACCAGTACAAAACCATTGTAAAAGAAGTTTCTAATTTGAAAGAAGATAGAGACATATTGCAGCAGGTGGTTTTCACCCACATTGGGTTTCCACCTTACATCTTGTGTTCTTTGGTGTGACTATCTGTTTTTCTTTGTTCATGCTCATTATTTTATGGTACTGACATGCAAAAATAATTCAAAGAACAAATAAGGAAGATTTATTAAAAGAATTAGATAATACTAATTCACCCCCCCCCTCTCAGTATTATTTTCAACAATTGGTATCAGAGCCAGGTCCTTCAGAGAAGCTTGATCACTTGAAGGTAGATCGTTCATCATGAGCAACTACGAGAGAGAAGCATCAATCAGGCCACCGGTTTTTGATGGGACAAACTTCAATTATTGGAAGGTAAGAGTTGCCTATCTTCAATCTCTTGGTACAGAAGTTTGGGACATCGTAGAGACAGGCTGTGCTTTTCCTTCAGCTACTCCTACAGATGCAGCCGAGAAAAAGAAGTATGAAACAAATGCGAAAGCAGTCAGTACTCTATTAGGATGTATATCTCAATCAGAATTCATGAAGGTAATGCACTATAAATCCGCAAAAGAGATATGGGACAAAATTGTCACGAGCTATGAAGGAGACGAATAGGTAAAGCGTGCTAAACTTCAAACTCTCAGAATTCAGTATGAGACTCTCAAAATGTATAATGATGAAAGTGTGGCTAACTATTTTCTTCGGGTAGATGAGGTTGTTAATTGTATGAAGAATTTGGGTGAAGAAATAAAAGAGGCTATTGTGGTTGAAAAGGTCCTAAGATCATTGTCCCCCAAGTTTGAATCTAAAGTATCTGCAATAGAAGAAAAGGAAAATCTTCGAATTCTTACTATGTCTCAGCTACATGGAATTCTAACTGCTTATGAAATGAGAAAGGGAGGTCCATCAGACAGAAGAGAAGCTACTTTCAAAGCATCAGGCAAAGGAGATTATTATGAAGCAAGCCACGTCCCGAAAGAAGAGGAAGAGGAATCAAATTTTGTCAGAAATATTCAAAGGGGTTCTGGAAGGTTTAGAGGTAAGTTACCTTTTAAATGCTTTGCTTGTGGAAGAGTAGGTCATTATGCTGCAAAATGTCCTTATAAGGATAAAGGAAAGGAACCTGCTAGATGGAACAAGAAACAGAACGCAAATAAGAAAAGCTACTACACTCATGAAGATAGTGATGGCCTATCAAACAGTGATGAAGATGAACAAGGTAATGAATATAAGTTGTTAATGGCATTTGAAGATGATGATTATATGGATGCTATAGATGTGGATAAACTTTATGATGAAATTACTAGACTCAAGAGATGTATAGAAGAAAAGAACATGATCATTGATACTCTACAATTTCAAATTGATGAAAAGGAAAAACATCTTGAAAAATTAGAAGGTGAAATTGTTGGTCTTAGAAAAGAGATTGAGAAAACAAAAGCTATTAATCTCAAGTTTGCCAAAGGATCTGAAACTTTGGATGTGATTATCAATGTGCAGCGATCTCCACTAAACAAGACAGGTCTGGGCTATAATGGAGAAACTTCTTAAGCATCCACCTCAAAAAGTTATCTTGATGCAGCAAGAAGAAATGAGCAAAAGAACGATGAAGATCATCAGGTAAAGCAGGGAAGAATTACAAACAGAAACTATCAGGGACAATCCATCTTGAGGGTGAACAAAAGCTACAACCAACCACAGGTAAAATCTTCTCAATTTGGTTCAAGAATAGATGAAAATAGAAATTACAATCAGTTGGCTGGTAGATTCGATAACCGCAAAAGTTTCTTCAATGGACAATGCTTTTCTTGCCATAACTTTGGTCACAAAGCAGCTCAATGTGTTGCATATAAAACGATCATGACTAGGGAAGCTCAAAAACAAAGAAGTATGACAGGGATTACAAAAAGGACCTATAACAACTTTTCGGTTCTTGAAAATGAAGCTGAATGTTCTATTTGCAATAACTTTGGTCATGAAGACTCTGAATGCAGGAGCAGGTTTCAGCAGAAAAAGGAACAAGCCTCAAGCACCAAAACATGGAGAATAAAGGAACCTCAAACAGAAAGATGTGGGATAGCTTTTTATGCAGAAGGACAGGAAAATCTATGGTACATTGACAGTGGATGTTCGAAGCATATGACAGGTGATAAAGAAAAACTTGAGTCTTATTCTCCTCTAGAAAAGGGGAAGAAAGTCTCTTTTGGAAATGATACTCCTGCAACTATAAAAGGAAAGGGCATTGCTCAGTTAAAAGAAAAGGTCAAGGCTGGAAATGTTTTGTATGTTGATGGATTGAAGCATAATCTTCTAAGTGTCAGCCAGATGTGTGATCAAAGAACCAAGGTTATATTCAGATCAAATGGATGTCTTGTTCGTGATCTTGATACAGGTAAAACAGTGATCAAAGGCAAAAGAACTCCAAATAATCTGTACATATTTGAAGAAGGACAACAACAATGCTATCTGAGCAAGGATGATGAGCACTGGCTATGGCATCGGAGGTTGGGGCATCTAAGCTTTTCACAAATAAGGAAAGCATGCAAATATCAGGCAGTTCGCAATCTTCCAGATATCAAAATTCCTGACAACACCATATGCAAATCATGTCAGTTTGGAAAACAAACCAGAACTAACTTTCCAGAGAAGGAAGGATCAGCTAGCATGCCTCTTGAGCTAGTACATACAGATACATGTGGTCCATTCAGGAAAATAACAACTAGAGGAGAAGAATACTTGATATTATTCATTGACGATTTCTCCAGGTTTGTCTGGCTAGGACTTATGAAGCACAAAGATGAAGCATTCAAAAAATTCAAATCCTTCAAAGATTTGGTTGAAAATGAATCGGGTCACAAAATTAAGTGCCTCAGATCCGACAGAGGTGGGGATTTTACCTCAAATGAATTTTTCGATTTCTGTGAAGAACATGGGATAAGAAGAGAATTCTCTACAGCTAGAACTCCTCAGCAAAATGGAGTTGTGGAAAGAATGAACAGAACAGTCCAACAAATGGCTCGTGCTATGCTTGATGAATCAGGAACTCCCGCAACTTTCTGGGGTGAAGCTGCACATGCTGCGGTTGTTATTCTCAACAAAACAAATGTCAGGGTGAACAACACTCAAACTCCTCATGAGCTTTGGAGTGGTAAGACTCCTTCGGTAAAGCACTTCAAAATCTTTGGGAGCAAATGCTATATCAAGAATACTGATGAGCAGCTTGGCAAACTTGAACCTAGAGCAGATGAAGGCATTCTTCTTGGTTACTCTCCACATAGCAAAGCATACAAATGCTACAATAAAAGACTTGGCAGAATTGTTGACAACATTGATGTAGTGGTTGATGAGAAGTGATACACTCCTAGTCAAGTTCATCATGAAGACATCGGAGAAGATGAAGGCTATCCTCAAAGACAGAATGATGAAGAAGAAGAACCTAAAGAAGAACCAGAGGAGCAGACAAGAATAGAAGAGAAAACCCCATCCAGATATGTTCAGAAGAATCATCCAGAATCTCAGATTGTGGGGCAGAAAGAAGCAGGTGTACAAACAAGAAGAACAGTTGCAGAAGCCTCAAGCTATTTGGCATTACTCTCCTCCACTGAACCACAAAATGTGAAAGAGGCATGCAAAGATGAATGTTGGGTGAAAGCAATGGATGAAGAACTTGAGCAAATCGAAAAGAACAACACTTGGGAGCTGGTTCCTAGACCAAAGGATAAGAATGTTATCGGAACAAAATGGGTCTTCAAAAACAAATTGAATGAAAATGGAGAAGTAATTAGAAACAAGGCCAGACTTGTTTGTAAAGGGTATGCGCAGCAAGAAGGAATAGACTTTGAAGAAACCTTTGCTCCTGTTGCAAGACTTGAGGCCATCTGAATGTTCCTTGCTCTCTCAAGTTTTCAAAACTTCAAAGTATTTCAAATGGACGTGAAATCAGCTTTTCTAAATGGAGACTTGGAAGAAGAAGTATACATTGAACAACCAGATGGGTTCATTCTTGGAAATGATCCAAATCTTGTATGCAGATTGAAAAAGGCTCTCTATGGTCTCAAACAAGCTCCAAGGGCTTGGTACTACCGTTTGGACAAATATCTTCATCAACAAGGTTTTTCAAAAGGATCAGTAGATAGCAATCTTTATATAAAAGTTGAAAATGACAAATTGCTAATACTTGTTGTGTGTGTAGATGACATTATTTTTGGGAGGAATGAAGAAGCTATGAGTCAAAGTTTTGCCTTGGTCATGCAGAAAGAATTTGAAATGTCCTTGCTAGGAGAACTGACATATTTCCTTGGTTTGCAAATCCAACAAAAATAAGGAGGAATCTTTTTATCTCAAACCAAGTATCTCAAACAGATTTTGAGGAAATATGGTATGGAAGATGCAAAACCAGTATGTACACCCATGGTCACAGGATGTAGCCTCAGTGCAAATGATGAATCTACAGCAGTACATCAACCAACCTACAGATCTATGATTGGAAGTTTACTTTATTTGACAGGTACCCGACCGGACATCATGCATGCAGTTGGAATAGTTGGAAGATTTTAGGCAAATCCGAAGGAGACTTATCTTCAGGCAGTGAAGAGAATTTTCAAATATCTTCAAGGGACTCAAAATTATGGCTTATGGTATCCTAGAGATATAGATCTTACACTTCATGCTTATACAGATGCAGATTGGGCCGGAAGCGTGGATGACAGGAAAAGCACAAGTGGTGGTGCGTTCTTTATGGGTTCCAGACTGGTATCTTGGTTCAGCAAGAAACAGAGTTCAATTGCCTTGTCTACAGCTGAAGCGGAATATGTTGCTACTGCATCTTGTTGCACCCAACTCCTTTGGATGATGCAGACTTTGCAGGATTTTCAAATCACTTGTACACCACCAATCCCCATCTTATGTGATAACACAAGTGCAATCATCATCTCAAAGAATCCTGTTATGCATTCAAAAACCAAGCACATACCAATCAAGTACCATTTTCTCCGGGAACAAGTACTTGAACAGAAGGTCAAGTTGGAGTATGTTCCTTCTAAGGAACAAGTTGCTGATATTCTCACCAAACCATTGCCCAGGGACACTTTTGAATACCTCAGGGAAAAGCTGGGGGTTGTTGATGCATCATCTTATTGTTGAACCTTTTTTGATTGATGGTACAGGTTCAGGGGGAGCATATAATGCATTGTTGGCATTATGGAGGATGTTCAGAAGGAGATCTTGGAAATAGCTGCTATATGTCTCTATCTCTTTCATGGTGGATTATGGTTCTCTGTTGCAGATCTGGTTCATATTCAGGGGGAGCATCTTCTTAGGGGGAGCATACACCTTTGCCCTTGATGTCAAAGGGGGAGAATGAAGCTGAAATTTGTGAGGTTGCCATCAAGTCCAAAGGGGGAGATTGTTGGCATTATGTTTCTGGTATGGCTATATGTTACAAATGTTGTACTTGATGGCAACTCTCGTGGCAAGGCTCTCAATATGTTGAAATTTAAGAAGTACACAGGAAATCAGTTCAGAAGGTGTGTACCCGTAGGTACACCATGCAGGGACCGCGTCCAGATACGCAAGCCAACGGTTCAGGAGGTGCGTACCCCCAGTGCACACATTTCAAGGCAGAGAAAAGCACACGTGGGGTTTCTTATGTTTTACTCTTGGTATTTAGCCGACGGTATTTGTGTTATTACGGTTTTGGCTCGTGGTATTGTTCCATGATTTTAGGAGGAGCTTGCCTATATAAAGCAAAGGAGATCACTTGGCTAAGCATCTTTTGCAATTGAATATCTTTAGATCTGAAATATTGGGTTATGGTCTTAAAAGCTTGATCTATATGAAAGGGAAGTTGAAGGCGAATCTGTGAAGGGTGATCTCTCGAGCGCATGATCAGATCTGAGCAACTGTGCCACTCTGGTGGACTGCCTATTCGACCCTAATCAGAAGGCCGCGGGTGTTTAACAGAAGAGCTGCATGGGTACGCAGAGCAGAAACAAGAGATTTGCATGGGTACGCAGAGCTGAAAAAGGAGAGCTGCGTGGGTACACAGAGCAGAAACAGGAAAGCTGCGTGGGTACGCAGAGCAGAAGAAGGAGAGCTGTGTGGGTACGCAGAGCGACTAAGGTTCAGGTGCGTACGCATAGTAAAAGTACACGGCGCGATAGTATTTTTGGGTACGTACCTGCAGTAACAGTACGCGGCGTGATAATGTCTCTGGGTGCATACCTGCAGTAATAGTACGCAGCGCAGTTGAAGGAACAGTGCGTGGGCACGCAGTGCGGCAGAAGGATCTCTACGGGTATACGCAGGAAAGCAGAAGGTGAACTGCCTAGCGACGCAGGCCACAGAAGGGAAAACTGCGTATCTGTCTTAAAATGTTCTGTTGATTGAATTTTTCTGTTGATAAGGTGTTCTGGGTTAGTTCTGTTATTGCTGATCTGATAACTGTAGTGGACTGTAACTTTTATGTACTTGATGATCATTTGATGCTTTATGAAAAGAAGTAGGGGGTTGTCTCCCTTCCAGGAGAGACTGGAAAACGAGAGAGAGAGAGTTGTAGCTCTCTGCAGGTTGCAGCCTGCGTACTGGTAAAGGACTGCACCAGTACAAAACCATTGTAAAAGAAGTTTCTAATTTGAAAGAAGATAGAGACATATTGCAGCAGGTGGTTTTCACCCACATTGGGTTTCCACCTTACATCTTGTGTTCTTTGGTGTGACTATCTGTTTTTCTTTGTTCATGCTCATTATTTTATGGTACTGACATGCAAAAATAATTCAAAGAACAAATAAGGAAGATTTATTAAAAGAATTAGATAATACTGATTCACCCCCCCCCTCTCAGTATTATTTTCAACACTTTATGAATTCATATTCAAGCTGAGGAGTTTTCTTGACTTTAGGTAATATTTCAGGATAAGAAGGATGAAATGAAGTCTCATTACTAGCAACTAGTACGAGTCTTGCAATAAAGGAAACTTCAGCTATTATAGTAACATCAGAGTTATTACCAATTGTTATAGTGATGTTAGTAGTAGCACTAGTTGTTATAGCTTCATGGGTATTATCAACTATTTTAGTAGTAGTGGTAGCATCATCTAATACAACTTGTTGTTTTTCTAAAAATCCCTGAATTGTGTTTTCTTCTCCTAGTGATTTTTCTTCCTCATTTTCTGTGATAACACGAGAAACAATGGAATTTACTGTCCTTCCTGATTGTAATTGTATTTCGTCGCATTCCACAAGTGAGATACAATAAGTAGGGAGAATTGGCATTTAAACTTGTTGCACTTCCTTATTATTAGGGTTAGGGATATGTTGTAAAGGTAAATGAGGACATAATGGAGGATCACTCATAGGTACATTTAAGGGAAGTTGTAACTGTTATGTTTGCATTAGGATATGAACAAGCATTTGGTTACGGAAGGAAGTCCCTTTTCATCGCTAAGGTCATGAAAGAGAAGGCCATTAAGGATAGTTTGTAGGGAATTGGACCAGAGGGGGATTAAGAGGATGCCATTGAGCTATTAGTTATTGCATTTGTTGGGGAATGTTTTTAGGACTATACATACCAAACCAAGAATTAAAAGACAAAAGGGGTTGTTCATCGATAACTGATGGCCTAGCTTGCCAAGGATTCTTATTTACAATAAAATATGATGCTTCAACATCCTCCCCTATCTCCTTATAGATTAATTTTAATCCAGGTAATGAGGGGAATTGTTTTATAGAGTTATCATTTTCACATATATTGTAGCTATTAAGTGGGAATTCCCTCAGAGGATTCATCTTCTTGCACCGAGAGAAAAACATAGACAAATATTATTCTACTTCCATATGTTTCTTATTTGTTTGAAACACATTGATCTAAGAGGAAAATGAGCTCATAATGTCATTTTTAAAATTCTCCACCAGGTTTCCAATTTCTACTTATGTTTCCCCATTATTGGATGACTTTAGGATCTTGGTAGAAGCATCATATGTCATGGACAGGTTTCTTGTTGATCGCCTATCATTCCTTCTAAAAAGTTGAACAATTTCATCATAAGGTTCCTTGGATATATTTTTCCTTTCCTCAAAATAATTAGCATGTCAAGGAAGCCATCTCGCATCCCTCTAATCAAAATTGTTTTAACTATTTCCTTGTCCATATTACTATGCTAAGATAATGACAAATTATACTGAAGGAAATCAACATACTATTCCAAGTTTTCATCTTGTGTATGAGTGATATTGAATAGTTCTTCCCCCTAATCTCTTGAATGACAAAAATCCTTATAATTTTCTAAAATTGTCATCTTCATCCCATCCTAGGAGGTAATGGATGCCCCACCTTTCCCATAAACCATCTAAGTGCATCTCCCTTTAATGTAGTTTGAAATAACTTTAATTTATGTTCATCGGTGGTGTAACCATAATTCCTATGAAGGAAGTTGAATTAAAAGACAAATATATTTGGGTCTTTTGTAATTATACCTTGAAATGCAAGAACTGTAGGCAAAGGGATTATCTTCATTGGGGCTTGTCCCTAGAGATTTCTAGTGGGGATGAACAGTGGTAACTGAGCTACCTATCATTTCGTTCGTCCATTACGGGAGTTTTGAAGTATAAAATGGGCCTCCTAAGGAAATTATAAAATAATAGTGGAAATAATTAAATAAGATTAGAGTACATCATCAAATTTTAGACGGAAAAAGGAAAAAAAAAAATTTCAACTAGTATTTTGAACTTATCTCCCTATTGGTTTACTCAAATTTTAAGCGGAAACACTCATTGGATGAATAATTTGATTCCTCATCCAAGGAGTAGCATGTTGCATACTTACTATGGACCCCGCTACACGAAAAATTAGAAATACATGAAACACATGATTGTAATCCCGTTTTTTTCATGCATTTCTCCATTTTCGTGTAAAAGAGTCCATAGAAAGTATGCAACATGGGTACTCATTGGATGAGGAATTAAATTTTTCCTCCAACGAGTACTCCTGGTCGAAATTTGAGTAAAACCTTAGGGAGATAAGTTTAAAATACGAGTTGAAAGGGTAGTTTTATTATTTTATTATTTTTTAATCTTTTTACTTTTTTACTCTAAAAATGGTGAATCATCCCCCATGGTTGACATTATCATCTTGAATCATATTGGTTATTATAAAGTTTATTTTGGTTGTACATTTTTCTTAGGAGGCCCATTTTAGACCTGAAAATTCCCCTAATGCTAAAATACTAATGGGTTTCTACAACTATTACAAGTGGTTCCCCTAGTGGAGGAGATTAATCTCTTTTTGGTGATGAAGGTTTCTCAAGTTGTTTAACTTGTTTAGGTTTCCCAGGTGGTTCTAATGATTTCACAACACCTTCTATAATAGTATTCTTAGTAGGTTGTTCACAACACTACCTAAATCTAGAATGTACTGATGAAGTGGTCATTCTTATTGACTTCATTCTAAATCACATTCCTTTGTATCCCCTTTTCCTTCTATCAAACCTTGATATCATTCCCTTGCTGATACAGATAGGCTAGAAACTCTAGGGCTTGTATCTGAGATGAAATATTCATAAAATTCCACTTCCCTTATATGTGTACCCAACCTAGATTACTCATGGGAGGTTGGCCTCTGTTGAGAAGCTTTACTTGATCCTTTCTTCTTAGGTGTTACTCCTAGAGTAAATGATTCTACTTCATCTTGGAGACGATCTATTATATATATGTTACTCTTCCCAAATATTGAATCTTCTTCTTTCCTCCTCATCCTTTTATACCTACATAATTTGTTTCTTTGGGGGCACTATATTTTTCTACCTCACTATTCATGCGATGCAATCCTATGTTCCTTGACTCCTAACAAGGTTGAGCACACTTCAGTATGTCGAAGCAATGTTTTGGTTCTTACCTCTCATCTTAGCTCTCAGAAACCTTAGAGTTGGGAAAAAAATTACCACACTTTTAATAAATACATGTAGATAATCTAGTTACACATATGCACCTATAATAGCCTCCCTGGAAATGGTGCCATAATGTTGGGCATATCAATTATCCTTTTAATTCATAATAACCAATCCAACTCACACGTAAATTGTCAATATGGGTAGGATTTTTGTTTCAAGTCTACCATGCAAATTATATGTAGGAATAGATGGCAACTAACACTAACGAAATATAAAAACCAATCATTGTATTAATTATCATGAATCAAAGCACACTTTTTTTCACACCCCAAACCTTGCTCACACTTACAGAAAGAAAAGATGCATAGTTACAAAATAAATCACACTTTGTCACATGATCACTCTTATTCGAAAGGAACAACACTCCTGGAAACCATTTAACAATCGAAAAATTGTTGAAACACCCATTCAGTAAAATAAACAAGCCAAAGATCTATAACAGTAATCAAATAACTATCACACAAATGAAGGGACTAGTCTATGACCTATGTTGTCACACAATAATAGAGGTTATAATTTTGCAACTACTTGAACAAGATATGTAGCAGTAATTGTAAATCACTCATGAATTATAATTGAGAGAAAATAAATACACAACTGTAATATCTCTCTAACAATGATGACTACTAAGGAGGGCCCTTCCCCCTTAGCATGGTTTGGTGATTTACACAACATGCGAGCTAATCAGGAGAAAGATATGGAGCCATAAATGGTAGAGATTTGTATTAGTCAAAATTTGTAGTACTGGATGACAATGTTGGTACTCCCTCCTTTGATCTCTATATGTGGATGCATTGTGGGAAGGAAGTACATTCTTTTTAAATTTCAAATTACATTCCTATTTTTGAAAAGCAAATCATCACGAAAATCTGTCGATTCTCATGTGATCCAAATCAAGTATACAATAATTGTCTGATAGCAAATTATCCTAGTTGAAATAGAGTTGTAACAAATTTTCTAAATTACAATGATTTATCAATTGGGAATCCTAATTGTTTTAATTAAGTGAGTTGCACTGTCCATGACTGTCTCCTTTTAAAGGCCAAGATGGCTCTAACTGGGTGTTTTTCTAAGTCAATCTTTGTTACTAAGCATAGGAGAAGAGAGCATTCAAAATAAGCCCAATGTTTATCAACAACATCGACAAGTCTTTTTTTTATCCTTGGTGAGGAAAAACTAGGGAGATATTATCATATAATGGCATCTCAACAAGCCACACAACCTTAAATAACCCTTCATCAATTCATTAATAAAATGGCCTAAAGAAGTTAGATTTTATGTCAAATTACAAGTAAAACTAGATCATAAGGATGACATACAAAAAGTAAAAATACTCTAGTCAATGATGGTTGTCAAAGTGATAAGGAATGGTTTTAAGAGCTAAAATAGTAATAAGAGGTAAGGAAAATAGGTGTAAAAAGATGACAATTTTTCATCCCAACAATGACCACCACTGAGTCTTGCCTGAAGGATGATAATCCACTCAATGAGTTGGAAATAAGGACGGACCTGTATGAAAATAATGTGTTGAGAATTATAAGAACCATTGAGAGATTGCCTTGGGGCTGAGAAACACTCAATGAGTTGGATTTAAAGGTGGAGCTAGCTAAACACTGTGTGGAATAGTATAACTACCATTGAGTGTTTTCCCTGGGGTTGATAAAAACTCAATGAGCTAGATTTAAATATGGAATTGGTTGAAGGCTATGTGGAGCTTATTTGTTAAAGAACAAACTAAATATGTTGGGTCCCTATAATACTAGTTATTACCCCATTACTATTGTAGTGGTATCCCTTATTAATATTGTGGTGCCCCTATTGTCCCCATATTGTTATTACTGCACTGCAAAGAATCCCTCTATTGTTATTTTTGTGGCTTTATATTATTATTGTTAGGTCGGCTGGGTTATATTGTGACTCCTTAGACTCCTATATATAGAAAGGTGGTTTTGTCATTTGAATCATCCAAGAATTGTTCATTTATGTAATGTAAAGGAGGTTGCTCCCTCAAAGAGGCTGAATTCTAAGGCGTTGATCTATCTTTTCTATCTTTTCTTGAGTTGGTTTCATAACATTTGGTATCAGAGCTTTGGATTCTAGGGTTTCGCTGCTCCAAACAGGTCATCGTGGCATTTTCACTATAACTTTTTTTCGGTGATGTTTCAGAAGCTAAAAAAAAAACCATTTGAGAAGAAATCGTGCTGAATCTTGGGTCCAAATTTCAGAGTTTTTTGCACTATATTTGAGGAGATATGATCTGAGGAAGTTGGTCTTTTAGCAGACTCCTGAATTACATTCCAAATAGGCGACCTGGGGAAAATCGTCATAACTTTCTCTCCGAGCATCGGATTGAAATTTCATAAGAAGTTACAGAAAGAGGACGGACTGTAGTTTCTTGTATATATTTTTCAGAGCCAAAGGTTGAAACAGTGACTCGTGGCACGTTGTATAAGTTCGCTCTACTGAACTAGTCTATAATCAGGTCATCTTGGGAGATTGTGCATAACTCTTCCTTGGAGAATCTAATTTGGATCAGACTGGTGGCATTGGAAAGAGGACACAGAGGGCTACTATAGGTCGCAATTTCAGAACTGGATGATCCGAAATTGCAGAGATACATCAGATTCAATATCAAGCTTATACAAAGTGAAAAAAAGTTGTGTAGTTCTTTTTAAATTTTTGCATAAGATTGGTTTGAAAAATTAGTTTGAATCGGTAATTGATGCCCCGAGGAAAGAAAATGCAAAAACCTAGTAAGCAACCTGAAGGCTCTAGCATGACTCATGAAGAAGAGGAAGAAATGCAACATGATATATCAAAATTACGAGACCAAGTGCAACAAGTGTCACTTGCACAAAAAGCAACAGAATCTAAGATGGATGGTTTAAGGAAAGATGTAGAAGCTAAGATGGATGGTTTAAAGAAAGGTGTAGAAGCTAAGATGGATTGCTTAAAGAGAGGCGTAGAAGCTAAGATGGATGGCATGGAAGCTAAGATGAATGGCATGGACACTAAAATTGATGGCATGGATGATAAGATGGAAGAATTGAAGATAAATATGAATAAGTTGCTACAAGAAATGGTCACTAATGGTGAAAGGGTAGTAAAGGAAACTCATGATGAGAACAAAAGAAATGTTAATCATGATTCCATAGACTCTAATGTGGGATGAAAGACCCACCATATTCCAAAAATCGATATGAGGAAGTTTGATGGCAAGGATCCCGCAACATGGATATTACAGATGGAGCAATTTTTCGATCTCAATAATTTGTAAAACACACAAAAGTTACGTATTGCAACTTTATATTTGGAACGAAATCAGTTTGTATGGTATCAATGGCTTTGCTCTCGTAAACAAATTATCACTTGGGCAATTTTTACGGAAGAATTGACAGCACATTATGAGGATACAAAATGCAACACTTTTTTTATCCAATTGATATGTCTCAAACAAAAGGGTTCAATAATGGAGCACATTGAGGAGTTCCAAAAATTGAACATAAGGGTAAAAAATATTCCAGATGAGCATAGGATTGATGTGTTCATAGGGACTTTAAAGGATAATATGCAACATGATGTTCGCCTTTGGGAACCTGATTCATTAGAGAAGGCACTCAGGTTAGCAAGAAAAATGGAAAGAAAAATTATGGCAACCAGGAAGCATAGCACTCAAAACTATAAAGATGGAAGTGTTGTTGCCCCTAGTCTTCC
Organism: Pinus tabuliformis; assembly: GCA_031772625.1. NCBI lineage: Eukaryota > Viridiplantae > Streptophyta > Pinopsida > Pinales > Pinaceae > Pinus > Pinus tabuliformis. The sequence goes on from CM062815.1 coordinate 125,973,217, forward strand.
ACAACCTATAAGGTTTACACCACAAAAATTGGAAGAAAAAAGAGCAAAAGGGCTTTGTTACAGTTGTGATAGCAAATACACTAAAGGTCATAAGTGTGCTGAGAAGAAATTATTTTACATAGATTGTGAAGAGGAAGAAGAAAAGGAGCAATAAAGGTCAAAAGAAGAGGATATACTCTAGGAACAAAGCCTAGACAAAGAGGAAATGAATCCGACCATATCTTGTAATGCATTGGCAGGAATTACCACTCCTCAAACCATCAAGATAGAAGGACAAATCAAGAAGAAAAAGGTAATAGTGTTGATTGATTCAGAAAGTACCCACAATTTTATTCATTGTAAGGTAGCAAAAGAATTGAATTGCTTCTTATATCCAGCACCAAAGTGTCAAGTGATGGTTTCAAATGGAGGAGCAATAAATTGCTCTGGAAAGTGCCATAATATCAAGTTATCCATGGAAGAATATGTATTGACTAGCCTAATGCTTTCCATTCCAATGGGAGGTGCTGATGTTGTACTAGGAGTCCAATGGCTACAATCCTTGGGTAGAATAGCTTTTAATTTTCAAGAAATTTTCATGAAATTCTCTGTGGAAGGAAAGGAAGTTTAATTAAGGGGTATTGCAGGGAAACCGGGAAAGATAATCAGCTCTAACGGTATGACAAAGCTTCTAAAAATGGAACAAAGAGGTGTACTTGCAAAATTATGTTCGCTAGATTTTTCCACATTGGAATCATCTATTTGTCCATATCTCCAAAAAGTCTTGGACAATCATTCCAAGGTATTTGAGACTCCCAAAGGTCTCCCACCTATTCGTGATCATGATCATGCTATTCATCTGATTCCAGGAAGTGTTCCTCCAAACATCAGGCTGTACAGATATCCCTATGCCCAAAAGTGTGAAATTGAACGTATGGTTGCAGAAATGCTAGAGGCTGGTATAATTCAACCAAGTCAAAGTTCTTTCTCTACTCCAGTAGTATTGGTGCACAAGAAGGATGGATCAGGGCACATGTGTCTGGATTATAGGGAGTTTAACAAGCTCACTATTAAAGATAAGTTTCCCATTCCTGTCATTGATGAATTACTGGATGAATTGCATGGATCAATTTACTTCACCAAGTTGGATCTTCGTTTAGGATATCATCAAATCAGAATGAAGACTGAAGACATTCTGAAAACCGCATTTAGAACTCATGAGGATCATTATGAATTTTTGGTCATGCCTTTTGGCCTTACCAATGCACCTTCAACATTTCAAGGTTTGATGAATTCCATTTTCAAACCATTCCTTATAAAATTTGTGCTAGTATTTTTTGATGATATACTAATCTATAGCAAGTCTTGGAAGGATCATGTTGAACATGTTGACAGGGTGCTACAACTATTGGAGGAGAAACAATTATATGCAAAAAGATCCATATGTTTCTTTGGAGTACAAGAGGTGGAATATCTGGGTCATATTGTATCTCATGAAGGAGTTAAGGTAGACCCTAGCAAAATTAAAGCCATTAAGGAATGGAAAATCCCCACATCCATAAAGCATCTGCGAGCATTTCTCGGGTTGACAGGGCATTATCGCAAGTTTGTTAAGAATTATGGGAGAATAGCAGCACCACTAACAACATTATTGAAGAAAGATGCATTTTCATGGACTCCAGAAGCAACAAAGGCCTTCGAGCATCTTAAAGAGGCAATGTGCCTAGAACTGATCTTAGCTACAACAGACTTCACAAAAACCTTTATTGTGGAATGTGATGCTTCAGGAAATGGAATTGGTGCTGGTTTAATGCAAGATGAAAGACCCATTGCTTTTGAAAGTCGTCCAATAAGGTGAAAGTTTTTACACAAAGCTATTTATGAGAAGGAAATGTTGGCAATACTCCATGCACATAAGAAATGACGACCCTATCTAATGGGAAGACACTTCAAGGTAAAAACAGATCATGATAGCCTTAAATACTTTTTAGAACAAATATTATCCTCTGAAGAGCAAAAAAAGTGGGTCACAAAGATGTTGGGTTATGACTTTGAAATCATCTACAAAAAAGGGAAGCAAAATGTGGTGGCATATGCACTCTCAAGAAAGGATGAGGATGTGGAAGCATTGTTGTCTGCCATTTCTATCATCCAACCAGATTGGATAAATGAAGAAAGGGAGGAATGGAAGAATGATGAAGAAGTGTGGGCACTTATTCGAAAGTTACAACAAGACTCCAGTACGTCTGAAACATTTAACTCGAAAAATGATTCATTATGGTACAAATATCGCTTATACCTCTGTAAGAATTCCCAGCTAAAACAAAAGATTCTTATGGAATTGCACACTTCTCCCTTAGGAGGGCACTGAGGATTTTTAAAAACTTACCACAGGGTTAAGAAGGAATTTTTTTGGGAATGCCTTAAATCAAATATTCAAAAGTTTGTGGTGGAATGTTTGGTTTGCCAACAAAATAAAGTTGAAACAATTAAGACACTGGGTCTATTACAACCTTTATCCATTCCAAGCCAACGTTGGGAGGAGGTTTCAATGGATTTTATCACAGGTTTACCCAAGTTTGAGGGAAAGAGTGTCATCATGGTGGTAGTTGACAGACTTACCAAGTATGCACACTTTTGTGCATTATCACATCCATTTAAATCTAGTACAGTTTCTACTGCATTTATGGAAACAATTCAAAATCTACATGGAAACCCAAAGATTATTGTAAGTGACGGAGATCCCATTTTCACTGGAAATTTTTGGACATAATTATTTTCTTGTCTTGGTACTCAGTTAGCTCATAGCTCATCTTATCATCCTCAATCTAATGGGCAAACTGAGATAGTAAACAAATGTTTGGAAGGATATCTTCGTTGCTTTGTATCTAATAAACAGACACAATGGGTCAAATGGTTTCCTCTGGCTGAATGGTGGTATAACACTTCCTTCCATACAGCAACAAAAATGACCCCATTTATGGCACTTTATGGATATCAGCCACCATCCATCACATCATATTTAAGAGAAACTTATAAGGTTCAAGCAGTGGAACATCACATCGAACATCAACAATAAGTCCTCCAACTCTTAAAGTATAACGTCGTGTTGGAACAGAATAGAATGAAACAATAGGCAGATCAACATGGCAGTGAAAGAAGTTTTGATGTAGGTGATTGGGTATTCCTATAGCTACAACCATATAAGAAAATGTCCCTCAAGCAAGATAAGAAGGATAATAAATTATCACCAAAGTATTATGGTCCGTACAAGGTGTTGCAAAAGATTGGTACTATGGCATACAAATTGGAGCTTCCTGCAGCTTCTCGATTGCACCCGGTTTTCCATGTTTCATGTTTAAATAAGGTTATAGGTGACAAGCTCTCAGTTCAAACAATATTGCTAGAACTTGAAGAGGAAGGAAAAATTATATTGGAACCAGAAGCAGTCACAGAAACGAGAACTCGACAGTTACGAAATCGATCAATTTCGGAGTATCTTATCGAGTGGAAGAACTTATCCGATGAAGATTCCACATGGGAGGATGAGAATTTTATACAGAAGCATCTAGAACTACTCAAGCGTTGAGGACAACACTTTTTTGAAGGAGAGGGGCATGTTGGGTCCCTATAGTACTAGTGATTACCCCATTACTATTGTAGTGGTATCCCTTATTAATATTGTGGTTCCCCTATTGTCCCCATATTGTTATTACTGTGCCCCATAGAATCCCTCTATTGTTATTTTTGTGGCTTTATATTATTATTGTTAGGTCGGCTGGGTTATATTGTGACTCCTTAGACTCCTATATATAGAAAGGTGGTTTTTTCATTTGAATCATCCAAGAATTGTTCATTTATGTAATGTAAAGGAGGTTGCCCCCTCGAAGAGGCTGAATTCTAAGGTGTTGATCTATCTTTTCTATCTTTTCTTGAGCTAGTTTCATAAAAAAATATCACATGGAGTTATGGAGTGCATACACCATTGATTGTTTCCTTATGGCTGAGAAACAACTCAGTTCTTGTAAAGCCAAGAAAGAAAAGAGTAACTAAAGAGAATAAATATTCAACTACTCAAAATACATCAGGTTGAATATAAGGAAAACAACACTATATTAATGATATTAAAGTGTGTAGTAGCATGATGGAGTTGAAGAATTCAAGAACTAGGCCATCATGGTGACATTGAAACCCTTTGATATACATTAATCACCATTAATTCATATGCCATGAAACATTTATTGTGTTACTAAACCAATGAGGAGGGATGCCTTAGTTGAGAGAATTATTCTTGTTTGAAGAAGCCTTTCCAAGGGATGGATCACCCAAGAGATCTACAAAGTAGAGAATGATATGCCTAAACTTGGAAGGTGAGTGACTACATGAAAGGGGAAATGTATCACCTAAGGGAACGAGGAAACAAAGAAGGGAACGTCATAATTGGAAAGTAAACTAGGTTCAAGGAATCATGTGCATACTGGTTGGGATCATGGATGTAAGGGGTGTATCCTAAGAAGAAATTAGTTGAATTTCTTTTTTGAATGACCAACAATGGCAGTAAATGACCACTGAGGGTATTTAATTGCATGGATGGACACTAGAGGTGTGTCATGCTCTAGAATGAAGTAATCAAGAAGAACAAGGTGAATTGGAAGCACTTTTGACGAGATGAAACCACTTGGGAAATGGCTAATAAGATGAGAGTATTATACCTATTTTGTTTGCTAAATAATAAAATGTAATAGTAAAGTGGATTTCTTTATATAACTCTCACTAAAAATTATATGTTCGGGAATAGGAAACTGAAGACGATGTTCCTCTAAGGGGGTGGGGTTAGTGACAACTATTTTTTCACCCCTCATGTAAATGGGATTATGTGAACTATTTGATAAATTGATGTAATTGACTATGATAGTTTGAAAATGACAAGGATAAAAAAGGACATTGATTCACAGATGTGAGGACGAGTAGTTTCTTGGGAAACTGACAAACTCAAAATTCTGCATTTATTTTCCACCTATCTTCTCGTTTAATTAATAACAAGCTTGTATAGGAATTCAAAAATGGAGTATGGGCTCTTGAGAAAGGATGACACCATATTTCTCTCATGGAATGTGTTGGCATGCTCAACACATAAGAGGAAATGGAAAGAAATATCAATGGAATGGAATGAGAGGATACATTCATATGAAAAAAAGGAAATGATTACCCAGAAGAGAACATAGCACATGCATGCAAGGGAGATTCACTTAGTTGCATAAGAACGGGTGGCAAATTCTACAATAAAATCAAGGAAAAGACTTAGGAGAAATAAAAAAAATGTCTATGCATTGGTTTAAGGGCACATAGGTGTGCACGAGTGAAGGAAAAGGAAATGACTGGTTGTTTAGTAGGAGAAGTTATAGTGGGTTCAGAAAATTCTTGTTGGGTTTGCAGGTAGAACCATTATGTGATCTATGAAATTCTTTACGGTTTGGTTGAATGGTTCAAGTACATTTCCCTTGAGCACTTCAATCCTAATGGTATGAATCTAGCTTGGGAGTGGTCAGATACAAGAAATAATTGTACTACAACTCGCCTATGGTCGGGTGGAGAGTTGAAGTCCCTCCCTTAGTTTCTAGTCATTTAGACATTAATAAGATAAGTATGTATTCCTATGTATATTGTTCCATGCATGAATAATTCATAATCTTGAAATATCTACATAAGAAGTTCTAATTTGTTATATTTATTGTTGACAACATAGTTTGTGTACCCATGGTAGATATGCGCTTCCTAAACTATGTGGTTGTAGTCTTATCAATTTATTTTCATGATTCCTAATATGTTTATGATGGATGGTTTGGAAACCATCATTAATTAACCTATTATTTCATATGTTTCAACATTTTATTTATTCCTACATTAGGTGGCTCACTATTATAACCTTACTTGTGGGTCATCACTTTAGTAGCTCAGATTATGTGTTTACTGTATGGATTAGTTCTACCTTGGGAATATTACTGAGACATATGTTTAATTATAGTTAGTTATTGATTTATATGCCTTCATGATCATGATGAAGTTACATACCTATGTTCTTATATTATCCTATCATAGAGTTACTGCATTAATGTGCATAATTACTTAATGTGCCTAGTCTAACAAGTTATGGCATTAGATTTTTGTAATGTGCCATGTTGAAAATATCATGGTTCAATACTTTGTTGAAGGCTACAGAAACTATTTGAGAGGAGGAAGTAGTCAAATGCATGGGATGATTTATATGTGTATTTCTTATGGTTGTGGGGGATTGTAGATCCCTTGTTTCCCATATTCTTTTGAGTTGTAGAATTAATGATATTCTTATATTTGGTTACTGACATGAGAAGCTAGTTGTTAACATTTGCGGTTGAATTATATGATGTTCATGAATATCTTAAATAATTATTTCTTAAAGTTCGTTGAAGGCATGTGGTTAATACTATGGATGAATGTTATATAAACCTAGTAAGTAGTTGTGGCTTGTGTAATCCCATGGATATATAATATAAGTCCCAAGGACTATTTGTGACCTAGGATTCATGAGATACTGGCTAAGCACTATGGATGGCTTGTTGGAGGTTTAACATGAAAATTCATTTCATATCATTGCTTATTTGAATCTTTAATCATGGCTTAATGGAGGAGGGAATGTATTGTATGTATGTGTGTGTGTGTAAGAGGACTTAATGGTTCTTGCTGAAATCATTAGGAGAATAATTCGGTTGTTGGTATATGTTTACCATGAAGTCTATTTTATGGTATTTGTGAGTTCTATGGAAGTTGGAGGCACATACGCATTTTTAATTCCCTTATCGATGTTGCATTTGATGCCTGGAATGATTGTGCTGACATGAAATCATTAATCCAGTCGCAGTAATGGGGTTAAGTCTTGCTTGGGATAGATATAGGCTTAGAAAAGTCATTGAAGTCTTTAAGAACTCCAAATATGAGTGAAAAATTGTTGATTTTGTAGTTGGGTTGGTTGAGCCTTGATAATTTATAAAGGAATTTGGAAAACACAAAGTAAATTGTGGATTACCTTAATCGCAGATTAATCATTGTTAGGTTTCTTAATTGTTGGGTTTATTAGCTGGATTAAGAATTAATGGGGGATTTGTGCTTAATATTGTGTCATGCCCCATTGTCGAGAAAAAATATTGTTTAAGTGGTGCTACAAATGGAGAGCACGTGACAAAGTGAGTTTCTATCACATGTTGGAGAGAATTTATGACATGCCACATGCTATTTGGGTAGGAGTTCCCATCTCGACTAATTACCATGGCGCTAGGAACATTGATGTGGATGTATGGTGGAAGAGTTAAGCATGGGACCACTGATATTTTTATGCAATATAATGAATGATTTACGCCAAGGCCATAACCGATTGGGTTCATGAGATCGTTGATGTGGCAAGGCAACTGATATGTCATGTTGTTAGCGTGACACTTGGTAGGTGAAAAAGGCCTTTTTAGTTAGAAAAGTGGGATGGAATTGGGTGGTACATGGCACCTTCTAAGGATAACATGTGAAAAATTTACATCGGTTGCACGTGACCTATGTGGTTGGTTTGGGAAGATTGATGCTGCAATGTCAAAATTGGCATCAAATAATGGAGAAATAGCACCAATAGTTATTGTAGTGTTCTAGGGGAAAAATTGGTAACACTTAATAGGAAGTGCATAAGGGAGATATTCTAATCAAGGAACATGTTAGAGTTGATATGGAAGTATGCTAATTAATTAACATGACCCACGCCTTCCATTTCGTGTCTGGTCTTGTTGCGCCCTTCCTGGGTTTGAGTACAATGGTGTTGGTGCACTGATGAGAAAAGAAGCATGTTGATGTGGTGTGTGATGTGGTAGCACCATGTATGCCACTTTTCATTCCATGTGACAGTCTTGCTAATGTGTCAAGGCAGTGTATATGGATAATATTTGTATGGCCAAAAAAAATTATCCAATTATCGAATCGAGATAAAATTTATATTGTTGCAAAGTCCTCGATGAGCTTGATCAAATATTGGTATCATAATTTGATTCCAATAAAATTTCAAATTCAATATTTTTATAACCCCATTTTCATAATGAGGCCATGGAGGTCAGGTAAATTGAAAGTAACACCTCCCATTCAACATGGATTATCCAAGGGGGTTGGAGGGAGTGTTACAACCTATACCAAGGGTAAATGAAGGACAACAATTAATTTTCCCAAAGACCATGCACCTATTCTTATGTGTAATGAGTAGATTAACTTGTCCATGAGATCAAAATATTATGACACACTAGAATCGATTTCTAGCTCTAAGGATTAGGTCATCCCCACTACACCCAATGGACCTCTCATGCTAGATAATTCTTTGAATCCAATTTTTCTCCCACCTAAATTTGTTCTTTGAAATTCAACACAAAACCCTGATGTGCAAGATTTCCAACACTATAGTGTTATTGAGGATTTTGCCCAAGCATCTTATGCCTTGTCTATTCTAGAGGTTTTGCAAAGTTTTCCTATGTAACACAAAGCCTTGTTAACTACTAGCAAAGAGTTTTATCCCTTGGACTAGAGTTCAATCACGTTTGATGTGGATGCCCCTTGCTTTAGACTCTCCCATTAGGTCATCTTCCAGAACTTGGTGTCTGTTTTCAGTTTTGATGTGCAATGAATACTTGTGAATGAAGGGCCTTCCACCTATGTTATTTCCATTTCATGCTAGAAATATCTTGGTTCTCCAACACTCATCAATTAAAGTATAATGCTTCAAGATTTCTATAGACATACATTTGTGCATTAGGGCATTCTTCCTTCATTTTCCATTGAGTTAGGGGGGGAAATCATCACCATAGATGTTGAATTTCTCTAAGCCCCATTGGACTATAACTTGCTCCTTGGTATTAGCTACTTTATGCCATGACTATTGTCACGTCGTCGGTATTTCATGTGCTTCATTTTCCTCCTCAAGGAAAGATTTTCATGATCAATCAACTTGACTATTATCTGTCGATGACCAAGTATACCATTATGGGAAATATTATGCCATTTGTTGGAGATAACCATCCAATGTGTGAGAGTGTTGATGTGGGATTGTTTAAAATCCCAATGCATATAGTTTTTTCCCTATAGGCACACTTGATGTTCCATCTATCTATGTCTCTCATGCGCATATGATATCTTCCATTGCCAGTGGCTCCAATTGGTCACTCACCCTTGGGTAGCACCTTATCCTTTCGATGTAGAATTGTATGGTGCAAATTTTTCATCTATAGGGAAAGAGATTACCTCTCTAGTGGTCCCATAAACACCTCCTTACATTGGTCAGAAATTCCATTTCAATATGGAATCTGATTAGGAATTTTTTTCCCATACAAGCTATCACTCTGCCTATTCCATTTGACTCACTTGATGATGAGTTTCCTTCTTAGAAAGTCATCTTGGACGTCATGGATCCACTTGATAATCCCAAATAGACCATGCCTCTTTATGCCTCTATTATCCTTGAGTCATAAATGGTAGAGATTGGAAAACTAAATCTTGAATAAGGCCAAGGAGCATTTTCTCGGCCAAGCATGGAACTGCAACACTTGGACCAAGTCAAATATTTGGTTTTTGATATTGAAATTCCCAATGAATTATCGAAAGCACACCATCCTATTAATGAGAATATTGTATCCCCTTTATGTTTTGATAGTACTTATCATGGAGTTGTACTAGCTCACTAGATTTCTCATTCTTTATGTCCTTAGGTGTATATTAATAATGATATGGTTCTATGTTTTCCCTTGGATTATCAACCATTAGGAATTAGGAAACTTAACTCTCTATGGTATGGCCCCATAATGGTGCACCATATGGTACCCACAACAACCCATGACTTCATATACAAGAATCCTTAGCCTATGCCTGGTAATGGGCATAAGTTGACGTGAGCTACTAGAGTATGTTGCAATTTATATATATTTAGTTCATTTTTTGTTTGGTTTGTAATAAGAGAATTTTTTTTAGTACATCATATAAGCCACAAATCCAAAACAAATTTATAAAAATCCAAAAATACAAAATATATGGTCCTATTTTTACATGTTCCATGTTTTATTTCTTTCATTATGTATTGTAACCATGACTCTAGCCTCTCTGGATATTTTTTATAAGATAAGCTGTCATTTTTATTGTGACATCTACTGGATGTTAGGTGCGTTACTTTTTAACATGGCATGTAGGGATATGCCTTTCCCTATAATTTTTGTTGCATTGTTGACTATAATCTCCATCTTCATTGCACCTTAGGTTTGATCCCAACAATTTATGGCATTTGTCACTCTATATTTACAAGTTGTAGTATATATAGTAGAGTCTTCCTTCTCATTGGTGACCTAGTTTAGCACCTCATTTCCATGTTGGTATTCATGCTACATTATTCTATGACCTTTCAATCCCTCTTCTTGATCCACTATGACTCAGAATATGAGCCCCATCTTCCTCTTCTTGTTAATTCTTGACAATATCCTCGGAGGATTCCATCAATACTTTTTACCTTGTGATTGCTAGAACATTTGGCCTCTCTTATGCATGTTCATATTCCTTGGTATTTTCTCATCATCAAAATCACACTACCTTTAGACTTTTCATTTACTTTTACTTGGTATTCTATGTTTCTTGGAGGGACCATTATGATGAGTGGTTTTTCTTGCTAGCTTGTTTTCTCTTCTCTACCTAGGGTGGTTATGCCAGCTTAGAACTAGGTGCTACCAATTATATCACTCTTTCCTACAAGACGATGTTCCTTAGTGTCCTTCTCATGCTCATTAAAAGCTGACGGGTATCAAGCATCCTCTTATCTCTCTTTTGGGTTTGTTAGAACCTCACCAAAATCAAACCTTCTATCAAGCACACTACTATCTCCTCTTTGAGCTCATTACTCCATGAAGTAGACACCCAATCAAGTATCCATTTATCTCTTTTTTAGTCTCATTAAAATTGAGCAAGAATGAGGCTATGAATGTTATGTGTCTTCTATTTTATGCTCACTAAACTATTATTTATATCCCAATAAATACAAAGAGAAAAAGTGAGGGAGGAGTGGAGTAATCACTTTTATCCATTATATTAGTCAAAATAGGAGTGCCAGTCAAGTTTCCTTTGAACACCGAACCTATTTGTGTCATTACCTTAAAATTCAATTTTATCTTGCCTAATTGTCATACCATACATGTGTATGTTTACCCCTATTCCTTGTTACTCCTCTAGCCACTATGGAGTGCGTTTCAATGCCCCCTGTGTTGTTGCACTATATCATGTGGTGCATGTTGGGCCTTAAATATTCTCATGTTTTCATCATACAATACCACCATTCATAACCTATATTCATGTACTTTTAACCCATTTCATTCCATAATTCCATAACTTGATGACAAATACATATCTTACACTCTATCATTGGTTATCATTAGTTTTCCTAAATCTTATATGATTAAATATAATTTTTCCATGATTTCTTAATGACGATTTTGATAAGTTCCTTTATCGCAGGGTTCCATCGCTGAAATTCTTCAGAAATCAGTTAAACTAGTTACAAGGTTGAGTACGGAATGAAATTGATGTAGGTGAAAATATGAAGTTTGTGATAAAATGGTAAAGAATATCGACATTCTCAGACTAGCATCGTGCTCAAAACACCCTCTTTCACATAACCCAAAAATCATTCGGGAAAAGTCATCACCAAAAGGAAGTTAAGGTCAAAATAATCTTAAGTACAGAATCGTTGAATGACTTGGTTCCGGGTCTAAATGAGTTTGAACGATTCGTGTTTCATTCTAAATGTTTTTGCAGCCACGTGAAGGATTGGGGTTGAATATATATAAGGAAAACTCATCCAGCCAGCCACCCACCTCAACCAATCAACCAGTCAAGGATTGCCTTCTCCAAGATTGCCAAGAATCTATTGTGCAGATTGGGTAAATTAGCCATCGAGAATCTATCTGGCTTCAATGGGAAGATTACACAAATCCTCTGAATTAATTAGATAAACAATTGATATTATATTTTATAGGGCTAGGCTCTAGATATAAGATATGATGCTCTCTACATGTACTAGGGTGGTAGTAAAGTAGGAGGGAAACAATAGGAGCAACAACAATAGAACTGTGATGTAATTTTGTTTACACTAGGAGCTTTGATGTACTTTCTCTAAACCATTAATACATAAGGTTGATTCAGAATTTAAATTCTCTGTGAGTATTATGGTTTTCTTTACATTTTAACAATATTAGATTAATTTAAACTTGTTCTAGGAGTGGCAAGGGCCCACCACACCCTGGAAATAATTTTTGCAGTTAATATAGATAATAGGAATTACATTTAATCGATAGTTAGAAGTGCAAATGTTGCTTAATAAAGTTACTTCTTAGATCTCAAAATCATTATCTTCATTTTTTACTTAAAATCTCTACTATGTTTCATAGATCTAAACTGAATGCGATAGATCTCATTCCTCAATCATCCAAAAACCATCAAGGATTGTTTTGAGTTATGCTTTCTAATAAATGAATGGTTTCTTTAATATGATTTCATAGCATAGAATTTTTGAGAATATCCTTAATATGGAAACATACAGGGGTTAATTACCATATCATAAGATTAACAACGAAATTGGTTTTATGCTCTGTTGTTTTCTATTCAAGACCGAGTTCTATAGCATCATGATGATATGAAGAATGCTAAGGAGTAACGAGATGAGATATTGGTGGCAATGGTTATTGATTGAGTTTTTAGCTTAGATTTGAGACTTAGTATACTCATAATAAGATTGGATTGAAAACTATAAGATAATTCTCTTCTGTAGGAATGATTTTCTGTGTTTATTTGCAGTAGTTTTAAATTAGAATAAGCTTTGATCATTGAGTCTTTTAATTTCAGTGTGTTAATTTAGGCAGCATAGAAATTTTAATTTGAAACTATCATTTTGAAGCTTTGTAGGTGTGAACTAAATAGGATTAATAGATAAGTTTCAATGCTTATTGATTTGTGAGACCCGGGATTTAGATTTAGTGTGCATGCTTTTAGAATAGGATTCTTTGTTTTCTATTAGCATCAAAGTGTGTTAAATGAATTCTTCTTTCATTAAGCATAGTTTTAATTCTGTAATTAACTTCTCATCATTTCATAGTTAACATGGCAGTGTGATTTTATTGTCAAAAGGAATAGTGTTTGGGAATGATTTGTTTTAGTTTTGCATTGTAGAAAGCCTTTCTTAGTCGCAATTTTCTTTCTAAAATGAGTGATTGAATAGAGTTAAAATAGATTCTGTAGGGTTTGACGAGTGAGTCCTTTAATATTTATTGGGTGAGAATTTATTCCTTTAGGTTATAGAACAAGTGTTATCATTTTGAAACTTTTTTAAACTAGTTTCTTGTTTTCTTTTCTAATGAGTGAGTTTTTAATTAGTGATAAAAGTAGAGTATTGATTGATGTTTAAGGATTTATTTTGATAAACTTCTTTGTGTTGGTTTGCGTGATTAGAGATAGCTTGAATGATTCTATACTTAGACAGTAATTCGATTTCATACCCTAGGTTAGGTTAGATTCTCTAATCCTGCATTACCTGTGCTTGTGCCTCTAAGTCTTATGACCCCAGATTGATAATTTAATGTTGGAATTATTACACACATAATTTCCCCAACAGTTTTGGCATCATTCTTGGGGAGGTGCTAAAGGGATTAGAGCATAGTTTCTTTCATGAGTTTTTGTGTGATCTTAGTTTTAGGGAAATCAGAGGGCAAAGATGATAGTAAGATGTGAGTGAAGAGCCACACATCCCCTTTATTGGGGTCACTGCGAAGTCTAGTTTTCCAAGTAAGCAAGGAGTTCAATTTTGTTGAGTTTTATTGCAATCAGCTTTTATTCATTTAGGAAAAAAATAGCTGTATTTGTAAATAATTTTTGGGGTGCTCTAAGAACCCCAAGGTACTAATCCATGAGTAGAGACAGGGATTTATAAACTAACATGCATGATTCAAGGATGATTAATAATTTGGAGGAGTTATCTCAAATCCTAGCAGTAGTTGGGGTCTCTGTCTCTCAAGAAGAGCAGATCTTGACAACACTCAAGAACCTTTCTACCTCTCCAGAGGTGATTGAAGAACTTGATTTTCATGAGCCACAACCACATTAAGAGCTAGAATCCTCCAATAATCACATTTTCCAATCTTTAGAGGAAATTAATGACTTATGGACAACATCTATTGGAGAGAAGCCCCTAAAACAAGAGGTCGAAGAGGCCAAACAAGAGGACATGCAACATTGTCCAAATAAAGAAATGGACCAAGACCACTATGATTACATCGAGCATTGGTTCCAAGCCAGTACTCCAGCAAGGCATCATTCTCTTCTTCACACTTTCTTAGCATCATATAATTTTCAGCTACTAGTTTTACATGATCATGTACACTGTAAAGTTTATATGCTAAATATGAGCATGAATATAACTTTTTACTTGATCCACACATGGATTCACTTGAAGTTCTGTTTCACTTGAAGGAGGACATATTTTCTCTAGTATAGTAAGAAAGTTAGTAAATAAATAAATGAAAATAGTAAAGAGAAATATAAGTCCTTTTGTGAAATCCAGATTGTCTAACGCAACTAGACAGGGACTTTGCTTGAAAACGAGGTAACTGGCAAAAAAGGTTCCCAATAAAGTTTGTAAATTTTATGATTTCTTCAAATCATGTATCTTTTAAGTCAATATGTTTGTACTTGAATTGGTTGATGTGGGATTCCTTAAGGCCCACTTGCCAACAAGCCTTATCCCATAGACATTCGCACATTATCTGCAATTAGGATTAGGGTTAGATAAGCTACCTAGCAACCTACATGCCTTAATGGTAGGTATCCTTGTCATCTACTAAGAAAATATATCAATGTTTCTTAGTGGATGAATTCTACAGTCCATTCAACTTTGAAAAATCTATTCATGACTAGTAGAATGTACCTAGTGCCTTGAATCCCATTGACATCAAAGGTGGGATATATCACATTGGTTAATGACTTCCTCAATGGTCGGTAATCCAAGGATTCTTTCTTATGTTTGACATTGACACCATTTATTCACATATGGAATATTTCACATGGGTATGTAGCGGTTGAAGGCTATATGGTTTTGTGATCTCAACATAGATTTGCAGTAGTTTGGTTTTTGTATCAGCCTTTCCATTGTCATTTGCAGCAACAATCACCTTTCCTTAGTGTTTGGGGACATACAACTCCTCAAGCATGGGGGAGAAGGGGACATTTTGTTCATCCTTCATCTCTTAAGTTCATCCTTCAACTATTCAGCTCATCCTTCAACCTTCTTCAGCAGGTCAAATCAACAGTCACATCAGCTCTAACCATTCCATCACTCACTTCATCTTGCAGCACTGAGCACATCAACAAAAAAGGTAAAACGTAAGGTAAAGTTGGCTTAAGATTATTTAATTCATTAGATATTTCAGAAAAAAATTATGAGTAACCACCACATATTCTGTATATTTTGTTTTTCCATAAACCCTCCATTTGCAAATTCCTCATTCATAATAGAGTGCATGCCACTCTAATGAGGTCATAATAATGAACAGAAAAGTATATTGGTTCATGTAAATAAAAGAAGTAACTACAATGCCTTCCCCTCCTACATTCACACATATTGTCAGTTGAATGTATCCAGTAAAGGATCAAATAATTGTTTCCTTTCATAAAGGAACCATCCATAAGCATTGGCCTCACAAAAGCAGAGTATGTAAGCACCTATTTTACCATCTCCATCACCACCTTATATCCTCCACCATCTCCATTGCCACCTATCATCTCATTCATAATTTCCTTCTACCATATATATTTTTTATCCTCAATTTGTACCACTCTAAAAATCAACTCTACGACAGTCAAATAAGAATGGTGTTGCTCCACAAGAACCAACACCTTCAAATCTTCACGCAATATTGTTCCACAAGAACCAACCCTACCCAAAGCCATGATGCCATAAACTCTATAAATGAGGAAAATACTTGTTTTCATGAGTACATTCAAATCCTCAGGCATCAATGGATGTTGGTCCTTAAATATGCACATGTTTTCATCATACAATACCACCATTCATAACTTATATTCATGTACTTTTAACCCATTTTATACCATAATTCCATAACTTGCTGCCAAATACATATCTTACACTCTATGGTTGGTTATCATTAATTTTTTTTACTCTTCTATGATTACAGATGATTTTTCCATGATTTCCTAATGACAGTTTTGCTAAGTTCCTTTGTTGCAGGGTTCCGTCGCTGAAATTCTTTAGAAGTCAGTTAAACTAGTTACAAGGTTGAGTATGGAATGAAATTGATGTAGGTGAAAATATGAAGTCTGTGATCAAATGGTAAAGAATATAGACATTTTGAGACTTGCATCGTGCTCAAAATAACCTCTTTCATATAACCCAGAAACCGATAAGAAAAATTCATCACCAAAAGGAAGTTAAGGTCAAAACAATTCTTAAGTACAAAATATTAAGTACCGAATCGCTGAACGACTCAGTTTCAGGTCTGAACGATTCGTGTTCAGTTCTGAACGGTTGTGTAGCCATGTGGAGGATGGGGGTTGAATATCTAGAAGTACAACTCATCTAGTCAGCCACCCACCTCAACCAACCAAGTACTCAAGGATTGCATTCTCTAGGATTGCAAAGAATCTGTTGTGTAGATTGGGTAAATTAGCCATCGAGAATCTCTCTAGCTTCACTGGGCAGATTACACAGATCCTCTGAATTAATTAGATAGACAGTTTCTTTTATATTTTAGAGGGCTAGGCTCTATATAAAAGCTGATTCTCTGTACATGTACGAGGGTGGTGGTAAAGCAGGAGGGAAACAATAGGAGCAACAACAGTGAAATTGTGATGTAATTATGTTTACACTAGAAGCTTTGATGAATTTGCTATGAACCATTAATACATAAGGTTGATTCAGAATTCAAATCCTCTATGAGTATTATGGCTTTTTTTTTAACAGTATTAGATTAATTTAAACTTGTTCCAGGAGTGGCAAGGGCCCACCACACCCTGGAAACAAGTTCTGTAGTTAATATAGATAATATGAATTACATTTGATTGATAGTTAGAAGTGTGAATGTTGCTTAAGAAAGTTACTACTTAGATCTCAGAATCATTATCTTTATTTTGTACTTAAAATCTCTACTCTGTTTCATAGATCTGAACTAAATGCGATAGATCTTGTTCCTCAATCATCAAAAAACCATCAAGGATTGTATTGAGTGATGCTTTCTAATGCATGAATGGTTTCTTTAATATGATTTCATAGCATAGAATGTTTGAGAATATCCTTAATCTGGAAACATACAGGGGTTAATTACCATATCATAATATTAACAATGAAATTAGTTTTATGCTCTGTTGTTTTCTATTCAAGACCGAGTTCTGTAGCATCATGTTTATATGAAGAATTCTCAAAAGTTATGAGATGAGATATGTGTTGCATTGCTTATCGATTGAGTTTGTAGCTTATATTTGAGACTTAGTATAATCATAATAAGATTGGATTGAAAAATGTAAGTTAATACTCTTCCATAGGAATGATTTTATGTGTTTATTTGCAGTAGTTTTAAATTAGAATAAGCTTTGATCATTGTGTCTTTTAATTTGAGTGTGTTAATTTAGGAAACATATAAATATTAATTTGAAACTGTCATTTTGAAGCTTTGTAGATGTGAGCTAGATAGGGTTAAGAGATAAGTTTCAATGCTTATTGATTTGTGAGACCCATTTAGATTTAGTGTGCATGCTTTTAGAATAGGATTCTCTTTTTTCTATTAGCATCAAAGTGTGTTGAATGAATTCTTGTTTCAAGAAGCATAGTTTTAATTCTGTAATTAAATTCTCATTGTTTCATAGTTAACATGTCAGTGTGATTTTATGGTCGAAAGGAATAGTGTTTGGGAATGATTTGTTTGAGTTCTGCATTGTAGCAACCTTTTCTTAGTTGCAATTTTCTTGCTTAAACAGGTGATTGAATAGAGTTAAAATAGATTATGTAGGGTTTGATTAGTGAGCGCTTTAATATTTATTGGGTGATAATTGAGTCCGTTAGGTTATAAAACAAGTGTGATCGTTTTGAAACTTTGTTAGATTAGTTTCTCTTTTTCCTTTCTAATGAGTGAGTTGTTAATTAGTGATCCAAGTAGAGTAGTGGTTGAGGTTTAAGCATTTAGTTTGATAAACTTCTTTTCTTTGGTTTGTGTGATTAGAGATAGCTTGAATGATTCTATACTTGACAGTAGTTTGATTTCATACCTTAGTTTAGGTTAGATGCTCTGATCGAGTGCTACCTGTGCTTGTGCCTCTATGTCTTACGACCTAGAATTGATAATTAAATGTTGGAATTATTACAGATATAATTTCTCCAATAGCACACATTCATAGATTTTTTCCAAGTCACTTTCTTTTTTTGTTATTACATGTTCAAGGGAAGTCTAACTTTCAATTTTCCATCCATAGTTCGTGTTAACCTTTATGTCTTCCATCCCTATGTTAGTTGTACCTAATGACTTCATACATTCACCTGTTGTCTTGGTATCTTATATTTCAATTGATGGGGGATATATTAAGGCCCTCTTTCAACATATCTTCTCCTATCGACTTCAAATCATTATTGAGGAGATTGATCTAGGAACTAGTAATACTTTGGCGCTTGCAAACCTTAGTGGCAGGCTTCCTCATGATTATTAGTGGGTTTAGCTCATTGAATCCTAATTGATTAAGTCCGTGAGTGTTCAAAGTCACATTATTTATTAACACTTGGTAGACTATTCTTGGTACCTTAGGGTCCATTTCCATCATTGATGGGTGACCTCACATTTGTTAATGCTATACCTTAATGAATGGTAATCAGACAATTCTACCATGCTCAACATTAGTTAATCTATTCACTTCTTATAGATTTGTATCATTGAGATTGAATAGAATACCTTGGGGCAGGGACATCTCACTCTTATATGGCACCCTTCCTAAGCTACATAGGAGTTATGTATCATTTTATGTAATTTGAGGACCATTGTGGGGCACCTATCTTCTACATGTCCATAGTCCTACGAATGTATACTATGACATAGATCCACATTGTATTTGTTAGTGGTTATGATTTTTTGATGTGTTTCATGGATCCACTGTGAATGTCTCATGGCCATGTACTAGCATTTCATGTCATGGATTTGAAGTGTATCGTTGGCGACAATGTTCAATATCTCTTTATGTCAAGCATGCATATGCCCACCTCATGGATGATTATCTTATGATCGAAACTTGGGTATCAATATAGATCTAATATGATTCCTTGGTGTCAAAACCTTCCTCACATTTTGATATAACTTTTTGTAATGCATTTTGGCCATCAGTTCCTCTTCTAGCCTCATGCATTAGAGGGAATGTTTTATAACCCTATTTTCCACTCCACTATAGTGAGAGAGACCATAGTTTATCTTATCTCAATTGTTGGTTAGAATTCATCCCCTTTCACCATTTATTTTACTTATATGGGTTTGATCCAGGTGGCTCCAGGGACACACACAGGACAAAGAGGGCTATGGAAGCTCGAAAATAAAAATGATCAGAATGCTTTTGAACTATGAACAAAGCATAGATCTTGTTGTCCTAATCAAAGCAGTGCAAATGGTTCATCAATCTGAGCTCGTATGAGGGAGAACGAGCCAGTCAAAGTTCTGGTCGAAGTTGGATTGTGGGCTAGGTTTAAGTGGCCTACAATTTGACTGACTCTAGTGCATGAAACCTAGCTCCCGAAAGCGGGCAAAATTGTTGCCTCTTTAATTTTTCTAATAACCCTTATGTTAGACAAAATTAAAAAAATGGCCTATTATATACAAATAAAAAATAAAAAATATATATATAAGTGAGGTGGCGGGCCACCACCCCTGCCACCCCAAACTACATTACATTAAAACCAAAACTTTTATGGGCTGACAGGCCATGACCCCTGCCGACCCTCCCTCAACTCCCGCAACCACATAAAAAAATCAAATTAAATATGGTTTGGGGACCATTACCCCGCCAAGCCCTTCAACCAACTCCCATTACCATATACATTGAACGTAATATTATATGGGGTGGGCGGGCCACCTCTAGTGGACCTGACCCACACCCCCAAGCCTCCAAACCGTATGCTATATTAATGCAGGGCCGGTAGGTATCGAGCCCGCGCCAGCCATGTGGGCTGGCCCACCACCATGTGACAGCCCCATGTCATGGACCATCAAACATTTAATGTGCCCATCCTTAACCATAAACCAACAAACGTGCCCCCATTTAACACAATGCGCTACATAGGTTATGGGGCAGGATTCCCAATGTAGACCCGACCCCCCAACAAAAATACACTGTTTTTTTTTAAATGAGAAAACATTTAACATGGAGGGGTCGGGGTTTGACCACCCGACCTCCTCCTTGTAATTCAACATTCATACCAATCTGCCAAAACGGGTTCTTTGAAAACTCCACCCTCAAATATTATTATAAAACCCAACTTTTATTTGCACAGACAAGCATGGAGGAACCAAGAGCACGCATGAAAACACATGCATGAATTTTTAATTAATTTTTGTAGGTGGAACCATGATCCTAAAAAGGGCAGGTGGAACCATTATTGAGCAAAATTCTTAGGAAGGGGAAATTTTTGCAGTGTCTAAATTGGACAAATTTTATGTCGATCTTACACTTCTTAGAGACATGAACCTGATGGCATA
This sequence comes from Pinus tabuliformis, assembly GCA_031772625.1. Taxonomy (NCBI): domain Eukaryota; kingdom Viridiplantae; phylum Streptophyta; class Pinopsida; order Pinales; family Pinaceae; genus Pinus; species Pinus tabuliformis. Next base: position 125,994,012 of record CM062815.1, read on the forward strand.
GTCAGTTTCCTGATATGAGTATCCGATTTACAGATGACCCAAAGGATGGAATCTTTGGGGAATCTAGGGGGAATCTAAAAGATTCCTTAAGCCCCAGATTTTCACTCTCTTAGAATTCAAAAATTTGACAATTGATTTTGCACTATTCGATGCCACAAATCTAATGTTGCATTCAGATTTTCCATTTTCTCATTTTATTTTTCAACCACTTTCCAAAGTGGAGTGTAGGTGTTAGCATTCAACGTGCGAGCAGTCATTCCATGAGATTCGTTGCTGTGAGATCGATGTTACGAACAACTTCAGTAGCTTGACATCCTTTTCTTTAGATGGCCTCAAGATGTGAGGTATATGCAGTATGTTCATGTACTTCTTTTTGCTATGCATTGTATTGCACAGATCCCTGTTTGATGTTTGATGTGGGATCTTATTTCTTACTTGTCTCATGATTCCTGCTTGATGTGACACAGAATCATTTGTGGAATGAACTTGTTTAGATCCCTTTGTTGTATGTTGTTGGGATACTCATGTGTTGCCATGTATGTTTGCATTGAGATCCCTTTTATGCCATGTTGGCGGGATGCTCAATATCATCATGCATGAGTTTATGTCATACTCATAGGAGTCCTTTTGACTGAGAGTTCATGTATCGGAACATCTCTTGGAGCCACTCCTACGTGAGGGCATTTTCCTTGTATGATAATGACATCACCTCTTATGTACATCATCACTATTGATAACACTTAATGCAGAGGCCTACACCATCCTGACATCACGGCCCAAAGACGTAGTCCCTCCTAGACGAACTCTGTTATCAATGGCTTATGTTTTCATGTGTTGATGAATGTCATGTTCTTCTTCTTTACAACATGCATATCTATTCCTTTATGCTATTTTAAATGCAATTATAATCACATCACGAAAGAAAAAGATCTTGGTTAAATCTAGGAGTTGAGTCAACTTGGATCAAGTTTGGTATCAAAGCGGTCTTTGTGTGGATGTGAATTACAAGCGTGAACAATGGAACGTGTAGCAACAAAGGATGAAAAAGCAATGTATGAGACCATGCTCAAAATTTCCAAAAGGGTGGAAATAATGTATGAAGCTCTACAAAAAGAGACATTGGAAAAGGAGCGATTGCAGCTTCAGTTGCGAGCCATTGAAGAGGCCCTGGAGGAACTAAAGCACAACAACGAGAATCTTCAAATAGAGAACGCTGAATTGAAGACGCTTATACATGAAGAGAAAGAGGAGAAACATAGTTTGTTATGACAGCTGCAAGCTAAGGACGAGGCCTTGGAAAAGCTGCAGCATGACCCATTTGAGATAGAAAGTAATTCTCTGAATACATGTATGTGTCTTGATGATGATTTCCTTGTTTTTGAAAATACTACAACAGGAATTGGCTCCAAAATATTGAAGAAAATGGGTTATGAAGGAAAAGGCTTGAGTTTTAATGGCCAAGGGATTGTCAAGCCCATCAAAGTAGAAGAATTACCACATCAGGCAGGACTTGGGTATGTCAGAAAGGAATTTGGGGAATGCACCGAGACAGCTAGTGAACCACCAACAATAGATGATGAGTAGCTCTCATCAGTTCTTTCCAAATCGACAGAGGAGGTAAAAGATGTTGATTTCCTTTCGGTTTCATCTTCACATAGTATGGTTTCTGTTGGAGATTTGGAGATCCCAATTACAGGGACAAACATGAGGCTCCTTACCAGGATGAGGAACAAGGAGGAAAAAGAACTTGGTGTTAATAACCAATGCATAACTCAACCATTGGAGGATGTGTAGAGATCTCGATTTGTACGTGTGGGATACACCAAATCAGAATGCTCAAAGGTGTTAGATTATTCTGAGACATCATTGAAATCATCAAGGAAAGAGAATGATTGGAACACATCCCCATCATCCCATGGTAGTATCCATTGCAAGAAGAGAGCTGAGGCAAGCTCTCATCGCCATACTTACACCAGAGATGGCAAGGAAAGGTATAACCAGTCTCGACATTCAAATGTTCATTTCGATTATAATCATGTTGTTAATGATGAACGTAAAACATGGCATCGAAAAACATGTACCTTTTGTGGATTACATAACCATACATTTTCTAAGTGTTCGAAAAGAATAACAGCACACCAAAGGAGGAGGCATGAAAGACCCTCTTAACAACAGGTAAAGAAACATGTTAAGAAGATCTAGAGGAAGAAGATGTATTGCAGTCATTGCGACAGAAGTGGCCATCAAAGAGCCACTTGTTGGAGGCTCCATCCAGAGTAGCGCCTTAAAGAAAAAGTGTCAGTTCATGAACTAGGTGAAACAATTGTTTGACAAGCAAAACCACCACAGGGGGATGATCCATTCACAGCGATAAGTCAAAAATGGTTTCTAGATATGTTAGCTTGTCATGGTCGTGCTTTTGTAAATCATTTGTTTCATTTTAAAATGTAAAAGCAGTGACGTGTTTTCCATCACTTTTTAAAGAACAATGATGTCTCGTCTTATTTTGTGTTGCATTTTACACTCTGAAAATGATGTTGTGTTTCCATCACTTGTCAAAGAAAAATAGTGTTTGGCCTTATCTTTGTAAATTATGTGTTGCAGTGATGATGTGTTTTCCATCACTTGTTTAAGCAACAATGATATGTTGGCCTTGTTTTCGTAGCTGGGGTATTGTTTCCATCTTGATGCAAACTTGACCACCAAGTATGTGTTATAAACCCATGACAAGTATGGGATGCTTGGGTCATTAGTTGGTCATGAAAGTCAAGCACGTAATTTGCAAAAAAATGTACTATACCTTGCAGAGGTTGCAGGTGTTGGCTCATCACTTAAGGCTTCGAAGAACAAGGTGAAGGAGATGGTAGCAGGACCCTTCTCAGGACAGTTGTGATGTAGACAAGTTATAGAGAAGTTGCAGATTATTTGTCATGATTTTGGAGGACCAAAAGCTCCTCAATTGGGAGGATTGATCCAGGTGGCTATAGGGACACACACAGGACAAAGAGGGCTATGGATGCTTGAAAATCAAAATGATCAGAATGCTTTTGAACTAGGACCAAAGCATAGATCTCATCGTCCTGATTGTAGCGGTGCAAACGGTTCATCAATCTGAGCTCGTATGAGGGAGAATGAGCCAGTGAAAGTTCTGGTCAAAGTTGGATTGTGGGCTAGGTTTAAATGGCCTACAATTTGACTGAACCCGGGGCATGAAACCTAGCTCCCAAAAGCAGGTGAAATTGTTGCCTCTTTAATTTGTCTAATAACCCTTATGTTGGACAAAATTAAAAAAATGGCTTATTATATATAAAAAAATAAAAAATATATATAAGTGAGGTGGTGGGCCACCACCCCCGCCACCCAAAACCACATTACGTTAAAACCCAAAAATTTATGGGCCAATGGGCCATGACCCCCATTGACCCTCCCTCAACTCTCGCAACCACATAACAAAATCAAATTAAATATGGCTCAGTGGCCATTACCTCATCGAGCCCTCCAACTAACTCCAGTTACCATATACATTGAACCTAACATTATATGGGGTGGGCGGGCCACCTCCAGTGGACTTAGCCCACACCCCCAAAACTCCAAACCATATGCTATATTAATGCAGGGCTGGCGGGTATCGAGCTTGTGCTAGCGACCATGCGGCGGCCCCATGTCACGACCCATCAAACATTTAATGCACCCATCCTTAACCATAAACCAACAAACGCGCCCCCATTTAACACAATGCGCTACGGAGGTTATGGTGCAGGCCGCCGAATGTGGACCCGACCCCACACAAAAATATACAACATTTTTTTAAAACAAGAAAATGTTTAATGTGGATGGGTCGAGGTTTGACCACCTGACCTCCTTCTTGTAATTCAGCATTCATACCACTCTGCCCAAATGGGTTTTTTGAAAACTCTGCCCTCAAATATTATTATAAAACCCGACTTTTATTTGCACAGGCAACATGGAGGAACTAGGAGTGTGAAAGGAAACCTAGGCATGAATTTTTAATTAATTTTTGCAGGTGGAACCATGATCCTAAAAAAGGGCAAGTGGAACCATGATTGAGCAAAATTCTCAGGAGGGTGAAATTTTTGCAGTGTCCAAATTGGACAAATTTTATGTTGATCTTACACCTCTCAGTGACACCAACTTGGTGGCACAGTCAGTTTCCTGATCTGAGCATCCGATTTTCAGATGACTTGGAGGATGGAATCTTTGAGGAATCTAGGGGGAATCTAAAAGATTCCTTAAGCCCCAGATTTTCACTTTCTCATAATTCAGAAATTTGACAGTCGATTTGGCACTATTCGATGCCACAAATCTGATGGTGCATTCAGATTTTCCATTTTCTCATTTTATTTTTTGACCACTTTCTAAAGTGGAGTGCAGGTGTTAGCATTCAACGTGTGAGCAGTCATTCCATGAGATTCGACGTCGTGAGATCGATGTTACGAACAACTTCAGCAACTTGACATCCTTTTCTTCAGATGGCCTCATGATGTGAGGTATATGCAATATGCTGATGTACTTCTTTTTGCTATGCATTACGCTGCACAGATCCCTGTTTGATCTTTGATGTGGGATTGTATTTCTTACTTGTCTCATGATTCCTGCTTGATGTGACGTGGAATCATTTGTGGGATGTACTTGTTGAGATCCCTTTGTTGTATGTTGTTGGGATACTCATGTGTTGCCATGTATGTTTGCATTGAGATCCCTTTTATGCCATGTTGGCAGGATGCTCATTATCATCATGCATGGCTTTACGTCATACTCATAGGAGTCCTTTTGAATAAGATTTCTTGTAGCAGAAAATCTCTTGGAGCCACTCCTACGTGAGGGCATTTTCCTTGTATGATAACGATGTCACCTCTTATGTACATCATCACAATTGATAGCACTTAGTGCAACATCCTACACCATCTTGACATCAGGGCCTGGAGACATAGTCCCTCCTAGACGAACTCCGTTATCAATGGCTTATGTTTTCATGTGTTGATGAATGTCATGTTCTTCTTCTTTACAACATGCATATCTATTCCTTTATGCTATTTTAAATGCAATTATAATCACATCATGAAAGCAAAAGATCTTGGTCAAATCCAGGAGTTGAGTCAACTCGGATCAGGGTCTTACAAGGAAGTTTTAGATGTTATGGGGCTGAAATTACATAATTAATATATTTCTTATAATTATTTTGTCACAATTTCATAATTATGAAATAATAATTATTTCATAATTAAGAAAAAAACTCATAATTGAGAAAAAGGTTTCATATTTTTGCATTCTTAAGGAGATCAACTCGACCTACTAGTCTATGAGTTAGCTAGGGATCTATTATTATATAGTTTTCCTCACTTGTCAAGCCCCTAGGTGTATAGATACACTTTCTTTACGGATGCAAAAATCCTATATAAACTAGCCTTATCTGCAGGATAAGATAATTTGATAAAGAATGTATTGATCGATATTTTTTGGTGAAATTATACCGTATCTTCCATTGCATGTGATAGTAGCCCTATATTTTTGTGATTCAAAGCAATGATTTGTATTAAGGATTGAGGAGGGGCCACTGGTACCCTGAGGTAAAATTTTATTTTTGTTTTGATCTAATGGAAGCATGCATGATTTCTTTACCATATGGTTTATGTTGATTATATATGTATGGTTTGGGGTTATTCTTATGCATGCATACCTACCCTCTATGGAGGAGAAACAAATTATTTATTTGATTGTGATTATGTGTAGGAGATTAGATGTATGATCAAGGATTCAGGCCTTCAAGTGGAAGTAAGATATCCAAAACAACATTGAAGACCTATCACTTTCACCAATCTATCGAGGATCGGGTCCACATTATTTTTATGATTATTTAGTGTTTGAATTATGGCTTATGGTTGGTTGGAATTCATGTCAAAATGGTTTTTATAGGAGGATACCATTCCGGTATCATTTATATATTTTTTGGTACAGGTGCAGACCAATTTGGTACCAAGTCCAAGTTGTTGTTTGAAGTCTCTAAACATACCACTGATGTCCTCAAGTTTGTTTTTGATGCTATTGGTCAAGATGCCTCTAGTTTAATTCATATATTTCATACAAATATTCAAATGAATCCTCAGAAATCAAACATATATCACCATTGTCTACACACAACCTTAAACAAGGCCTACCACTAGTGTCTAGTAACTTTTGTCATCAAAGTCATAGTTATATGTCAATATGATACCACCAAAGAAGACTCCCAACCAAAATTTGACCAAATGATGAGGTAATGTGGTAGCCTATGTAAAAGAAGTGTGTTATAACACCATCTGAATAATATGTGACCCACATTATAGTGTACTTTACGAGAACAAAGGGCATGATAATGCATCTAGGTGAAGAAAACAAAAAATAAAACTAAGGGAAAAACCATAAAATTTCCCAAGGATTCACGCAAGTGAGGATGATCCAATGTCCAACTGATCCAATAAAACTATGGCTTTTCCTATTGTAATTCAATGGTAGAGATATTGTAAATTCTCAAGGAAATTTGTCAGTCTATGTGCAGTTTAGAGTGATTGATCTAAGCATATGAAGATATTTCTTTGTGAATCGATCTAGTTAATTGAGTATTTAAGTGATATATGTTTTTATTTGTGTCTTTGTTTTTTTTTCTGGCATAGGTGTGTGACTGAGAGATATCTTTACTCTAGCAATTAATATTATGTATTTTGTTGTTATTACAAGTTTCACAAATGGATTTGGTCTTTTGAATATTCACATTGATTAATTTAAGATTTGTAGATACCTCCATTAGAACTGTTGGAAACAATATTTTTTACATACACACTTAATTTTGTATCTTAAGATTTGTTGTAAGTGTTGTTCTTCATTAATAGAGACAATATGATATGTTGGTGATTGCTGTGCACAAGAACAAAGTTTTCTAGTCAGTGATGCGTGAGATCTCACACATGGAGCATGTGATGTGTGATTAGAATGTGATCATATTTCATGTGTGTTTAATATTGGAAAATTGATTAAATGAGGCCTTGGATAGTGAACTTGGATGAAGCAAAGGAGGTCAAACTTGAATGAAAAAAAGATAAATGTTGAGTGATTCATTGCACTTGTTGAATGGTTTCAGACAAAGGATCAATGCGAACTCAATCAAAACTTGGTGCAAATAGAGTTCAACTAGGTGACTTGGGTTCTTGAAAGATACATTATATATTTACATTTGTTCATGTTCAATGATATATTATATATCTGTAGCAACACATTGTGATGACGATTGTAGCATTGAGTCATTTTGACATATTTATTTTTACAAAGACCAAAGGTAGAGTTGTTGTGGTTCATAGAGATCTACTGATGGATTATGTTTTGATGGTTGTTGTATGCTAAGTATTGTGTCATATTTTCATATGATGATATTTAGTGTGCATATTCTTAGTGAGTCATTGAGGGTTTTATGATTTTGTTGCTAAGTGAGAGAGGTCGTTAATGAGTAGTTGCATGTTGTATTGTGAGAGATTTATTTTTTGAGAAGTGGTGTATTTTCTAGAAGATGAGAAAAGTTAAATTGCATAGTGTGATATGGTCATATTCATGGCTTATCTATCCCTAAAATATCCTTAAGTTAGATTGTATGAGTGAAGGTTTTATGAATCTAACTTATTAGTTCTTGTGGAAGTGAATTGCATTGTAGGGATAGATAAGTATTATGTCATAAGAAAGGAAAAATATTTGGTTCCATTGAAAGTGAGGTTGTTAATTTATTTCATACCTACCATTATTACCATATGATAATGTTTCATATGATACGAGTATGAATTGATAAAGATATATTATGTTGAGGTATGATGTTACGATTTGTAGCATCTAATTCTGTAGAATGAATAGTTACTAGGGTTTATTCATTATTGATGCATGTTGATGGTTAGGACAGGGTTAGAATCTTGTGTGGGATGATTAGTCATGATTCCTTTTGTTATCAATGAGTATTGTTTGAGAGAGGTTTCTCATAGTTACTTATGTTGATGAGCAAATTGATCTTGTAAAGCTTAATGTTTGATGTATCTTTTGACGTGTTGGAATGTACTACCAATAGCTAGGGGATATCCCTAGTGGGAATTCCCAATTAAACCTCACATCAGTTGGGATAGGAGCCCCATCCAATTTGTAGGCCCAGCTGCCATTATGTTGGTTAACCTCGTGTCTATCAAATGAGGAGATTTAGAGTGAGGATAACAATGAAATGCCTAGAAAATGGGAACAAGGTCCACCCAAGATTGACAAACTACAGAACGAAATACTAGAAAGTAACAAGAAAAATAAGAAGAAGCATGCCATGAGAATGATCAACGAGCTAAAACCATTTAGGAATACATGAAAAATAACATGCCAAAGGTTAATTTCAAATCAGTTCACAATAGGTTACTGGCATGGTGTGGAATAAGTATGCATAGATTCAAAGGGAAAATGAAATCCATAAGCTAATAATGAGTTCATTAGCATATTCCTATATGAAATAACACATACAAACATGATGGAAATACACAAAATCCAATACATCCATAATAAATATGCACAGGTATCCATGCCAAAAGAAAATAAATTCTTATTAATGTTGTTGCAAATACAAGTACAAGTGCTGGAAACCACCAAGCCCAAGAGTAGAACATGGGTTGCTCAAACCACCATCCAAATCAAAACCCTAGCTTCACTACAATTCACAACACTATCTTCCAAAAGCTTATTTCCTCTAGCTCCTTAAGCACAAATCAACTATCTAATGCTAGTCCTAGCTCAAGAGCTAAATTCCCCCACAAATGAGGCATGCATGTATACTCATAGAAGCAAGGTTATTTCTCACCTATCGTGACCTTTGGCCTAACCTCATGAATATTAACCTTCCTCACAACTCTCTAATGTTCTAATGGCTATTTCATGCTTAAGTCAATATCAACGTAGTTGCGGGCATCATGATGAGAAATATTTACAATTTAAATAGCAAAGAAGACATGAAGAGAGTATAGAGGGTTCTTAGAAACCCTAGAATTCTCGTTCTCAATGTTGTTTCTAGGTCATGAGACAAGGTCGTGTTTTTCACTTATTGTACTAAATGATTATTTTCTACTACTAAATTTGCTATCAGGTGTATTAGTCACAGTGCCTTGGTAATAGAGGCTTATGTGGAATCAACTTTTCTATCGGTCAAAATCCTAGTTGTGAAACATCTTGTGATAAACCATAACTTCCTCCGCATAGGTCAACGTTACTGTTCCTTGTTTTTTACCTTATTTAGTCATTGAGGAAACAATATTACTCTTCTTCATTATCAACAAAACTCTAAGCCATTTAAAATTATCTCAAGGATCCATAAATCTACTCTAGTCAGAATGACATCACAACACCTACATATTCCAAATTTACTAAACTATAGGCACATCAATATATGCATATGCCATTATCCATCTTCTTGAGGATTGCAACACAAACTTCAGTGATACATTGATCTATTTGGGGTTATTATTTGATTAGCCTCTAATAATCTCTTGAGAAACACTTCATTGAAATATTAGTTTTTCATCTACTTCCAGTAAGTTGCAACCCATACCTATTTTACTTCCTATTCAATCAATCAGAGGGAAGATATGGGTTTTATTTGGTAGTGATACCTAGTGTATGCAAGATATAAGATCAAGGAATACTCCAACCCCTGCTACAACTGCAACGATGGAAACTACCCTCACAAGCTTTTTGTTCTAGGGATGTTTTTTAGAGTTCTCCTGTACCAGAGAATATTGGTTGTACGAAAGAAAAAGGAGAATTTAGTTGTATGATTTTTTTTTTCATTGTTGGATACATAACTCCTACTTATATATCTAATAACATCCAATATTCTCTCTTGGCTCCATTATGAATCGCTCATTAAAGTTCCCCATTATTTTTTATGATAGGTCCAACAAAGGTCCTTATGAAACCCCCTCAACTTCCACCCCACCCCCAATTGGTATAAATTGGCCTCCAAGAATAAAAGATCCAAATACACGGATCACAACACCATGTTGACCACATACACAACATTTGATATTTTCAACTACATGAACAAGCGCTTCATCAGGCTTATCACCAACCAACATGCTATGTATTCGTGATAGAGTATTAAAGATATCATTTTCTCCAACAACGACCTGGTTTGCATAGCTAAAAGAAGAATTCTCTCAGTACATAGTTTTCATGTGATGCCACTACTCATCTGGGCCATCAAAGAGCATGTAATAGTGCACAATAATAATATGAACTAAATCCTTTAGATAGACTATAGGATCAAAAATACTTTTTACATATGCTAACAAATCAACTCCTGCATTTTCATATTTCTTTAATAAAGTGATGTGATAAGAGTTATTTTGTTGTAGGCATTGCAGTTGGATCCCTCTGTCGATAGTCATCAAAAAATGAGAAAAAATCCTTTGAAAATAAATATCGTGAAAGTGAGGGAGATGCATCACATATTACCTACAACATGAGATCCACATGGCACTTGTTTACATTGTATGGGAACTCTCTTATACCACATTCAAAGAATGGAAAGTCCTAAGCTCCATATATTTGTTGGGAATGAATAATATTCATTACCAATTCTCTTTGGTGACATGTATATGACAGTCACAAAACATGTACCACACATTATAACAGTGTTCTCCAAACCAATACTAATGCCAAAATCTGTATTTTTTGGCTCTCCATTAAGATTTATAAGTGAATTAGCAGGCGTTATTTCTCTATACACCAGATGCCTCATGCAATGTAAAAAGTTTAATCCATGTAAAATTTCGTGTGTAATACCATAATGAATTGGATTGAGAATGCACTTCTTTGATTTTAAAATATCTCTAAGTGAGCATCCATCAATGTATTCTAAAGCAATGTTGATTTCTCCAGATGCCAGAGTGTTAAAAGCCCCATAAAACTCTAGTAAGCCTTTCACATGTGGTGCCTCCCATAGTGTTAGAATCTCATTTAATAGTTGGTGTCATTTTTCATTCTCAAAAGTATTTATTTTCTTCAGTTCTAAAATTCAATGAGTTGGTATATGAATAGCCTTTTGGATAACACTACTTGCACCAAATCCAATGACACCAAATATGCACATCTCATGTGAAGCACACTGATATTTTTTCCAATTCATATCATATTCATTGATACCTCTTGAAGTGATTTTTTTAAAACCAAATTTGATAATATTATACTCTCCACATGAATTACTCAGAAAGTGTAAACTTCCACCCACTGTTACGTGAAATCTACGCTATGATTTTATTATGTGCGAGAAAAGGAGAAAGGTCAGAGGTCGTAAATACATGTCATAGTGAGGAGCCAACTGCAATATGAGAATGTGATTTGGCATTCCACTGTAGATCACCATTGTAGGTTGCAAGTCCAAGCTTTACCCAGGTCACATTTCAAATGTGAATTGTTGGAGATCGCATAGCCATTGATTGAAGTTGTGATTTAATGAAGGAAATGTCACATGTTGAGAGAAATGGTGACCTATGGGATATCGCACATTGGACTATGACTTGTACCCATCACATAGAGAAATTCAACTTTTGGAGAATGAAACCTCTTGAAGTAAGGTCACATATTCGCATTTGTAACCACCCCTCCCCACATTTACCCAATTTCACAAGCTTTTCGAGGTAAACATGAGACGAGTGTCTCTATGACATGAAACTACCTCCAAGTTCTAGCTAAGAAAGTGGCGCCTACAAACTGAATAGATAATTACATCCTATAGGGACTATAGATCAGCCAAGAGTTGAACAACCACCCCACGTCATCCATCCCTATGTTGGAACCTTTTTTCTCTGACCTAACACCCCAACCACATGCATAACAAGGCAAGGGTGCAGTTGTAGGCCTCCAACCGCATGCATGGGCCTACTTCCATGTGGTTATGGCCTAAATCCTTCATATATAAGCATATTGTCTTGGGATCTGTGCCACCTTTTCAGGTTTGCCTCCATACCACTACCCATAATTGCCTATAACTTTCCAAAATCATAATCTACATGACAAAAATGACAAAAAATCGAAATTGAAGCAAGAAGTTAATCGAGAATGCTTAATCCAAGGAAGAAAATCCGTCAAACATATGGAAAACATGTAAGATATAGGTCATGAATTCATATTTGATCATAAACTAATAATATCCATCTGAGAATCACCAAGAAGGCTCTAAGCACTCTCTAGCTAGCTACAATATCACTTTTTGGTCCATATATCCATCAAACTTTCAATAGCTTATTAAAACATGTCAATAGCCATAAATAGATTACATCACATAACCAACATAGAAACCATGGCAACTCAACCATAATGTCAACATTATAACTAGTACAAGTATTCATAAATCCCAATAGGAAATTACAACTCATAATAATATATGAAAATAATAACCAATTTAGATACTTCCACGTACCACCCGACCATAGATTGGTCTGAACCAAATCTCTCTTTTAGCCAATCAATCTTACTCCATATTCCAAGCATGAATGTGGGATCTCATGGAACAAACCAAGACAAAAAAACTAGGGATTTCGCCACACCACTTCAAACTTCAACCACAACAATTCCACCTCTATGGTTCGGAAATCACTAACATCAACCAGATCAGTCTATACCCAAGTTGTCTAGGGCTCCAGGAACTAATAAATTGATGCACAAAATTCTAGGGTTGTAGAACATTTGTTCCAGCTGTGGCTCGAGGGCCTAGTAACTCAACCCACCAAGGTCTCCAGAGCATTTGTCCCAATCAACGCCTCAAGGAAATAGTAACTCAAGCCAATTTCTTTCAGGGATTCCAGAGTGTTTGTTCCAACCCACAGCCATAAAGAACATGAGGACCAATGAAGACAACAATAAGTGGGAAACCCAAAACACCATGGTGTTGGCATTATGATTCTGGTATGGCTCTATGTTATAGGTGTTGTACTTGATGGCAACTCTCTTAAGTGGCAATGCTCTTTTCAGGCTCTCAAAATGTTGGAAATTAAGAGGTACATAGGTGAATGGTTCAAAAGGTGCGGACCCGCAGGTACGCTGGCCAGGAAGTGCGTACATACGCGCAGGTACACCATGTAAAAGGTGCGGACCCCAGTTCACTCACTTCAAGGCAGAGAAGCGCGCTCACATGGGGTTTCTTATGTTTGGCCCATCGTATTTAGCCCGCCATTCTAGATTCTATGGTTTTGGCCCGTGGTATAGGATCTAATTTTGCCCCGGTTTGGATCCCTTGTATTAGTTATTGATGGTTTTGTCCCATGGTGTGAATAAGGGCTTCACTATAAATAGGGAAGGAGATCACTTGGCTAAGTCATCTTTTGAAAATTGAATATATTAAGATCTGAAATATTGGGTTATTGGTTTAAAAGCTTGATCTATATAAAAGTGAAGTTGAAAGTGAATCTATGAAGTGTGATCTCTCGGGCGCATGATCAGATCTGGGCATCTAACTATCTGTGGCACACTGGGGGACTGCCAATTCGGCCCTAATCAGAGGTACACAGGTGATTAACTGTGCAAGTGCGTGGGTACGCAGAGCAAAAGAAGGCGTAGTGCATGGGTACGCAGAGCAGAAGAAGGCGCAGTAAGTGGGTACGCAGCACGACAGAGGTTCAGGTGCAGAGGCACAGTGAAAGTATGCGGCGCTACAGAAGCCGCAAGTGCATGGATATGCGATGCAACAGAAGCCGCAGGTGCGGAGTTACAGTAGAGGTACGCGGCGCGATAGAAGCCGCAGGTGCGTAGCTACAGTATATGTACGTGGCGCGACAGAAGGTGCAGGTGCGTAGATACGCAGTGTAGCAGAAGGCTCTCTGCGAGTATACGCAGGGGAGCAGAAGGTGAAGTGCGGAGCCACGCAGGCCAGATAAAGAAAATCTGCGGATCTGTATTAAGGCATTTATTTGACTGACTTTTCTCTGTTGATAAGGTGTTCTGGGTTTAGTTTACTGTTACTATTGATCTGGTTACTGCAGTTGACTGGGTGATTTACTTGTACTTGATGATCTCTTGATGTTTATGGATCCAGTTTGAAAATTTATGAAAAGTGGTCCTTGAAAGAAAAGAAGTAGGGGGTTGTAGCTCCCTTCCAAGAGAGACTGGAAAATGAGAGAGAGTTGTAGCTCTCTGCAGGTTGCAGCCTGCGTACTGGTAAAGGACTGCACCAATACAAAACCATTGTAAAAGGAGTTTCTAATTTGAAAGAAGATAGAGACATATTGTAGCAGGTGGTTTTCACCCACATTGGGTTTCCACCTTATATCTGGTGTTCTTTGGTGTGACTATCTGTTTTTCTTGTTCATGCTCATTATTTTATGGTACTGACATGCAAAAATAATTCAAAGTCTAAATAAGGAAAATTTATTAAAAGAACTTGATAATACTGATTCACCCCCCCCTCTCAGTATTATTTCCAACAATTGGTATCAGATCAGGTCCTTCAGAGAAGCTTGATCGCTTGAAGGAAGATCACTCATCATGAGAAACTACGAGAGGGAAGCATCAATCAGGCCACCAATTTTTGATGGGACAAACTTCAATTATTGGAAGGTAAGAGTTACTTCCTATCTTCAATCTCTTAGTACAGAAGTTTGGGATATCATAGATACATGCTACACTTTTCCTTCAGCTACTCCTACATATTCGGCCGAAAACAAGAAATATGAAACAAATGCTAAAGCAGTCAATAATCTGCTAGGATGATTATCTCAAACAGAATTCGTGAAGGTTATGCAATATAAATCCGCAAAAGAAATATGGGACAAGATTGTCTTGAGCTACGAAGGAGATGAACAGGTAAAGCGTGCTAAACTTCAAACCCTCAGGATTCAGTATGAGAATCTCAGAATGTATAATGATGAAAGTGTGGCTAACTATTTCCTTCGGGTAGACGAGATTGTTAATTGCATGAAAAACTTGGGTGAAGAAATAAAAGAGGCTATTGTGGTTGAAAAAGTTCTAAGATCATTGTCCCCCAAGTTTGAATCTAAAGTGTCTGCAATAGAAGAAAAGGAAAATCTACGAACTCTTACTATGTCTCAGCTACGTGGAATCCTAACTGCTTATGAAATGAGAAATGGAGGTCCATCAGACAGAAGAGAAGCTGCATTCAAGGCTTTAGGCAAAGGAGACTACTATGAAGCAAGTCACGCGCCAGAAGAAGAAGAAGAATCAAATTTTGTCAGAAATCTTCAACGGGGTACTCGAAGGTTCAGAGGTAAGTTACCTTTTAAATGTTTTGCTTGTGGAAGAGTAGGTCATTATGCTGTGAAATGTCCTCATAAGGATAAGATTGACAAAGGAAAGGAACCTGCTAGATGGAGCAAGAAACAGAATGCAAATAAGAAAAGCTACTACACTCATGAAGATAGTGATGGTCTATCAAATAGTGATGAAGATGAATGAGGTAATGACTATAAACTTTTAATGGCATTTGAAGATGATGATTACATGGATGCTATAGATGTGGATAGCTTTCATGAAGAAATTCCTAGACTCAAGACGTGTATAGAAGAAAAGAATATGATCATTGATACTCTACAATTTCAAATTGATGAAAAAGAAAAATATCTTGAAAAGTTAGAAGGTGAAATTGTTGGTCTTAGAAAAGAGATTGAGAAAACAAAGGCTATTAATCTTAAGTTTTTCAAAGGATCTGAAACTCTGGATGAGATCATCAATGTACAACGTTCTCCACTAAACAAGATAGGTCTGGGGTATAATGGAGAAACTTCTCAAGCATCCACCTCAAAGAGTTATCTTGATGCAGCAAGAAGGAATGAGCAAAAGCACAATGGAGATCACCAAGTAAAGCATGGATGAATTACATCAAGAACAAACAAAGACTATCAGGTAAACCAAGGGAAATCGTCTTAAGGATGAACAAAAGCTACAACCAGCCACAGGTAAAATCCTCTGAATTTACTTCAAGAATGGATGACAATAGAAATTACAATCATTTGGCCGGAAGATTTGATAACCGCAGAAGTTTCTTCAATGGAAAATGCTTCTCTTGCCATAACTTTGGTCACAAAGTAGCTCAATGTGTTGCATATAAAACAATCATGACTAGAGAAGCTCAGAAACAAAGAAGTATGACCAGGATTACAAAAAGGACCTATAACAACTTTTCGGCTCTTGAAAATGAAGTTGAATGTTCTATTTGCAATAACTTTGGTCATGAAGATTTTGAATGCAGGAGAAGGTTTCAGCAGACAAGGGAACAAGCCTCAAGCACCAAAACATGGAGAATAAAGGAACCACAAACCGAAAGATGTGGGATAGCATTTTATGCAGAGGGACAGGAAAATCTATGGTACATTGACAGTGGATGTTCGAAGCATATGACAGGTGATAAAGAAAAACTTGAATCATATTCTGCTTTAGAAAAGGGAAAGAAAGTTTCTTTTGGAAATGATACTCCTGCAGCTATAAAAGGAAAAGGCACTGCTTAGTTAAAAGAAAAAGTCAAAGCTGGAAATGTTTTGTATGTTGATGGATTGAAGCATAATCTTCTGAGTGTCAGCCAGATGTGTGATCAAGGAACCGAGGTGATATTTAGATCAAATGGATGTCTTGTTCGTGATCTTGATACAGGTAAAACAGTGATCAAAGGTGAAAGAACTCCAAATAATCTATACATATTTGAAGAAGGACAACAACAATGCTATCTAAGCAAGGATGATGAACACTGGTTATGGCATCGGAGGTTGGGGCATCTAAGATTTTCACAAATAAGGAAAGCATGCAAATATCAGGCAATTCGCGGTCTTCCAGATATCAAAATTCCAGACAACACCATATGCAAATCATGTCAGTTTGGAAAGCAAACCAGAACTAACTTTCCGGAGAAGGAAGGATCAGCTAGCATGCCTCTTGAGCTAGTACATACAGATGTATGTGGTCCATTCAGGAAAAGGACACCTCGAGGAGAAGAATACTTTATATTATTCATTGACGATTTCTCCAGGTTTGTCTGGTTAGGACTTATGAAGCACAAAGATGAAGCATTCGAAAAATTCAAATCCTTTAAAGCCTTGGTTGAAAATGAGTCAGGGTACAAAATTAATTGCCTCAGATCCGACAGAGGTGGGGAGTTTACCTCAAATGAATTTTTCGATTTCTGTGAAGAACATGGGATAAGAAGAGAATTCTCTACAGCTAGAACTCCTCAGCAAAATGGAGTGGTGGAAAGAATGAACAGAACAGTCCAATAAATGGCTCGTGCTATGCTTGATGAGTCTAGAACTCCCGCAACTTTCTGGGGTGAAGCTGCATATGTTGTGGTTGTTATTCTCAACAAAACAAATGTCTGGGTGAACAGCACTCAAACCCCTCATGAGCTCTGGTATGGTGAGACTCCTTCGGTAAAGCACTTCAAAATATTTGGGAGAAAATGATATATTAAGAATACTGATGAGCAACTTGGCAAACTTGAACCTAGAGCAGATGAAGGCATTCTTCTTGGTTATTCTCCACACAGCAAAGCATACAAGTGCTACAATAAAAGACTTGGAAGAATTGTTGACAGCATTGATGTAGTGGTTGATGAGAAGGGATACATTCCTAGGCAAGTAAATCATGAAGATATCGAAGAAGATGAAGACTACCCTCAAAGATAGAATGATGAAGAAGAAGAACCTTAAGAAGAACCAGAGGAGCAGATAAGGATAGAAGAGAAGACTCCATCCAGATATGTTCAGAAGAATCATCAAGAATCTCAGATTTTGGGGCAGAAAGAAGCAGGTGTGCAAACAACAAGAACAATTGCAGAAGCTTCAAGCTATTTGGCATTACTCTCTTCCACTGAACCACAAAATGTGAAAGAGGCATGCAAAGATGAATTTTGGGTCAAAGCAATGGATGAAGAACTTGAGCAGATCGAAAAGAACAACACTTGGGAGTTGGTTCCTAGACCAAAGGATAAGAATGTTATAGGGACAAAATGGGTCTTCAAAAATAAATTAAATGAAAATGGAGAAGTAATTAGAAACAAGGCCAGACTTGTTTGTAAAGGGTATGCGCAGCAAGAAGGAATAGATTTTGAAGAAACTTTTGCTCCTGTTGCAAGACTTGAGGCCATCCGAATGTTCCTTGCTCTCTCAAGCTTTCAAAACTTCAAAGTATTTCAAATGGACGTGAAATCAGCCTTTCTGAATGGAGACTTGGAAGAAGAAGTATACATTGAGTAGCCAGATGGTTTCATTCTTGGAAATGATCCAAATCTTGTATGCAGATTGAAAAAGGCTCTTTATGGTCTCAAACAAGCTCCAAGGGCTTGGTACTATCGTTTGGACAAATATCTTCATCAACAAGGTTTTTCAAAAGGATCAGCAGATAGAAATCTTTATATAAAAGTTGAAAATGACAAATTGCTAATACTTGTTCTGTATGTAGATGACATTATCTTTGGCAGCAATGAAGAAGCTATGAGTCAAAGCTTTGCCTTGGTAATGCAGAAAGAATTTGAAATGTCCTTGCTGGGAGAACTGACATATTTTCTTGGTTTGCAAATCCAGCAAAAGAAGGAGGGATCTTTTTGTCTCAAACCAAGTATCTCAAGCAGATTTTGAAGAAATATGGCATGGAAGATGCAAAACGAGTATGTACACCCATGGTCACAGGATGTAGCCTCAGTGCAAATGATGAATCAGCAGCAGTGCATCAACCAACCTACAAATCTATGATTGGAAGTCTACTTTATTTGACAGGTACCCGACCAGACATAATTCATGCAGTAGGAATAGTTGGAAGATTTCAGGCAAATCCAAAGGAAACTCATCTTCAAGCAGTAAAGAGAATCTTCAAATATCTTCAAGGAACTCAAAACTATGGCTTATGGTATCCTAGAGATACAGATCTCACACTTCATGCTTATACAGATGCAGATTGGGCCAGAAGCGTGGATGACAGGAAGAGCACAAGTGGTGGTGCATTCTTTATGGGTTCCAGATTAGTATCTTGGTTCAGCAAGAAACAGAGTTCGATTGCCTTGTCTACAGCTGAAGCGGAATATGTTGCTGCTACATCTTGTTGCACTCAACTCCTTTGGATGATGCAGACCTTGCAGGATTTTCAAATCACTTGTATACCACCCATCTCCATCTTATGTGATAATACAAGTGCAATCAACATTTCAAAGAACCCAGTCATGCATTCAAAGACCAAGCACATACCGCTCAAGTATCATTTTCTCCGGGAACAAGTACTTGAACAAAAGGTCAAGTTGGAGTATGTTCCTTCTAAGGAACAAGTTGCTGATATACTCACCAAACCATTGCCCAGAGAGACCTGTGAATACCTCAGGAAAAAGATAGGGGTTGTTGATGCATCATCTTGTTGTTAAATCTCTTCTGATGGTTGGTTGTACGCAAGGCTCATCTGGGGTATATGCGTACAGGTGCTGGGTTGCAGATTGATCGAAGATCGAATGGTACAGGTTCAGGGGGAGCATATAATGCATTGTTGGCATTATGGAGGATGTACAGAAGGAGATCATGGATGCTGGTCTGAATATTGCTGCAATATGTCTCTATCTCTTTCATGGTCATTTATGGTGTTTGGTGGATTATGGTTCTTCTTTGCAGGTCTGGTTTATAGTCAGGGGGAGCATGTTCTTACGGGGAGCATAACCCTTTGCCCTTGATGTCAAAGGGGGAGAATGACGTTGAAGATCTTGAGGTTGCCATCAAGTCCAAAGGGGGAGATTATTGGCATTATGATTCTGGTATGGCTCTATGTTACAGGTGTTGTACTTGATGGCAACTCTCTTAAGTGGCAATGCTCTGTTCAGGCTCTCAAAATGTTGGAAATTAAGAGGTACGCAGGTGAACGGTTCAAAAGGTGAGGACCCGCAGGTACGCCGGCCAGGAAGTGCGTACATACCCACAGGTACACCATGTAAAAGGTGCGGACCCCAGTTCACTCACTTCAAGGTAGAGAAGCGCGCTCACGTGGAGTTTCTTATGTTTGGCCCGTGGTATTTAGCCCGCCATTCTTGATTCTATGGTTTTGGCCCGTGGTATAGGATCTAATTTTTCCCCGGTTTGGATCCCTTGTATTGGTTATTGATGGTTTTGTCCCATGGTGTGAATAAGGGCTTGACTATAAATAAGGAAGGAGATCACTTGGCTAAGGCACCTTTTGAAAATTGAATGTCTTAAGATCTAAAATATTGGGTTATCGATTTAAAAGCTTGATCTCTATAAAAGTGAAGTTGAAAGTGAATCTATGAAGTGTGATCTCTCAGGCGCATGATCAGATCTGGGCATCTAACTATCTGTGGCACACTGGGGGACTGCCAATTCGGCCCTAATCAGAGGTACGCAGGTGATTAACTGTGCAAGTGCGTGGGTACGCAGAGCAGAAGAAGGCGCAGTGCGTGGGTACGCAGAGCAGAAGAAGGCACAGTGCATGGGTACGCAGCGCGACAGAGGTTCAGGTGCGGAGGCACAGTGAAAGTACGCGGCGCTACAGAAGCCGTAGGTGCGTGGATACGCGGCGCGACAAAAGCCGCAGGTGCGGAGCTACAGTAGAGGTACGCGACGCGATAGAAGCCGCAGGTGTGTAGCTACAATATATGTACGCGGCGCGATAGAAGGTGCAGGTGCGTAGATACGCAGTGCAGCAGAAGGCTCTCTGCGGGTATACGCAGGGGAGCAGAAGGTGAAGTGCGGAGCCACGCAGGCCATATAAATAAAATCTGCGGATCTGTATTAAGGCATTTATTTGACTGACTTTTCTCTATTGATAAGGTGTTCTGGGTTTAGTTTACTGTTACTATTGATCTGGTTACCGCAGTTGACTGGGTGATTTACTTATACTTGATGATCTCTTGATGTTTATGGATCCAGTTTGAAAATTTATGAAAAGTGGTCCTTGAAAGAAAAGAAGTAGGGGGTTGTAGCTCCCTTCCAGGAGAGACTGGAAAACGAGAGAGAGTTGTAGCTCTCTACAGGTTGCAGCCTGCGTACTGGTAAAGGACTGCACTAGTACAAAACCATTGTAAAAGGAGTTTCTAATTTGAAAGAAGATAGAGACATATTGCAGCAGGTGGTTTTCACCCACATTGGGTTTCCACCTTATATCTGGTGTTCTTTGGTGTGACTATCTATTTTTCTTGTTCATGCTCATTATTTTATGGTACTGACATGCAAAAATAATTCAAAGTATAAATAAGGAAGATTTATTAAAAGAACTTGATAATACTGATTCACCCCCCCCTCTCAGTATTATTTCCAACACATGGCAATCTAGGAAATGGAAAGGAAATGCTAAAACCACTATTAATCTAGGCAAATAACCATGCAAATGACAACAGAAAACCAGAGAATCACATGCATATACCATGCATCTAAAAATCAGCAAGGAAATCAAACTTCCAACCTGTTACCTAAAAATAAATCCAGCTATAGTTTTTGAACCAATTATTTCCTCGCACTTCCTGCTTTCCTTTTCATTATTTCTCCAAATCCAAGTGAATTCCAAAGTGTTCCAATAATTCTCCAAGTGTGCAAAAGTATGAGAGAATGAAAAGGAGTGCTCCAAAACTAAACAGACAAAAGGCTGTAATGACCCAAAAGTTGTGAACTGATTCTTTGAAGCCTTTTTATCATTGAGGCCTCTATTTTCTTCATTTTCCTTCATTTGTCCTCTACTTGCATGCAAATATGAGTCTCGTCACCTTCCTTTTCTCCTATTTTTCTTTATTTTCTTAAATAAATGTCGATTATTGCAACTTTTCCTTTTCCAATGCCTTTTCCAATTTCCATATTCATTAAATAATCATAAGTGATACTAATCACTATGTTTTTCCCAACATTTAGCTTAGAATATGTATCCCACGACCTTAGTTTTATTTTATTTACATAGAAGATCAACCAAGGGTTGTTAAACCCCCCTTGAGGAACACCATACTTGGTGTTTAATGATGCTTATGAATAGAGAAACACATGTTACCCATGGAGCTTTATATCCCAGCTCAATGCAACATTTACAACATACCAACTGCTAAAAACATGAACACCATACTAATTATTGAAGCTTTATACTAGAACTCGACGCAATATTTACAACGCACGGCTTATTAGATCTTTATAACATAGATCATTGCATCATATACAATACACATATGCATAATCATAAACGAAAACACATACATCAAACACATATGTTCAACCAGCAAACAAGGAAGGATACAAATCCCTCATATGATAAACAATCTCCCATGTAGCTTCATGGGGTCCAAAGTTCTTCCATTGCACTTTAACTTGCTCAATTTCTCAGTTCAGGAGCATGATCATCAACTAAAATGCATACATCAAGCACATCTTCTCTATTATCCTCTACAATTTCCTAGGCTAATGAGGAGATCGAAAGAGGTAACCTCGAACCACTTTCATCTTAGTAGCTAGACCTACTGAACCCGAGAGAGATCTCTCAAATTTTTTATCAATGAATAGCTTTAAAGAACAAATTTTTTGTGCTAGATATGTATGTTTGTTTGTGAATTTGAGATTTTAGGGTTTGCTAGACTAGGATTTAGAGCAAGTGATTAGGTGTAGGCTTTAGGAATGTAGAGACAAATATAGAAAGGAGCTAGGCATCTGAAGGCTATGGTGTACTTGAAATATTGTCAATGTACTATATATTAGAAAGTTTTGAAGAGACTACTGGGCATATGTAAGTATGAGTTCATTAGCTTTTAGAAGAAATAAACACAACTATTAACACTGCATAAACAAAGCTTGAAATCAAGAATCCCATCTATTTAACTGCAAGGTAATTCATAAAATAAGGCAAATCATGTGAAGAAAGATGATTTACCCATTATAAACTGATATAAATATTAAACAAACACCATACGCTCATAGAACTAGAGTTCCTGAAAAATAGCTGCAACTGCTCGTATATTGGCTAAGAAGATTATAGCATCTAAGCCTCCTCCAAAAAAGTCGAACCCTTCTCTTTAAATGAGAAATGATACATATAGAATCAATTTAACCACTTCCCCACCTTCAGGAATCAAACTACTATGTGGTGGAACTGATTCCAAGATTCTCTCAACCAACAGGTTAGAGTGAGAAGGTCAAATACAAACACTTCTTGTAGACTTTGATTTGGATTTTACTTCGTTAATGAGTCCTATTAAACCACAAAAACTACCTATCATGTCCACTTATTAATTCTTACATCATCTAACCTGAAACTAACTTTAATTACATCAAGAGTTTTGACTTTGACCAAGTCAAATTGAAAACTAGGATATTTACACAGTGAAATGTTTAATGAAAAACACAG
Source organism: Pinus tabuliformis (assembly GCA_031772625.1). NCBI lineage: Eukaryota > Viridiplantae > Streptophyta > Pinopsida > Pinales > Pinaceae > Pinus > Pinus tabuliformis. The sequence continues at coordinate 126,017,373 of CM062815.1, forward strand.
AAATTTGTAAAAGCGCAGCGCTGACTTTGCGCCCACTTTAAGGTGCCTTCCTGAGGTCCAAATGAATATATGAAATAATGGTCAACTATATTTTCCATTCTAGTTTCTATAACACCTTGAAGTTTTGAAAATGACCCATGGGAAGGCTTTCAAAATCTATTCTCCCAAGGTTACTCCAGAAGTGCTGCGCCTGTCAAAAATAGGGCCAAAATGCTGATGCTTGACCACTTTTTCCTCTTTTTCTCAAAATTTAGTCTCTCTCTGGAAAATATGATGAAATGGGTTTTTAGAGGATGCCATGGGATTTTCAAAAATGCAAACCATTTGTGATTTGAGTGCATGAGGAAAAAGCGCAGTGCCAAGGCGCTACTCTTCTGTGACTAGCTCAATTTCTAAGTTTTGCACCAAAATTCACCAAAAACCAAAAATGCTTAGAAAAATCCCAAAATTGGTCTAGAAGTGAAAAATGAGGTATATTAAGCTCTCATGGATGCCTGAGAAAGCATATCCAAGTTTTCCTTCTCATTTTTACTTTTTAGGGTTTTCTTTGAGTTTGGCCTTCAACTACTTAATTCTAAGCTGGCAACCTGATTCCTTGTGTAATAATGGATGGCCATCTTCCTTTACAACTTTTTATTCCTATTAACCTTGTCAATGAGCTTCTCAAGTTCGAAATTAATCTTGTCCAACCAAAACTCCCTGTCTTCACTAATTTCCAAAGCAATTCTGTATTCAATGTCCAAGTCTTCATTAAGTAGGTTTTGTTCTTTTTCTTTCTTCAATGCCCTTTTGAGACCCTTTGTCGTTGGCTTCTTCTTTTCAACCTACTTTTCCTATTGATCATGTTCACCAGTCTCCAATGCTAATTTACCTTTTCCTCCTTGATGTAGCATCTTGTACTATTCTTTTTCTATGATCACCTGTTTATTCTTAAGCTAATTATTTTCTTGCTCAAGGAAGGAAATGATGAAATGAGGGAGTCAAGAAAGGGATATGATGATACGGTAATTTTGGGAGATGAATAGGGGTGGTAAAAAACTTAGGAAGTTTTAATGGAGTGAAATGAGGGGAAGAAATGTCTAGGAGAAATTGAAAAACAAAACTACTAGGAAATCTACTGAAAAAGCTAGGTATGAGCTAGGGTTTAGGTAAAGGTAGGGAAATATGAGGATTGATAGCTTATTTAGTGAATCAAAGTGTGTTTTAAACTTGTACAGATGTGTGAGGTGGAATATTTACATGTTTTAAATATCAAAAATAACCAAACGATCAGTTACACTAGTGCTTGCATCATGAAAATTTCACCTAAACCCTAGATGAACAGAACTTGCATTTGCATTCATCTTTCCAAAGGGAAAAGGTGGGCAAAAGACTTATACTTACTTGTGAACAAGCTTAGAATAGAAATAAATAGGTATTCAAGTTTCGAAATCAAAATTTGGGTGAGTTTGCATGAGTTTTGGGCTGCTCTGGCACAAGCGCAACGCAGTTCACAAAAGCACAGTGCTAAAGCATAGCGTAGTTCACAGAAGCACAACGGCACCTCTAGAAGCACAACACAGTTCATAGAAACGCAGCTCTGACTTGGACACCACTTTTGGAGGCCTTAAAAGGCTCCAAATTGTGAACTTGATAGCTCATTGGAAATCTACTGAAGTCTGCTACAATATGGACACCTCAAGCATGTAATTTGGACACTCCATAATGGAGAAAAATGGATTTTCCCAAGGTCACTCCAAAGACCGAGGGTGTCTTTGACAAAAGCGCAACGCTAACTTGAAGAGAAATTTTGGATGCCTTCAACTAATCCAAATAACTATCTGAAGGTACCATTTGAAATCTTAGGATATATGCTACACAATAGAGTTCTTAAGCACTACCAACACCTACTCCAAATCACCAAAAAACTGTCTTTAAGTCAAGCTGTCCAGGATTGTAAGAACTCTCCCATAGTAAGTGCAGTTTGGGCATTTCTCTCAAATCATAACACTTGTGCATAAACAGAAGGATGTTTTTGTTCCTTGGACTGTAATGGACACAATCCTCTTTCACTTTTGTAAAATTCTTCTCCATTTGCTCATAAACATATTTTTAAGAAAACATGTCCCTATCAGAAATGATGAGGCGAGGTAGCGTACTGCAACATTGTCTTATTTGAAATAAAACATTACCTTCACCTTGATTTTTCTTTCCCTAAGCTGCTAACTCCCTTTACCCACTGAATTACATGATGTACATGTTTTTGTTTTGACCTATGGTATCTTGATGACACATGGAGTGAAACCCTAGACCATGACCTAAAATGAGGAATTTAACCATTTCATGACCCAAGACACTTAAAAGAAGATATGATACCTCGAAGAAGAAAATAACCATGATGAGTGATGAAGACCATGAGTAAGTGAAGGGAGCAGCAGTGACCTAGGAACAATAGCCAGTGACCAAATTTTTATTGAAGACTCACTGAAATGAAAAAAATTTTACTTGACACCCTAACAACACCTTGTAAGATCATATTTGATCACTGGTGACTGGCTGAACTGACTCACGCTAACATTGGCTCTAGCTGAGGATGGTAGCTCCTTGGAGGTGTCAAGAACACCATAGACATAGTAGCCTTATCCATTGGGCATGGATTCAAAATGCAAAGACTAAACTCAAACAGAAAACTGGCTGACTAACTAACTGACTTGACTATATAAAAAAAAAATACTAACTGAACTTACTTATGGCATTAGACCATCGGGATATTAGGGCCTTCACCTCAAGTTTCAAATACTGATGATAACCACCCACCTGCTAAGGATGTATATAAAATCATGTGTAATGATCCATCTAGTGTAACCAATCCATAAAATGACTACTTATTCGAATCATGCTCGTACTTTCCTTGAGTAAGCAGAAAAACAAAATCTAGGCAACTCCGAGAGTCCACTGAAAATGTGCTCATGATGCATAAATACAAGAAAATTCAACTTCCCAGATGGCTGCAACAAATCAATGTAAGGATCCTTAAAAGTCTGAAATGTTACCTTGTCTTGAAATCCAACAAAAATATAAGTACTCCTTTCATTTTGATATAAAAGAATACTTGGTTGTTGATCCATAGGAAGGCATAGGGAAGTATGACTTTCTGCTACCTGAGTGTTGGCTGTAAATTCCTGAAGCATGAGCAACTCTGATTCTATCTCTAGCATACTATTTATCTCAGACTCATACTCTTCCATTTCATAGTGTAAATCATCCTTGAATAGAACACATTCTTCAAGATTATTAAACATGTCTTCCCTATCCTCTTCATGAAAGAAAATAATCTCTATTATCTTATCTCCTTGCAGGAAATCTACATCACAAATTGGCTTACTCACAATCATTTTCTATATAGTTTCATCAGTCTCATGACTACCATAATTTAAACCCATATTTTCATTTTCAATAATGGATGAAATTTCATTTACAGATTCTTGACTGTGTGAGCACTACAAAATTGCCTTAACTTGGGTTGTAACATGGTTTTTCAAGAGTTGATCTATTTCATCTTCAGATAGAGGAGACCACTGAGTTTTATAGAAATCAACATTGGCTTTGTGATTTTCATTTTCAAGATCATGAGTAGGCCTTTCTCTATTTCGATCCTAGTTTGTTTCATCCAAGGAGGAAGCTGCTAATTCTTGTTGGGAGGAAAAATCATAAAGGGCTTCTAATATATCTTCTTCCATACATTCTTCATCTCCATACGAATTTTCAAGGAATTTAATGAAATTTTCAAAAATTTCACAACATCTATCCATCATTGATAAGGAAAAATTATAGCTTTGATAACATTGAAAGAAAACTGAATGAAAATCCTTTAGAGAACATAAACTAGCAGATGGTATACTCTCATACCATTTCCTCATTATTTCCTCCAAGGTAGGCATGAATATATTCATCATACAATCTTCAGGAAACTTAGTCTTTAATTTGTGAATATGAAAATGAATTTTGACCAAATGCAAACTAGCATCTTGTCCATCCTAACCTTTAAACTTTTGTAGCCCTGTTTTCCAATCTATAAAAGGAATACGATTCGGAAAACCAAGAATATGATCTCGATTCATAGGAGCATACCTTCGAGCAGTTGAATCCATTTTGAAAATAGTTAAGTCACCAACACTTTCTTCAAACTACCAGTTTTTGACCAGTGGAGTCACCATGAGAATTCTAAACCTTGGGATTCTTTGACACTGGAGTCTCCAGGTGAGAGATGCACAACCTTTCTATGTCTGATCACTACTCACCATCACCAATCAAATATGATTTTTTTCATTCTTTCCCAGGGAAGACATACCACTCGTTCCCCGGCAACGACGCCAAAAATGTTATCCTCTACAATTTCCTAGGCTGAGGAGGAGATCGAAAGAGGTAACCTCGAACCACTTTCAACTCAGTAGCTAGACCTACTAAGCCCGAGAGGGATCTCTAAAAGTTTTTATCAATGAATAGCTTTAAAGAACATTTTTCTTAGGCTAGATATGTATGTTTGTTTGTATGTTTGTGAATTTGAGATTTTAGGTTTTGCTAGACTAGGGTTTAGAGCAAGTGATTAGGTCTAGGCTTTAGGAATTCAGAGACACATATAGAAAGGAACTAAGCATCTAAAGGCTATATTTTACTTGAAATATTGCCAATCTAGTATAGATTAGAAAGTTTTGAAGAGACTAATGAGCATATGTAAGTATGAGTTCATTAGCTTTTAGAAGAAATAAACACAACTATGAACACCACATGAACAAAGCTTGAAATCAAGAATCCTCTCTATTTAACTACAAGGTAATTCATAGAAAGAAGACAAATCATGTGAAGAAATATTACTTAGCCATTAGAAACTGATAGAAACATTAAACAAACACCATACATTCACAGAACTAGAATTCCTAAAAAATAGCTGCAACTACTCCTATATTAGTTGAAAAGATCATAACATCTAAGCCTCCTCCACAAAAGTCCAACCCTTCTCTCTGTATGAGAAATGATACATATAGACTCAATTGAACCACATCCCCACCTTCAGGAGTCAAATTCCTAGGTGGTGAAACTGATTCCAAGATTCTCTCCACCAACAGGTGAGACTAAGAAGGTCAAATACAAACACTTCTTGTAGACTTTGATTTGGATTTTACTTCCTTAATGAGGCCCATTAAACCACAAAAAATACCTATAATGTCCATTTATTCATTCATACATCATCTAACCTTGAAATAACTTCAATTACATCAAGATTTTTGACTTTGACCCAGTCAAGCTGAAAACTAGGAAATTTACACAGTGAATTTTTTAATGAAAAACATAAAAATTTGCAGAAGCGTAGCACCAACTTTGCACCCACTTTAAGGTGCCTTCCTGAGGTCCAAATGAATATATGAAATAATGGTCAACTAGATTTTCTAGTCTAGTTTCCAAAACACCTTGAATTTTTTATAATGACCCATGCGAAGGCATTCAAAATCAATTCTCCCAAGGTTACTCCAAAAGCGCGGTGCCTGTCGAAAAGTGGGCCAGAATGCTGATGTTTGACCACTTTTTCCTCTTTTTCTCCAAATTTGGTCTCTCTATAGAAAATCTGATGAAATGGGTTTTTAGAGGATTCCAAGGGATTTCCCAAACTGCAAACCATTTGTGATTTGAGTTCCTGAGGAAAAATTGCAGCGCCAAGGCGCTGCTCTTGTGTGACTAGTTCAATTTCTGAGTTTTGCACCAAAATTCACCAAAAACCTAAAATTCTTAGAAAACTCCCAAAATTGGTCCAGAATTTCCAAATGAGGTATATTATACTCTCATGGATGCCTCATCAAGAATCTCCAAGTTTTCCTTGTCATTTTTACTTTTTAGGGTTTTCTTTGAGTTTGGCCTTCAACTGCTTAATTCTGACCTTGGCAACCTGATTCGTTGTGTAATAATGGATGGTCATATTCCTTTGCAACTTTTTGTCCCTTTTAACCTTGTCAAGGAGATTCTCAAGGTGTAAATTGGTTTTTTCAAGCCAAAACTCCCTTTCTTCACTAATTTCCAAAGAAATTATGTCTTCAATGTCCAAATCTTCATTCATTAGGTTTTGTTCATTTTCTTTCTTCAATGCCCTTTTGAGACCCTTTATCCTTGGCTTCTTCATTTCAATCTTCTTTTCCTGTTCATCATGTTCATTAGGCTCCAACACTACTTTACCTTTACCTCCTTGATGTAGCATCTTGGACTGTTCTTTCTCCATGATCAGTTGTTTAGTCTTAAGTTGACTATTTTTTTGCTCAAGGAAGGAAATGATGAAATGAGGGAGTTAGGGAAGGGAGATGATGATAGGGAAATTTTGGGAGATGGATAGGGGTGGTAGAAAACTTAGGAAGTTTGAATGGAGTGAAATGAGGGGAAGAAATGTGAGAGATTGAAAAATAGAGCTACTAGGAAATCTGCTAAAAAAGCTAGGTATGAGCTAGGGTTTTGGTAAAGGTAGGGAAATCTGAGGATTGATAGCTTATTTAGTGAATAAAAGGGTGTTTTAAACATGTACAAAGGTGTGAGGTGGAATATTTAGATGTTTTCAATATCAAAACTAACCAAACCATCAGTTACACTAGTGCTTGTAGCATGAAAATTTCACCTAAACCCTAGATGAAGAGAACTTGCATTTGCATTCATCTTTCCAAAGGAAAAATGTGGGAAAAAGACTTATACTTACTTGTGAACAAGCTTAGAATAGCAAGAAATATGTTTTCAAGCTTCAAAATAAAAATTTGGGTGAGTTTGGATGAGTTTTCAGCTGGTCTCACACAAGCACAGCGCAGTTCATAGAAGTGCAGCGCCAAAAGTGCAGTGAAGTTCATAGAAGGGCAGCGCCACCTCCATAAGTGCAACGCAGTTCACAGAAGCGCAACTCCGATTGGAAAACCATGTTTGGAGGCCTTAAACTACTCCAAATTGCAAACTTGGTAGATCATTGGAAATCTATTGAAGCCTGCTACAATATGGACACCTCAAGCATGTAATTTGGACACCCCATCAAGGATAGAAAATGATTTTCCCAAGGTCACTCCAAAAACCCAGGGTGTCTCTGACAAAAGCATAGTGCCAACTCGTAGAGCACTTTTGGATGCCTTCCACTAATCCAAATCACTATCTAAAGGTACCATTTGAAATCTTAGGATGTCTTCTACACAACATAGCCCTTACGCACTACCAACACCTTCTCCAAATCCATGAAAAACTGCCTTGAAGTCAAGCTATCTAGGATTGTAACAACTCTCCCGTAGCAAGTGTAGTTTAGGTATTTCTCTCAAATAATAACACTTGTGCATTAGTGTAACGAGATTTTTGTTCCGTAGACTATAGTAGACAAAAACCTCTTTCACTTTTGTAAAATTCTTCTACATTTGGTCAGAAACATATTTTAAAGAAAACATGTCCCTATGAGAAATGATGAGGCGAGGTAGTATACTGCAACATTGCCTTATTTGAAATAAAACATTACCTTTACCTTTGTTTTTCTTTCCCTGAGCTGCTAACTCCCTTTACCCACTGAATTACATGATGTACATGTTTTTTGTTTTGACCTATGGTATCATGATGACACATGGAGTGAAACCCTAGACCATGACCTAAAATGAGGAATTTAACCATTTCATGACCCAAGTTAAATGAAGATATGATACCTCGAAGAAGAAAATAACCATGATCACTGATGAATACCATGAGTAAGTGAAGGGATCAGCGGTGACCTAGATGCAACATCCAGTGACCAAATTTTTATTTGAAGAGTCACTGAAATGACAAAAATTTGACTTGACACCCCAACAACACCTTGTATGAGCATATTTGATCATTGATGACAGGTTGAACTGACTAACACTAACACGCTCAACCAGAAAATAATGAAGGATACGAATCCTACATATGATCAACCATCTCCCATGTAGCTTCATCGAGCCCAAAGTTCTTCCATTACACTTTAAATTGCTCAATTGCTCAGTTTTCATTGCAAAATGCTCTGACATTTTGAATGGAATTCTACCTCTGGCTCCACCTGCAATACATATGCATAATCATAAACCAAAACGCATACACCAAACACATCTATCAACCAGCAAATAAGGAAGGAAACAAATCCCTCATATTATCAACCATCTCCCATGCAGCATGAGCGGGCCCAAAGTTCTTGTTTTGGACTTTAACTTGCTCAATTGATCAGTTTTCACTGTAAAATGCTCTGGCATTCTAAATGGAATTCTACCTCTGGATCCACCTACAATATAGACTAATCAATCACATGATCAACATCCTAGTCATACTTCTCAAGCAATGAAACATGGAAAACATAATGGACTTTCACTATCAAAGGAAGTGAAAGTCAGTAGGAAACCAGTCCAATCCTCTCAAGTATCTCAAAAGGCCTGAATACTAAGGTGCCATCTTGAGACATGACCCAATCCTCAAGGAGCTCTTATTGGGCTTGATGTGAAAGTACACATTCTCCCCAACCTAAAAATCATTTAACGCTCTATGTTGATCTACATAACTCTTCTACATGTCTTGTGCTAAGTTCAAATTCCTCTTAATAATCTGCATTTCCTATTCCACATAAGCCAATGTATCCGATCAAATCAACACCATGTTCATTGGATCACTCTAGATGATGGGACTATTGCAAATCTTCCCATAAAGAGCCTCAACAGGACTCATCATAAAGGATTATTGATACCCATTATTATATGCAAAATCTACCACTGGAAGATACTCTTCCCACTTCCTCTTTTGATGCATGATGTACATCCTCAACATATCCTCAAGAATCTTGTTCAACCTCTCTTTCTATCCATGTTTCTATGGATGATAAGTTGTACTGAAATAAAAATTTGTCCCGAAGGTGGAAAACAACTCCTTCCAAAACTTAGAAGTGAACTTGGAATCTATGTCTGATATAATCTTCTTGGGAACACCATGCAATCTCATTATCTCCTTGATGAAGATCTGATCTACCTCACTAGATGAATTGGTATACTTCACTTCAATGAATTTAGATATCGTACTTAACCTATCAATTACAACCATGATGGAATCATGATGCTTTAATGTCCTTGAAAAACCTATAATGAAACCCATGGAAATGACCTCCCATTTCCATTCTGGAATCAGAATCAATTATAACAAACTAGCTGGATGCTTACACTCTTCGTTTACCTGTTCAGTCCAAACATCTCACAACAAACTCAACCACCTCCATGGTAAATTTTAGGGGTGAATTATAGCCCAAAGGCCAAATTTGAGGGTTTTTACATTTTAAGAGGGCGATTTTTTTATTAAAAACCATTTTCATATAGTTAGCCCAATTTTTATTTAAAAAATAATTAATTTTTTATTTTAGCCCAAAATAAAAAATGGGCGGATAAACTAACGAAACCTTCATTTGGCCCGATTTGCTAGTTTTGGGAAATCGTATTCCCTTAAAATCGCCGAATTTTGATATTTGCCCCTTGTTTGGGAGATTAAAATGATTTAATACCTTACATTGGGCACAATTTTTTTTAATACCATGGGCCAATACCACATGCCCAAAAACCATCTCTCATTTCACAATCAAAATATTTGTAAATATTTTATTTGAATTTAATTTTATAGCATTTTTTGATAAAATCTAAAAGCAAAAATATTATAATTACTTTTAAGATATATCTAAATCCCTTATCACATTCAAATATATGAGATATAAATAACAGTTATAAATTAAGATCCATTTTACCATATAAGTTAGTCTAATAATTTTGTAACCATATTTAAACTTTATTATTAAGCACATAAAAAATTAATACTTACAATATAACACTTTTTTTAACCATAGATATTCACCCCCACTATACCATGGACATTATTAAGTTGTGAACATGCTTTGTTACAATACCATGGGCCAATACCATGACTTATCAATACCACATGCCCAAAAACCATCTCTCATTTTACAATCAAAATATTTTATAGTTTTTTTTTTATTTAATGTTGTTACATTTTTGGTATGGAAAAGATATTGTAATGTCATGTTATGTTATCTAAAAATTATGACTCAATCAAATTAAAGGAAATTGATTAATTAGTTAATTAAAAATTAAAATATTTTGACTCAATGAAATTACATTAAAAAAATAAAATTAAGAATTATAATAATTAATAATTAAACAAACCTAGATCCATTTTAACTTTGGATCTATATAGAGATTTGATAATTAATAACCCTATGTTAAAATGAAAAGTCTACGTTATTATTTTATGTAAAAATTTTAGGTTATTATTTTTTTTAATCAATTTTTGTTGAGTAAAGGTAAATTTGAAATAAAAATAAAAATAACTCTATGTAAAAATGAAAATTCTACATTTTTTTTTTTATTATATCAAGAGATATTGTTTTTTCCATTACTAGTTTTTGAGCTCAAGGTTTATAAGAACCCATGGTATTCATGTGGAATATAGTCTATTTAAAGGGGGGAATTATACCATCCTAAATCCATCTTCTCATTCTCCCTCTTTCTCTCTCTCTCCCTCAGTTTTGATTCACATTTTGCATTAGCCTTAACTGTCGATCTCTCAAGCTTAGAGAGGGATGGATCTTGGCTCGTGTATATCTAAAGAGAGGTATGCTATGAATTCTTAAAGTAGTATACATGGATTTTCAAAATGTAAGATTTTTTTTACATAGGGATATCTTAAAGTAGTATACTTGGATTTACAAAATGTAATATTTTTTTAACATAGGGATATCGTTTACTTTTGATTATGGTCTTGCTTATTAAGTGCCCATATTCTAGTTTTGATGAGTTTTGATTATGGTTTTGATCAGGTGCAATGTCTATGACCCTTTCCTATTAAGTGTCTATATTTTATTTCCTATTAAGTGTCTATATTCTAATTTTGATTAGGTGAAGTGTCTATGACCCTTGTCTATTAAGTGCCCATATTATAGCTATCATTTGGGAGGTTTTTTTAATTGCATCCAAGGATGTTGTCTTGTCCTATGAAGTTACCAGTGGTTTTTGAGCTCCAGGTTTATGAGAACCCATGGTATTTCCCATGATATTCATGTGGAATATAGTCTTTTTAAAGGGGGAATTAAACTAGCCTAGATCCATCTTCTCCCTCTTCCTCTTCCTATGTGTCGAAACCATCAGTTTTGATTCTCATTTCCCACTTACTAGGTTTTTATTCTCATAAACTAGCCTAGATCCATCTTCTCCCTCTTCCTTTGGGTATCCCTCAAAACCCTCGGTTTTGATTCTCATTTCCCACTCACTAGGTTTTGATTCTCATTTCCCATTCACCTTAACTAAGGATGGATCTAGGTTGGTGTGTATCAAAAGAGAGGTATATTGTGAATTCTTAAAGTAGTATACTCTGATTTGCAAAATGTAAGATTTTTTTACATAGGCATATAGTTTATTGGATTTGCAAAATGTAAGGTTTTTTATATAGGGATATGATTTACTTTTGATTATGGTTTTGATCAAGTGAAGCATCTATGACCCTTCCCTATTAAGTTCCCATATTCTACATATCACGTGGGAGGTTTGCATAGGTTTATCATGATTGTGAAACCCTATTCCAAAACAAAGACATCTATCCACTTAATTAATCTTTTTTTTCATTTTAAATTAAAATAAAAATCAATAATATGAAAAATATCAATTATGGGGCTTAAAAAAAGCTAGAAGCACTAGTAGTTGTTGGGGCTTAATATCATGAGAAAAATGTTTTTTTTGTTGCTTTATGTTTTATAGTTTGTGTACAGTAAAATATGGTATATTAACGACTTAATCACTTTCTATCTTAATGGTTAATTTTTTAAAATTCATTTAAATTATAATTAATTAAATTGATATAAAAATTATTGATGAGACAATATTATATAAAGGGAAAGTGATTTGATAATTATAATTACAAGTTGTCCAAATTTGTGAGTGAATGATTATCTTCACTTTCAATTTCTAAATTGAGATATAATTAAATTTGTAATGGTTTATTTATATAATCATCACTCAAACATGATATTTTTCCACAAGGAGGTCACTCACAAAACATAATAAAAAATATATATATTATTTAATTCCAAAACTAAAGAGGCCATTTCAAGTTACAAGGGTTTGTGTAATATATATATATATATATATGAAAATTAACCATCATGCAATATAATATTATGTTGACTCCATTAAATTAACACATAAATTATTATTTTAATATGATAACCATAATTATTATTTTATATGTGTCCTTAGAGGTATCCTAAAGTGTTGTTAGATTCTAGATAGTTCATTTTTTATCATGTTAAGGAAACAATCATAGTACCTAAGGTGACCATGTATATTCATTTTAAAATTTAAATATTTTGTAATAATTTTTGTCAATATAGACAATTTTAAAACTGAAATTCACTAAGCAAAATCATAACAACACTTATCTACTAATCTCTCTCAAAATTACATCTCTCCCTAAACTTTTGTAATTAATATACATTTAAAAAATAAATATTCAAAACTAAAAACTAAATCTCTCCTTAGTTTCAAATGTTATATAATTTTTTTTTTAATTAGCACATATTTAAAAACTAAATATTCAAAACTTATTTTTATTCACACCGAGCCAAGTTTTCCAATGATGGTCTAAAATCCAAAACCCTAGTAGAAAAAAAGTTTCCTTGCCACAATATAGGCTTCTTTGCACTCAGATTGCTGGGAGGATGATACTAAGATGTAAAAACTGGCGATTCAAAAAATATTGTAAGATAAAGAATTAATAAGTTAATTACATTATAATCTTTTTGAGTTGAATTGCAAGCCGCAACCCTCGAAATTTAGCAAAACATTACTTAAATCATGATCAGGCTATTTACCTGCTCGCAAATAGTAAAATCTCATCTTCCTTCTTAGATCTTGCGAATATATGTAGGGCTCTACATTTTTAGGACGTCGCTTTGAAATGTTAAGCATTTTTGCAGGGCAGATACCTCTTCTTTGACTGATGCAAGGGGTTCTCACTTATTTTTGGCTAGGTCTTTGTGTTTTGGGGTTTCATCTTAATACATAAAATTCCAAGGGAGACGCGGGCTTATTATCATTGTTTTGCTTGGCCACAGGAGTTTTAAGGTTGATTTCTATTGCAAACCTTTATGTGCTATAACCTTTCATGCTGATTTTCACCATGAAGATTTTATTAATATGTTCTTTTAGTATGTAATGTTGTATTTTTTATGCTTTTTAGTACTAAAAGATTTTTGGTTTGGGAATATTGTCGATACAGTTGGGGCATACTTAATGATGGACATGGCTATACCTGTACAATTTGTTACAGCAAAAAAAATGGGAGAATTCTATCTCCGATACTCCTATTTGTTCATCTCCATCTAAAGATAGGTAGGATGAGTAGAAAACATTTCACAAAATCCATGCTCTAACATAGCTACTTGGCAACTATTTTACAAAATAATTATATAACAAGATACATAGATAGATCATTCCTAATTTTTCAATAGGCCTCAAAGGAAGTACCCAAACTCAACGAGCAAGGATTGTAATCCCAATTCTTTGTTCCATTTAAATTCTTGTTCTCACATTTCTTTCCCAAATTTCCTCCCTCTCATGACTGGCATAGAGCTTAATGTTTGTTTAGCTACACTTGCATAAGTGAGAGTTCTAATGTCTACCTTTGTTACCCCTAGGCTGAGGGAACATCTTCCCTCACTATCTCTAATCATTGTTCCTCCCATGGATTATTAATTTGTTGTTTCACCATTTTTCCCTTGTATTTCTTCTCAATTTTTCCATTTTCACCTTTTTTATTTTTTGCACTTATCTTCTTCATGTCAATTTTCTAAGGACTTATTTTGGCTCATTTCCCACTCCTGACTCATATATTTATATTCCATATGAGTAATATACATATTTCAGTCCTCGAGGGATTGCTTAGAAAACAAGGCTCATAGTCATTACAAGAAATACTCATTATGAGTCCAACACATTGTCACATGTAGGATTTATCCCTACCACCTGCACTAAACCTAATTGACTTTCCATGAGAAATATCTTTATATTACATATAAGGAATATACTTGTTTTGGTTCTTGACGGATTGATTAGCAAGGCTTCAAGCCATTACAAGAAATACTCATTATGAACTTTGTTAGCCCTTTACAAAGCCTTTATTATTCAGTGAAATATTCGCCAAGATCTTATAAGATTTTATAATCCAATGAAAGATTCGCCTTGTTTTTATAAGATAATATAATTTGGTGAGAGATTCGCCAAAAATATTATATATACATATTATATTATTGATAAGTCGCCTCATTTTTCCTATGTATCATGGGGATTCACCCATTTATTATATATATAAATTTTGGGGCGTTCTTAAAATTTTTCCTAACCACCTCTTTCTTCAAGTTCAGCCAATGATATAATTTCTTAACTATTTTCAATGTCTTCTGATATCTCGGGTGACCTTAATATGGTTTGACATGAAGCTCCCTCACTATAGGTTTATTAATCTCACTATTATATGATACATAAATCATGTTCCTGAACCTGACCAAGCCATATGTTGTGAGGTGATACCCCTCATCTATATCACCTTTACCCTATTGTTGTAACTTGTGCTTTAACTACTGGTACCTGTCATCATCTTTTCCTCCCTGCAAGATCCACTATTGCAAATATGTCCCATAAGAACTCACAATTGCAATATGATTCACCTACATTGTTCTATTGAGAGCATCCCCAACCTTGTTCTCCTTTCCCTTAATGTACATGATCTCAAAATAAAACTCACTAAGGGTAGCCAACCATACAACTTTTCTGGCATTCATATTGGGTTGGTCAAACAAGTACCTCAGTCCACTATGATCACTCATCAAGATGAACCTCTTGCCAAGAAGGTAATGTTTCCACATCTTCAATGCGTGAATGATAGCTCCCAAATCAAGAGCATGAGTCACATAGTTATGCTAATTCTCATTAAACTTCCTTGACTCATATCATCCCACATTCCCTTCCTACATCAAGACTTCTTGTTGCTACGACAAACATCCTCCACATTTTTTTACCTACACTTGAATTTTGGATCCTACTATGGATCTAGTGATCATTCGATCCATGGTCACTTCATGATCAATCAAAGTGTCTTGCTCACACATGCTCAACTCACAAAAAGTTCATGAGCACATTATTTTATGTAAGATTGAACAAGCATAAAATAGTCCATCAAGAGATTTGTTGTCAAATGATCAACCCCTGTCAACAGCCAGTATGCATTGTCATTGGTAGCCCCTCGCTTTTGGCTATGTTTGTACTTCTAGTTTAGTGAGTTTTTCAAACTATCGCTTTTGTGCACCTTTTCTTTTGCAAGTTTTGTTTTCATAATTTCAATTGTCATTTTTTATTTATGTCACTTTAATTAGTATCACTTTCATGTTATTTCACTCTGGCATGTGTCACTTTCACCGTCATTCGCATATTGCAAGTGTCGCTTCCACTTTTCCTACTCATATAGAAAATGTCGTCTTTTAGCATTTTAAGCATCACACATTGTATAAAATATAGTTCTAGTGTGTTTCAAGGGGAAATATTTAAAATAGTGATGTTTTCCCATCATGTAAACATGTATCATACTCATTTCCATTCAAGTGTGGGTAAAATTTTGTGGCATACGTGTCGCCGCTATCATCGCAAAATGTATCTTCAATGTCGGACTTGGAGTGAGTTGTTTCACATTGGGGAAAGTATGTTGTTCATGTGTTATGAGTGCCTTGTGTTGTGTCATTAAGTGATATAAGTGTGTGGTCATTCTTGAGTCTTTTTCTTGTTCAACTGCATCTCATTAATCCCACTCTTAGTCAAAACTGGAAAAACTCCCTAACCAGGTCACTCAACCTCATTTTTCCCTCCTGAACTTTGCACTGCAGAGTCTCAGCTATCAAGCAGTAGCCTTGTCTCTTGGCACTATACAAAGCACCGTATCTTCCTTCCAGAACTATGCACTTTGCAATCTCAGTGCTCCAACCCAACCCCTGAGCTTTGGGAGTGTGTTGTCCTTATCTCCAACCCAACCTTAACTCTGCATAACATAGTCAGAGACCTCAAGCCTTGGCCTTGAGCTCCTGAGTTTCACATTTGCGTAGTCACCTTGCCTCCTCTACCAACCAGAACTATGCAATAAGAAAATTCTGTGATCAAAACGTAGCTCCTCGTGCCCCTCAATTACGGAGTCACATAACCCTGGCCTTCTATAACTACACATAGTGGAGCCTCCAGCATCAATCGTCAACCTTGAGCTCTTGAATTATGCAATTGCACAATACCTTGGCTTTTGTCCCTCCAAAATGGTACATTGGGCAACCTTAGGCCTCAAGCCCCAGCCTTGAGCTCTTGAACCCCTTAATTTCACAGTCACTTAACCCAGGTTATCTTAAAATATGCATTGCACAGTCTCTAGCCTTAGTCCCAATCCCTGGTCTCTGGAAATGCAGAATCCCTGAGTCTGTCACTCAACTAGTCACCAGTTGCAGCCCTGATGAGTGATTTCATGAAGCATGTTAAACTAGCAATTTTCAAACTTATGTCATCTTTTCATGAATGGATTTTAGCTGTAAGTACTTTATCTCCTCATAAAAGGGTGATTATGGAGGGAAAGGAGAAGGAGAGCATCCTAGAAGACACTTATGTAGCTAAAGAGATAAGATGATCATCACGCAATAAGACAAAGGAATGCTAAATTACAATAGAATATCCAATATTAAGACCACATGAAGACTCCATACTGATTCACAACCCTTTGGAGGGCGATATAATGTAAAAAACATATATCTTACAAATATGAAGTATTGGATACATATCTTATCAGAAGAAGTAGCAGCGAAGAGCAGCCTAGCATTTCCATGTCATCATGCAATTTATGCCATCAGTGTCATGTCATGAGTCATCATGTGCCACTTCCTTTTGTGGATTATGTAAAATCTATAATGGAGAAATATAATGTAAAGTGGAATTCGAAGGGCCATTCATGTAATGTGAAAAGCCATGTAAGAGGTAAAAAGGTCATAGAGAAGTTGAACAGTCATGAAGGTAGTCCAAGAGTCACATGGGAGGTGGAGGATCACCCCATTTGTTATATATACACCCTCATTGTACAAACAAAATACTTTTCACCTAGCATTCTCCCCTAAGGCATTAGAGAGAGACAGTTAGTATGTTTGGGGAGAAAGTAGTGGCTCCAATGCTCCACTATTAGAGCCAGTGATGTTCATTGTATTCATGTATCTTGGGACTTTTACTTACCACTTCAAGCCTAATGGCCAACACATTTTCATGCATGGATTATGAATATTTGTAAGATTTTTCTGTGAATGTTTATGATTCATGGTTGCTTTCACCTGTACCAAAATAGTTCAACTATTTCAGTCATTTTAGTTCTTATCTTATTGAAAATGTGTTGTAATGGTTGTAAGAATAATCCCATCTATGGACTATTCTGCTTGATATTAGGAAATCCTCTTTTTCTTATGTGCACCCTTACTAGTGTTGTACTATTACCTCTCTCTTAGAGTCTCACCTTTTCCTCCCTTTGTAGTAGAAGAACCTTCGTACACTTGCAACCAAACATTCAGCAGGCACACTTACTTTCTTTTTGCAAAGGTACCTACACACTTCTCTCTCTTGCTGACAGCTTCCTTAGAGAATATATGAAAACTAGACCAATACTCTAGATGGGGCTCCTATTCCAAATGATGTGAGGTCTAATTGGGAATTCTCATTAGGGAGATCACCTTGGTTGAGAGATTTTGAGCACCATCATAAAATGGCGCTAGAAGGAGTGACAGATGAGAGGTTGTGCCCATTGAGTCTGGTTTGAATCTCTTATCCAAAATTTCCCTTCCCTAAATGATAATATCTAGATGTTTTCCTGAAGAGATTAATCTTACCATCCCTATGGAATTTTTTCATAACCTGTCCCAATTTAAGTTTGATGGCGAGGGTGAAATAACTCTTCGTGAACATTTGTTTCAAGTTATCTATTTTTTCCTTTTTAATGGAATATATTGCAAATATCTCATGGCTATATTTCTCACCCTCACATTTGAAGGCAATGTTAAGAGATGGTATCACACATTACCTGTTGCTTCTATCCATGCATTTAACCCACTTGTGAAGGAGCTTCATAAATAATTTTTCAAGTATGATTACTAGAATGTTCTTAAAAAAATTAATCAACTAAGAATGAATCCTAATGAATCAATTTAGGATTTTTTTTAATTGATTCCTTCACCTTTTTTATGAACTTCCCAGAGAAGACACTGATTGTGAATTTTTTAAACAAAATTTTAAATGTTTGGTGCATATCGCTTTGCACGGTGAATCTAGACCTTGTGATGTTTTTACTCCCCCAAGTCTTGTAAATCATGAGACACCTTGAATTTCAGAGGAGGAACCTACTACTCCTTTTGCTCCTTGTCCTTCTCCTTTTCTAGTTCTGATGAGCCTCCTTGAGATGACAATAAAATTGGGAAATTTTCTAATCTAATTCCTAACCTAGCTTCTAATTCCACTTCTGCTTTTCATGACTCAGATCCCATGGAGGAAATACCCAAATGGTTCATGAAACCTACAGTGAAGACTAATTTCTCCATTTTGCAAGATGATACTATTTCTCATCATTTAAATATTGAATATTATTTGGACACATGTCATCCTCTACCATCTATTTCTCATGAACTCTTACCCCTCAATCTTCCCAATTAATCTCTTCCAAATCTAAGCAATGAAAATGTGCAAGGTAGTCACATTTCACATGTAAATGAGCAAGAAGGTGAGGATTATTTCAATATTTCTTCTATTTTCCAGAGTCCTCTATGTGAAGATGGTGTTGCTTCACTCTTGGCTAATAATGAACCTAAGAATATTGGTGATGAATCGACTCGAATCGACTTTCCTGATTAATTTGAAGTCTTGGACAACCATATTCCTAATGATTCTGACTCCATTATTGTATGGGATGATGTATGCCAAAGGAAACAACTAATCTTTTTCTTCCTCTAGAAGATGTTGATTTGATAGAATTAGATATGGAATCTGATCTAGAAGAAGAAAATGTTCTTATCGAAACTTCCTCTTCATCTCATTATCCCTCGTGCTCTCTAGTTTGTAATGCATCAACCTGCGATGAAGATACTCCATTCTCTTCAAGTTCTCCATATGAAGGGTAAATTTTTAAATTGACACAAGGTGGTGATATTATCCATGATGAAAATGCAAAAAATCAAATCATTGAGTATTGTTTCCATCCCTCGTCATCTCTTGTTTTGCATGAATACAAATCTTCAAAATCAACTTTCTCATTAAATTTCGTCGATTCATTCATCTTCCAATTTGTGATCTGGAGAATCTTTCAACTTGAGTGATCTGGTTATTGTTGTAAAATATAATCATATCAGTGAAAAATATGATTTCCATTCAGTTAGTAGTAGTCTTACGGAAATCAATGGTATTAGTTATCCTCACACCATGGACGATCTAGTTCAATCTTCAAAATGCCATTTTACAATACTTGAAAGTTTCGGGGCTTGTCAGGGACTCGAGGCACTTGAACTTTTTTTTATAGTTATGATAGTATCTTGCAACTATGGTAAGGTCCCCGAACTAAGTTAGTTCAGGTTTCTCTTCCAAAATCCTTCTCTTTGCATGGTTTCACTTGATGAAAATTTCTTCTCGAAATTCATTTGGTAATTTTGATGTAGCCTTTCGAGCTTTCAAGATTTTATTTCTGGTCAGATTCATGAATCTTCCTAAGTTGATTCATCTTCATGAAAATATTTTGTATCAAAAATGGTTTTGGATTGTATATCTCTCATAGAATCATGGAACTATGAATTTAATCATTTCAAAAATCATCTTTAGCCAAAGAAATCATACATGTCAGATTTATTTCAGAATAGTCATCTCCTGGTTTTTCTTGTGAATGTTATATCGTGAATCTTGTTCTTCATCGCACCTGAAATCCTCCTCAGTGCTAATGAATGCATGAGTTATTGTGAGAATCAAAATATTCTTCACTCATTGTATTTCATGTGTTTGTTTTACTACCATTCCTTTTCACTTCTTTCGATGATTACCATGCCAGTACAACATGCGACTAGTGACAAGGAAATCATTTGTTACATTATCATGTGAGGATGATGATTCATTTGTTCAGGGAATTTGTAAATATGTTCAAACTAATCTACCTTTGTTATATTCTAACCAATAATATCTTGCCACAAACAGTCCATCTGATCATAATATTAAGTGTCATCCATTTTATCATTTTCCCACAAGTATATTTGCTGACAATTATTTCACATCAATTAATATTTATGGTTTTATCTCACCATTCAAATAATTGTCAAGCAACTAAGGCACTTCATCCTTCATTGATGGTTATGTTAAGCCCTCGCTATCTTGACAAGCCTTCTGAATATGATCATATTCATTTTCCCTTACAAGATTCTCATCCTGATCCTCCACTTTTAATTGCAAATTCACGTTTTCAAATATTTCATGATCCTAAAGATGATTGTTTTGAGTTTCATGATCCAATCCCTGAATGGTTGGAGAAATATTACCTAGCAAGATTTGTCATAAATAACATGTTTCGGCCTTTTCTCATGCTTTCTGAGTATAGTGCAGATGGAGATACATTTGCAAGAAGCAGGCAAGGTTTTTCTTCTTACGATTTTTAGAAAAAAGGTAAGAGTGCAAAATGGTTTGAACTAGTGGTTACGACATATATTTCTATTGACAGGAAAGACCTTCAATTTTTTGTGCAAAATATTCAAGCTCTTATCTTTTATGTTTCATATTTTTTATCTCAGTTTTAATCGATCATATCTTTGTGATTACAGGTTGGGAACAACTACGGTGGTTACATTGGAAATTTCATTATACATGACCCCAACCTTCTAGCTAGTTAGGTTAGGAGTAGGTATAGTTGTATATTAGTTTACCTACACATTCATCCTGCACTCATTTTATGTAGTTTTTATTGTGTTTTCTCATTTTGGTTTTGCATCATCTTTTCAGTTTTCCTCCATTTTTTTTGTCCTCCTGGTTTTCTGTACTTGTTGTGCTTTATCTTTTGTGTTTTGTTTACTGAGACTTTGCATGAAGGGTGTCTGATTTGGGCTTGAAAGATGGTGTGGAAAAATAGAAAACGCATTTGTGAAACTAAAACATTTGGCTAAGTCTTTGTCCTTCTTCCTTGTCTTGGTTAGACCTTTTGGTTGATGATTTTCTGATGGAAAATATGATCCTTGCATAAGGAAAGCCTTATGTCAAACCATTATCTCCAAGTCAATTCTGGAAACCTCATGCCTACACACGAGTCTTTATGTTTCATTGTTTTCAGGATGATCCAAACAAGTAGAGAAGGACAATGGAAAAATATAAATGAGAAAACTAATATTAGAGGTATTATATATTATTCTTTGAAGGGAAAACATTCTATGTTCTCAATAAGTCAGGATCCCCCTTCTTCCCATGAAATAAATAAGTGTTGATGCACAGGCTTATATAAAATAAATAAATAAAGTAAAAAGAAGAGAAAGGTTTCATGCATAGAGACATGAAGAAAGAAACTTTGTTGGGGTACTGTACAAGCCTACTCGCAACAGAGAAATGTTTGTCTCCCTAAAGTGACACCATCAGGTACTATCTAGGCCTCCTACCAGTGGAGTAGCACTAGAGATGAAAAACTATGCTCTAAAAATCTAAAGCTCGTGAAATGCATTAACCTTTCCTAGTTTGAAACATTTTGTGATCATTGATCTTACGTTTTTGTTTAACTAAGTAAGGGAATGAAGGGGACTATTTTTATGCATAGGGTAAGTGGCAAAGCCATGGTAATCTGAATGATGAATCAATACTCCTTGAAGAACTAGATGATGCATGAAATAATTGACTAAGGAAGAGAAGCTGGGGTTCTCCAAGTGTGTCACAAAGTGTTGTCGTTGTGACAAAAACCCTCCAAAATTTTACCTACACTTAAATTTTGGAGCCTAGTGTGGATCTTGTGATCAGTCGTTCCATCGTCACTTCTTGATCAGTCGAAGTCACTTGCTCACACATGCTCAGTTCGCAACAAGTTCATGAGAACATTCTATTAGGAAAGCTTGAAAAAGCATAACACAGTCCATCAAGATAGTTCTTGTAAAATTTTCAACCCATGTTGACAATCAATGCACAATTTCATTAACAATCTCACACTTTTTGCTACATTTGTACTTCTATTTCAGTGAGTTTTTAAAACTATCTCTTTTGCACACCTTCAATTTTGCAAGTGTCATTTTCATGTTTTCGAATGTCACTTTTGCTTGATTTCACTTTAATTAGTATTGATTCCATGTTATCTTATCTCTAACATGTGTTTCTTTCATCATTGTTCACATATTGCAAGTGTCATTCACACTTTTCCTGCTTATATAGAAAATGTCATATTTTAGCATGTTAAGTGTCGCTCATTATATAAAATCTAGTCCTGGTGTGTTTCAAGGGGTAACATTTCTGATAATGATTTTTTCTCATCATGTATCAAACTCATTTCCAAAGTTTCAAGCATTGTCGTACAAGTCTCATCACCGTCGTCACAAAGTGTATCTTTAGTGTTGCACTTGGAGTGACCTATTTTGCATTGAGAAAAGAATGTTGGTCATGTGTTATGAGTGTCCTATTTTATGTCGTCAAGTGATCTAAGTGTGTGGTCATGCTCAAGTCTTGTTCTTGTTCAACTTCATCTCACTAATCCCATACTTAGTCAAAACTAGGAAAACTCCCCAACTGGGTAACTTAGCCTCCTTCTTCCCTCCTGAATTGCGCACTGCAAAGTCTCAACTCTCAAGCAACAACATTGTCTCTTGGCACTACGTAATGCATGGTTTCTACCTTCTAGAACTACACACTACATAATCTCAGTGCTCAATCCCATCCCCTCAGCTTTGGAACTACGTAGTCCTTATCTCCAACCCAGCCTCAACTACACATTACACAGTCTTGGGACTCAAGCCTCATCCTCGAGCTCCTCATTTTCATAATTGTGTAATCACTTGGCCTCCTCTATCCCCCAGAACTGCGTGGTAGAAAAATTCAATGATCAAGCCATTAGGCTATCTCCTTAGACCATTCAATTGCATATTCACTCAGCCCTAGACTTCCAGAGCTATGCATTGCATAGTCTCAAGCATCAATCCTGAACCTTGATCTCTTGAGTTGTGCAACTATGTAGTCCCTTGTATTTTATCCCTCCTAAACTGTGCATTGGGAAACCTTAGGTAGCAAGCCCCATCCTTGAGCTATTGAACCCGTCTATTGTGTAGTCACTTAGCCCAGGCCATCTTGAACTACGCATTTTAGAGTCTCTAGCCTCAGTCTCAGACCCTGGCCTCTAGAACTATGGAATCTTTGAGCCAGTCACTCAACCAGTCACCAATTTTAGCCCTGGAAATTGATTTCATGAAGCATGTTAGACTAGTGATTTTTGAACTGATGTTGACAGGTGATGAATGGATTTCAGCTACAGGTACTCTATTTTATCATGAAAAGGTTATGGGGGAGGAAAAGGAGAAGGAGACCATGCTAGAAGACAACTATTGAGCTAAAAGAATAAGATGATCATTAGGCATGAAGCCAAAGGAACACCACATTAAAACAAAATATCAAAGATCAAGACTGCATGAAGACTCCATACTGATTCACAACCTTTTGGGGGTGGATATAGAAAACAAATCATATCTCTTAAAAACATGAAGTATTGGATACATCTCTTATCAAAATAAGCATGAGTCAAGAGTGGCCTAACATTGCCATGTCATCATGCACTCTATGTCATTAGTGTCATGTCATGTCATGTCGTGAGTCATCATGCGCCACTTCATTTTGTGGAGTATGTAAATTTTATAATGGAGAAATTCAATGTAAAGCGAAAGTCCAAGAGTCATTCATGTAATGTGAAAAGTCATGTAGGGATGCAAAATATCATAGAAAAGTAGAACAGTAATGCAGGTAATTCAAGAGTCACAAGAGAGGTGAAGGATCACCCCATTTTTTATATATACACCCTCATTGTACAAAGAAAATTATTTTCACCTTGGCTTCTCCCCTAAGGAATCAGATATACATAGTTAATACCTTTTGGGAGCAAGTAGTGGCTCCAATGCTCCACTATTGGAGCTAGCGATGTTCATTGTATTCATGTATCTTGGGACTTTTACTTAACACTTGAAGGTTGATGGACAACATGTTTTCATGCATGGATCATGAATATTTGTAAGAATTTTTTGTGAATGTTTATGATTCATGCTTCCTTTCACCTATACTAAAGTAGTTGAACTATTTCGGTTACTTTAGTTCTTATCTTATTGAAAATGTGTTGTAATTGTTATAAGAATTGTCACATCTACGTCAACTATTCTACTTGATGTTAGGCGATTCTCTTTTTCTTGTATGTGCCCTTAATAGTGTGGTACTATTACCTCCCTCTTAGAGGCTCACCATTTCCTCCCTTTATATTAGAAGAACCTTGGTGCACCTGAAACTAAACATTCACCAGGAACACTTAGTTGTTTTTCGCAAAGGAACATACACGCTTCTTTGTCTTGCTGACAGCTAAAGAGAAAGAAAATCTATAAGAATATATGGAAACTAGGCCGATACTCCAGATAGGGCTCTTATTCCAAATAGCGTGAGGTCTAAATGGGAGTTCACATCGAGGAGACCACCTTGATTGACATATTTACAACACCTTAAGAAAAACTCCACCAAGTCCTTCCTTGAAAGCATCTGTACTTAGCCTGAACTCTTTGTCAAGATATGTAATATTCAAAACTAGAGCATTTGTAACAAAACGTTGCAACTTCTCGAAACTAGTTACACATTCCTCATTCCATTAAAACGAATTTCCTTTTCTCTATAAAGATGTAATAGGATAACCAATCTGTGAGAACCTAATGAACAACTTGTAATAATCTACCAGTCCCATGAATGATCTGACCTCATCCACATTCGTAGGAATTCGCCACTCCATGACAACCTTAATATTTTCTAGGTCCATTGTTATACCTTCCTTGGAAACCACATTTTTGAAGTAGTGAACTTCAGTCTAAAAGAAACCTCACTTACTGAGCTTAACATACAATAAATTATCTCTCAACAATCTCAATACTGCTTCCAGGTGCTCTGCATGCCCTTCCTCATTCTTAGAATATCAATATATCATCAATTAATATTATCACAAACTTGTCTACATAAGGACACAACACACTATTCATCAAACACATAAAATTAGTTATAGAATTAGTACGACCAAATGTGACCACCAAAAACTCATAATGCCCATACGTGGTATGAAATGTGGTCTTATAAATATCTTCTTCTTTTGTGCAAACCTGATGATATCTTGATCTCAGATCAATCTTGGAGAACACTATTGCTCCCTTAAACTAATCAAATGAATCATCGATCCACAACAAAGGATACATGTTCTTGATAGTCACCTTGTTCAACTACCTGTAACCAATGCATAACTTGAGAGTACCATCATTCTTCTTCACGTACAATATTGTTTCACCCCAAGGAAACAAACTTGGCCATATGTATCCCTTATCGAGCATTTCCTTAAGCTGCAATTTCAATTCCACCAACTCTGGAGTGCTCATCATGTAAGGTGCCTTAGATGTCAGTGCTACTCCCAACATCAACTCAATAGAAAATTCCACTTCCCTATGAGGAGGCAACACTGAAATATATGTTGGAAACATATCCTGAAATTTCTACAAAATTGGATACCTCTTCAGAACTTCATCATCCTCAACATCCTTCCCTTTGTCACTAGAAATATGAACTACAAATAATGCACATCCTTTTCTGCAACTATGCTTTGCCTGCACAGATGTAACCATCCTCACTGATGTAGGCTTCTTATTTCCCTGCAAGCTTCTCTTTTCGTCATCATCATCTAGGAACTCAATAGCCTTGTCATAGAAATCTACATTAATCCTATGAATGTACAACCAATACATTCCCAAAAGCATATTGTATGAACCCAAAGGAAGCACATTTATATGTGTTGATGTAGACGTACCATTCACCTCAAATGCACAAGATCTCACCCAATGATGAACTCTTTTCTTCGTCCTTCTTGTAACTTATTTTTATGCTATTTATATTTTCTAGTTTTTTCCCTTCATGTTAAAAAAAAAACGAGTAATTTAAAAAATAGAGAAAAAGGAAAATAAAAATAAAAAATTGAAGAGAAAAGAAAAGAGAATAAAAAGTGAAATGTCAAAAGAAAGAAAAAAGTGATCGATAAATAAATAAATAAAATCCTAATAAAAGGTGCACACATTGAAATGTTGCTCATCATATTTTAAATGTATCTTGTATGTTTTATATAATAAAATTGTTTGATTTTAATGCCACCCATTAACAATTAACGAAGGTGCAAAAATCAATGGCAGAGATGGAGCCCACCCGAGCCAACAACCCTTGGCTAATAGTAGGATTCCTCGCATCCTCAAACATTAACGAGGGTGGGGGTGTGGTAGGCAAAGTGAATTTTATGAATCCCATGTTTTCTACATGTCACTCTCACAATGATTGCAGACCCTCTCCACTAAATACCACTTACTACTCCCGCACGCCCACCCCGCAAACCACTCTTCTGCCTTCTAGTTCTCTCACCATCCAACATCCCGCTATTCTTATGACTTTCCATCATCTTGCTATATTTAGTTAATTGTTTTTCCTCCGTGCAACATCTAGCACATTATCGTTGATCATTTAATCTCCCACCAACGTTTATCTACATTAAATACCCCATGCCAATAACTGTTAAAATAA
This sequence comes from Pinus tabuliformis, assembly GCA_031772625.1. Classification (NCBI taxonomy): domain Eukaryota; kingdom Viridiplantae; phylum Streptophyta; class Pinopsida; order Pinales; family Pinaceae; genus Pinus; species Pinus tabuliformis. The sequence continues at coordinate 126,044,294 of CM062815.1, forward strand.
CAAAGAAACCATTATTCACTGCTAATCAACTATGTTATCCTTTTCAAATTGCCAATTTTTCTGATTCTTCCTATCACTTTAATTCACCAGAAAGCCACTGCAAGCAGAATCCAAGCAGACATTGACCTCTAGACACCATATTTACAGGTAACTCTATCTTCATTTCTCTTTAATTTTTTTTTCCTAATGGCTTCCCATAAAGGAAAAGTGAAAGTTCTTGTAGATAATCCTTTACTACCCCTAGTTATTAATTTAGATAAACTTCCCCTCGTTGACACTCAATTTAAGCTTCTAGAGACCAATTGTGAGTTCAATTTGTATGAACTTCACAATTGGGCATTTCAAAAGTTTGAAGATGGAAGTGATGAGTTCTCTTTTTGGGAATTCCTACTACCCTAGTTTTTCTTCCCTCAAACTCATCATTTCCTAGAATTCATAGGCTTGTGTGGGGCTCGATATCTTCCTAACCAAAGATTTGTAATTGCCCATAACAATGAGACTCTTTTCCATATCACAACTAAATCAATTTTCCGAGCCCTTCAACTAAATCCATAGGACTCTTTACACCCTTTTTCTTCTGATTCTCTAAATGAAATCTATCATCAACTTACTTTCCCACAGAGAACTTGCATATTTGAGTCCTTTTTACCAAAAAATTAAGAATTACCCATAATAACCCACCTTATCCCTTGCAATGTTTCTTGAGATGTCTATGTAGGCTATTTCCTTAGTGTCTTGTCAATTATAATATCCCAGTGATCAGTGGGTGGATGTAGTCATTTTGGGATTTCTATCATTTTTTTCTTCTCATAAAAAACCTTCAATTATGTTCAACTACATTCAGTTTCTTTTCGATATTATTCATGATAAATTTTTAAAGTTCAATGCAGAAGGACCATTTAAACACCAGGCAGTTTTAGTTTACTTGTTCTTATATCATCAATCTGAAATATTCAACTTTCCCTTATAAAAGTTGGATGTTGAAGCTAAAGCCGTAAACCTCTGTCAGTGATCCATTGGACATCTTTAATGAGGAAAACATCTAAAAGGATTTATTTCAATGATTTTATTGATCAATCCTTGTATATAGCTACTTGTTTGTTAATTAGTGATGCAGTCCCCAATATTTCAATAGAGATCAAAAGAATTATGCATTTGAGTGAAGAGACAAAGGTTGGATACTGGTATTTATATGAGAATTTCACTGAACCCTATATTTATGGATGTGATCTTCAACCATATATGTTTCTAGTGTTCCAGTTTACATCTTTCGATTTATTTTTTTTTGGGAAATATTTTTTTTTGATGAAGCGATCTAGGTCACGCGTAGCTAAACAACGAACCAGGTCACGCACAACTGAGCTCAAGCCATAATCCATGGCTCCTCTGGAAGCAATCTCGGAGGTGCCCACTACCCAACAAGCTTTCTCTGATCTTGTTAAATCCCTACCCCCGCAACATCCTCGTCCAACAATCTCTAAATTTGTGAAGAAGTTAGATGTTCTACAAGAGGTGATTCTTCCACCAGTTCTTCCCCACATGGTAGCTCTCTCATTAGCAGAGAAAGGTCTCATTGGACAGTTCACCGGTCTCTGGCCTTCCCTGAGGACAGTGCAAAGATGGGTCGAAAGAAATTGGTATGAGAAAATCCAAGGTAAAATCGCCATCCGCTTCTGTGGGAAAGGGTACTTTACCTTCCACTTTGAATCCAGAGACGAAAAGGACCTAATCTTCAGGAACGGGCCTTATTTCATGGACTCTAGAGGGTTATACCTCAACAAATGGACTCCGGATTTTGATCCAGAGTTGGATATCCCTAGTGCAGTCCCTGTCTGGGTTCGGCTCCCCCACCTTCCTCTTCATTGTTGGGGAGATGAATCGGTTCAGGCCATAGGGAATGTTGTTGGAAAATATATTGATCGAAGTGAACCAAAAGACAACATGCAAGCCTGTGCCCGCATATGTGTTGAAGTTGATCTCGGCAAGGGTCTACCAGAGGCTATCAAACTCAAAGTGGATGACTGGACGCACATTCAGCAACTGGACTATGAGCAGATCCCATTTAAATGCAAGGTATGTCATGAATATGGTCACTTTGCTAATCGTTGTTCTAAATTAGTGGATGTTGAAAATAACTCACAGGATGAGCAATGGGAAACGGTCAAGAAAAAGAAGACTGCCTCCTTCCCTAAGGCGATCCCAGAAGCTCCCCCTCCCAAATCTAATGCAGCCATCCCATCATCCTCATCCTCTCCTAAATCTTCATCCCTACCTAACTCCTCCCGCTCCCTCCCTTGACCATCCTCCTCCCCCCCCCCCTTCTTCAACCAATCCTTTTTTTTCCATTTCCCCCCAGGATGACATCCCTCCCTCCATGACCCAAGAGGACACCACTGATCTCACCCCCGCTTCTCTCGTTTCTCCCCCCCTTTCCCAGGATCCTCCCTCTTCCAGAATCACTAGGAATTCTACTAAAGAGCATGGTATAGCTTTGGACACTCAAAAGAAACCAGGGCCAGGAAGGAAGACAACAAAACAACAGAGAGATGAAAACGCTCAAAAAGATATTGCCATGGGAACGCAGAACCCCATAGAAACCTACATTTTGGGGCAGACTAGCAAAGAAGCAGTGCACAAAGACTAGGGAGGGCGAGCAACTCTCCATAATCTACATACTCAATGATGAAAGTCCTATCTTGGAATAGTAGGGGACTAGGGCACCCCTCCAAAATAGTTTCTCTAAAAGATATTATAAAAAAATGAGAAACCATGAATATTGTTGTTACAAGAAACAAAACAAGGGCATCAAGAAATGAAAGAAGTCATTGGTCAACTAAAGCAGTATAATGGATGCATTAGTGAATCAAGAGGAGCCTCTGGGGGAATTGCAACACTCTAGAATCACAATATTTGGCATTGCAAAATAGATACAATCAACCAATACTGGATAAAATATGTTCTAGAAAGCACAACAGATAGTCAAATGATAGTTATCTATAACATCTATGCTCCAAACCATTATAGAGACAAAGAGCACTGTTGGGCGACCCTCAAAGAAAATATTGATGAAGAAGAAAGCAATAATGTTATACTTGGTGGAGACCTCAATCTTATACTCCACTCCAATGAGAAAAGAGGAGGCTGCTTCTCTTTTGATCCCTGCAGAATTCAGTTGGAGGCTATTATGAAGGACCACGATCTTGTTGATGTGGTCCCAAAAAATCGCAGGTTTACGTGGAACAATCGCAGATTGGGCAAAGGCAATATTATGGAAAGACTTGACAGAATTATGGTGAACATATCGCTCCTATCTTCCTACTCCACTGCTTATGCCACCATTCTGCCCTACTCTGCCTCTGATCATTACCCCACAGCTCTCATTCTCAAAGCCCATTGTCCCTTAGGACCCATTCCTTTCAGGTACAACCATCTATGGAACAGCATTCCCGCTGTCCAAGAGATCGTTAAAAACACTTGGAGACAACACGTTGAAGGATCACCAGGATATATATGGGAGAACAAACTAAAAGGACCAAATTTTCCTTAAAAGAATGGGCAAAAAGCAGCTATACGGAACCTGAGAGGGAAAAAACAGAGGTAAAAGACAAATTGGAAAGAATCCATAGCATAATAGAGGAGCAAGGGCTCACCCAGGAATATAAAGATTTGGAAGGAAATCTTTACTTCCAGCTATATCGTACCAGTAGAGAAGAGGAGCAAAAATGGAGAATAAAATCAAGACAGCTATGGTTGCAAGGAGGAGACAAAAATACTACGTTCTTTCATAAGCAGGCCACTATTAGGAAAATCAGGAATAATGTTACAACCATTATAGATGTAGAAGGTAATCTTTAGACTACCCAGGATGCTATCAGAAAGGCAGCCTCAGATTATTACAATACACTTCTTATAGAAACGAAAGAGGAAGAAGATTACACAGATCTGTTGCAACACCTCCCCACTGAGATCGGTAAGGAAATAAACGACAGTTTGCTCATGGAGATTGAAGAAGAGGAAATTAAAAAAGCCATTTGGACTCTCCAACCAGATAAAGCTCCTGGCCCAGATGGTTTCCCCATCTACTTTATCGAACTTACTGGGGGACAATAAAAAAAGATCTAGTCAAAATGCTAAAATGGGCGCAGCGCAAGGGTAAAATTGGAGGCTTCACCAATGCCACCCACCTTGCCCTTCTTCCCAAAGAGAATCGACCTACTTCATTTTCTCGATTTCGACCCATTTCTCTTTGCAACTCATCTTATAAAATTCTAACCAAAATCCTTGCTTCTCACCTCAAACCCCTCCTCCCCTCGCTCATCTCTGAAAATCAAGGAGGCTTCTTGGCCAATAGGCAAATTTCCGACTCAATCCTCCTTGTCCAAGAAGCTATCCATTCTAGTCAATCTAGAAAGGAGAAAGGTTTCATTCTTAAATTGGATCTAGCCAACACTTTTGATAGAGTAAGACATTCATTTCTTATTGTTGTCCTAAAGAAAATGGGGTTTGCTAGCCCCTTCCTCGACCTTATCAAAGCTTGCATTTCAGGTCCTTGGATCTCTCCTCTTGTTAATGGTAGACCAGGGCCTTCCTTCCAATCTTCTCGAGGTTTAAGACAAGGTTGTCCCCTATCTCCTTATCTATTCATATTGATGGATGAATCGTTTAGTAAAGCTCTGGATCATAAGTGGCAGGTTGGGCTTATCATAGGTATTAAATTTGGCAATGGGGTCAAAAACATAAACCACTCTCAATTTTCTAACGACATCTTATTAATTGGAGGAGACTCCAATATAATAGCTCGACGCTTCAAAAACCTCTTAGATAAATACATGATCTACTCAGGAGGAATGGTAAATCAACTCAAGAGTTGCATCTATGGCTGGAATACTTCTGCTCGAGTCCTTCATAACATCGCCAACACCTTTGGGGTTCCTTGTAAATTAGATTGGGAGCACTTCACTTATCTGGGTATGCCAGTAAGTATTGGTCCTCTAAAAGCTGAAGTTTGGGACACCATCATAGATAATATGAAAAGGAAAGTGCAGCAACAGGGCTCCACTTGGCTCAATCCAGCAGGCCGCGTAATTCTTCTAAAATCAAGTCTTTCTTCTTTACCCCTATGTCAATTCACTCTATTTCAAGCTCCAACCATCTTTCACCATAAAATGGAAGCCATCCTCCATCATTTCCTTTGGCAAGGGGGAAAAATGAAAAGAAGAAATTCAATCTAGTAAACTGGAAGCAGGTCATTCAAACCCAGGCTCATGGAGGTCTAGGAATCAGATCTCCCAAGCTCCTAAATTTGGCTTTTGGAGGCAAGCTTGTTTGGCATTTTATTAGTGGACACTCAGCTTGGTGGAAAAGCGTTTTGGAAGCCAAATACCTCAACTTCCCAAGGCAGCACCTCTTGGATCGTGACATCCCTAATAGAATCAGCTCCAAAATCTGGAGGTTATGCAAGAAGGCTATCCCCTTCCTTGCCCAAAACATTTCTAAAGTTCCCAAGGGCAGCACTAGCATCAAAATTGGAGCAAATAAAATTATGGGACAGCAACCCATCAGTAGTCAACCTAGAACAGACCAAATCCTCTCCTTTTTTGACAGCATAGGGATTCACTACTTGGATCAGATCTCTCAATGGGATACCTAATCCCAGATCTGGACGGGATGGAATTTTCCAGCCATACCCACAGAGCTCAGAGCGAGTTTTGCCAATCTGCAAACCCACTTACATAGCATAGCCCTGATCATAAAAAATGGTACTGATGACTTCCGTTGGGATCCCTCAGGCTCCAGTTACACAGTCCAAGCGGCCCATCAGTCTCTTTGTAGCATCGAATATCCCATGCCCATTTGGTCCCATTGGAAAATTGTCTGGAAGTCAGAGGCCATTCCAAAAATAAAATTCTTTATCTAGACCCTTTTAAAAGGGAAAATCCTCACCTCTGATAATCTGCAAAAATGTGGCATAATTGGTCCTTCCCGTTGTCCAAACTGCCAAGCTGCTGAGGAAACCATCCATCATCTCTTCGTAGATTGCCCCTTTGCCACTGCCTGTTGGAGAGAAATCTCCCCCAGTACCCAACTTCCCTGGAATCCCCACAGCTCTATTGGAGAAGTCTTGCATCTTTGGAAGAAGAATTACCCGTGGCAAAAAAAGAAGCACAATATAGCCAAAAGAGTATGGGATGCCCTCCCCTATTCTCTGCTATGGAAAATATGGTTGGCAAGAAATCGTATGGTCTTCAAAAACAAAGCCACCATTGTCAGGGAATTGTGTAACAAGGCAAGGAGTCTTACTTTGGAAACCATCTCAGTTAAAAGGCAAAAGGAAATAGATATAACTGATCTCTGTGTTGAAGAGAGGAACTTCATAGCCTATCTGCTGGATAATAGTAATAGCTGGAAAAAGGGGAGTTATATCAACAGACAGCTCAACAATTCTAATTATAGCTGGAAGCTCAGATTGAAAGATGGGGAATTCTCTACTTGGCTCAGGAATAGTAATGTACATTATCTCTTCTTTGATGGGGCTTCCAAATCTAATCCTGGAACAGCAGGGGCTGGTGGAATCATCTACAATGCCAATGGAGAAATTCAATTATCTTATGAATGGGGACTAGGCCCCCTCTCCAACAACAGGGCTGAAGCACTAGCCCTCTATCAAGGGCTTGTTCAACTTCGAAAGCTTGGCATAAATGCAGCAATGGTCCTTGGTGACTCGGCTGCCATCATTAGCTTGATGGTGCACAATCGAAAGGCTACCAATTTGCTACTTCAGCAAACCATCAACTGGTGTCAAGCAGTCGCTCAACAAATAGCAGACCTCTGATTCTTCCATGTCCTTTGATCCCTCAATAAAGAGGCTAATATTTGTGCCAATAGAGCCTGTAGCAGACCCACAGGCAACCTCTCGTGCAACACCATTGAAATCCACCAATATCTCCCATGATCCGTTTCGGCCTGATGCACAGACTGACCCGCCATATTTTGTCAGACTTAGATACAAGCAATATCCCCAAGAGAATGCAGATTCCAATCACTGCCACAATCCTTCTCGAAGTCAAACGACATCATGACCTCTGTCCCAAAATCTGGAGAACGATCCTCTCTGTCTTCTGCAGTCCCAAAATCCCCAAGAGAATGCAGTTTCCAATCACTGCATCAATCCTCCTCGAAGTCAGACGACATCATGACTTATGTCCCAAAATCTAGAGATCAATCCTCTCTGCCTTCGGCCTTGCTGCCCTCACTCCTCTCCTGATCCGTCCTCTCCTCCCTCATGATCCACTCTCTGCCATCTTTGTGCTCTCCTCTCTACACCGTGACCTCCTCCCATACCTCCCACATTCCTCTGTCAGACCCCTCCCCCTTCAAATATGCTCTCTCCTTCCTCCTTCATCGCACCCCTCTTGCTCTATGTTTGCCTTCGCATCCCTGCGTGCCTATCCCTCATTCCCCTGTTCTCCTTCGTTCCCGTGTGCTTATCCCTCATCCCTCTGCTCTCCTTCTTCACGCACCTCATTCAAGTGCGTCCCAACAGCATTTCAGTGCTTCCTTCATCCAGCGGGAACTCAGAATTTTTGCTACCAGAACAGCAAGAGCACATCTCGTCCTCCAGCAATGGCAAGAAATGAGAACTGTCTCCACTGTGCTGACCTGCAGGCAGAGTTGGAGCAAATTCAGGCACACCAGAAGCTATTGGATGCTAAAATCGACTCTCATGCTCGAATCACCAGTGAGAAGTATGAGGTTGACCTCAACCTCTTCCTTCACAGAGTCTCCTCACTTCAGGAGCAGTTTAATGACCTTTCTAACAGATGCAGCCATGCACAGGAGTCAATTGATATACTGAAGTTCATGATGGAGAAAAGGAATGTTCCCAGTACTAGCTCTTCAAGCCTCAGGAATGCAGAAGTAGACAGCAAGCCTGAAGACTCTACAGCTCATCAGATCAGCCATATAAATATAGACTAAGCATGTATTGCAGATTTTGCCTCTTGTTGTTTCAGTTTGTTAGAATTTTTACTTACTCATGTTTTCCAAAAGTCAGAAATGGCAGGAACAAAGGGGAATTTTGTCCCTTTAACATCTCCCATCTCTGCTCCCTGGGCATAAAGCCTTGTATTACAGGAGCTCAGCCTCCCAAACCTTTTTTTGGAATATAAACAACAACCGATTATGTAAAAAAAAAAAAAAAAAAATCTAGTGTTCCTCCCCATGAGGGATTTTTCACTTGAATGCATCAAACAAATGATGAACATGGATGGGGTTTATTTTGTTTCCAGAAAACAAAAGGCTCAGTTTAAATTGAAAGCGCAGGTTGGTCCATTCATAGTCAACACCAGAGTTGCAGAGAAAGAGGTCAATAACTTGTGTAGCCAGATGAATTTTAAGTTAGAGAAAGAGGTCAAAAACTTGTGTAGCCAAATGAATTTTAAGTTAAGTTCTAGTTGGCCATACGATACATTAGGAGTAATGTCATCAATGAGAATTACTTAGAAATCTGCACCATATATGCATGTGGAAATACCTGAAATTGAGCAGTTTGCTAACATGGAACAATGGAAAGAGAACACATTGCAGGAGATTGAGGGGCTAGTTTCTAGTCAAACAACATTAGAAACTCCAAGGGTGACAGAGAAATAACTAAAGAGACCAAGAGAAAGTGTATCTCTAGCAGGCTCAGAGTTACATAAATTAGCATTCAAAGTATTCAAAAGGAGGAAAACTATAAATGTTGAAGAAGAACCATTAGAAGCTCAAAATTTTGAAGAGCTTACTATAGTTGTAATATCAACATGGTCTCCTTTCTCATTATAGTAGATTCTTGAAGACATGTTGGATTCTCCTTCTTCTCCAAAACATCAAAGTATTTTCGAAAGTTCTTAGAAATGAAGAAGAAAAATGAGGCCCTAAAGACTTCCACATATGCAAAGTTTTGGAAGTAGTCTTCCTCAATTCAAACCAAATTACTTTCTACCCTTGATAGTGAGAAAGGCTAGTTTCAATTAGCATTCTTCGAACCAAAGGTCCCTGTACCAAAAAGTGCTGAAGATTATAAAACTTCTGCGTTTTCATTTGACACAAAGAAAATTCATCCTATTGACCAGATTGACCTCCATAAGGAAGCAAGATAAATGGTATATTCATATTTAACAAGTTCTTCCATGGAAGCTTCTAAGCTACAACATTCTCTGAACAACATTCATTCCTAATTAAAATTGGAAAATATGTCTTCTTTAACCAAGGACAATAATATCAAAGGGCTTGAAGATTTAGTTATAAAATTAGGATTAGATCCTAAAGATATAAAGGCAGATGAGGAAATAATGAAGAGATGAAATGTTGATATTCAAACATTAAGGAAACAATCGAAACTGCCAACAACTGAACATCCAGTGGCTCAAGAAGTCAGTCAGTTAGAGAAGGAGAAGGAGAACATGCTTCGGATGATCGTTGAACAAAACATATAGATACAAGAAATGGAATAATAAATGAAAAAGTTAATCAAGATAAAAGAGCTACAACTCAGTACTGGAATGGCAACTTCCACAGTAGTGACTTCAACACCAGCAATTTCTACAATAACAGTTTCTATGACACAAACATAGCCCATAGGCCAAACTTCAGCAAAGAAATTATCAAACGCTGTGGGAGACTTGTCATTCCTAGATATTGAAATTCAAAAACTTTGAATTTTACTGGAGAAATTTCAAAATGAAAAGATAAGGACTGACAACAAATATTTGGCCGAAGTTAAAAAAAAATAAAAATCAGATTAACTAGACAAATAGAAAATAATGAAAAATGAGTCATTGATTGTGCAAACATTGTCTAAGGCAAAAGAGAATATATGGATTGATATCAATTCTACCATGACTAAAATTTGGAAATCTATTTAGATTATTTTTGAACAGGAGGAGTTAGTGGAAATATCAAAGGAAATCATCACAGGAATCAAAGAATATTTGGAGCATATGCCTAGAGAAGCAAATGAAATAATTAAAGTACTCAATTCTAAAACTCAAGAAGAATTAGAAGAATTTGGTATTGAGGACAAAATTGATATTGTCCTAGAGTTAAGGAGAGATTTGACAAAGAAAAAATTGATGTTATAGTTAGAGAACAAGTGTCAAAACTTGGAAGCCTAGATTAGAATGTTTTTCAAAGAAAATTTAATACTCTACAACAAAAGGGACTTCCAATTCTATGAAATTATACTGGCCAATTGATTTCATTAAAAAACTATCAGTACAAATTGCATCATATAGAAACAAACATAACCAAATTTTCCAAAGCTAAAGAGACAATCAATGGGAGAGAATTCCTAGAAGGCCTAGAGTATGATCTTTTCATTCATCATGAAGTTAGCCATTTCTTCATCACTAGGAACATTTTTGAAAATACTCAGAAGTCGATGAGACATATAGGAAAGTAGCAAAAATTTATATCCCATTTGAAAAGAGATGGGATAAGGTACTTGAACTCATCAATTAAACAAAATTCAAGGAATTCAGTGACCATTCACAAGAAAAGGAGAAGTAAGCTAAGGAAGAGGAGAAGAAAGTAGAAAATTTAATTAAAGGTCAAAAGTCATCAAACAACACCCTTAAATTGTATGCTGATTATTCCACTAGTAGTAAATGATGAAATTAATGACTAGGTGACTAAAACATTTAGTCACGACAACTTTTCCAAGTGAAATACTACCAAAAATGAGAAAATATTAAGTGATCAAATAAAAATGACTAACATAAATGACTAATTTAGTCTTGGGTTCAAATATATGGCTAGATAATAAGTAATACAACTAAAAATGACTAACATGAATGACTAATTTAGTCTAGGAACAAAATACGACTACCTAACAAGTACTACAATAATATGAATGAGTCGTTTATGTTAGTCATTTTGTTTGTGTCACTTTAGCAATCTAAACTTACAAGTGATAGGGGATTTGAAGGCTATTATAGATTTCCTGAAAGGTTATACTTCTATAATGTACCTCAATGCACACCTAAAAAAAAAATCTACGCCATATAATAGAGAATATTTACTCTTTCCTTCCATTCATCTAGACTTATACTCACTTTTGGTTTTTCTTACTAATACATCATCACTAGTCATTCTTTTAGTTAAATTCATTGATGGTTTACTTAACAAACCATTATTGTCTTCTCGTGAGTTTCACTAATGGCTATAATTGAAATATGTTACCTAATTTGACTAACTTGGTAAGCATAATGATTTTTCTTTCCATGTGTGTTATGTAAAACATTTATTACATATAATTGTATTTCTTCCCTACATTATGTCTTGCATTATGTCTCAGCGCATCCCCTAAGAGAAAGGGTTTATGGTGGGCATGTCTCTAATATTTTGTTTTTATTAATGTGGTGAATTTTTTTAACTTTATGCATAGGAAATCCTTCTCTCATTATGGTTTTGCATAGGTACAAATGTCTTATGAATCTCAGGCCCCCATTCCCATGTCATGTTTTCCACACAACTTTCCCTCCAAAGGCCAACTTGTGAAACCCAATTGGCCTCATTGTGGCCTTCAATGGGTTTGGAAATAGAACGATCCCCTTTCTCTTAGCAAATAAAAAATGGTTATTGATAGGGTTCCTTTTTCTTGAATTTGGGTGAAATGGAATTACCCGCTCTTTTCATTTATCATTGATAGGGTTCCTTTTTCTTGAATTTGGGTGAAATGGAATTACCCACTTTTTTTAATTTATCATTGATTCTTTTCTAGCGAAAAACGTAGTTTGGCTCTTCGACTCTGCTCTAGGCTTACTATCCGTGAGTTTACCAGCTATAATTTCTTCTCCTTTCCACGCATCTTTCCTTCTTATTTATAAGATTAATATATTTCATCTTGATATTGACCTTACTTATTCCACCTTACATAGTAGACGAAGGTAGAAAAAACTAATCCAACTTGGAAGATGGAATGCTTTCTATGTATCCACTATTATATATAAGTGTGATTATTCTGATCAAATAAATCTCCTTCTCCATGGCATAGATACCTTTCCTGGTTGTAGTTAGCAAAGGGTTATCCCTTTGCATCTAATTAGATTACCTGGAATACATCATCAAAAAGTAGATTAATGCCCCTACCTCATGCTCATGCAGTGGAAGATGATGAGCCTTCTTGTGTTTTCTCTGGTGGAATTTAATCTTGGTTTCCAGGTGGCCCTTTTGGTAAGAAATAATGTATAGGGTCGAATGTTTATAATTGGTTCCACTAATTGTGTTCTTTTCTCTAATTCAAAATTTTTTATGACTTAACTGGTTATTTGTTTCCTTTGCAGGTTCATTATGGAGGATACTCCCTTCCATGGATATTAATATTCTTTTGTGTAACTTTTTTGTAGGACAAAGTTTGGTTCTAGTATAAAGGGTTCTTGTTTTGAGTCTCCTTTACACAGGTGGCCACTGTTTTTATTTTTCATATTGGAATCTCTCTCCTCTTTGAAATGAAATTTTGAGCACCATGATTTATTAACACATTTATGGTGTCTCTGTTCTTAGGAAAAGGAGTGGTGTTTTCCTTGAACTTCTTCCTTCGCGAGAGGCTTGTTTCAAATCATGTAATTGTCCTCTACCTTGTTCTTGAATTTTTTTTAAATAAAACCCTTACGATACTAAGTTTGTGTTTTTCTTGAGTCATATGGATCAATATTATGGCCACGATATGTTTTATGCCATGGCTAACTTTCTTGCAAATTCAACTGTTCTACTGACTCAACATTTCCTCTATTTAAAAATGCCAATTATCATTCTCTAAATATTTTCCCTTGTTCCTATGTTCACTGATAGAGTGGTCCATTTCAAAAGAAAACATTCTTGCAATGAATGGAATTCTCCTCTTTGAACTTTGTTCAAATCCATGTTCTAAAACATATCTACAAAATCATATTGAATCAATTTAGAATAGATATTTTCCAGTTCTCTTTTTGTAAATCAAAAATAGTTTCAGATATTATCTCATTTTGTAATAAATTTTGCCTTAGATCTAAGATATTTTTCGAATTATATTCTATAAGTATTTGGTAGTTCGAAGAAGTTAAGGGGGGGCCATTGTAATGAACCAGTGACATGCTTGTTATGTTCAAACCTATTTCTGAAGATAATGGAAGGATTCTTGATTCATTCTGAACAACTTGTGTATCTATGTGAGTTTTCCTTGTTATCAATTATATGTTTTTCATATTTATTTCTAAACATGTTCAAGGTAACATAGAAGTTTGGACAATGCTAGATTGAATATCAATCTCCCTGAAAGCCCCTGCAAAGTTATAATTATTAAAAGAGATTAATTAACTGAACAATTTGTCTTATTTAATTCCTCTAAATATTTTAACTGTTTCCTATTGTCATCTTTTGAATGTGTTTTGTTTGGCTATAGAAAACTTCTACACACATATATCGTATATGATAAATCATATGTTCAATATGAATATTTAATAAGTTATCTACTTTCTTTATTTTTTCTTTTCAAATCAATTCGGAGACTAATTATGTTAGGAATGAAAATAAGCCCTTCAATTTTGTCAGAAATACTTAGAAATTACATCTATTTAAAGGTTTAATGCACTGGTCATCCATTTAAATCAAAATCTTACCTTAGATTCTTTAGCACAGTTCCCCGACCTAAAACTATCTACAAGGATGCAATAACATATTGGTGTCGTTACAGGGGAATGAAGATTGAACCTTGTTTCCCTAGGAGAATGGTCATACTTTCCTCTTAATGGTGAATAAGAGGTAAGTAGGCTAAAATACTTCACCTGGTGACTCTACATTTTAAATATGGCTTCATGCAGGCATACTAAATCTCGATTAGATCTAGATATTTTCTCTCCTTTATCATATCTAGATAGATTAGTAATAATTGCATCTATTAGACATAGGTTAGAAGCTTATCTTGATGCTTCTGCCTCTTTTTTATCTTAAATACCTTCACAATATAACCCTTCAAAGTCAACCCCAATACCTGTTGAATTATCATATCCTCCTCCAAAAGTTTTTGAACTCCTTTCTAGAGGAGTATATCTTCAAACTGCACTATTAGTTCATCAACTTGAGGCCCTTTAAGTTCCTTATTCCCATTTGGAAATTTCTGACAGTAAGAAGATCCTAAATTCTATCTTTCTGAATTTAAACCAGTTTATTTTAAATATTCTATTGTACATACTTATCCATCCACTTCTACTAAACCTGCAGAGAAGCTTAGTATTTATACTAATACTCTAGATTTTGAGGATCCTTAAAAGGTTTTACCTGAACTTCATAAATTGGTTATTAATCCTCAATTCTTCTAAAAACCCAAACCTTCATCACAACCATCTTCCAGTAAAGTTGTTTCTCTGAAAAAGACAACTTCATTAAAGCATCAAATGGCTGGTTTCCAACCAATTGTGGCAACACAGTATGAAATATTTGTTCTTCCACCAACAACTCAACTTTCCAACACCCTCATCCCACATCTACCCAAGTAACTGGCCAACTGGGGTAAATATGTGATGAGAAGCTACTATAATGGGATTCAAACTCGTAGGTGTTGGTTGGGTCAAGAAAAAGGTATGTTTTCTCCTTGGTAATCACTTTATTTAGCACTCATCGTCGCATGATTATCTCTGTTTATGAATAAAGGTAGAGGAAATAATAGCTAAAGTCGAGTAAAAATAGTCACTAACAAATTAGATGAATCTAAGAAGGAAAAACTGACTTTTACTATCTTTATGTGTAGAAGTTACGAATTGAGCAATAGGTGCCCAATTAACAGAATGACATCATCTCATAAAGGAAAGCGACAGCGTCAAAGGAAAGCCAAGATAGCGGAATACCAGGCAAACCAATGACTATTTTATGACAGAATCAGATCAAGTGTAGTGAAATCCTCAGGATCCCCTAATCCTAAGGATTCACTTTTATCTATTTACTTTCTAAATGTAATATATAAGCCCGAAAGGCAAAACTGCATAGAGTTCATAATTTTATAGGTTTGTAATTATTCTTTTTGACATATAATACTATTCTTTTGGATGTTGTAACTTTGTTATTTATATTAATGAAGAAAGACTGCATTTAACTCATACTTATACTCTGAGTATCTCTTAGTGAAGACTTCTGGCGACTTTGAGCCCAGTCAAGAGAATATCTACTACTGCACCTGTGTCATAATCTTTTCTATTTCATTCTTGATTTATTGTTAATGTCAAGTTAATATTACTTTTGATTATTATAAGGATTGTTGATTCAGTTTACGTTTGCTATTCATTTGATATTTAGAGTGATCCATGTGTTTTATGCGAGGAATACTTTTGATTGAATTGGTTATGATAGTTCCATCTCAAATCGTTTTTCATTTCAAATAATGTTATCATAGATTTCAGAGATAGAATTAATTGATTTATGCTTCTACAGTCATTTGCTATTCAGATACGTTTGTTATTACTATATCATTTGTTTTTCAATTCAAATTTGTTGTTCAGTTCGAATTGTCGTTCAATTCAGAATTGTTGTTCAATTAAAATTTGTTGTTCAATTCAAAATTGATGCTTAATTAGGATTTGCTTCTTAAATAGGAGTTCCTGTTTAATTAGGATTTGTTGTTCAATTACCATTGTTTTTTATTGTTACAGTTCTATTTCATGAGTAAGCGAGTTAGCTTCAATTCTAGTTAAGATTGCCAAACATGATTCTACAAGTTGTATTCAGATATATTTGCTTCCTTGACAGGTTAAGTAGAATTTCAGAGTGCGTTATGAATTTCTTTCAGAATTTATTGGATTGAGTTTGAAAAAGATAGTCATTAGCAATTGCAACAATTTATTAGTTAACCTATGAATTCACTGCGTATATGGTGCTGACAGTCTTGAAATAAAAATACTTTCCTCGGGTTGATAATTAATGTAGGAATTACGATTACCTGTAAAAAGACATCTTAGTGCACCAATATTTTGTTGTCATTGTCAAGGAGAGTGTTCCAAAGAGATTTCCTTTTTATCTTGTTGTAAAAGAATTGGGTTTTAAAAATGGGAGGTAAGAACCTGCGTACCCAGCAAGAAAAGTGATTTCTTACAAGCTAGCTTTTCAGCAAAATCTTAGAGGTTAAATAGGAATTGGTTTTTATGAATGACTAGGAATAGAAAGATAGAAAAGAACAGAACCCCCCTCCAAAATCCACAAAACCAAAGGCAGCAGTGAACCTTGGGAGAATGACCTTTATAGACAAAATCTTGAGAAAAGAAGAGTCTCAAGCATCAGTAGGATCTTAGGATGTAACTGGGAAAAGTCCTATTGTAATCCCTCAAGCAGTAGGATCACCATCTGCAACTCACTGTAAGATTCAAATCCAAATTGGAGGATCTGAACACAGTCTTCAAGCCACAATAAGCTTACATTCTGATCCTCTACAAGAGGGAAAATCATGTAACTTAAGACAAGGAGAAGGAGAACCCAGTGGAACTACTAAGGCAAGACCTTAGCTATCAGAACAAGGGTCTCCTGTGATCCCAGATCTAGGCAGTGCTACAAAGACATTTCGTGTTGTTAATCCCCCGCATACTTGAAAAGCACCCCCTAAAATCCCTGAAGAGTATTGTCACATCTTTAATCAAATCGAAAATAAACCACATCAAGGTCAAACCTCGACATTGGAATACCCCATAGTCAACCAGGTTGCCAACGCCCCCATGAAGGCTATTCCTCTGCAGAGCATCCCAACTTTTCATGGGATGATCACAGAGGATCTTGATGTCTTCCTATTCAAATTTGATGTCCTCTGCAGAGGGTATGACTACACCACTGACCCCCAAAAGCTAAAACTATTCCCTTCTACTCTGAAAGTAGTAGTTTTAAGATGGTTCATGGGTCTGGGTTGACGTACTATTAATTCTTGGGATGATATGAAAACTGCCTTCCTCACCAGATACGAAGACTTTTGCAAGAGTAGGGATCTAAAGGACGAAATCCTTAAGATGGATGCAAAGGATAATGAAACTCTAGAAGAATATGTCGAATGGTTTCATTATAACTTGCAGAGATCTCCACACACCACCCTACCAAAAGAAGTCCTAAGAGCTATCTTAATTAAATTAATGATAGAGGAATGGTTAGAAACTCTAAATTTAATGGGGAAAGGAGATATTTATCAAGAATATTATGATGAAATCATTCGCTTGTGTATCAGGTGTTTGCGAGGAAGCTCACACACAGGAGCAACAAGCTGAGATCCCAGGAGCAAGGGAAGCAAGCCACACAGTGTAGGAGTAACACGAATGGAAATTGGTAACCTCATAGAAGATTTCAAAATGGACATCCTAGGCACCCTCACAACATAGCTAGATGTCCTACAGGCTAAAAAAAAACAAGGTTTAGCAGAACAAAACTTGGTCGTTTTCTGTCCATGCTGTCGGAAGAAGCACAATCAATGGGAGTGTCCATTAGACGTGGTTCATACATGCGCTATCCGTACCAAGGATCACACCAATGAACAATGTCCATCACTCCCGAGGTTGAAATTAGTGTTCAAGGAAGTAGAAGAAGAGATAGAGATAGTATATCTAACAAACCAACGTCGACAGTGATAGGCCAAACCTCCCAGTATGTCACAAGATGCATCCCAGTTCTTTCCTTCTTCATGATTTAATCAGCAACAAAACCCTCGGGAAGCATGGAAAGGCTAATCACACTACTCAAATAGAAAACCTCAGCCATTCCCTATGACACCATGGTCAACTCAATCCTTTCCGGGGCTTGCCAAATTCTCCTTTTACTCTTGTTTGGCAAGGCAATCCCTATCAATCCCAATGGCTTGCCTCCACTACTCAAAACCTGAATTGGTCTACAAATTGGCAGTGACATTTGGGAACATCCAACAATCCTATCGGGACAGGTCCTCAACCTCAACCCCACATTATTAGCTCCTTGTCCATTACAAGAAAATCCTCAACCTCTTCTGCACCCTCAATTGGCAACCCAATCCCCAATAACAGATTGGTCTAGCTAGTGAAAATTGTAGAAATATCAGACTATGAGATTGAGCAAAACGAATGTAATGAACTTATATTGAGGTCAGGACGTATCATCACCCATAAGGAAAATATGGATCAACCATCAATTGAGATCGAAACACCATCTGTACATATACCATCGCCTGTAATTGATACTGAAATTAAACGAGGAGAAGAGACAGATCAAAAAAAAGATCTAGAGGAAATCATAATCACTTCTACCCCATTGCCCGAAAGGTTAATAATACCTAAGCAAATTGTGTACCCATATTTTGATCTTGTAGGGGAACTAAACAATCCTTGTATAAAAATTCCACTCCTCTAGCCCATTCAGGACATTCCCATCTATGCTAAAACAATTAAAGAGTTATGTGTAAAGAAGCCTGTGAGGAAAGAAAAAACTTCACCCACCATTCATGTTGTAGGAACCTTATCTGATTTACTCTTGGGAGGGGAAACTCCAGTAAAGTATGAAGATCCTGGGAATCCCATAGTGACAGTTCAGATATATGGCTGCTCTTTTCCCAATATGCTAGTTGATCTGGGTGCAGCCATTAATATTTTAATAGCAGAAACTTGTCAAGCACTTGGTATTACAGCCTTGGAACCAACCACCACCTTACTAGAACTTGTTGATCATTCGATGGTAAGGCCAGAAGGAACTCTACAAGATATCATGGTCTCTGTTGATTCATGGGAATATCCAGTAGATTTTCTTGTTATAAACCCGAAGAGTCAATTGGATGGGCACCCTCTAATATTGAGCTGACCTTTGCTGGCAACAGTTGATGCATATATAGGCTGTCGGAAGGGCAACATGACTATTGCAAAGGGGGATGTTGTAAAAAATATTGTTTTATATGCCCATGTCAGACCAAGTCTGCCCATTGTAAAAATATGTAAACAACCACCAGCATACCTAGAAGAAAGTATCTGTTCACCACTCACAGTAGTAGAGGCACTAGAATTCAAAGATCAAATTGAAGATGACATTATCAACAGTTTCATCAATCAGCCAGCTGATGTGAGCAATGTAAAGTGTTTAATGTTGAAAGAAATCCTTGATAATGAAGCATCAGAAGATTCCTTGAAGGATACTAATGATCAGCACATCCAGACGGCTGTTGTTCATAACAGAAAGCCGGTGGAAACTGAACTAGGAAAATTTTTAAACATTAATGATAGCTTGGACAGTGATCAGTAGAAAAAGCTCATTTAAATCCTGCAAAAAAATAAAGGGGCTTTTGCTTGGGATTATCCCAATATGAACAGTATATACCCGCAGCTGTGCACTCATCACATCCATACCGAGAAGGATGATCAACCTATCTGGTAGCCTCAGTGGAGCTTGAATCCGCACCTTAAGGATATTGTGAAAGAAGAATTACATAAGATGTTGTATGTGAATTTACTTTATCCTATTTCGGATTGCAAATGGTTTTCTCCATTGGTGTTCGTCCCCAAGAAAAATGGAAAATGGTGCATCTGTGTAGATTACCAGGAACTGAACAAGGCAACGCAGAAAGATCATTTCCCTCTCCCATTTATAGATCAAGTCCTTGATACCTTGGAAGGGAAGCAATTCTTTTCCTTCCTAGACGGCTTCAGTGGCTACAATCAAATTCAGACCGCCCCTAAAGACCAAGATAAAACAACCTTCACCTATCCCTGGGGTACGTTCAATTACAGAGTATTACCATTCAACTTATGCAATGCCCCAACCACATTTCAAATAGCTATACTTAGCACTTTTTCCAAATTGATAAATGAAGGACTTGAGGTATATATGGATGACTTTACTCCATATGGGGATAACTTTGATCAAGCATTGCAAACATTAGAAAAGGTTTTAGAACGATGCATTTCTACTAGGTTATGTTTAAGGAATGTCAAGTGTCACATGATGATGACCAAAGGTGTAATCTTGGGACATTATATTTCTGTAGTAGGGATACAGGTAGACCCAGCAAAAATACAGGTAATTCTTTTACTGCCTATTCCTTGTACTCATATAGAGGTACGTAGTTTCCTAAGATATGGAAATGTTGATTTCAAATGGTTTGAAAAATGTGACACAACTTTTACATGTTTAAAGAAGCTAGTCTCGATGGCACTAGTATTACGTGGACCAAACTGGGAGCTTCCTTTTCACATATCCACGGATGCATCAGATGCATCTACAAGCACTGTCCTTGGTCTGGAAGAGGACATGAAGCCTTATGTTATATATTATATTAGCAAAAGTCTTACTCCTACAGAACTTAATTACACAGTAATAGAAAAAGAATTCTTAGTTGTTATTTATGCAATAAACAAATTTAGACATTACATAATTGGCTACCAAGTTTTTCTATATACTGATCACTCTGCCATTCAGTATTTAGCTAACAAACCTATCACAAATGGTTGAGTGACTTGTTGGCTATTGCTTTTGTAGGAATTTGACATTACTATTAAGGATCATCCAGGGAAGGAAAACCCAGTTGCTTATTTTCTGTCTCGAATCCCAAAGGTAAATGATCCACTCGGAGTGGACGACCAATTCTAGATGAACATTTGTTTTCTGTGACATTCAAGATGCCATGGTTCGCAAATGTGGAAAATTATCTGGTAGTAGGGAAGCTGCCCAGGAATTTGACAGCGGGGTAGAGGAAACATATTGTTCAGCGCAGTGCCCAATTCTCTTGGATTGGCAGATATCTTTTTCACACGGGGTCCAACATGTGTATATGCAGATGCATTCGCGAGGATGAGATTTATGACATCTTGAAAGCTTACCATGACGAGCCTTGTGGAGGTCACTTCGCAGATCGAAGGACAGGGCATAAGGTACTACAGATGGGTTATTATTGGCCCACTATTTTTAAAGATGCTAAGAAATATGCCCAGGCTTGTGATAGTTGCCAAAGGATGGGCCGACCTAGCCAATCTGATGAAATGTTATTGCAACCCCAACTAGTCATAGAACCCTTCGAACGATGGGCATTAGACTTTGTTGGCCCATTCCATCCACCATTGAATAAGAAAGCCTACATATTGGTTTCCACAGATTATGTGATGAAATGGGTGGAAACAGTAGATTTACCAAGAGCCACAGAGGAAGTCGTGATTAACTTCCTCTTTGGGCTATTCGTGCAGTATGGTTTACCACGGGAAGTGATAACAAATGGGGGAGGGCAATTTGTAGGACACAAGATTACTGCCACTCTTAGAAACCATCACATTACACATAGGATCACTTCCCTGTATCACCCGCAGGCGAACAAGCAGGTCGAAAGCACCAATAAGGTCATTGAAGTGATTCTGACCCAAACAGTCCCAACACATCAGCGAGACTACGCTGCTAGACTGCCCGAGGCCTTGTTGGCCTATTGCATGACATGGAGAAATACTATTGGATACTCTCCATACCATATTGTGTTTGGAAAAGAACCTATTTTTTCGATCGAATTCGAAATAAAGAGTCTAAAAACGGCTCATGAAGTGGGGTCGGATTTAACAGAAGCCCAAACCAAGCGACTACAACAAATCAACAAACTAGATGAAGCTCAACTACTAGCTTTATAATGGACTACAATTATTCAATAACAAAGGGAAAAGTGGCAAGACAGCGTCAGCGAAAAGAAGACATTTCAAAAAGGGGATTGGGCACTCCTTTACGACTCCAGATTCGAGGACTTTCCGAGCAAGTTGCAAACAAGATGGATCGGCCCTTATGAGATTCAAGACGTACATAACAATGGCACTCTTAATTTGACTACCATTGACAAGTCTGGCCATTCTTTTAAGGTGAATGGGCATCGAGTGCATTTGTACTGCAAAACACTCACCAAGGAGTCTTTCTACTAGCAGGTACGCGAGGATCCCTCCATGCAAATCATAGCTGTAGAGAGTGATGACCCTGCAACTTTTCTTTCAAAAAATCAAGATTGTTTTTTAAATTGTAAATAATGTACATATTCTTTTTTATTGGTTGTAATTTAGTTAGGTACCACTATGTAAATATGAAGTTTTTTCTTTTTTTAAGTGCTTGGTAAGTGTTATTCAATCAATTGAACGATTTTTGTTCAATCAATTGAAAAGAAATTATGTTTAGGTGTGTATCATTGTTCAGTCGCTTGAACAATTCTTGTTCAATCTATTGAACAACGCTTATTTCTGTGTGTGGAAATCATTGTTCAATCGATTCAACAACATTTTTTCGTTTTTGATTTTGCTATTCAAACAATTGAACGATTGCTATTCAATCAATTGAATGACACTTTTGCGTTCTTGTTGACATTTTTTGTTGAAACGATTGAATTATTGTTGTTCAATCGATTGAACAACACCTTTTGCATTTTTAAATTTTCACTGTTCAAATGATTGTTGTTCAATCGATTGAACAACAGTTTTTGTGTTTTTAAATTTTTTAAATTTTCATTATTCAAACAATTCGATTGTTGTTCAGATCACTGAACGATTGTTGTTCAATTGATTGAACAACACTTTTTGCATTTTTAAACTTTTGTTGTTCAAACAATTGAACAATTGTTGTTCAATTGATTGAATAACACTTTTTGCGTTTTTAAATTTCCGATGTTCAAACGATTGAACGATTGATGTTCAATCGATTGAATAACACTTTTTACATTTTTATATTTTCGTTGTTCAAACGATTGAATGATTGTTGTTCAACTGATTGAACAACACTTTTTTCGTTTTTAAATTTTTGGTGTTCAAACGATTGAACAATTGTTGTTCAATCGATTGAACAAGACTTTTTGCATTTTCATTTTTACATTTTCATTGTTCAAACGATTGAACGATTGTTGTTCAATTGATTGAACAACACTTTTGTGCTTATTATTTTTCAATTTTTTTTGTTCAAACTGTAGAAATTCTCACTGTAGATCACCTGATAATGCAATATACTAAAGCAAAATACTTGATCTACTTCTACAAACAAACTTGCGGAAGCTTAATCAATTTTGAGCAAGATCAAATATAACACATATAACAGAGAATGAGAAATCAATCACACATGAACACAGAAGAATACTCTGGGGAAAGCCTCAACTAAAAACCCCGCTATCTGTATTATCATACAAGTGGAAATATCTCAGGATTACACAAAGTTTTAGCTCACAAGCTAACCAGCTCTCAGTACAATCCATCAATGCTTCTCATAGACAGAATAGAAAGTAAATATTCCTTCCTTCAGTCCTCCAAGCTTCCTATTTCCTTGCACAGTTTCTCCTGGGTCCTCTGGCTACCACCAGTGTGAATTCTCCTCTCACACACAACACTGTCCCTAGACTAAATTGCACAATCCTCAAGGAATGAATTCCTTCTACATGCAAGAGATATCCTCATGGGAATATTCCTGCAACTAATAGTACACTGTCCCTTCCTCTGATCTCAACTAGGTCTCTGACTAAATTGACATGAATGAGTTATTTATGAGAGAATATTCAGTTATGTAAAGTACACTAGTTACGTGCATGCATGCATTAACTAACTGAACTCACAATCAGTTCCACAAACTGTTGGAACTAATCTAACTGGACTTAACTCAGTTAACTGAGCTAACTAATTACAACTCAAAGTACAACTCATCCTAATCTCCTTAATTAAGGGATAACTTCCTAAATCAAAGGGATAACTGTTGCATGTCTTCACATAGACTTCATGTTTGAATTTCTCCAACTAATTAACTCAAGATGAATTAATTAATTATTTTTCAAAGAACCGCTAAGATCAAATTTGAATTTTAATTCTCAATTTTAGTTCAGGGACTAACTAAAATTGGAATGTATCCCGAAATGCTATTTTTAGCACTTCTATTTTTAGCATTTCTTGTTGCTATTTTCAACTAAAATGATTGAATGATTACTGCTCAATCAATTGAATAGTAGTTTTGAGTCTTTATTTTAAATTTTTTTGTTGTTCATACAATTGAAAAATTGTTGTTAAATCGATTGAACAACACTTTTGCATTTTTTATTATTGATATTTATCATTTAAATGATTGAATGGTTGTTGTTTAATCATTTGAACATCAATCTTGTGTTTTTTCTTTTCGATTTTGTTGTTCAATCAATTGAACGATTGCAACAACAGTTTTGTTTTCTTTTCAATTTTTCTATTCAAATGATTGAATGATTGTCGTTCAATCAATTGAACAACACTTTTGTGTTTATTTTAGGATGAATTGTGATTTTTTTTTATTGATTCATTGCCGATCATGGTGCCATCTTCTTTTTCTTTTATATTTTGAATAAACACCATCTGAGTGGATTTGTGCCTAACATAAAGAAAAACAGTAATGTCAACACTATTATGATTTATGAAACCTCTTTATGGTTATCTTTATCCAAAAGTTGATATGGTGCATCTCTATAATGACTGGCTAGACATCTTTTTTTGGACACATCATAAAATGATTCATTATTTCAAACCATGTTGGCTTATTTACCACACTTTCAAATGGAAAAATCCCTTTGAAATGATGAGATGGGGGTAAAAGTATACCCTTTTCTAGGCATATTTTTACTTATTACACCATCCCCGACTCTTAAGGAGCAAATGAGCCTCCCTCTTTTTATAAAAACATCAAAATATGAGAAAAATGAAAATAAAAAAAATATGAAAATGCAATGAACACTGTCTTAAAGAGGATAGGGGGTCTCATCATGAACTAGCCTACCATGATCATAAATATGTAACAAGTGACATTCCATTTTTGGCTACCGAACCAAGGTAATGACCTTCTTAATGATTACAAATTGTCAGAAGGACAGGGGTCTCCTTACGAGCTAGCCTGATCATTTTGTTATACCTTAGTGAATGGCCCTATGATCATCTGGTTACCATTCCAGCGTAGTGGCCTCTTTATGGTAAAATCAACTACATACTAAAAGGAGGACTCTAGCTCATTTGTGGGGTTAAAAAGCAACCCTGTCAAGGCTATGAATGCCTACTAGCAGTAGTGGCTCTGCTTATGGTATTGGAGTATTATCTTACACTGCCAAATACTCTCTTTTATTGCCACCTATGGATTCATTCCCATTTGAAAAACACTCTTACAAGCCAATATGCATGGTAACTTATATTATATCTTCAATATGTTATATATTTGTCCAGTCAATTCATGATAGTCATTACTGCTTACCGCCAATTATGCATCTATTAATAATACCACTTGCCGTGAACATCTTTTCACATAATAAAGTAGATATCTGTTTTTATATTTCTCAACCATTTTTACCTATGATATGTGTCTTGCTTTAATTTTTTTGTCATAAATTGTGCCACTTTTCTGGATTGGTTGTTTGCATTTATGAATCCTCAATTCATGCACTTGCTTTTCACATGCTTGGTGGACATGGATGTCCTTATTCCCATTGGAAGGGGATGGTCTGCATGTGAACAAAATGTTTGATAGTTATGGATAATTGAATGCTAATTATTAAATTGATTTTCGGGTAAAGGATGCATGATTATTGGATATGCGTAATAATTAGTAAGGTATTTCCGATTGGAGAAATGATGAAGACCATTATGGATGGAATGCAAATTGACTATTGGCCTACATCAAAAATGGTTGATGAGACAAATGACTTAACTATATATGTTGTTAAATCCCAAATCAATGCCATTTCCCTGTTTTGCCTTAATGATATTTGTTGTTGTTCTAACTTGCGAAAGAGCAGGAGAAGTCCATGAAAGAGAACTAGTCACAGGAATACAATAGCCATGGGAGGTAGAGATATCCGAAATGAGCCCACAATACTCATGGTATCAGACCAGGCTCATGCAACTATCGAGCATGCAGGTTGGCTGCAATTGTTGAATAAATTGCAGGGATTTCATGAAGAAATGACACTCGAATTCTTGCAGAATTTGTAGAAAGGCAGCACCAGAGTAAGAGGCAGGGATATAAAAGTCTCTGAAGCAGTCGTATCTGAAGTCACTGGAATTCTGGCTAAGGGAAAAATGTGGATAGACAAGCACATCCTTCTGCACAATGCAGTTGCAGTGTTCCAGACCCAGATGAGCAATTAGCGCAAACAGGGAAAGGGATTCACCCTTAAATGTTAAGACAGCCTTGGGAGGAGTTGGCAGTCATCGTGAAATGGTACATCACATGCGCTGATCACTAGGATGTGGTAAAGTCTCGTCAACTCAAACTATTAGCCATCCTAAAACAAAGAAATTTCAGTTAATTTTCCATTTTATTTGAATTCTATATTGCATGATGTCGCTTGACAAGTTAGGAAAGCTAAGGACCCATGCACCATCATCATTCATCATGGACTGATTAAATTCCTTATCATACATGGATTGGCCTAGCAATAGTTAACGTGGGACAATATTGTAAATCCTACTCTGGCCCCAACTCCAGAAAACCCAGTAACAAAACATCAAGGGCATAGAACCCGGGGTCCGAGAAGGACGTAGAAGAGGAAAAACTATTTTGTGCCTTTGAACCCAAAAAAATGTAGATTCTCTGCATGGGTGAAGTCCCATTGGCATAACCCAATTCAAATAAATGAGGCTGGCCCATCGCTCACACCACCTCAAAGTCTGTAGAATACCCCTTTGCAATACTATGAAGAAGAGGTGGCCAGGGTATTGGAAAACATGGGGACGTTTGGCGAGGGAAGAGAACAATCTTGAGATGGTTAAAGGAAAGAATTGTACCCCCAACCAGTTTGCCTCTACTGATAACCCTAGTTGTGATTAAACCCTACCATTTACTAATTTCTTGGAAGAATAGATGGAACCAGTCCCTTGTATGAAAAAACCCCTTGAAGCCGAGATGCATGAAGAGGAAGCTATTAGAGAAGAAAATCAAACAAAAAATATCAATCCAGTGGACCCCCAACTGAAGAAAATCCTGTAGATGAGACCATGGGAGATGAAAATCAACCAGACAATATTATTTTTTCTAAGTCCCCTGAGGGCGAGGCCTACCCAGAAAGAAAACACAGAGAATGGTAACTGCTTAGGAGACACCATTGTATTGGGGTCTCTTGAGAGAAACATTCATGTTGAAAAAGAATTAGAAGTTGAATCTCCATTGAGAGATATAGTTCTAGTTGAAACCGTCCCTGATGCTGGCACAATGCCACATAAGCATGAACCTGAGGAAAATGCAGTTGCACCACCGCTAGTTGGAAGTCCTAGAATAAAGAATTCCTACAAGGACAGGCTCAGAAAAATGCTAAAAAATATGAAAACAGAAGCGAATAATTGGATAACTAAGACAGGGGTTAAAATAGGCCATTAGAGCCAGAAAATTGAAATTGGAAAAAGAGACCACATGAACACAGACAAAACATTGTTCTGGAAGGGATACTGAAACCCAAACTGAGGTTCTTTTGGTATGTTCAAAGGAAACTCAGACAATGCCATGCCTTGTAGAAGACACTGAAATGTAGGCTGAAGACCCTTGTGTTTTTACGCAGGAGACCCAAATGGATTACCCTACTATGAACATTGTTGTTCAGATTGATGTTGAAGAAAGCATCCCAATTTATTATTGCATAACTCAAGAAGCAGTCGAGGCTGTTGTCCAAACTGAGCCTATGGAGACACAAGATAATGATGCCCAAATAGAGGAGACACCTGCTTATATTCCCTTAGTAAGGGAGGCATTTATTAGGAGACTGTAGAATGAACTACTGAAGGTTCAGCAGGAATTAACCCAGCACAAGGAGGAGGTAGTGCCCCTATGGATACATCAAGAATTAAAGAAAAAGTTTGAGGCACTCATAGTGATTGAGGATGAGACCTTTGCTCAGTACAAGGCTGAACAGAAAAAGGTTGAGAAAGCACAGGACAAATTACAAAAGGCTAAAGAGTAGTTGGAGACGCTCTGCTCTCTTTATTCAAACACCCTATCATGTAGAGCCCCTGCTACAAATTATGACCTATTCCTCCTAGAAAGACACCTACTGCTAAAATTTAAAGCTGTTAAGGCTGGGAAGTCTATGGAAATCAAAACTACCCTGGACTTTGTCTACCCCGAACTTTGTCAAGTTCTTCAGAAAACAGAACGAGTAGGTACAACGCCTCCTCTATGAAATTTACATGCACAATTTCTTTCTAGAAGATGACAGAAACAACAACCCTGGCCCCTTTATAGAGTATGTACAATTCCAGGAATTTCTCTCTTTTTCTACTAATCAACTCAAGTGGGTCAAGGCTCACAATACTTTCAGAAAGCGTGAAGAAGGAATTGACCTATGGGTTATAGGGGAACCTACGAAACCCCTGCATCTCTCTGTCAGGCACAAGAGGTTAAGGAGGAAGCCTTGTCTCTAGCCAAACAAAGGTTGGAAATCTCCAGAATTACTGTTAGAAACTGAGAATCATTTGTATACCAGAACTTTAAAGCTGCCTCCTCTCGTTTCCATATGTATAGTAACATGGTATTAACCATGGGGCCTGAATGTATAGGATGTCGGTATAGAACTCCAATCATATGGTATCCTCTAGATAAGTATCGTTGTGACTACACCTTGAGGGATCAAGATGTTAACCAGGATTTTTCTATACTTAAGAAGAAAAATGGCTTCAGAAATTATAAGGAGGAGGTATATCCTGCCTATTCCCTAACTCAGCTACAACTCAACTATTTAATCTCATGAGGACATGCAACAAGGTAAGCTAGGGAGTATGTTGGGTCAAGAAAAAGGTATGTTTTCTCCTTGGTAATCACTTTATTTAGCACTCATCCTCACATGATTATCTCTATTTATGAATAAAAGTAGAGGAAATAATATCTAAAGTCGAGTAAAAATAATCGGTAACAAATTAGATGAATCTAAGCAGTAAAACTGATTTTTACTATCTTCATGTGCAGAAGTAATGAATTGAGCAATAGTTTCCCAATCGACATAACGAAAACATATCATAGGGGAAAGAGACAACGTCAAAGGCAAGGCATAACAACGGAAGACCGAGCAAACCAATGACTATTTTATGACAGAATCAGATCAAGTGTAGTGAAATCCTCAAGATCCCCTGATCCTGAGGATTCACTTTTATCTATTTACTTTCTAAATGTAATATATAAGGCTGAAAGGAAAAACTACATAGAGTTTAGAATTTCACAGTTTGTAATTATTCTTTTTTACATGTAATACTATTATTTTGGATGTTGTAACTTGGTTATTTATATTAATGAAGAAAGACTGCATTTAACTCATACTTGTGTTTTAAGTATCTCTTAGCGGAGACTTCTGGCGAATTTGGGCCCAGTGAAGAGAAGATCTACTACTGCACCTGTGTCATAATCTTTTCTATTTCATTCTTGATTGCTTGGTAATGTTAAGTTAATATTACTTTTGATTATTGTAAAGATTGTCAATTCAATTTAGGTTTGTTGTTCATTTGATATTTAAAATGATCCATATGTTATATGTGAGTAATGTTTTTGATTGAATTGGTTATGATAGTTCTAACTCAGATTGTTGTTCCTTTCAAATAATTTTATCATAGATTTCAGAGATAGAATTAATCACTTTATGCTTCTACAATAATTTGCCATTCAGATACATTTTTTATTTCTGTATTGTTTGTCATTCAATTCAGAATTGTTGTTCAATTCAGAATTTCTGCTTAAATAGGATTTGTTGTTTAATTAGGATTTGATGTTTAATTACCATTTTTGTTGATTGTTACAATTCTCTTTCATGAGTAAGTGAGTTAGCTTCAATTCTAGTTAATATTTCCAAGCGTGATTCTTTAGAAGTTGTATCCAAATCTATTTGCTTACATGATAGGTTAAGTACAATTGCAGAGTGTGTTATGAATTTCTTTCATAATTACTTCTTTCAAAATTGATTGGACTGAGTTTGAAGAAGATAGTCATTAGCAATTGCAATGATTTGTTATTAGTTAACCTCTGAATTCACTGCATATATAGTGCTGACACTCTTGAAATAAAAAGACTTTCATCAGGTTGATAATTAATGTGGGAATTAAGATTGCCTATAAAAACACATCTTAGTGCACCAATAGTAGGTAACCTTAAGGAAGTGGAATCAATGGAAACACATCACACAAAACTTCCACATCAACAAAATAACTCCTACGAGCCATCCCAACCACTCAAGTAACTAGCCCCTGACACAAACTGAAGTTTTAGACCATTTAACCCCTAGATGCTCCCTTGATATGGACAAGGATGCATCTAGGAGGCTCCAAACACTCCCACATCATGGATATGCATGCATCTAGGGACTTTTCTACCCCGTGTTGTGCCCGCGTCTCCAAGATTTCAACCACTTTTTCAGGCTGAGAGCCTAGGTCACTGCCCAAAAATCAATGACACTTTCAAAACTAAAAGATAGCAACATAATAAGGATTCTAATGCAATTACTTGAACAAGAACTTAAATGGACCCCTACTATCCATGATAGGTATTTCGTCAAACATGTCCTAGATATGTAATCTATAGGTTTAAAAAACAAAGTTGAGCATATGGGTCTCATACTTATCTGAGAATCTCTAAGAAGCATCGACCCCTTATATCATTAGCTACATTATCATATATTAAGTCATAGATACATTGTTCATTCATTTACAAATCAAAACATGAGGAGAGCCATACATCATCACTGTCATAATACATGCTTATAACCAACATAATAACAACATAAATACCAAGGATACATCAACCATAGAATACAAACAATAACTACTGCATTCACAAATAAGATGTCAAGGAAAGAACCTCTTATTAATGAATTCAAAAGCCAACATGGGATGGGACTACGAAGTTCCACCCGACCATAGAATGGCTGAACCACTTCTCTCTTCACCCATTCACCCCCATTCCATATTCCAAGCATGAATGTGGGACTCAAACCAAAAGAGCCAGCCATGGCATCCCAAGGATAAACCACCTCACCCTCGTTAATAGAAACCAGACTTTACCATAATCCATCCCACATAACTAGTCCAACAAGATAAACATGTAATAATAGGCTTTACCATGATCTCCACCAGATCACTAGGCCAAAACAAGCATTGATTCCACCAAATTTCTCCACCTACACCATGAGGAATTTTCTTGTATCCTAGTCTGTTAGGCTCTACTGCAATCCACAATCTAATCCAAGGATCAGTAGGCCATAAACCGAGAGTCCACCCTCTATGATTTACCGTATATCTTTCCATTCACTGAAAAGGATTCCTAGGCCTAATCAAGGAAAACCACCTCTAGGATTTACGTATATCATGCGATTCACCAGTCAAGGATTCTTAGGCCCATGAAGGAACAAAATACCTAGCTTACCACATCCCACAGTTTGGTTCAAGGGTCACTGGGCCAATGTATTTACCACAATCCACAGTCTGGTTCAAGGATCACTAGGCCATGTGTTCTTTCTTTCAGAGATCCACCTCACTCATTTTTGAATCCATCCAAAAATCCAGCTCTACCAAACATGTGAACCCCATCACACCATGGTTATCTGGAAATGGCAAGGCTAGGCTAAAAACACTATCACACCTGCCAAAACCCATGCCATAACAATAAAGAACCACATGCAATACCATGCATGCCAAATCTAGCAAGGAAAACACACATGCAAATCAATACATGCAAAGAATCTTCTTGTAACTGCTTGGTCCTGCTCTTCCCTACTTGCTCGTTCCTTCCTCTTTCCTTCATAGCCTTTCTTGATCCAATGCCAAAGTGCTCCAAGAAAACTCTAGGTGTCCAAGTGAGAGAGAGAGAGAGAGAGAGAGAGAGAGAGTAATGAGAGAGCTACAAAACTAAACTGACAAAAGGTACCAATTGATCATCATAAGACTTTTTGTCAATGAGGCCTCTATTTTCTTGATTTTTAATTATTTTCCTTCAATTTCCTCCTCACATGCAACCTGTGACCTTTCACCTTCTTTTTCTCCTAATTTCCTTTATTTTCATAAATAAAATGCCAATAAATGTCTCATGCCTTTCCAAAGCCTTTTCCAATTTCCTTTAGCCGCAATAAATCGAATGAACAACCACTAAGATTTTTTCCACACCCTTCATCTTGAAATACATGTCCCATGACCGTGGTATTATATATTTTTACATGGATTTTTAACTAGGGTTGTTACAGAACCCTCCCCCTTGGGGAAACACCGTCCTCGATGTTAAATTACACCTACAACCAGTAAGCCCGTTGAAAGAAAAATATACTACCAATGGAGCTTTATAACATAGTTCGTTGTAGTATTTACAATGACCACCGCTGAAACATGACAAATGTACCATTTACTGGAGCTTTATAACACAACTCATTACAATATTTACAATAATAACCACATATACTTATACACATTTTCTTCATAAAAAAATAGCTATAATGTGTATGAAGCTTTATAAGTCCAGCTCAATACATTATATACAATAATGCACACATATGCACATTTTCTCGACCATAAAATAAAAGGGTATGATGCCTACATCCACAACAAGTGAATCCAGGGGCTTACACCTCCACCCTCAAGGTAATATTAGGATTCATCTCCTTCCCAAAAAGAATAAAATCCACTGTCAAAGTCAAAGTTACATCTAATGTCCAGCGCTACAATCATGTGCCACTTGTCCTCTCAGTTAACAGTTACTGGCTCATTGTTCAAGGGCACACTCCCAATGTGCATCTGATTCCATCTCACAATGATAATGACAAAAAAAAGGTCCATCCCTAACCTACCCTTCTCTGCTACACAGTCACTCGAGAAATCCGGTCACCCCTTCCATGCAGTCACTCACCTTCCAAGTTCCCTGACACCCCATATCCCGAGAGATCCATCCCTTGGCAAGGCTTCCTCGCATCGGAAGGTCAAACAACAAAGACATATACCTACCTCAAAACCATCATACCGGTCATAACATGCTCATGGAAATCAATGGAAACTATTGGGTACCAATGTCCCACAATGGCCCTGCTCCTGAAGTGCTTTACTAGTATATTGTTGCATGCTTCAATTCCTTTCACTGACACTGCTAATTCTTGTAGTCAGTTTCAACAACCCAACTAGGAATTTCCATGCTTTCTACACCAAGCACATAACTTCCATTAGACTTAAAATAAATTGAAATGAATTCACATCATACTCGTCAATAAGGTACACTTGCAATCCTGTTTACTTCTTATCACAAGAAGTCAAACTAACATCTTTGATCAAAACAATGTATAAACATATCAAATCAGGTTAGCTCAAAACACAACCATCATAAATCAAAATAATAAA
Organism: Pinus tabuliformis; assembly: GCA_031772625.1. Lineage (NCBI taxonomy): Eukaryota > Viridiplantae > Streptophyta > Pinopsida > Pinales > Pinaceae > Pinus > Pinus tabuliformis. The sequence continues at coordinate 126,077,569 of CM062815.1, forward strand.
TTGCATGAAATTATCATAAACCATAATAATAAATCACATGTAACCATCACAAGTCAGAATCATAGATGACATGCATAGTAAAACTAAAATAAAATACTGATACTTATCCTTCATCGATCCTTACTTCTTCCTTTGTTCTTTCTGTACACACATTGGATTGGTTACCACACCCAGCACACACTCGGTGCCTTTTTCTTTTCTTCAATCACATACATATACACAATGTACATCACAACACATACATCCACACACAATGTGCAACACCACACAATGCATGTACCTACATCTAGCATACAACACCACAATACATGCACTACACATGGTATAGAACAACGAGTACACATGTCATGATACTACAACTACACAATTCACACACATAGTATCGCATGCCCGCAACATAACATGTACAACATGCAAACAACACCACATGTACACCAGTACCATATGTACAACATGTACACAATACCATCTGTAAAAATAACCACCTACCCAATGTGTGCACAACATCACACATACATGGCACCCCCTGCACAATGTGTACACAATGCCACATGTACATTATACCGCTTGTACAACATATACACAACGCCAGACGTACACATCACCACATGAACATGTACATGACACCACATGTACACAACACCATATGCACGACATATACACAACACCAACTGCACACAACACCACATGTACAACATGTACATAACACCACATGCTCACAACACCACTTGTATAATCGTGCACACAACACCATATGTACATAGAACCACATGTACAATATGCACACAACACCATATGTACATAGTGTTGCATATACAACATGTGCATAGCACCCTATGTACACAACACTGCATATCCAACATGTGCACAACACCATATGCACACGACACCGCATAACCATCATGCACATAGTATAATATGCACAAAGCACCGCATATCCAACATGTAAATAGCACCATCTATATCCAACACTGCATATGAACTGTACACACAATACCATACATACAATAGGAACACAACATCATATGTACACAATACTACAAATATTACATGTACACATCACCATAGGTACAATCATTGAATATAAAGCATGCACAACATATACACAATAGTATTACTAAACATCCAAAACAACATTGTGTTTACCAAGAAACCTTGCTTCTAATGTCTATCCGCCATCCATGCTTATCCTAGCATGTCGCAGATCTCATTTCTTTCATTCAACTGATGTATCCCTCATATTTACCTATCATAACATAGACATAGGCATAATACAAGAATACAATATCAATTCTTATCCACGTGATACTGACCATGTATATTCTTCATGACTACTATCCCCAGTTGATTCCACATAAGAGCATGAACCTCATCATTGCACTCACTTACATAAGTAATCATTCCTCCATAAGTATGATCCCTAAGAACCCTCTCAGATAGTGACATAGATACATAAATACATAGATACATATACATGAGCATCCACATAATCGTGATCACAACATAACTACTAAATAACATAAGGTCAAGGTTAAGAATACTCCCTTTATATGTGCACAACATTGAGAGAAATTGTTCCCAACATAGACAAGGCACCTGATACCTCAGATCCATTTACTTCACCTTTCATGTTACCTTTCTCATGACTGTACTCCCAATTTCCGTTTACACCAATGGACCCAACCAACTTAGTCAGTTGTCATGATCTTACCTTTAGCTACCCTTATACATCCACCAGCTTCATATGGGTCTTTCATTACGTGTTTGGTTCCACACAGTTCTCCCAGAGTTCCATAAACTATCCTCCTTCCCAACCAATTCCCAAGACTCTCAAAACATAAAATGAAATACCAAGAAGAAAGAAATAGAAAAAAATGAAAACCAATAATAATACTACACCATAAAAAAAGTGGTATGCTCATACACTAGACATAAACAAAGTTGTAAATCAAGCGCAAACAAAGCACGAAGGATCAGAATCACAAGACTTTCAAGAGACACCATGACTCAATCCCCATGGTTCTGAGTGCTTCCAAAGGAAATCTCAACCTGTGCCTTCTTTAGAATTTCATGGCATTCTCTTTCCCATGCAATCCCTTGCATCATACTGCCATAAACACATAATTATCAGTACATAAATACACATAACAACATACTAGTTCCCTTACCTTGTTGTTCCAAGCACGTTGTGTTGTAACTGAATACATACACCTCTCAAGGAACTCCAATTCCTTGATGAGTTCAGCCATAGCTAGAAACCAGTCACTATACTCTAGATAGGGCTACTATTCCAAATAGTGTGAGGTCACATCGATGATGCTTTATCATTCTTCTAATTAGATAACTATAGTCTCTCTAAGTACTATGCAAAGATACTATGCTAAATAGTTGCACTTGGAATTACGTAAAGGATTTATAGTTAAAAATATTGTGATTAAAAAATAACGTGATTACAATTGAGAAAATACTAATTTCTTCTCAAGAATATTGGGAGGTAAAAATAAATTCTTAACTTATGAAGACATTTTTTGTTTTTACTAAATTGAACAATGGTTGAAAGACTAGAAGTGAAAGATGAATATAGCTTGTAGATATTTATGGTCTTAAAACATTATTTTTTTACTTATTGGTATTTCCTAAAAAGTAAAAGAGGATCCACCACTTGAGTAATTCGGGCTGCCAACTGTCATAAATAGTTAAAATCAGATATGATCCAAGAAATTATGGAAACGCAAATAAATACTTCATTTTGAAGGGGAATATCCCATTTTGGTTTTTCTAACTTCATAACTATCATGACTGGAGATAAATTTCATGACTGGAAGATGATATCAAAAGTATATTATGGGAGATAAACAAAATTCAAATGAAAATACAAACAATTAGTGGGAGATAAAGATTTGACGAAAATATAATGATGATAAAAGGAAGGAAAGAAAAACATCGAGGGCGGTGTTATTTTTTAAAGGGGGGATGTAATATCCCTAGAACACATTATATTTTGGATAACATGAAAATATTATTAAGTTAAATAGTTTTTACATGATCCAAACACAATTCTCTTTCATTTAGTTAGTGGCATGAAGAATTAGTTTTAGAGTTGATAACTCTATAAGAAACCCTTCCCTGGTTGGAATGGTTGTTGCTATCTATTTATATATGGCTCTCAATTTCCATTAAGGGAGTTGATAGTGGATCAATTTAGCCAACAATGCCAACAAAGAAATGGCATATGACCAAGAATGTTAAGAAAACAAAGAAAATCCTTGGTCCAACGAACCATAAGATAGTTACTAGGAAAAGAACACTAACAATGAAATACAGTTTGTCTGAAATACCTAATAGGGTTTGGAATATTGAAAACAACTTTGATTGATTGGGAACACTTACAAAAATGGAAGAAGGCAAGAGAGTAATAAAATTTTCTAGGACATGGGTTTCCCCACACAAGCTCTGAGTTGTTGGATCATAATGGTTAACTGTCTTGGTAGGCTCATTTGTGTACAATTGGTCTCAATACGATATGAAAACCAGTGTTAAAAACCATTCATGCAAAGGTTTTGAGGTATGATTTCCACTTAGAAACTAATGTTAACTCTTTGATGATTTTATTTTGAGAAGATTATATTTGTTCCTATGCCCAAAGGTAGAATTTAATTGATAATGTAAATAGTATTGACTAACTTTTACTAAATCAAATAGAATATTCCAAGTGATAAAGTATAATGTTCTCAATTAAACTACTGCTATAACAACCCCTATTTGATTTTCCATGTAAATAAAATAATACCAAGGTTATGGGACATGTATTTCAAGCTAAATGGCATGCAAAACATTATAGTGGGAACCACTTGTGGCTTATTAATGGTTATGGAAATTAGGAAAAGCATTGGCAAAGGAAAAGAGGTAATAAATGACATTTAATTAAGGAAATAAAGGAAAATAAGATAAAAGGAAGATGAAGAGACACAAATATACATGCTAAGGAAATTAGAGGGAAAATGAAGGGAAATGAAGAAAAAGGAAAAAGGAAAGGAAGAGGATAGACATCAATGATAAAAAAGCATCAGAGAATTGGTTACTAGCTTTTAACATTTTTTAGTTGATCTCTTGTTCGTTATCTCATACACTCTTGCACACTTAGAGAATTCTTGGAGCATTCTAGCCTTCACTTGGACTTGAAGAAAGCAAGCAAGGAACAAGCAAGGAAATGGAGGACAACGGAAAAGAAGGTTGGATCAATATTACAATAGGGACACTTTGCCGGTAACAGGTTGCATATGCGATTTCCTTTTTGGATTCTAGATGCATGGCACATTTATGTGGGTATTTAGTTATTTTGTTGTCATTGGCATGATATTTTCCTAGATTGATAGTGGTTTCATCATTGCATTTCCATTTCTCGGATATCCACGGTGTTGTTGATGCATTGTGTCATGGATGCCTTGTGGATGCCTCATAACTGCATGCACAATGTGTCAAGGGTGTGGTTGGAGAGTAAACCTAGTGAAAAAGAGTTAAATATCGGGGATTGATCACCTAGGATGGTTGGTAGGCTCCTGGGTGATTTGTACTCTCTAAGGTATGTAAGTTTTCTTTTAGTTTGTTGTCCCTACTTACATAACTAGAACTTGGAGGTAAGTTTATGTCATAGTGACACTAAGATCATGTTTACCCTGTAGAGCTTATAAAAGTTGGTTAATGTGGGAGGAGGTGTTATAATGTGCTATTAGAGCTTGCAGGTTCAGACACTTGGACTAGATGTGTTAGATGTGATTTTTATGCATGCATTTTAGTTGTCAATGTGTTTGTTATGCATGAATTGTTATGGTTATGGTTATGACATCTATGTAATAATTAATATGCTTGTGATGTTGTATCATGCTAATCTGGATTGACTTGTGAAGATGAAGAAGCCTCCCCTGAAATACACTAAGGTATGATTTGATTATGTCTTCTATTTGGTTTATCTGACACAGTATGTTCGCAGGAAATATAAGCTCAAAGATGAAGAGAAATGTGGAATATAGTTCAAATGACTCCCTTTACAAGCCTGATGTGAAATTAGTGGAATGGGAAATTTTGGATGGGTAGCAAGGGGAAGCGTACTCTCATGATTTAGAAGATACACTGAGGAGTCTGAGGGCAGAGTGTTAGACATTAGATAAACCAACGCTCCTCATGTGTTTTTTGACTTGGACTAACCACCTCTCATGGATCCTTATCTCTGGTGATGCAATCGTTGACTAACACCTGCGGTTTTTGGTCTAACGGAAATCATGATTCCCAATAAGTGATATCAGAGCATAGGTCATGATTTTGATACACAATCCGATCACATTGGGTGGGAGATTGTTGGACATTGGATAAAGTAATGCTCCTCATGTTTTTTGTGACATGGACTAACCACCTCTCGTGGATCCTTATCTCTTGCGATGCGATCGTTGACTAACATCTATGGGTTTTGGTCTAACGAAAATCATGATTCCCAACACAGAGATCAAAATTTGCCATTTAGACAATGATAGGTTGATTGAGGCACATGAAAGCCTTGCCATAGCTCAAGAAAAAAAATAGAAGTTAATGTATTCATCATTCATTTCTTTCATATTTGCAGAAGGAGGGACAACTGGGGAAGAGTCAGGGAGATAAATAGGAGTGAGAGGGGGAACTTTCGAGATGATTTTAGGAAAGTCAGTCCTCCTATATTTTATGGGGAATTTAAGAAATCATAGGATGCAGAAGCATGAATTCTTGGGATGAAGAAGTTATTTAAATTGGAGATTATTAAAAGAACATGAAGGTTGATATAGTTATATTCAATCTCAAGGGAAAAGGAATTTTCTGTGGGAAGTTGTTAAGCATGTCAAATGTGTCAGGGAAGAGCAGTTGAGCTGGCATGAGTTTAAAAGAATCTTTAGGAATAAGTACTTGTATGATATATATTATGACGGGAAGACCAAGGAGTTCTATGAGTTGAAGATGGGTCCCATGGCAGATGAAGAGTATACAACCAAGTTTCTTGATTTGTTGAAGTATGTTCCCTACCTCAAGGATGATAAGAAAAAGGTCCAAATATTCATCATTGGATGATGAGTAGAATTCAATGACCGTATTAAGTATGATGAGCCTCGATCATTGGAGGAAGTCATCAAGAATCTTGAAGCATTTTTATGAGCAGTCTAAGTGCAAGTCTAATCCTAAGTGGAATTGGAAAGGTAATGAGAAGACTAATGGAAAATGGCCTTAGAAGCGAGTAAGACCTTAGGATGCAGGTGTCAAGGAGAATGAGGGAACCCAAAAGAAGTTGAAGGCAGTTGAGAAAGGGCATGGATCTCAGCCTAAGGAGTAGAAAAAGGATGATGGCATAAAGCCTTTGAAATGTTGGACTTGTGGTGGAGAGAATCGCAGGAGATATTGTCCATCACACTAGGATGGCAGGATTCATATTTAAAGTTCTTAGGAGGCACAAAGAATTGAAGATGTTGGTAAAATAATTCCTCGGATTTATGGAGTGGTGGATAACAGGAAGGTTGATCATCAGGCATCCATTATCAATATGGAAGGTAAGATTTGTGATCGAGTTGTTTCTATTTTTATTGATCATGGATTAAATTATAGTTATATCAGTCTTGGCTTTGTGGATAAGTGTTTCTTGAATAAATAAGTTCATGTATAATATTGGTTGTTGCAGTTGGCTACAGGGACTAAGAGAAGAGTTCATCATTGGGTGAGATCTTGTGAATTTGAGCTAAATGGTATGCCTATCTCAACACATCTAAATGTTTTTCCTTTGGGATCATATAGTATGATTTTGGGCATGGAGTGGTTATTCATTCACACAATTAAAGTGAACTACTATGATAAAGCTATTGAGTTCCTATATGTTTATGGGGAAAGGATAATTTTGTAGGGAAAGGAGAAGCCTATATCAGTGACAACAGTTACAACTAGGCAGATAAAGAGTAGCTGCAGGAAGGGATGTGTATTTTTTTCAATTCATATCTCTAGTGACAAAGGGAAGGATGTTGTGGATGATGACATCCTAAAGAGGTATCCCATTTTTTAGTAGTTTTAGGATGTGTTTCCTACATAGATTCCAAAGTTTCCTCCTCATAGAGGTGAAACTTTCCATTTAGTTGATTCTAGGAGTAGCACCTGCATTAAGGCACTATACAGGATGCGTACTCCAAAGTTGGTGGAATTGAAGTTGCATCTTAAGGAGATGCTTGATAAAGGATACATAAGGATAAGTGTGGCATCTTGGGGTGCACCAATTTTGTTTGTATGGAAGAAGGATGGTACTCTCAGGTGGCGCATTGATTACAAGTAGTTTAACAAGGTGACTGTCAAGAACATGTATCCATTGTCATGGATTGATGATTTTTCCAATCAACTGAAGGGAGCAAAAATGTTTTCAAAGGTTGATTTGAGATCAATATATCATTAGGTGCACATATGTTGGTGCACTAAGATGACCATTAAAAGAAAACTTAATACATACATTAGTTATCAAACTAGGGTAAGTATGTTTATTTCAAGAGTGTTTAGCATTGTTTATGCAAGTGAATTCAGAGGCTAATTCAAAATGAAAAGATTTCGAATCATTGCAATAATTGGTATCTAATTCTTGAAGTTCAATGCAAAAAAATTCTAAAGGCAAACCTTAAAGCATTTTCAAATCTATTTTAATCTATTGTGTGAAAAACTGAATTTGAATGAAAGTATGCTAAAGGAATCACTCTTAGCAGATCTACTAACTAGTATCAACAATAATTCATTCAACAAGAAGGAAAACTACAACATGTAAACAAAATACAACTATTCAAGCTTTTAACTAAAAGCAATCAACTGTGAACTCAAGATCTCTGATAAAACTACTCAGAAGGAACAACAATCAAATACTTAAACTAATCTAATAAATTCACCAAAGACTAACACAAAGATATAAACATAACAAGATCTAGAATCTAATTTGAACGGTAAAGGTAAATCATAAAGATCAATATTCACATAATCAAAATAATTCTAGTTTCATGAAACGATAGTAATAAACAATTGCAAGAGTAAAAAGAAATAAGTATGGCACAAACAAAGTAGTAAATCCCATAGAGACTGAGCCAAGAGTCTGAGGAAGTCATTGTCAAAAGACACCCTGAATGTGATTAAGTGAAACATGGTCCTTCTCATTAAATTCAATAATAAAGGTACAACATCACCATAGTGATAATACTCTGTGTCAAAATGAAAGTTACAATCTCCCAATTCCTAGCTAAACTGTTATATTCTGCCTGTCGGATTTATATAACCTATGAGAGATAAATGGATAGGAGCGAATCCTCAGGATCAGGAGATCCTGAGGATTTTGCAACTGACAACCATATTTTATTACAAAATAAACTTGATTCCCCTTGTCTTCCTCTAGCCTTCATGAGTGAAACATTGTCATTTTTCTTTTCTTTGTCGTTGTTGTTCCATCGTTTGAACAACAATCGTTCAATTCATATTCATGCATATAAAATACGGAAAGTTAGCTTTCATGCCTAAAATTACACATTTTTTTAAGGAATGATTGCTTTTATTCGGCTTCTACACTCGTTTCTTCTAAATTCTTTTCTAAAATGAAGAGAAACATATAAATATGAATGATTAATTAATCTAATATGAGGATAAAATATACCTTTTCCATGGCCCAACATACTCCCCTGCTTACCTTTTTGCATGTCCTCATGTAATAAGATGGTTGAGGTGCAGTTGTGTCAAAGAATAGGTAGGATAAACTTCTTCTTTATATAGCCTAAAACCATTTTTTTGTTTAAGTATTACAAAATCCTGGTTTATATGGTAATATGGAAAATCATAATCACAATAATACCCTTCAGGGGATACCAAATAATAAAACATCTGTAACGACATCCCATCCAAGTAGGACCCATGCCTAGGACCATATTGTTGTACATGTTTAGGCAAGCAACAACAACTTTAAAGTTTATATACCCAAATGGCTCCAGGTTTTTTACATTGTTAGTGGAAGCTTCCCATCTTTTCCTTGCTTCCAACAAAGCTTCCTCCTTAATGTCCTGCAAATATTCTCTTCCTGCCTGTATAATATATGTACGGAGTGGTCCCGATTTAGCCACAACTCCCTCTTGTTGCATAAACCTTTTATGATGGACAGAAATATGTAAGGGTTTTTTGGGTTCTCCTCTGACCCATAAATCTATACCATGTTCCCTCTTCTGCAAAATTTTATAGGCTTTAGCCGATTTAGCCTGATTGGTAGCAAAATAAATGAAAGCTTAAAATTGAATGCCCCCAATGAAGGGTCTAGGATTACTATAGAGTTCATCTTCCAAGAAAAAAATATGTAGGTATAATTTGCATAGAAGGAAATGTACTTGTTCATTTTGTTCCTTAAAACATTGGAAGAACTCTGAAGTGGTCTTGAATTCTACTGGCTTACCAGCCCTGATAGCTTTATATTTCAGAAATATGTACCTTTCCAACAAGAATAATGCATAATTAGTGGTAGGTGACCGATAAGACAAAGCATTAGAGTAAACCAAGCAAATAGTTTCAATTTCTTCCATGGCCTTCTGAAGCGGGGCTTGTGCTTTCTCTAATTTCTTCTACTCATCTTTGATGTTGGGAAAAGTCTCATCTTCTGTTGCAGTAATTTCATCGAATTTCTTCTCAAAATTGGCATTCTCCTCAAAATTGGTTTGAACAGCAACATCTATTGTAAGAAATTCTGTGTGGGTCTCCATTGAACAAACGCAAGGACTTTCAGTCAGAGTCTCATTATTCTCCAAAGGACATTGTTCTATTTGGGTCCCCATTGAAGAAACACAAGGACTTTCAGTCTGTGTCTCAATATCCTCCAAAGAGCATTGTTCTGTTTGGGTACCAATAGTTTCTAATTATACTTTCAGTTTCCGAGCCTTTTCTGCTTCTTTTAACCACTCTCTCAAATGTTTGATTGTTTTCTTATGTTTCCTGTATTTCTTAATCAGCTTCCTTAATTTGGCCTTGTACGATTTCTTCTTCGTGGGGTTTCCGATTTGATATGGAACTATTGTTTTTATTTAGGGTTTATGAGGAGCTATGCCAATATCATGGTTATGCTGCAATGGAACAATATATCCTGATTGATTTTTTTCTTCAAGGCCTTCTTCTACATGGGCTTCCTTCTCAAGGGATTATAATGGAAAAATATCTCTTGATTGATCCTCACCCTCAAGGTCTTATTATACATGGGCTTCTTTCTTAGTGGATTCCAATGGAACAATATCTCTTGATTGATTCTCGTCCTCAAGGGTTTCTTCTGCATGGGCTTATTTCTCAGGGGACTCCAATGTAACAGTATCATCTGGTCAATTTTCATCCTCTAGGGTTTCTTCTGCATAGGCTTCCTTCTCAGGGGACTCCAATAGAACAATATCTCCTAGTTTATTTTCATCCTCCAGGGTTTCTTCTGAATGGCCTTCCTCCTCAGGGGACTCATTCATAGATGGAACTAATTCCCTTTGATCCTCCAAATTATCAGTAGATGGAAAAGTTTAGTATGGCCAAAACTACTGGCAGAGGTGGACTAGTTAAGGGAATGATTTTTTCTTACAGAGTTTCCAGATGGATCCCTTTCTTCACAGTATGTACCCTTATTCTCCAATACTCAAGCCATTTCTTCCTCATATTCCTACAAAAAATCATATCAAGGGCTTAAAGAGGGCATATGAGATGACCCTACTTCCTTTGTTGGAAATGGGGTGCGCTACTATGCACTTGCAGAATGCCTATGTTTCATTGTCCGAGAGGCCAAAGAAAGATTCCTCATTTTTCTTGGCCTTTTTGGACCTGTTACCTTTATTCTCTGTTGTTCAGTATCTGTGTTATCATTGTTTCTATCATTTATCCCTATTTTTGCATCTAGGTTTCCTTCTAGTGGGGTTAACGCAAGATTTACAAGGTTATCCCAAGTTAATTTCTGATGGGCCTGTCCATGAATAATAATTAACTTAATCAAACCATGATGGCTAATGACGTAATGCGGATCTTTAGCCTTCCTAACCAGACTAGCAATGTCATGCAATAAGGAATTCAAAAAGAATAGAAAATTAACTGTAATTTTCTGCTTAAAAATGGCTAACAATTTGAGTTGTCGAGGTATCACCACATCTTGACGTCTGTGACAAGTGATGTACCTCTAAAGAGTGGTCTTCAATTCCTGCCATGGTTCCTTTAAAGATTTGGGGTAAATCCCTTTGACTTTTCGTACTAATGGTTCATCTAGGTCTTGGAATACTGCAACTACGTCATGTAAGAGAACATGCTTATCAGTCTATTTTGTGCCTTTTGCTAGAAGTCTAGAGACTTCAGCTATAACTACTTCAGAAAATGTTATATTTTTTCCTTTCACCGTCCTACGTCCATCCTAAATATTTTGTAAGAATTCAAGTGTTATTTCATTATGGAATCCTTGTAATTTGGCTAGGTACTACAGCCAGCCGGTGCACTCAAGAATTTTGTGAGCTTGTTCTGTTACTCGTAGTACTGTAGCTTCACTGCGGATAGCTTTTCCTCCCATGGTTGTTGTATCTCAGTAGCCCAACTCGCACTTTTGCATGCACATTCTGACAATCTTTCTCAGTTTGGAACAACTCAATAAACTATATTCAAAGATTTAAATTTTTTATTAAAAGAGCAATGATGTTGTTTTAAAGTTGTTATTAAAAGGAAATTATGTTATTTTTCACATCAACAGTTTTTGGCATAGCTTGATAATTAGTACGCATGCTATCTATAATGCATACCTTCCCCCCTCCAATTAGAAAACATGTTGATAATTATTACCCATGTTCTCCATAGTGCATACCTTTCCCACTCCAATCAGAAAAGGGCGTCAACGACCATAAATCATGGGGAAAAGGGAAAGGACGTTGGGGATTCATAAATGCGGTAGGATAGTAGTCATAGCGGTGTAAATTCAGCGAAAACAGTCAGAGTAGTACAGGTCGCAAAGATGGGAAATGACTGCAAAAGGAATAAAATAGAGAAATGATCATTATGTGAAGAGATATTTCCTTAGGTAGAAAAATGTGATGAAAGCATGACCGATGATAGATGATGACAAATGCTAGTATTAATTGATTGGACAATATTGATGTAATTCATATAAAAGTATCGTTTACCATGCATATTGGTTAATATAGCTATAAATGTTGTTCAAATGGTAAATTCACCTTTAGAAATGAATCAATAGGAAATAATGGGATAAAGAATATTTGGCAATGTAACATAGAACTTCAATACCACAAGTAGAGCCATTGCTGCTAGTAGGCATTCATAGCCTTGACAAGGTTTCTTTTTAAACCAAAAATGAGCCAAAATCCTCCATTTAGTATTTAGATAGTTTTTTTTTTATTGCTATAAAGAGACCACTATGCTGGCATGGTAACCAGATAATCATAGTACCATCCACCAGGATATAAAAAGGTGATCACATCGGCTCATGATGAGACCTCCTATCCTTCTGACAGCTTTGTTATCTAGAAGGTCATTATCTTGGTGTGGTAGCTAGAATGGAATGTCACTTGTTACATCCTTATGATCATGGTAGGTTGGGTTGTAATGACACCTCCTATCCTCTTTAAGAAGATTTGCATTGTATTTTCATATTTTCATATTTCCATATTTTTATTGTAGAGGGATGGAGGATCATTTACTCCTTAAGAGTTAGGGATGGTGTGAGAAGTAAAAAAAATTCCAATGAAAGTTATGTTTTTATCCCTATATCATCATACGGAAAAGAATTATCAATTGAAAGTGTGAAAGATAAACCAACATGGTATTAAGATAATGAATCATTTTATGATATATCCAAAGAGAAGATATCTAGCCAGTCATTATATAGATGAACTAGGTCAGTTTCAGAATAAAGATAACCATAAAAGGTTTTACAAGTCATAATGGTATTAAAATTAATGTTTTTCCTTTATCGATCGTACAAATACCCAATCCAAAAATATGGTTTTGATAGGAAAGCATGGGGGAGAAAAAAATGGTTGCTTGATTAAAATTGAGCAATTGTTGATCACAAGAAAAAGAAATCAAAGTTGTTCGTTCTACCGAATAGAAGTTGTTCAATTGACTGAACAACAACTATTCGAATGATTAAACACCAAACACACCAAAAATAAATCAGAGATGTTCGTTCTTTCAAACAAACAGTTGTTCAATTGACTAAATAAGAGGTGTTCAATTGATTGAACAACAAACACACCAAAAATAAATCGAAGCTATTCATTCTTTCGAACAACAATTGTTCAATTAACTGAACAACAATTTTTCAATTGATTGAATAGCAATCATAGACACACCAAAAAGAAATGAGAGTTGTTCATTCTTTCAAATAGCAGCTACTCAATCATTGAATGACAATCATAGACACACCAAAAAGAAATCAGAGCTGTTCAATTGACTGAACAACAATTGTTCAATTGACTGAACAACAATTATAAACGCACCAAAAAACAAGAGAAATCCCCGTATTTACAAAGTGATGGCTATCTAAAATAAATTAAAAACTATAGGAAAAAATATATACATTATTTACATTTGAAGAGAGATAAGTTTCCATGAAAGTAACGCTATCGGTTCATTACTCCATGCCGCTAAAATCTGCATAGTGGGATCATCACGTACTTGTTGGAAAAAAGACTCTTTGTTGAGTGGTTTATGATAAAGACATACTCGATGTCCATTCACCCAGAATGAATGGCCAGACTCATCAATGGTGGTTAGAGTGCGAGTGCCATTGTTGTGCACCGCTTGAATTTCATATGGGAAAAGCCACCTTGCCTGTAACTTACTCGGAAAGTCTTGAAATCTAGAATCATAGAGGAGCGTCCAGTCTACTTTCTGAAATGTCTTCTTTGTAATAAGACTATCATGAAACTTAGCCCTTTGCTGCTGAATAATTGTGGTGCATTGAAGAACAAGTAGTCAAGATTCATCCAATTCATTTATTTGTTGAGGTCATTTAGTTTGGACCTGTGTCAGATCCAATCCCACTTCCTGGGTTGTTTTGAGAGTCTTTTTTTCAATTTCAATAAGAAAGATAGGTTCTTTGCCAAATACAAGTTGATATGAATAATATCTAGTAGTATTTCACCAAGTTGTGTGATAGTCGCACAAGGCCTCTAGCAGTCTAGCATCCCAGTCCCACCGATGTGTCGAAATTGTCTTGGTCAAAATTGCTTCGATGACATTATTAGTGCTTTCAACCTACCCATTCGCCTATGGGTGATACAGGGAAGTGACTCTATGAGTGATGTAGTGGTTCCGTAGGGTGGCTATAATGTTATGTCATACAAATTTCCCTCCTCCATCTGTTATCACTTCCCTAGGTAAACCATATGGCACAAATAACTCAAAAAGGAAATTAATTACGACTTCTTCTATAGCTCTTCGTAAAGCTAATATTTCTACCAACTTTGTTACATAGTCTATAGCAACCAATATGTAGGCCTTTTGGTTTGATGGTGGATTAAATGGGGCAACAAAATCCATTTCCCATCGTTCGAAATGTTCTATTACCAATTGGGGCTACAACGATATTTTGTCAGATTGACCAGGATGGCCCATCCCCTGGCAGCTACCACAAGCCTGCACATATTTCTTAGCATATTTAAAAATGGTGGGCCAATAATAGCCCATTTGTGGTGCCTTGTGCCCAGTTCTTCAATCTGCAAAGTGTCCTCCGCAAGGCTCGTCATGGCAGGCCTTTAGGATGTCGTAGATTTCATCTTCACGAATGCATCTACGTATGCACATACCAAACCTTGTACGAAAAAGGTATCCACCAATCCAAGAAAATTGGGCACTGTGCTGGAAAATATGTTTCCTTTCCATTTCTATCAAGTGTCTGGGCAGCTTTCCTACCACTAGATAGTTCGCTACATCTGCATAACATGGCGTTTTAACTTGTATGGAAAACAAATGTTCGTCTAAAAACTGGTCATCCATTGCCAGCAGATCATTTACTTTGGAACACGAGAGAAAATCCGCAAATGGGTTTTCCTTCCCTGGATGGTCTTTAATGGTGATATCAAACTCCTATAGAAGTAACAACCAACGAGTCACTCGTCCATTTGTAATTGGTTCGTTAGCTAAGTATCTAATGGTGGAATGATCAATATACAGAAAAACTTGATAGCTAGTTATATAATGTCTAAATTTATTTATGGCATAAATGACAGCTAAAAATTCCTTTTCTGTTACTGTATAATTAAGTTCAGCAGCAGTAAGATTTTTGTTGGTATAGTAAATATCAAAAGGCTTTTTGTCCTCCTCCTAGCCAAGGACATCGCCTTTTGTTGCATCTGATGTGTCCGTAGAGATATGAAAGGGTAGCTCCCAGCTGCGTCCACGCAATATTGGTGTCTTCAAAAATAATTTCTTCAAATCTGTAAAAGTGGTGTCACATTTATCAAACCATTTGAATTAAACATTTCCTGTTAAAGCATACAAAGGCGCAACAATTTGTGATTTTTTTTATGAACCTACGATAGTAACCTACGTATCCGAGGAAGATACATACCTCTGTCTCAGTACAGGCTGTAGGTAGTAGGAGAATTACCTGTATCTTGTTGGATCTACTTGTATCCCAGCCGCAAAAATGTATTTTCCTAGGATTTCGCCTTCGGCCATCATCATGTGACACTTGACGTTACTTAAACACAACCTGGAGGTGATGCATCGTTTTCCAACACCTTCTCTAATGTCTATAGCACTTGGTCAAAGTCGTCCCCATACAGGGTAAATTCATCCATGTAAACTTCAAGTCCGTCATTTATCATATGAGCAAAAATATTGACTATGGCCCTCTGAAATGTAGCTAGGGCATTGCATAAACCAAACAGTAATACTTTGGAAGAAAACGTACCCCATGGGCAGGTAAAGGTGGTTTTGACTTGGTCTTCAGGGGCAATTTGGATCTGATTATAGCCAATAAAGCCATCAAGAAAGGAAAAGAATTTTTTTCCTACCAGTGTATCAGGGACTTGATCAATAAATGGAAGAGGGAAGTGATCTTTCTGCGTGGATTTATTCAATTCCCGATAATCCACACATATGCGCCACTTCAAATTTTTCTTGGGAACAACTAACAGTGGAGAGACCCACTTACTATTCGAAATGGGATAAATAAAATTTACGTCTACCAACTTCTGTAGTTCTTCTTTTACAATATCTTTGGGATGAAAATTTAGTCTCTGTTGAGGTTGTCGATAGGACGGTCATCCTTTTCGGTGTAGATATGATTTTAACATAATTTTGGGTCTATGCCCTTCATATCTAGATAGTCCTAAGAAAAATCCCCTTTATATTTTTGTAGAACTTGAATGAGCTATTGTTGTTGGTCATTGTCCAGACTATCATTGATATTTAAAATCATGCCTGGTTCAATTTCAACAGGCTTGCTGTTATGAACGGTAATTGTCGAGATATGCTGATCATCAGTATCTTTCAAAGGGTCTTACAAAGGCTTCATTGCCAATAATTGGCTTTAACATCTAACATTTGACATTAGTCACAGTGGCTGGCTGATTAATAAAGTTATTGATCACATTGTCTTTAGTCTGATTCTTGAACTCAAGCGCCTCCGCTACTATAAGTGGTGAACGAATACTTTCTTCCAGGTATGTGGGTGGTTGTTTATGTATTTTCACAATGATCGGACTTGGTTTGGCAATAGGATATAAAATGAGATCATTTACCACATCCCCCTTAGCAATGGTCATGCTGCCTACATGGTAACCTAAGTAAGCATCAGCTGTTGCCAAGCAAGGTCGGCCCAAAATTAAAGGGCTCCCATCTAATCAATGTTTTGGGTTGATAACTAGAAAATCGACTAGGTACTCCCATGAATCAATGGAAAGTGTAATGTCCTGTAAAGTTTCCTCTTGTGTTACCACTGAATGATCAGCGAGTTCTAGCAGGGTGGTGGTTGGTTCCAAAGTTGTGATACCAAGTGTCTCACAAGTTTCCACGATTAAGATGTTAATGGTTGCAACAAAGTCAACTAGTGTATTTGGAAAGGAGCGGCCATATATTTGGAGTGTAACTATGGGATTCCATAGATCTTCATATTTTATCGGTGTTTTCCCTCCAAAAATTAAATCAGACAAGGTTCCTACGACATGGATAATTGGTGAATATTTTATTTTCCTCACAGGTTTTTTCACACATAGTTCTTTAATCATTTTAGCATAAATAGGAATATATTGGATGGCCTAGAGGAGAGGAATTTTAATGCATAGATTTTTAAGTTCCCCTAAGAGATCAAAATCTAGATAAATAATTTGTTTAGGTATTGTTAATCTTTCAGCGAACGGGGGAGAAGTAATTATGAGTTTTTCAGGATCTTTCTATTCAGCTGTGTCTTCTCCCTGTTTTATTTTTGTGTCAGTCACAGTCAAAGGGTAGTCACAGGTGATGTTTCTAACTCATTTGGTAGGTGGTATTTGTCTTCCTCAGGAGTGATAATGCATCATGACCTCAGCCTAATTTCGCTACATTCTTTTTGTTCGGTCTCAAGGTCTGAGTTTTCAACAATTTGTATCACTTGAACTGGTATGTTATTAGGGTTTAGATTTGGTTGAGCTGGTAGTTGGGGATGCAGAAGGGGTTAAGGATTTTTTTGTAATGGATATGGGGCTGATAATGTAGCTTGAGTTTGAGGACTTGTCCCCATAGGTGAATTGTTTATCCCTAGAGCTCGCTTCCAACTCGAAGACCAGTTCAAATTTTTTGAAGTAGAGGCAGACCACTAGGATGGGTATGGAATATTTTGCAAAAAATGAGAATTCAGTTAGCCATTACCTGGAAAGGACTGATTTCGCCAAGGTGACATAGGAAACGGTTGGGAATGCCAAGTCGAGAAAGGTGATTAACCTTGCCACACTATTCCAAACTCTGTTGTTGATTAAATGACGAAGAAGGAAAGAAATGAGATGGGTCTTGTGACATCCCTGTAGGTAGGCATTGCCACTGTCGACACTGGTTCATTAAGTATATGGGTTCTGTCTCTTCTTATACTTCTTTAAGAACTTCTTTCAACCCTAGAAGTGATGGACACTTCTTGGTGGCATGGTCCTTGGTGCAGATTGTTCATGTCTATTCCATGTCCAATGGACACTCCCGTTGATTGTGCTTCTTCGAGCAGCATGGGAAAAAATGACCAAATGTTGTTCTATTAAGGCTTGTTTATGTTTGGCCTAAAAGATGTCGAAGTGCATTGTAAGGGTGCATAGGATGTCTGCCTTGAAGTCCTCCAGGAGGTTACTGATTTCTACTCTTGTCACCCCTCCACTGGGCGGTTTGCTTCCTCTAGTCATAGAATCTTGACTTCCTGACCCAGTGTGTGTGCCTCCTCGAAAACACCTGATACACAAGCAAACAATTTCATCATAATCCTCTTGAGAAATGTCTCCCTTCCCCATTAGATTTAAAGTTTCTATCCATTCTTCTTTCATTCCTTTCGTTAAGATGGCTTTCAGGACTGGTTTTGGTAATGTGGAGTGAGGGGATATCTGTAAATTCTACTGAAACCATTTGACATATTCCTCTAGAGTTTCATTATCCTTTGCAAACATTTTAAATATTTCATCTTTTAATTCCATAGTCCTACAACAGTTCTAATATTTCGTGAGAAAATAAGTTTTCATGTCATCCCAAGAGTTAATTGTGTGTCCGCCCAAACCCATAAACCACCACAAAGCTGCTCCTTTAAGGGTAGAAGGGAACAACTTCAATTTTTTAGGATTAGTGGTGTAATCGTATCCTCTGCACAGCATGTCAAACTCGAACAAAAAGGCATCTGTATCCTTTGTGGTCATCCCAATGAAGGTTGGGATGTTTTGCAAGGAAATAGATTTCATCAAGGCATTGGTTACTGGGTTGACTATGAGATATTCCAATGTTGAGGTCTAACTTTGAGGTGGTTGATTCACCATTTGGTCGAAAATGTGCCAATACCCTTCAGGGACTTCAGGGGATGCTATCTAAGTAAGTGGAGTATTTTCAATCGGAGGTGGTTTTATGACTCTTCTCAGATCTGGGATCGCGAGAGATCCTCGTTCATACAATTGTGGCTCTGTTTCAGCAGCTCCACTGGTTTCTCCCTCTCCTCTTAAATTGCATGATTTTCCCTCTTGTGAAGGATCAGAATGTAAATTTTCGGTAACCTGAAATATCTATTCAGATCCTCTGATTTGGCTATGAATCTCAGCGTAGGCTGCAGATGGTGAGCCTACTGCTTGAGGGATTACGGTAGGGCTTTTTCCAGATATAGTCTGGGGTCCTACTAATGCCTAAGGTTTTGCTTTTCTTATGATTTCATCTATAAAAGTTGATCTTCCAAGGTTCACTGATCCCTTGGATTTTTTGGATTTGGGTGGGGGGTTCTAACCTTTTTCTACCTTTTATTCTTATTCATTCATAAAAACCCCTACTCCTATTTAACCTCTATACATTTTCTGAAAAGAGGGTTTTTGAGAAAGAACTTTACTTGCTGGTTACGCAGGTTCTTACCTCTCGTTTTTAATACACAATTCTTTTACAACAAGAAAAATAAAAATAAATCACTTTGAAACACCCTCCCCTGCAACGACGCAAAAATGTTGGTGCACTAAGATGACTATTAAAACCAACCATAATACCTAAATTAGTTATCAAACCAGGGTAATTCTGTTTATTTCAAGAGTGTTCAGCATTGTCTATGCAAGTGATTTCAGAGGCTAATTCAGAATGAAATGATTTCAAATCATTGCAATAATTGATATCTAATTCTCGAAGTTCAATCTAAAACAAATATGAAGGAAAAACTTAAAGAATTTTCAAATCTATTTTAATCTATTGTGTGGAAAACTGAATCTGAATGAAAGTATGCTAAATGAATCACTCTTAGCAGATCTACTAAGTAGTATCAACAATAATTCATTCAGCAACAAGGAAAACTACAACAAATAAACAATAAGCAACTATTCAAGATTTTAACTGAAAGCAATCAACTGTGAACTCAAGTCCTCTGATAACACTACTCAGAAGGAAAAACAATCAAATACTTAAACTAATCTAATAAATTCATCAAAGACTAACACACAAATTTAAACATAACAAGATCTAGAATCTACTTTGAACGGTAAAGGTAAATCATAAGATCAATATTCACACAATCAGAATAATTCTAGTTTCATGAAATAATAGTAATAAACAATTACAAGAGTAAAAAGAAATAAGTATGGCACAAACAAAGCGATAAATCCTATAGTGATCAAGCCCAGAGTCTCTAGAAGTCACTTCCGACAAGCACTCAAAATGTGATTAAGTGAAACATGGCCTTTCTTATTAAATTCAATTATAAGGATACAACATCACCGTAGTGAGAATACTCTGTTTCAAAATGAAAGCTACAAAACCCCAATTCCTAGCTTGCCCATTCTCTTTCTCCTGTCATCTCTATATAACCTATGAGAGATAAATAGATAGGATTGAATCCTCAAGATTTCACAACTGACAATCAAATTTTATTACAAAATAAACTCGATTCCGCCAGTCTTCTGCTAACCTTCATGAGAGAAACATTTTCCTTTTCCTTTTCTTGGTCACCGTTGTTCCATCGTTTGAAAAACAATCATTGAATTCATATTTCTGCATATATAAATAGTGAAAGTTAGCTTTCATTCCCAAAATTACACAATTCATTAATGATTGCTTTTACTCAACTTCTACACTCGTTTCTTATAAATTCTTCTCTAAAATGAAGAGAAACATATAAATATTAATGATTAATTAAGATAATATGAGGATAAAACATACCTTTTCCATGGCCCAACAACATCAAAGAAGAATATATTTACAAGATTTCATTCCACACTAGGTATGGACATTATGGGTTTGTGGTGGTTCTTTTTGGTCTTACTAATTCTCCATCCACCTTTATTTATTTAATGAATAATGTATTTCATCCTTACCTATAAACGTTTGTGATATTTTTATTGATGATATATTGATATACTCCAAGAATGAGGAGGAGCATGCAAAGCACCTAGAAATAATGTTGATATTGATGAGAGCATCAGTTGTATGCCAAGCTGAGTAAGTGAAATTTCTTTCAGTATTAGATTCACTACTTGGGACATGTTGTTTCCAAGGTCGAGTTAGTAGTGGACCAGTAAAAGGTTAAAGCTATCATGGAGTGGCCAACTCCTAGGAATGTGGATGAGGTCAAATCATATATGAGACTGGAAGGTTACTACAGGAGGTTCATTAGAAACTTCTCAAGGATTAGCTCTCCTATTACATCTTTTCAAAGAAGAGGGAATGAGTTTGAATGGACTTAGGAGTGTGTATCTAGTTTTGAATAGTTGAAGAATTTGCTTACAAATGCTCCAATTTTGAAGATTGCAAATCTTGATAAGGAGTTTTTTTGGTCTGCATAGATCCTTGCAAGCAAGGACTTGGTGGAGTCCTAATGTAGGAAGGGTAGGTGGTATGCTATGAGACAAGGAAGTTGAATGAGCATGAGTGAAACTATGTGACTCGTGATCTTGAGTTGGAAGTTATCATTCACGCATTGAAAATGTGGAGACATTATCTCCTTGGAAGGAGGTTTATTCTAATGAGCGAGCATAGTGGGATGAGGTACTTGTTTGAGCAACCCAATATGAATTTCAGGAAAGCTATATGGTTGGCTACCTTCAGTGAGTTTCAATTTGAGATAAGGTAAATCAAGGGAAAGGAGAATAGGGTTGCAGACGATCGTAGTAGGAGTGTGCAAGAGAATCATATTCCAACTGTGAGGTCTTATGGAACAGATTTGTAGGAGCAAATCTTGCATGCAGGGAAACATGATGATATGTACCAGTAACTGAAGCATAGATTGTAGCATCAGGGTGAAGGTGATAAGGATGAGGACTAGCATCTCATGAAAAATGGCTTGGTCATATTTAGGAACATGATTTATGTCCTAGTTAGTAGTGAGATCAAGAAGCTTATCTTGATGGAGATTCATGTCAAGCCATATTTAGGCCACCCAAGATATTAGAAGACTTTGATAGTTGTTAAGAAGTTCTATCATTGGTTAAACTTGAATAAAAAGGTGGTTAAGTTTGTTACAACACGCTTGGATTATTAGCAGGTGAATGTTGAATGCAAGCATTTAGTTAATTTTTTACAACCTATTCTGATTCCATAATGGAATTTGGAGGTCATTTCCATGGAATTCATCACAGGCTTTTCAAGGACATCAAGGCAACATGATTCCATCATGGTTGTGGTCGACACATTGAGCAAGGTAGCTCACTTCATTACAATGAAGTACACCAATTCAGCTAGCGAGGTAGCTCAAATCTTCATCATGGATATTGTGAGGTTTAATGGAGTTCCCAAGAATATCATATCAGACAAAGATTCCAAGTCCACTTCCAAGTTTTCGGAGTTGTTTGAAATCTTGGAGATAGAGTTAGATTTTAGTACATATTATCATCCAAAGATAGATGGATAGACACAGAGGGTTAACATGATTCTTCAAGGTATCTTGAGGATGTATATCATGTATTAGTAGAGGAAGTGGGAGGAGTATCTTTCACTAGTAGAGTTTGCATATAATAATGGGTATCATGAATCCTTGAAGATGAGTCCATTTGAGGCTCTCCATGGGCAGAGTTGTAATACTCCTATCAGCTAGAGTGATCCAATGATTAGGGTGCTGATTAGAATGGATATGTTGGATGAGATGGAGCAGGAGATGTAGTAGGAGATGTAGGTTATTAAAAGGAATCTAAAGGAAACACAGGATAGGAAAAAGAGTTATGCAGATCAACATTGAGAATTCAAGGAGTTTCAGGTTGGGGTGTGTGTGTGTGTGTGCATAAGGCCCAAGAGGAGCTCATTGAGGATTGGATAATGTGCCAAGATGGTACCTTGGTATTGTGTGCCTTTGGATATCCTTGAGATGATTGGACCAGTGGCATATTGACTTGCATAGCCGCGAACAGTGAAATTCCATGATGTTTTCCATGTTTCATTTCTTATAGATATGTCCAGAATGTTTATCTTGTGATTAATTAATTTTTATTGCAGGTGGAACCGGAGGGAGAGTTCTAGCTAGACCCATAATGCATATTGTAGCGGAAACAACTTATGCTCCGGAATAGAGAAACAAAGAAGGTTAAAGTGCATTGGAAGCACTTTGGGCCCAATGAAACTACATGGGACATAATTGATCGAATTTGTGCATTATATCCTTCTTTATTTACTGGTTGAATAAAACAAGTTATATGTGTGTGTCATTGTAAATACTGTACCATGTTATGTTATAAAGTTCCAATAAGAGGGATTTTTATCATGTTTGTCATCTTGTTCATGGTTTTTAGCAATTGTTTATCATACATACTGCGTGAAGCTATGTTATAAAGCTCCATGTGAAGTATTTTTTGTTGGTCATAAGTGTCATCGAACATCGATGATGGTGTTCCCCCAAAGGGGATGGGTATGTAACAACCCCTAGTTGATTTTTCATGTAAATAAAATAAGACCAAGATCATGGGACACATATTCCAATATGAATGGTGCAAAAAAGATTATAGTGGGAATCACTTGTGGTTTATTAATGGTTATGGACATTGGCAAAGACAAAGAGGTAATAAATGACATTTAATTAAGGAAATAAAGGAAAATATGAGAAAATGAAGATGAAGAGACACAAATATGCATGCTAAGGAAATTAGAGGAAAAATGAAGGAAAATGAAGAAAAAGGAAAAATGAAAGGAAGAGACTAGACATCAATGATAAAAAGGCATCAAAGAATAAGTTGCTATATTTTTACAGTTTGGAGTTGAACTCTTGTAAATTTGCTCATACACTCTTGCACACTTAGAGAATTCTTTGAGCATTCTAGCATTCACTTGGACTAAAAAAAGGAATCAAAGAACATCAAGGAATTTGAGGACAACGAAAAAGAAGGTTGGACCAATAACTACAACATGGATACTTCATAGGTAATAGTTTGCATGTGTGATTTCCTTGTTGGTTTCTAGATGCATGGTGCTTGCATGTGGTTCTTTAGTTATTTTTTTGTCATTGGCATGAAATTTACCTAGATTGATAGTGGTTTTAGCCTTGCCTTTCCATTTCCTGGACAACCATGGTGTTGTGGATGCCTCCTGTTGGTTTAAGCTTCGGAAGTCCTATAAAATTTGGATCCTAGTGAGGTGGTCTCAGGAAATTCCCAAGGGTCAAGGGTGGAGATGAGCTTCTCCTATAACTCTTGATGGATGGGTGGAAACCGAAAAATTCCTCTGCATGCGGTGAAGAAAGTTGGACGCATCCAAGCTTGTTTCAGTGTTAGTGATTTTTGGGTTAGCTACGTGAAATCACTATGGTTGAGGGTTGAGATGATCTTTCCTCTAGAATCGGTTGGTTTAGTTTTGGTTTAAACCATATGATCCCACGTTCATGATTGGAATATGACATGGCGGTTATTGGCTGAAAGAGATATTTGGTTCAATTGAATCTATGGTCGAGTGGTATGTAGAAGTCCCTAAATTGGTTGGCGTTTTCATATGGTAATATAAATTACCTTCCCTATTGTTATTTATGTGCACATGTACTAGTTATTATGTGATCTTATGGCTGATTTGTAATGGATTCTATTATGGTTATATGCATGGTTCTATGATGTGCTCCAGTTATGGATCTTGTTAATGATTTGAAAAGTGATTAAATGATTGATATATTCATGGGCTAACAAGTTTTGTTGCAACTACCTTGAGAGGGCATTGAGCCTTCTTGGGATTTTCATATGAAGCTTAGAAGTTTATGATTAAATATGCATTCATGACTTATAGCTTACATGTCTGTCATATGTTTGACGAAATGGCTATCTTGTATTAGGCATGTATTCATCAAGATCGTGCTCAAGATTTGATTGTTTAGCACTGTTATCATCATTGTGATGATTCTAGAAATTTACAAGTAGTTTTTGGCAGTGTTCTAGAGTCTAGCTTGAAAAAGTGGCATAGATCTTGTGACTGCATTCACAAAACATCAAATTTTGGGTCATAACAGCATGCAGGTAGGCTTATGGGTATGGTTGTAGCCTCATATCTCCATGCATAGTGTGTCAAGGGTGCAGTTTGAGAGTAAAGCTAGTGAAAAAGAGTTCCAACCCAAGGATTGATCACCTAGGGTGGTTGGTAGGCTCTTGAGTGATATATAGTCTCTGAGGGATGTCAATTTGTTCTCGGGTTGTCGCCCCCACTTGCATAACTAGAACTTGGAGGTCATTCATGTCATAGTGACACTCAAATCATTCTCACACTTCAGAGCTTGCAAAAGTGGGTAAATATGGGAGGAGGCGTTACAACAAATATTCTCACTTAGCATTGGAAAAATCATTTCTTTTATTATTATATACGTTGTGATGTTATAAGAGGAGGAAAGAACAACCTACCAAAATCAAGTAACGCCACTTTTCTTGTACTAGGAGAAATAACAACTAACCTTTCCTTATGCATGCTAAAGAGAAGCTAACATTTATATATAGAACTAGTTCTACTAATTCCTTTTACTGAAAAGGAAGTAAGGTTTCCAAACAGAACAAGAAAATGAGTAATGGCATATTCTCACCCTTTTGCATTGACAAGGTTTCTCATTGATGGAAACGAAATTTAGTGGATGACCTAAAGGAGTGAAGCCAAGCCAATAGCCAACTATGAAAGAATTATCTTCTCAAACCCTAAATAAATAAAGAAAAGGCTTACAATTCATTAACATGTAATGTTTCAATAAACTTTCATACATTTAATAACGAAAGTAAATAAACATGGATTTGTATAATGCACTTGAAAGAAATACAAAAGGGATAGATATATTTTATATTATTTTCATGTGTTATTACATTTGTAATAACAAGAATAGGTGTTGATGATATTGGTAAAAATGGTTTTGCATTGAAAGGAACAAGTGGATTGATGCTCTTGGTTTTGAAACAAGAAAAAGATAACTAGGAATTTTTTCCATGGCTTTTTAGATTTATACCCATGGTGTTACATTTTGTTAAATACATTAATACTATGATTTGAAATAGTAGTTATAATATTGCGTGTGTTAAAGGAAAAATAGTTATGGTTATGTATCTCGCAATGAATTTAAAAATAAATGGTTTATTTGTGGTTGAATTTTATTTATGTAACTACAACAAAGTGCTTTCACACTAAGAGGTATAATACCTAGTAGAGATTGAATCCTTGAGATAAAGAAATTTATATTCTCTCACATTATATTTGGATGAAAAGCCATCATGTTATGGAGTTTTTATAGTTTGATATTTCAGGTAATCATGACATTATAATTTTTGTAGAAGATAGTGGTCACAGGGATGAAGTCGCAAAGTCCCCAATATATATCCCCTAATATGTAGTCAAATTAAGGGTATTTTATAGTGTGCTACGAATGCATGAGATATGTCATAGGTTCATTGAGTGAATCCCCCATGGAGGTGATGTCCCCCATGAAACATTTTTAATAAAAAAAAAATATTGTTGGTTTTTCCCTTATGGGTTTCGAAGGTAATATCAGTGTTCATTTATATGCTTGACTATTTGGTTATCTGAATGATATTTCCACATTGAATAATATTGATAATTATATCATTCATCATGCTTTTAATAGGCCCTCATTGATTGAATGATGTTAATGATCTGAAGTTGCAACATAATGCATTATGTTAATGAGTTTCACAAACGATTATTCCTTTACACACTATTCCATTTCTACAGTTACTTCACTTAATGATTATGATTATATCATTTGATGATCTTTTTTTCTATGCTTAGTTTTGCGTGCTAATAATAATTACAGAATTATAAACATGTTCTTGCTTCTTTCTTTTTGTGATGAGGTTTCCTTTGTTGTTAGTGTTTACAAACAGGTAAATTTCCTTCAGTTAAACAAGACATTCATGAGAAAAATAGCTTCAAAATGAATAATGAACAACAAAAATCTATAGTATAGCAAACCATCAAAGTGACACATTAACAAAGTGTTTTGATAAAGGAGTTCACCCCTCTTGGGCTACATCTCCTTGGTCCAACTTCCATGGCTTGGACCTCTATATTAGCTCAATGTGGAGAAAATGATGTTGACAAATCTCTATGGCTCTTGATACCTACACCAATGTGTTCATAAGGTCCAAATTAGCAAATAGAAATTCTTTATGATCTCAATTTGGTCGAAAATTGAGTAATATATGCCTCTTTCAATTTTTCCTAGGAAACCTCTGCTAAATCTAGAGAGACTCTAGTTAAGTCTGCCAAAACTGGCAGTTCTATGAAATTTGGTGCTCCCTCCAAAATCTCTACCAACTTAATACATCATTAATGGAGAGTTAATTAGCAGTTAGTCATAATTATGGGTGCTAAACACGCTTAGCGTTGGCACTGGCTTGCAGGGCTGGCTCCCACCACCCCATCATCCGTCATAACTGTGGAAATAAATATATGTGCACGGTTACATGTTTCAAATATGCACCCTTTGGTGCATTGGTAAGATTTATGGAATGTGGTGTGGGAGGTCGTGGGTTCCATTCCCCCTCCCTCCGCTGCTATTTAATTTTTCCATATTAAATGTTACACGCACCTTGTATTAATGCACCATAATTTATTGTGACATTACATTCAGACTTTGGTTTAATATTTAATATTTAAAATAATATGTAATATATATTAATTATATTGTAATATATAATTAAAAAATCATATAATATAACATAATATATATATATATATATATATATATATATATATATATATATATTGATATTTAAATAAATAAATAAAAATCAAATTCCACCTTTAAGGCCAATTAGGAAATTTCACCTTCCCTAAGAAAAACTAGCAAATCCAAAGGTGACACTTGTCACAGCCCCATTGGGTGAAAACTGAAGAAGATTCCCCTTTGCTGACTGGACTGTTATGTCGTCATTCTATCCCATTCTGCAATTTTTTTAGCTGTTTAGGAAAATGAACATCAGGTCTTTTCTCCTTCATCCAGACTCTGTTTTCTATGAAACAAAATTCGTTGCAATCATCTGACAAGATAGACACAACTATATAGTTTTTGAGCCAATCTGAGAACTTTGAATTTTGAGCTAAATATTGAGCACCTGATCATTCCTCCCCACTAGAAGTCTTTTGGACCCCAAACGATACTATCATCTGAAATGTAGATGAGGGTACAACCCCCTCATCTTTCCAAGTTTGATCCAATTGGATTTTGGTGAATTTGTTTCCTTGAGCTCCTCTCTAAGGAAATCAACATTCACTTGCCTTGAGGACCCCGTTCTATACCTATACTTGTCTTTTCCCTTTTCAATCTAATCTTGCACTATTTGTTGCACCATTTTCAGTCATTCATATAAACTCATGGTTTTTTCCATGTCGCCATCAAAAGAAACATTCTCCTTACCAAGATGACATAACAAAGTGTAATGCAAATGGATGAAAAATTTCACTATTTGGTTTACATGACTCAAGCTCGATTGTACATCTTGAAAGTATGAAATTTTCTGAACATAACATTCATGTAAAAGATAATGATTCTTGAATACAACAGTTACATAACCAATAGGCCTAAAAGGAATAATAATTAACTGTCTCTTTATACCTCTTTTGTACCTTCGAACCAAGTGACATTTTTGACAAGTATCCATCCAATGAAAGTGCATGGATCATCGCAACTTAATATTTACACCATGGAAATATTTTGAATGAAATAAGATGGTGAAGTTGCTTGCATAAACCTGAAACTCAAATGAACCTTTCAAGTTTGAAAGAGCATAAAAAAGAATTGAACTGATCTTTTGGTTTGAAGCAACACATGGCTTTTACTGTTTGCCACCCCACTGGAAGACTTTGCACACACATGACAATGCATGCCAAGGAGATTCAAAAGAAGACATGTCAACAACAACTCTCCTCCAACATTGGGCTGCTCCCAACAAACCTCTTATCAAAATGATGATCTTGGGTGTTGACCAATCAACAATGGCATCCAAATTGGAGAGGCTTGCCTTCAACTTACCTCCTCCAATATCATGTCCCAAATGCATCAAATAAGTGAAACCTAACTTGTACTTTGATATCTTCAAAACATCAAGCAATTTTCCTTCATAGATGACATGTGCATAATAAAACTTTCTAAACATATTTATGTCAACCAGGTGGACAATTTATTCAAGAAAGGATTCATTTTTTCCATAAACCAAATACATGTATGTAATAGAAGTGCTACAAATAACATACAACATTAAAAGCCATACAATCCATTCTTGTTTGGTGTTATGTATATTTTTGCACTAACCTCTTTTTACAACTTTGCTTTGGCAAAAACTACTCCTTTTGTCCTCTTTCTTGAAATACTTACCATTCCTCTTTGGCACCATAACCATTGGTGCACAACATGGCGTAAGGGATGATTGAATGAGCCCATTGTTCAACAAACTTTTTCATTGCATTGGTGTCTCTACACTTTGCAATTTTGTTAGCCCTTGCATGCTAACATCACAAAGAGAAACCTCTTGCTAAAAAGATATTTCATGTGAAGTTTCTTTCTCCTTGAAGGACGATTCTTTCACAACCTGAAATACTTCATCACTCTAATGAACTGAACCAACCAAATAAGAATTGAAACTTGCATTACATGCAACAACATTTTCATAAACAATATCATCATTTGGCTTGAACATGAGAAGTACTAAACTTTTACTTGAATTCACTAGTCATTTTGCCTCCCCTGCATTAACCAAAGAAATGTTCAGCTTTTTGCGATGGGCTCTCACTATGTACTGCACACCATCCTTGAACAAGTGATACCTATTTTCATGGTGGTAAAAGACTTCTTTCTGGTCATACAAATATGGACTACCCAACACCACACCTGAAATATTAAGTGATACCAAATATAACTCTACTTCGTCAACAAAATTTGCAGTGTTTGCAAACTTAAAGAAACATTTTCTTGTAACCTATAAACTTGTGTCTCTTGTTATCCATCCCAAAGGGTATGGTTTATGATGAGGTACAGTTTCAAGATTCAATAAGTTGACTAAGCCTTTAGAGATTAGATTCGCTTGTGACCCACTATCAAAGAGTGTGTCGATCTTGGTGTGTTTAGATATGACCCTAACATGAAATAACTCAATTTGTCTCTTTTCATCTGGAGTAGTAGTAGTGTTATAGTTTTGTGAACTAGTGTTTTCAATATCTTGTTTTCCTTTGATTCCTATGAAAGTGATTTTGTTTTCATAACATGATTCAGAACCTAAATATTCTTGAGTGATAGTAGTGGTTTTCTATTTCCCTTTCTTGTTGAACTTGTTTGGTCTCATTTCTGGATGTAATTTCTAGCAGTGGGATTCATCGTGCCCCTCTTTGGAATAATGTTTGCATGTGATTTTCTCCCCTTCTTTCTTCACACTTGCATTCTTATTTCCCTTCCATTTTCCTCCTTTCTCTTTCTCCTTACCCTTAGGTTGTTTTTTATTACTATCCTCTTCATAAGTGTTCTTTCCTCTAGATTCAAGATGCATGGCTTGCACACATACCTCATCTAAATTATTTGGATTGAACATAATAATAGTATGTTTCATATAGGAATGTAAAGCCCCAATATATTTCAATAGGGCGTCTTGGGAATTCGAATTCACTCCTAATAACAAATCCCTTTTCCTAAACTCGTGTGTATAATCTTGGATTGTTTAGCCTTTAAGCTGCCTAAAATTCTACCAACTCATAATGGATTTTTGCATCTAGGCTAAAGGATAAAGCTATATTTTAATTGAAAAAACAAATTCAACCCAAGTGATGGATATCTTACCGTGGATTCTCATTTCCTCTTAAGTCTTTGCTTCCCACCAAAGTAGTGCAGCTCCCTCTAGCCTTAGTGAAGCAATCTAGATCTTTATGTCGTCATCTTGAAGGTTCTGAATTCTGCAATATTCCCGCAACTATCGAATCCAATTGTCCAAATTTTCTACATTCACCTCTCCGTTGTACATGGGAATTTTAATAGGGTTTTTGAATGAGTATGGGTAGTGGTGGTAGTGGAAGATGATGTTGTGTGAGATGGTGAAGATGATGAGGATGGTGGAGATGGGGGTGGCTTTCCACCATTTCCTTTGGAATCCTTCTTCTCATCTTTTTTTTCCTCTGAGCTTCCTTCTCCATGTGGAGGTTTAGAACTCTCTCTAATCATTCTGGTGTTCCTCTCTTCATAGAGTACTTTAACCATCTCAGTCAAAGTATAGAAAGCTTTCTTGAATTCTTCCTTTTCTAAAGAGGAACATTCAAGCTCTCTTTCTCCAAACATAATGGCTATGTTTTCAGGCTCTGAAAATTGTACTGATTGTACCTCTTCAATCTCAATTGAAGGAAAAGCTTGAGGAGCTTCAAGTGCAGTTGGAATTGGAACTTGGGGTGTTGGAGACTGTGGCCTTGTGGCTCTACTTCTTCTGGGCATCACCTTAGGAGTTGCAACCAATAGCTTCCCTTCTCCTCTCTACAAATTTAACCTTGTAAGCATCACAATTTTGCAACCATTAAAATCCTAATTGCACAAACTCAAGCAATCAAGCAATTAAACATTGAGCTCTGATACCAACTTGATCTATTTTTGTATGATTAGCTTTTTTGTTCTAATAACAATTACATATTTATAAAAATGTGCTTGCTTCTTGCATTTTGTGCTTAGGTCTTCTTAGTTGTTGATGCTTACAAACAGGTAAATTTCCTTAAGTTAAACAAGAAATTCATGAGAAAAATAGCTTCAAAAATGAATAATGAATAACAAAGATCTACAATATAGAAAACCATCAAAGAGACACATTAACATAGTGTTTTGATGAAGGAGTTCACCCCTCCTGGGCTACATCTCCTTGGTCCAGCTTCCATGGCTTGGGCATCTATATTAGCTCAATGTGGAAAAAATGTAGTTTACAAAGCTCTATGGCTCTTGATACCTGCACCAATGTGTACAGAAGGTCAAAATTAGCTAAGAACACTTCTTTTTGCTCTCAATTTCGTCAAAACTGAAGTTATGCCTCTTTCAATTTTTGCTAGTAAACCTCCGCTAAATCTGGAGAGACTCCAGTTAAGTCTGCCAAAATTGGAAGTTCTGCCAAATTTGGTGCTCCCTCCAAAATCTCCCCCAACTTAATCCTTCATTAATGGAGAGTTAATTAGTAGTTAATCATAATTATGGGCGCTAAGCATTGGCGCTAACTCGCAGGACTGGATCCCACCACCCCACCGTCAGTCATAACTATAACAATAAATATATATGCACGACAATATGTTTCAAGTGTGTGCCCTTTGGTGCATTAGCAAGGTTTATGGAGTGGGGCAAAGGAGGTTGTGGGTTCCATTCTCCCTCTCTCCGCTCCTATTTAATTTTTCCATATTAAATATTACACGCACCTTGTATTTAATGCACCATAATTTGATGTGCCATTACATTCATCCTTTTTTAATTTGAAATTTTGCCATATTAAATATTACATCCACCTTGTATTTAATGCACCATAATTTAATGTGCCATTACATTTGGACTTTGTTTAATTTGACTGTGGATTTAAATTTAGACTTTGGTATATATATATATATATATATATATATATATATATATATATATATATATATATATATATATATATATATATATATAGATATCAAATTCCACCTTAAAGGCCAATTATGGAATTTCACCTTCCCTGAGACAAACTAGTGAATTCGGAGGTGACAATTGTCACAACCCTATTGAGCGAAAACTGAAGAAGATTTCCCTTGCTGACTGGATTTCCATGTCATCATTCTGTCCCATTCTGCAATTTTTTTAGTTGTTTAGGAAAACAAACAATAGGCCTTTTCACCTTCATTTAGACTCTATTTTTGATGAAAAAAATTGCATTATGATCATCTTGACGAGACAGATGCAACCATACAGTTTTCAAGCCAATATGGGAACTTTGAATTTTGAGCTAAATAGTGAGCACCTGATCATATGCTGATGAGTTAAAGAGTATGTGATAAGTCATTCATCGGGATGGTAAATGCTGGTAAAACTTGTAAAATATTTGAGTCATGTGTATTTTTAACGAGGTATACCGGTGGATGTTACATAACTATTTTTTTTTCTTATTGTGATGTTTGGATACCCGTGTACTCATACAATGACTACTTCTCCTCCACTAAACAAGAATAATAATATTGTATGTAATCTTCATGAATAAAAATCCCAAAAAAAAACATGGATAATGAGTTTGATTAATGAGTTCCAACCCAGGACCAATCTATGCATTCAATCTAACAGCATAAAACCCTAGTGGACAACCTATCCTTGTAACTATTTCTCAATGCTTGTTGTTCTATGCTCTTGTATCTTCCATTTGTCATAACCTCAAAGACCAATTATAAAATATGAGTAAAATGTTTCATTGAAAATAGGATATCAAAGTGATTAAGATTTAAGGATTGTAATTCATCCCTACTAAATTTCTAATGTTAATAACCCAAGCATAAGGAATTGGTTGCACAACTATCCTTTCAACATCCTTGTGGATGCTTAATCATACTACTTCCTCATATTGAAGTAAGAGAGTATTTATAGTCATGTCAGTGTGTGGGCTCAAGTAGAAAAAAATATTTGGTCAAGGGTTTGGGGGATGGTAGTTTATACTCATTTTTTGGTATGGATTTCCAAAATTCTTATAAAAGAATTCAGGAACCAACTCTAATGTATGAATGATTAAACTCAACATCTTTCCAGCCAATATTCTAATTTCAGTATTGTATGTATCCACGATTTATATGCAAAGGCCCACAATGCATTCAGTAGAATGATAAGAAGCCCTGACTTCACTCCATATGTCAAAATCACAAGACCATATATCAACTAGTAATAGGATTAACTTAGGTAATATGATTTCATTATCTAAATTACTAGTGGTAGCATCAAAGATTGTAATTGGTCATATATGGAAGTAGAGAAAAACAAAAATTTATATCCAAAGCAAACCAAACATTTTCTACATTTCTTGACCATGAAATGGACATGTCAAACGATTGTCGCATAGATAAGAATGATAGGCCTCATACTAAAACTTTCATTTTCATGTTTAGTATTTGGGAAAATGAACAAACTATTGTCAAGAAATGTTATCTAAAAAAATTGTGTTTATAAATTTCGGACGAACAATACATATTTGAAGTGTTAAAGATTCTCCCATGGACCAAAATGACAAACAATGTAAACTTTGAAATGGGAACTGATACTGTTACCCATTTCATAGAGATAGAAAAAAAGTGACCTGATTTTGAAAAGGGGTGATGCAGAACACACATGTTTTTTTTAGAGCATAGTTTTTGGCACTAATTTTTTTAATGTACATTACATTTTAGAATGGTAGTGATTTTCATGTTGATCTAAAAAAGTGGGTATTCTGCATCAGACCCTTTTTTTAAAAGACCTATTATTTGACTTTAAATTTTGTAATGTATGAAATGTAAATAATTATTTTGTAAATTTAATAATTTTTGAAGTGGTCGTTTTTTTCATATTTTCTTGTTTTTTATTTTAATTTTAATTTTTTTGTAGTGAGGTTTTTATTGTTTTGCATTTTTAAATTAGAAGGTCGATATTTTGAATTTTCGATATTCTACATATTTATACATCCTTATTAATTTTTCAATCCATGTGAAAAAATTGTTTCTAAAAAACAATTTTTTTAACAATGGACATAAAAATAACCGTTTTTAACATAAATATAACTAAAAAACTACACATTTTGATAATGTTTTGCTAGAATTGACATGTCAAAATCACAATTTTTATACGAAAATTTTAACTAAAAATGGTTAAATAATAGTTTTTTTTTATGAATTTCGTGTCAAAAAGATAATAATAATTACTTTTTTTTTCAAAAAATAATGATTAACTTAAAAATTAATGCGAAAATCATATATTACAAATATTGAACGCATAACAACCTTAATTGAGTGTTTATTCTTCTCATAAAATGTCAAAGTCAAAACATTGCAAAGCTTGATTTCCAAGCATAACTTAAATTTAATCAACAATGTCACGTAATCCAAACTCTTCGTCCTCTAGAGTTTCATCATTGTCTTCTTCCACAATATTTTCTGCTTCCTTTTGTTCATTTTCCTCTTCTAATGGATCTTTGATGTCTGTGAATTTCCTAATGTATGTCTTTCCAAACATTCCATGTAATGGTGGTTGGAGTTCCTTTGCCTTTTTTACCACATGTGATTCACTAAAGTCCCCTTTCTTTAACCCAATTTCTTGCGTTGCATCTGGAAGAAATTGAAGAGAATTAATTCTTTGCTGAACGAAATTGCACTGTATTGGATCTTTTTCAATTGCAATGCAATTTTTTCCTTTTTGAAGGAAACATGCTAGTGTTGTACCTAATTATCAAACACAAAATAAATAATGATGTAAATTAGTACAATGACATATAAATTAATAAATAACATATTGAAATTCAATTCCATATAATAAAACTTACCTGAGCCAGAAAGTAAATCCAAAACCCAATCTTCTTCATTTGACTACCGCAAAGACATGGCTAAATCGAGCTCCTAAATAACATTGGGTTACATTTTTTAAGTGCTCAAACGGCTCGAACGAGTGCTTAAAAAGGGCTCAATTGAGCAATCATTTTTCCACCCAAAAGTGCCATCTCTTGGAGTGAAATCATATCATATGTAGCTAAAGGCTATACAAAATATGTTTCAGATAGAGACATAAATGGTCATAATACCTACACATATCCCTTATATAGAGATTTAAAGCACCAGTCATTCAAACAATACAATTTAATATGTAATTCCATTTATTGATATTATCTTTTGGAATGTTTTTATAAAAAAAATCGAAAGGTTGTTAATATCCTCTCCTCTTATTGTTGCATTTATCCATACTTTAGTGATTAATAACTTCATAAATGAAACTAGAAATTGGTGAAGATAAATTGTGAAAACCAAGACTTACCCATTATGATCACTAGTTAAAAATGGTAGCAAGATCTTCGCATCAAAGAGGACACCACCAGGTAAGATTTTGACAAACCTTATTTAATGTAGTTGTTAGTCTATATAGACTATGATGCTTTCAGTTTTGATTTGTTAATATATTTGTTTTAAAAGAAAAAAAATAAAAATAAATTTAGTACCAAAGATAACATTTTTAATATAATTAAACTCAATTTTTAATTTTTATTCAAAAATATCTTATTTAATTTTAATTCAAATCTTAATTTTTATTTAAAAATCTCATCTAATTTAATCTTGTTTTTCATTTTTTTTTAAATTAACTAAATATTTCATTATCACAATCTTTTATATATATATATATTAGAAAGGAAAATTGTTATTTATTAATTAACTCTATTTCCTTTTGATGTCAGAATAATAATACACTATACCTGGAAAGGGTAATTTCTAGCATTAATTTTCTACTTCAAAATATCGTAATTTTTCTAACTCAATCCCAATTCCCTCGAAATAAAATAATACACTATCACACGTGGAGAGCATTTTATGGTATTATTTCTTTGCAGGTCTCGGGTGGAAAAGGCACACCTCCTTGTCCCGTGATTACCTGGATTGGAGAGCTCACCCCGCTCCTATAATGTACGCGAACCCTCATGCCTTATTTTCAGACCACGCCTCTACGCAGCGAGGGGGAAGGGAAGACAAGTATCTGTATTGACGTTTGTGTGCCTTGTTTTCAGACCACGACTCTACGCAGCAAGGGAAAGAAAAATATATGAGTAGAAGCGTGGAGCCTTTATATATATTTTTAAACTTCTGAAACTAAAATAATTTAAATACTAATCATCAAATATTCTTCGCAATATTTTATTTCCTATTTTAATAAAAATAATAGATATAATTTGGAATTCCTAACCTCTTTAAATTAATAAAATAAAGATACTTATACTCTTTCATTTCTGGAATAAATAAAGAACCAAATTTTATTTACCAACTCAAGTAACAGTGATAAATCCACCTTCCAAAGACTAGCAAGTTGGAAGCACAACAGTGGATCACATGTCAAGTTGACTTTGACCAATGGGCGTCGACAGGATCACCTTTAGTATCACCCTACTCGGCTTAACAGTCAGGGTGCCTTCATTGACTAATATTTTGTTAGCTCTGAGAGACAGAGCATGGAGACTCTGCTATGTTTGATCACTGTTTTCTTGGTACTGTTAACTATGGCTGTAATGGAAGGTGCGGCGTCTTAGACATGCAGATCCTGTCTGGCGCCCCAGCCCCGAGCTACAGTTGTGAAAGAAAATATTTGTATACCTACGAGTCTTTCATCGAGTGATTCTGAGAATCGCCTGGTGGTAGGGTGATTCACCCCGCCACCTGGCGCCTAGTGGCGGGGCCGGCGATTCTCATAATCTCCCCATCTGCTACGAATCGCCCCAAACAATGCTTACTGGGCATCCAATACGATATTATGCAGGGCTTGAATGTGAAATTCTGTTAAATTAGTTTTCCATACTGCTATTTAAATTGATAAGGGGTTTCATAAAATAGAAATCTAAATATCACCCTTGTTCTTCATTTCTGCAGACATCGACCGTGCTTCCAGTTTGAATATTAGGATGCAATTATCTACAAACTGGTCATACAATTGTAGTCAGTGATTCCTTATGACGCTGGTTATGGTGGTTTGAAACTTTGAAATAAGCATATTTGTTTTGAGGGCTTCATTGCCTTCCGTCCCTGGCAGGCATCTTATTACATCTACTATTAATGTTTAATGCAGGTCTGATGTCCATTTTAACGATGTTTTGAAAATGATGAGATGTGATTTTTCAAAAGAGTAGCTAAAGTCCACTCGCCTTCGATCGCATCTTCAATTACTCAATGCAACAGGTGACCTATTCGACAGACCATTGCGGCGACACAATGCTCAACAATTACATGAAGAGGTGAGCCACAATTTTGACGCCGCTGGAGTTGGACGGAAACTTGCCATCACAGTGAGCAGCTGGTTGTCGTATTTTCAATTTTGGAGTAGTCTGTTTTATGCAGGTGATGCTGCATTTGTCGGTAGACATGTGGAAAAAACTTCTCGAGGAAATCGTCCATGGATGTTACATTTCCTGTTACTATTAGGATATTACGACACATAGGAAATAGTTAAGTACAACTTGGTCTAGTATAGAGTTAGGTATAGAATTAGGTAAAGTGTGTTTCTTTACCGTTGTACATTTTGTAACTTACAATCCGACGGTCATGATATGTAGTGATCCGACGGTTCATTCTTTCCTCGGTATTACCGACACTTGATCTGTGGCTTGACACCCGATTGGTCCATGATTTCTATTTAAAGCGCATGGAGGGTCATTTGTAGGGTAATCCGCGCATGAGAGAAACATATGTAAATTTTCATTCTTTTATTAATAAATTGCCTGAAGTGGCTGCGTTGGCTCAGGCCATGGACTGTTTCCCTCTTTGAGGGTTTTAACATTGTCAAAAATATTGGTGTATTGATCTGTGATCTGGTTGTGAGCGGTGTCCTTTGGTGTTCTGTCTGAGGAACTTACCCTGTAAATTCCTACATAGTATCAGAGCTATTTGAGGGCCGCGTCTGTTGGTGATCCAAATCTAAAGGTGGTAGAACTGCATCCGACTACCGTTTCCTAGATCTGCTATTTCTAACTGCTTTCGAGTTGAGAGGAATGCTCTGTTGTGTTGGGAGCATCTGTTCCAGTGAGGAACCCCTTTCGTTTCACGCGAAAAGGTTTCCGGTAGCCCTAGTTGCGTCATTTTTAAGATTTGGAGGTATACAGTGTTTATTTCCAATTTACAATTATTTTCTCTCTGTTTATTTCGGTTTCGGTTTATTTAGCCTTTTTTATTACCGGATCTATACCTTTCATTTCTGCGTATGCTCTTTGCCTTGCGACTCTGTGCGATCTGGGCAAATCAGAAACAGAAAGGAAGGATTTTTCTCATGCGTATGCTCTTTTCCCTGCGCCTTA
Source organism: Pinus tabuliformis (assembly GCA_031772625.1). Classification (NCBI taxonomy): domain Eukaryota; kingdom Viridiplantae; phylum Streptophyta; class Pinopsida; order Pinales; family Pinaceae; genus Pinus; species Pinus tabuliformis. The sequence continues at coordinate 126,116,709 of CM062815.1, forward strand.
GGGTGATCTCGGAAAATCAGAAACATTGAGGAAAATATTTAGTTTCCAGCTAAAGCTAACTTTGAGCCGCAAGGTTCATTTTTGATAATATTTAGTTTTTCGGCTAAAGCTAACTTCGAGCCATAAGGTTCATTTTCTTTGCATGTCCGTGTTGGGTTTTGTGTTTTTTGTTTTGTAGGAAAAAAGAGCTTTCTCAAAGCAAGCACGCAACCCAAAGCCCCCCCCCCCCTCTATCTCTCTCTCTCTCTCTCTCTCTCAAATTTTTTGTATAGCTCAATTGGTTCAAAGCTATTTTAAGAGAGTAGAGGTGTTGGGTTCAAGTCTCCATTTTGTGGGGGCGGACTTTTTCATTTCCGCACATTCCCGCACTTCGTCAGCAACTTCATCAACTTTTTTTTTTCAAAAAGCCATAACTTCTTCATCCGGAAGCCGTTTTCAGAGCCGTTTTTTTTAAACCAACCTAATTTTTCGAGATCTATCCATTGGAACACTTATTTTCAGCATCTTTAGCTTTAGTTTCCGTTGAAATGGAAAGTCAATACCATGTTACCCTTGACAGCACCAACTACTTCCAATGGTTGGCCTACATTGAGGATTTACTTAGAAGTAAAGGTCTCTACAGAATAGCCTCAGGCCAAGAAAAGAAACCGAAGGATGAAGATAAGGCTACTAAATGGGAAAATAGGCAAGATCAAGCACATGGATTGATAGGGATGTCTATTTCTCCAGATCTTAGATTCCATATTACAGAACTTGATACTCCTGATGAAGCAATGAAACAAATCAATAAAGTTTTTGGGATTAAAAATGAACTTAGAGCCCATCAACTTGAAAATGAGTTGCTTACATTGGACCCTAATAATTTTTCTTGCATTGAAGATTTCTTGTCCAAGTTCAAGACCCTTAGATATCTCTTGGAAGGTGTTAAAGTTAAGAAAGAAGATAATAACCTTATCTATTCAATTCTTACTAAGTTGGGACGAGCCTACTCTGTGTTTGTTTCCACCTTCCATTCTACAAGAGAAGCCTTCATTTCTCAAGGAATAGACTACAAGTCCCCTTCCTTTGACTCTTTTTGTGATTCTTTAATAAGAGAACAAGAAAAACTCTTACACCTTGGTCTTCTTAATCTTGGAAACTCTTCCAAGAAAGCGTTAGCCGCCCAACAGCAACCAAATTCAAAGAATCCTAAGAAGTTATATCCTAAAATGAATGGTCCTAAACCAAACAAGGGTCCTAAGCAATCTCAGCCTCAAAATGAAAAATCATTTCAACAAAATGATAAGACAAATAAAAACAAATGGAAGAAGACTGATAGACATTGCAATTTTTATAATCGAGATGGCCACTTAGAATCCAAATGCTTTAAGAAGATGGAAACCTTGGAAGCAGCGATGAAGAAACATAACATCCATGTGGAGCATTCTTCAACTTCGACTTCATCTTCAGGAATGGCACTTTCTGCATGTGGTTGTCAATCATCTCGGTCAGGTTATGCATTAAATGTATCTTCTTCTTCTCATTCTCATGAGTGGCTCATTGATTCTGGAGCTTCTTATCACATGGCCAAAAACAAAGCCATGTTTTCTTCTTTAAATGATTGTAACACCAAAAATATATATGTTGGTGATGATAGATCTCTTAGTGTTGTAGGGACTGGAACTGTTCATCTAGACAATGGTCAGTTTAATGATGTATTATGTGTTCCAACCTTATCCTGCAACCTTCTATCTGTATATCAGATAACTCATTTAGGTGAAGGTAAAATCGTTGAATTTTCACCTCATGATGTTGTAATCAAGGACCTAAGAGATCCTAAAAAGATTTTAGCTACTGGCATTGCTGATGATTCTACAAGGTTGTATAAGTTTCACAACTTTGGGTCATCAAATCTTCTCTCAGTATTTGTTGCTCATAACGATGAAGTGAGCAAACTTTGGCATGAGCGATTTGGTCACTTAAACTATCGCTCCCTTCAGCATCTATGTAAAGAAAAATGGTGACAGGTCTTCCTATGGTATCTTGCAGAGATGGTGTTTGTTCCGGATGTGTACTCGGAAAACATCATCGGGACAGTTTTGAAAAATGTGCCTCTTGGCACGACTCAGCTCCTTTACAGCTTGTGCATAGTGATTTATGTGGTCCATTTCCTGTTATTTCATTCTCTGGCTGCAAGTATTTCTTAACTTTCATTGATGATTTCTCCAGACGCACTTGGGTATACTTCTTAAAACTCAAGAGTGAAGTATTTAACACATTTTTGGCCTTCAAGGCCTTTGTTGAAAAACAATCTGGACATCAAATTCTTAAGCTAAGATCTAATAATGGCGGAGAATATGTTAAAAACGCATTCATCAACTTTTGCACTGAGAATGGAATTCAAATGCAACATACTGTTCCATATACTCCACAACAAAATGGTGTAGCTAAAAGGAAGAATCGCACCTTAAAAGAAATGGCTAATTGTATGCTACAATCTAAAGGACTTGGTCTTAGTTTTTGGGCAGAAGCAATTAACTGTGCAAATTACATAATAAATCGCACTCCTACTAAGGCTTTAAAGAATATCACTCCAGAAGAAGCATGGAGCTCAATCAAACCATATGTAAGTCACTTTCGTGTTTTTGGAAGTGAAGCGTGGGCCCATATTCTAGATGAAAAGCATATAGCTTTAGAACCTAAGAGTGAAAAATGTACTTTTGTTGGATATTCTGAAGATGTCAAAGGCTATAGACTTATTCCATTTAAGTCCAAAAATGTTATCATTAGAAGAGATGCAAAATTTGATGAAAATATATCGGCCTGCGAGCCTAGTCCGGCGGATGTGCCACCTCTCCCTATCTCTTCTACTTTTGAAAAAATTTCTTCTTTAGATGATGATAGTGAGGATGACAGTCCTCCCCCACCTTCTCGGGATCCTCCTTCAGCTCCTCAGCTTCCAAAATGGGTCCGTGCTACTCGGGATGCAGCAGGTGATCTTGCCAGTGATCCTACAGATCAGCGACGTACACGTTCTCAGTTCGAGAGAGCCTCTTCTTTACTGGCTCAAGCTCCAGTAAATTATGATCCTGACACCTTTGCAGAAGCTTCAGGCCATCTAGATTGGGAAGCAGCTATGAATGAAGAATATCATTCATTATTGGCAAATGATACATGGGATCTTGTTCCTCTACCAAAGGGATGAAAACTTGTTAGATGCAAATGGGTTTATAGAACCAAGTATGGACCAGATGGGAAAGTTGATAAACATAAATCTCGTCTTGTTGCTAAAGGTTTTTCATAGGTTGAAGGCATTGACTACACTAAAACCTTCTCCCCTGTTGCCAAATGAACTCTATCCGCCTTGTTCTTTCCCTTGCTGCCTCATTCAAATGGGAAGTCCATCAGATGGATGTTAAATCTGCCTTCTTGCATGGGGACTTGCATGAAGAAATCTACATGGAACAACCCATTGGCTTCATAAAAACAGACTCCAGCCTTGTATGTCGACTTAAGAAATCCCTTTATGGTCTCAAGCAAGCTCCTCGAGCTTGGTATGCCAAAATGGATAGCTTTCTTTTAGAATCTGGCTTTTCTAGGTGTCATTCTGACAATACTGTCTACACCAAGCAAGTGGGAAAGTCTCTTATCATTCTTATTCTTTATGTTGATGATCTTATCCTTACTGATAGTGATCCCAACCTTATAAACTATGTGAAGTCTAGCCTTAAAAGGAAGTTCGAAATGACAGACTTAGGACACTTACATTATTTTCTCGGTCTTCAAGTCTTGCAATCCAAGGAAGGTATTTCCCTTTCTCAGTCCAAGTATGCCTGTGATATTCTACGCCACATTCACATGGAAGACTGTAAGCCAGCCCCTTCTCCCTTTCAGTCTGGAGTTAAACTTTCAGTCACTTGTACTTCTCCTGAAGTTGATGCTAACTTATACCGTCAACTTGTAGGAAAACTTTTGTATCTAACCCATACTTGTCCTGGCCTTTCCTTTGCTGTTGGCCTTGTTGCTCGGTTTATGCAAAACCCACGTGAAAGTCATTGGAAAGCAGCTAAAAGAATACTTCATTATGTTCGAGGTACAGTTCAGTTTGGGATTCATTACAGTGCCGAAGCAGCTCCTCTATTGGTTGGTTTCACTGATTCTGATTGGGCTGGTGACCCCGATGATCGGAAGCCTAATGCCGGTTATGTGTTCACTCTTGGTTCAGGACCTATTACATGGGCTTGCAAGAAACAAGTTGCCATTTCTCTTTCATCAGTAGAAGTAGAGTATCGTGGTGCCATAGAAGCTAGTAAGGAAGCCTTGTGGCTTCGTCAGATCCTGTCAGAGTTTGGCTTTCAGCAGCAGCATCCGACTACACTTTGGTGTGATAATCAAAGTGCCATTCAGCTATGCAAAGATCCAGTCCAACATCAGCGCAACAAACACATTGAACTGCACATGCACTTCATCAGAAAGCTCATTCATGACCATGTTCTTGAAGTGCAATATTGTTCAACAGATGATCAAGTTGCAGACATCTTCACAAAGGCTCTCACAGAGGCGAAGTTCACTAAACTTCGATTTATGGTTGGAGTTCAGGAAGTTGTCACTAAGGGGGGATAGGCTCTAGTGCCTCCTTCCTTCTCCTATTTTGTCATATTTTTAAATCCTTCAATCCTATCCCAAGTTGTTCTTAAGGGGGGATGTTAGGATATTCCGACACATAGGAAATAGTTAAGTACAACTTGGTCTAGTATAGAGTTAGGTATAGAGTTAGGTAAAGTGTGTTTCTTTACCGTTGTACATTTTGTAACTTACAATCCGATGGTCACGATATGTAGTGATCCGACGGTTCATTCTCTCCTCGGTATTACCGACACTTGATCCGTGGCTTGACACCCGATTGGTCCATGATTTCTATTTAAAGCGCATGGAGGGTCATTTGTAGGGTAATCCGTGCATGAGAGAAACATATGTAAATTTTCATTCTTTTATTAATAAATTGCTTGAAGTGGCCGCATTGGCTCAGGCCGTGGACTGTTTCCCTCTTTGAGGATTTTAACCACGTCAAAAATACTGGTGTAATGATCTGCGATCTGGTTGTGAACGGTGTCCTTTGGTGTTCTGTCTGAGGAACTTACCCTGTAAATTCCTACAGTTACACATTCAAAAACCCCCAATTAGTTTTCGAAAGGTCAATTTTTTTTTATATTTTTAAGCGGCACCTACAACCTAAAGCTACTTATTAGTTTTTCTCCATTTTGTTTCCATTTTATCCTCAATATCCATGATTGGATTATTACGTTTTTTATTAGAAGAATAAGTGCAAAATTTTCAGTGAGGAATCATGAGCTAGAGAAGGTTTACATTGAAGAATTTTTTTGTAGCATAAGCCATAAGCCATTTAAAACTTTAACATCCGTATAAAACATAGTTTTTCTGTAGCTGAAGAATTTATAAAAAATTAAACCATTACTATATATTTTTAGATCTGAATTTGTTTGATAGTAATTTCAAAATTTTGTAATCGTAAGTTAACGTAAGATTTCTCACTCCACTATTTTAGACCACTAATGCCATTCCATTCATGCCATTTGACTTCACTATAGGCTAAAATAAGCACATGATGCAATAGTTAGTTAATTTAATGTCATTCCACTCATGCCATTTGGCTTAATTATAGGCTAAAATAAGCACATGATGCAATACTTAGTTAACTAGTTTGTTGTACTTCATACTAAGTATAAATACTTATATGTTTTTTCACTAAAAAGTGGTTGCCTTCCTTCATACTAGGAAATAAGTTTTAATTAGTTTTTCTTACTTGGTACTAAGTATAAGCAATTAAAAATGGTCGAAAAAAACACTAGAATTTAGTAGGAAGTTATTATAATTAAGTAGTTTTTCTATAAAAATTAAGAGAATTAAGTTTAAGGGATTTTATTGTTTTGGTGTTTAATCATTTTTTCCTAAAATTCAAAAAGTAATTGCTTCCAATCTTGCTGGTTAGTGTGTGTATGCTTGTGATTACCAATTCTACTCTAGAGCAAGGGCCACTCTAAAGAAGTGGTAATGCTAATTTTAAGTTATTTTTCTGTGTAAATATATAAATATGTTTTCTTTCTATCCATATATATTTCAATGAATTCAAATTGTTATTTTCTAGCTTAGGAAATATTTAATTCTTTTATATTTGTAAATTATTTAATTTTTTTTGTAAAATAGCTATACTCTATTTTATCCACTATATTGTATTTTATATAACATATTCATACTGTATTTTATTAGATGTACCTTATTTTCTTCCCAGTGGTTATACCTTGTTTCTTTCAATAGCCCTTGCAATTATTTCATAAAAATTAGTTGTAGTAAATTTATATAGAAACATTGTAGCCCTAGTAATAGATTTATTTTCTACAAATAGTATATTTGTTGAATTGAATTTTTGCAGACATAAAAAACTAGTTTTATCATTGTAAGAATTTTTAATTGTTAAATTGATTTTAAACTATTGTACATATTAGTATTGACCGTTGACTAGTTTAATTGAGCCAATTATAGTATGTAATTACCTCTATATCACTTGTTAATAATTGGTAATTTTTAATAATTGGTAAATTCACTTAGAGACCAGTAAACATGAAATGAATAGCCAAATTGAAAGCTCATGACACAACATTGATATATAAAGTAGATTCTATATAAGAGATTGTAGGAGCTTGTCACGTGCAATAGATTTGGATTATTGATCTGACCATTAATTCAATGGATGGTGTTTGACATGAAGAGATTGAAATATGTTACTCATGAAGTAGGTGATGTAGGAATTTACAGGGTAAGTTCCTCACACAGAACACCAAAGGACACCACTCACAAATAGATCACAGATCAATACACCAGTATTTTGACGTGGTTAAAACCCTCAAAGAGGGAAACAGTCCACGGTCTGAGCCAACGCGGCCACTTCAGGCAATTTATTAATAAAAGAATGAAAATTTACATATGCTTCTCTCATAGACGGATTACCCTACAAATGACCCTCCATGCGCTTTAAATAGAAATCATGGACCAATCGGGTGTTAAGCCACGGATCAAGTGTCGGTAATACCGAGGAGAGAATGAACCATCAATCACTACATATTGTGATCGTCGGATTGTAAGTTACAAAATGTACATAGTAAAGAAACACACTTTACCTAACTCTATACCTAACTCTATACTAGACCAAGTTGTACTTAACTATTTCCTATGTGTCGGAATATCATAACATCCCCCCTTAGGAACAACTTGTGATAGGATTGAAGGATTTACAAATATGACACAATAGGAGAAGGAAGGAGGCACTAGAGCCTATCCCTCCTTAGTGACAACTTCCTTAACTCCAACCATAAATCGAAGTTTAGTGAACTTCGCCTCTGTGAGAGCCTTTGTAAAGATGTCTGCAACTTGATCATCTGTTGAACAATATTGCACTTCAAGAACATGGTCATGAATGAGCTTTTTGATGAAGTGCATGTGCAGTTCAATGTGTTTGCTGCACTGATGTTGGACTGGATCTTTGCATAGCTGAATGGCACTTTGATTATCACACCAAAGTGTAGTCGGATGCTGTTGCTGAAAGCCAAACTCTGACAGGATCTGACGAAGCCACAAGGCTTCCTTACTAGCTTCTACGGCACCACGATACTCTGCTTTTGCTAAAGAAAGAGAAATGGCACCTTGTTTCTTGCAATCCCATGTAATAGGTCCTGAACCAAGAGTGAACATATAACCTGCAGTAGACTTCCGATCATCAGGGTCACCAGCCCAATCGGAATCAGTGAAACCAACCAATAGAGGAGTTGCTTCGGCACTGTAATGAATCCCAAACTAAATTGTACCTCGAACATAACGAAGTATACTTTTAGCTGCTTTCCAATGACTTTCATGTGGGTTTTGCATAAACCGAGCAACAATGCCAACAGCAAAGGAAAGGTCATGACGAGTATGGGTTAGATACAAAAGTTTTCCTACAAGTTGACGGTATAAGGTAGCATCAACTTTAGGAGAAGTACAAGTGACTAAAAGTTTGACTCCAGACTGAAAGGGAGAAGGGGATGGCTTACAGTCTTCCATGTGAAAGTGGCGTAGAATATCACAGGCATACTTGGACTAAGAAAGGGAAATACCATCCTTGGATTGCAAGACTTGAAGACCGAGAAAATAATGTAAGTGTCCTAAGTCTGTCATTTCAAACTTCCTTTTAAGGCTAGACTTCACATGGTTTATAAGGTTGGGATCAGTACCAGTCAGGATAAGATCATCAACATAAAGAGCAAGAATGATAAGAGACTTGCCCACTTTCTTGGTGTAGACAGTATTGTCAGAATGACACCTAGAGAAGCCAGATTCTAAAAGAAAGTTATCCATTTTGGCATACCAAGCTCGAGGAGCTTGCTTGAGACCATAAAGGGATTTCTTAAGCCGACATACAAGGCTGGAGTCTGTTTGTATAAAGCCAATAGGTTGTTCCATATAGATTTCTTCATGCAAGTCCCCATGCAAGAAGGCGGATTTAACATCCATCTGATGGACTTCCCATTTGAAAGAGGTAGCAAGGGGAAGAACAAGGCGGATAGAGTTCATTTTGGCAACAGGGGAGAAGGTTTCAGTATAGTCATTGCCTTCAACTTGTGAAAAACCCTTAGCAACAAGACGAGCTTTATGTTTATCAACTTTCCCATCTGGTCCATACTTGGTTCTATAAACCCATTTGCATCTAACAAGTTTTCGTCCCTTTGGTAGAGGAACAAGATCCCATGTATCATTTGCCAATAATGAATGATATTCTTCATTCATAGCTGCTTCCCAATCTGGATGGCCTGAAGCTTCTACAAAGGTGTCAGGATCATAATTCACTGAAGCTTGAGCCAGTAAAGAAGAGGCTCTCTCGAACTGAGAACGTGTACGTCGCTGATCTATAGGATCACCAACAAGATCACCTGCTGCATCCCGAGTAGCACGGACCCATTTTGGAAGCTGAGGAGCTGAAGGAGGATCCTGAGAAGGTGGGGGAGGATTTTCATCCTCGCTTTCATCATCTGAAGAAGAAATATTTTCAAAAGTAGAAGAGATAGGGAGAGGTGGCACATCCGCCGAACCAGGCTCGCAGGCCGATATATTTTCATCAAACTTTACATCTCTTCTAATGATAACATTTTTGGACTTAAGTGGAATAAGTCTATATCCTTTGACATCTTCAGAATATCCAAAAAAAATACATTTTTCACTCTTTGGTTCTAAAGCTTTATGTTTCTCATCTGGAATATGGGCCCATGCTTCACTTCCAAAAACACGAAAGTGACTTACATCTAGTTTACTTGAGCTCCATGCTTCTTCTGGAGTGATATTCTTTAAAACCTTAGTAGGAGTGCATTTTATTATGTAATTAGCACAGTTAATTGCTTCTGCCCAATAATTAAGACTAAGTCCTTTAGATTCAAGCATACAATTAGCCATTTCCTTTAAGGTGCGATTCTTCCTTTCAGCTACACCATTTCATTGTGGAGTATATGGAACAGTATGTTGCATTTGAATTCCATTCTCAGTGCAAAAGTTGATGAATGTGTTTTTAACATATTCTCCGCCATTATCAGATCTTAGCTTAAGAATTTGATGTCTAGATTGTTTTTCAACAAAGGCCTTAAAGGCCAAGAACATGTTAAATACTTCACTCTTGAGTTTTAAGAAGTATACCCAAGTGCGTCTGGAGAAATCATCAATGGAAGTTAAGAAATACTTGTAGCCAGAGAATGAAGCAACTGGAAGTGGACCACATAAATCACTATGCATGAGCTGTAAAGGGGCTGAGGCATGCCAAGAGGCATGTTTTTCAAAACTGTCCCGATGATGTTTTCCGAGTACACATCCGGAACAAGCACCATCTCTGCAAGATACCATTAGAAGATTTGTCATGATATTTTCTTTACATAGATTCTGAAGAGAGCGATAGTTTAAGTAACCAAATCGCTCATGCCAAAGTTTGCTCACTTCATCATTATGAGCAACAAATACTGAGGGAAGATTTGATGAACCAAAGTTGTGAAACTTAACCTTGTAGAATCATCAGCAATGCCAATAGCTAAAATCTGTCTAGGATCTCTTAGGTCCTTAATTACAACATCGTGAGGTGAAAATTCAACGATTTTACCTTCACCTGAATGGGTTATCTGATATACAGATAGAAGGTTGCAGGATAAGGTTGGAACAAATAATACATCATTAAACTGACCATTGTCTAGATGAACAGTTCCAGTCCCTACAACACTAAGAGATCTATCATCACCAACATATATATTTTTGGTGTTACAATCATTTAAAGAAGAAAACATGGCTTTGTTTTTGGACATGTGATAAGAAGCTCCAGAATCAATGAGCCACTCATGAGAATGAGAAGAAGAAGATACATTTAGTGCATAGCCGTACCGAGATGCTTGACAACCACATGCAGAAAGTGCCATTCCTGAAGATGAAGTTGAAGTTGAAGATTGCTCCAAGTGGATGTTATGCTTCTTCATTACTGCTTCCAAGGCTTCCATCTTCTTAAAGCATTTGGATTCTAAGTGGCCATCTAGATTACAAAAGTTGCAATGTCTATCAGTCTTCTTCCCTTTGTTTTTATTTGTCTTATCATTTTGTTGAAATGATTTTTCATTTTGAGGCTGAAATTGCTTAGGACCCTTGTTTGGTTTAGGACCATTCTTTTTAGGATACAACTTCTTAGGATTCTTTGGATTTGGTTGCTGCTGGGCGGCTAATGCTTTCTTAGAAGAGTTTCTGAGATGAAGAAGACCAAGGTGTAAGAGTTTTTATTGTTCTTTTATTAAAGAATCACAAAAGGAATCAAAGGAAAGGGACTTGTAGGTTTGTCCTTGAGAAATGAAGGCTTCTCTTGTAGAATGGAAGGTGGAAACAAACACAGAATAGGCTGGTCCCAACTTAGTAAGAATGGAGTAGATAAGGCTACTATCTTCTTTCTTAACCTTAACACCTTCCAAGACAAGTCTAAGGGTCTTGAACTTGGACAAAAAATCTTCAATGCAAGAAAAATTATTGGGGTCCAATGTAAGCAATTCATTTTTCAAGTTGATGGGCTTTAAGTTCATTTTTAATTCCAAAGACTTTAGTAATTTGTTGCAGTGCTTCATCAAGAGTATCAATTTCTGCAATATGGAATCTAAGATATGGAGAAGTAGACATCCCTATCAACCCACGTGCTTGGTCTTGCCTATTTTCCCATTTAGCTGCCTTATCTTCATCTTTCGGTTTGGTCTCTTGGCCTGTGCCTATTCTGTAAAGACCTTTACTTCTAAGTAAATCCACAATGTAGGACCACCATTGGAAGTAGTTAGTGCTATCAAGAATGACTTGGCATGGACTTTCCATTTTTAACAGAAACTGAAGATGTAGATGCTGAAACTAAGTGTACCAATGGAAAAATCTCAAAAAATTAGGCCGTTTCAAAAAAACGGTTCTGAAAATAGCTTCTAGATGAAGAAGTTATGGATTTTTGAAAAAAAATGATGAAGTCACCGACGAAGTGCGGGAATGTGCGGAAATGAAAAAATGCGCCCCCACAAAATGGAGACTTGAACCCAAGACCTCTACTCTCATAAATTAGCTTTGCACCAAGTGAGCTATACAAAAATTTTGAGAGAGAGAGAGAGAGACAGAGAGACAGAGAGACAGAGGGGCAGGGGGGGGAGGGGGTTGATGCTTTGGGTTGCGTGCTTGCTTCGAGAAAGCTCTTTTCCCCTACAAAACGAAAAACACAAAACCCAACACGGACATACAAAAAAAACGAACCTTACGGCTCGAAGTTAGCTTTAGCCGAAAACTAAATATTTTCAAAAATGAACCTTGAGGCTCGAAATTAGCTTTAGCTAGAAACTAAATATTTTCCTCAATGTTTCTGATTTTCCGAGATCACACTAAGGCGCAGCTGAAAAGAGCATACGCATGAGAAAAATCCTTCCTTTCTGTTTCTAATTTGCCCAAATCGCACAGAGTCACAGGGCAAAGAGCATACACAGAAATGAAAGGTATAGATCCAGTAATAAAAAAAAGCTAAATAAACTGAAACTGAAATAAACAGAGAGAAAATAATTGTCAACTGCAAATAAACATTGTATACCTCCAGATCTTAAAAATGACGCAGCTAGGGCTACCCGAAACCTTTTCGCGTGAAATGAGAGGGGTTCCTCACTGTAATAGATGCTCCCAACACAACAGAGCAGTCCTTTCAGCCTGAAAGCAGTCAGAAACAGTAGATCTAGGAAACGGTAGTTGGATGCAGTTCTACCGGCTTCAAATTTGGATCACCAACGGACGCGGCCCTCAAATAGCTCTGATACCATGTAGGAATTTACAGGGTAAGTTCCTCAGATAGAACACCAAAGGACACCGCTCATAAACAGATCACAGATCAATACACCAGTATTTTGACGTGGTTAAAACCCTCAAAGAGGGAAACAGTCCACGACCTGAGCCAACGCGGCCACTTCAGGCAATTTATTAATAGAAGAATGAAAATTTATATGCTTATCTCATAGACGGATTACCCTACAAATGACCCTCCATGCGGTTTAAATAGAAATCATGGACCAATCGGGTGTTAAGCCACAGATCAAGTGTCGATAATACTGAGGAGAGAATGAACTGTCGGATCACTACATATCATGACCGTCGGATTGTAAGTTACAAAATGTACATAGTAAAGAAACACACTTTACCTAACTCTATACTAGACCAAGTTGTACTTAACTATTTCCTATGTGTCGGAATATCCTAACAGATGATGGGATTGAAACAAAAAAAAAACATAGCACTGTTGATGTTGATGTTATGGTTGAGAACATATTGAATTTATACTTAGGAAAGAAAAATAATATTCTACAAAAATCACTAATGTGTTTTTTTCCTCATAAACAACTTTGTTTGGCACATAAAAATTTGGTTTTACTAGAATTTTTTTAAAAATTTGAAAATTGACCCTAAAAAAAAAAAGTCATCATTCCAGTATCATCACTTCTTCGTTTTGAAGCTATATTTTGCACGAAAATTTTGTAGTAAATTTCATAGTCACTGCCATTTTTAAAACATGTTCAAAATTGACCCCTAAAAAATAAAATCATCGTTCCAGTATACACACTTTTTCGTTTTTAGCACTGGTTTTTATGTTTTTTCGGGGTTTTTTGGCCAGAGTTCCCGTTTTGAGTTTATAGTTCCCGTTTCAAAGTTTACATTTTTGACACCTGTGAGTACCTAAAATTAGCAATTTGGACTAGACACGGATTGAAATCTCTATAACTATAAGGAAACATTATCAAACACAACGAGTCACTCCAATCCAACTTTTTTCATTCAAACATGACAAATGTCTTTCTATAGTCGTAAAAAGTCCCTTCCATCTTTCCTAATCAAATCAAGTAATGAGTTTTAGATACTGTGATTCATAACCTACAAAACACCCATGAAATTATATAACATCTTATTTTTCCAAAATTATCCACAATGACTATATAACAAAAACTGATGAGGTTATACATGGAAGAAGCCTCATTCTTCATGAGCCCAATCAAGTTTCTTAATCTCTCATACCAACAATTATTGCGTGCCAATCTTCTTCAGTTAGTGCACCCACTGCCTTAGATTTGGCCTTAGGTTTGAGGTCAAATCATGAGATTAAGGCTAAGGCATCCATAATCATGTACATATGACATTCCATCTTTGCTAGAATGAAAAATTCCTCAAAGTTAGTAGAGTTTATTGATGACATCGGGAAAACTGACATTAAAGATGAAGTAAGACATCAAATTTTCTTGTCCAATCAAGTGTTTACAATTTTTTTTTTATAGTTATAATAAAAATACTTTATTTATTTCTATAGTTTACATTAGGTTTTTCATAATTCAAAGTTAAATTAATAGCAATCAAATTACAAATCGATTGCTAGAGTCTTTCCTAGACAAGGGCTAATAACAATAATATAATTTTAGGGTCACACCAAGGCACACCTCAATACAATTATTTGATTGCTAAAGTTTGCTAAAAGGTGAGATTTGAACATATCACCTTTTATGACGAAACTAGTATAATATTATATATATTTTTATAATGTTTTCCAAAACAAAATCATCAAATAGAAAAAAAGATAATGAAAACATTTTTTTTCCATTATTTGTAATTTTTTTAATACTCAATTCTTTTTTCTTTAAATTATATTTTAAATTTAATCTTGTTGTTGCACTAACAAATAAATAAATATAATTGATACAAAATCAATGGGAAAAAAGTTGTTATAATCCTATTATAGGGATGAATAGAGAATAGATAAACATTTATTATAAATATGGTAAACTTAGAATTGATTACAATTATATAAATATTAACTATAAATTTTATCAAAAAAATTATTGCTTATAGGTCAAATCAATATGTTCAATTGAAAGGTACTAAAGCTCAGAAGTTCCCCCCGTGTGTCCTCCCTCGACCAGAGCTCAGTGACCTCATGAACTGCATAGATATATCCTCTGGGTCTCTCTGTTGCCCAATCATCCTTACCTTTGAAAACTGTGTATATCTATTTCCTAGGGTCCCATCCTGCATCAGCCACTAACTGTCTCAACTGCGCAATCCTGTCTCTCAGTGGCCCTTGCCTAATTTTTCCTCTCAGTAAGGATTGTGCTCAGAAGTTCCTCAGCCAAGCCTGAGTTGTGCTCTACACAGTCTCAATGACCAATCTCTCTCCCTATCACCTGGAACTGCGCAATGCACAGTAACTGGGCCCTCTTTCCAGCTTGTCACCTGTCATGAGCTCAGTCCATGAATAACAATGCATCATCTTAGTATAGGGAGTTTTTGGATTGATGTCATCCTGTCATGAGTGAATTGCAGGAACAGGTACATTGTTAGATCATGGTGAGATGTTGAAGAAGGAGAAGAAGGAGGAAACATTCTTAAGTAACTCACTTATAGCGAGAGAGACAACAAAACCTATTAAGAGAAAGAAAAAGGAGCACAAGTATGCAACCCCCTCTCAATACCAAATATCATTAAAGAGCTCACGTCATCAAGCTATGTGGAGGAGAAGAGAAAGCACATCCAATAACACATGCATCACGCAGCAGCAATAACGGCTTAACATGGCCACCTCAGTAAGCCAGTCCATGTCAATAGCGTCATCTCAAGTCGTTTCCTGAGTTGTTAAAGGCCACATCACTATTATGAACCATGTATATTGTAAATGAAATGTAATATAAATTTGAAGTCCAATGGACACACATCAATATGAAGAGTCTTGTCAGTTGAAAAGTCATAGGAAGTTGAAAAGTCACGAGGGCAATAAAAGAGTCACAAGGGTCAAGCATCGCCCCTTGGTTATATATACCCCCTCATTGTATGAGCAAAGGAATTTTCACCTTGGCTCCTCCCACAAAGCATAGAGAGTTTCAGTCAGTTTTTTGAGGAGCAAGGAGTGGCTCCAATGTCCCACTGTTGGGGCTATTAATGTAAAATGTAAATGTTTTTATTTGAAATTTTACTTGATTATAGAAGGCTTTTTAGGCCAACACGTGTCCATGCATGACTAATGGATGTTTTTAAGACTATTCTTTGAGCATTTATATTTCATGTTTTTTTTCATATGCACTAAGATAGTTGAACTATTTCGGTTGTTTTAGTGCTTATCTTGTTGGGAATGTGTTGTAGGGGCTGTTATTGTTGTCTCATCCTTGTGGACTATTCCACAGGATACTTGACAAACCTTTCCTTACTTATCAGTTATAACGACCGTCACATCTGCTGCGGAATACTCCACTGGATGGTAGATTGATCTTTCCTTGTTCATTGGTTGTAATGACTATCACATCTGCTATGGACTATTTTGTAGAATGTTGGATAGGATTTTTTGGTTAATGTGTGTCTCTTCCTGGGTGGTACTATTACCTCTCACATACAGATGCACTTCTCTTCCCCCTTTTGCAGTAAGAGAGCCTAGACATAGTTGTGTTGCACACTCACTAAGAAAACTCACCTTGTTGTTTGAAGATGCCATTACATTACTCTCTCATGTTGACAGCTAGAGCTAAGGAAAACCTCTAAGTATTTGGAAACTAGGCCATTATACCAGATGGGACTCCTACACCAGACGAAGTGTGGTCTGATTAGGACTTCATATCGGGGAGGTCCCCTGAATGTTGGCGATGTTAGGGTCCTATAATTTATAGGATCTCAAGGTAATTGAGTGTTATATCTCAGGAATTCTATTTTGTAAATACTTCTCAATCTACCAATGATTTCCAAATAAAAGAAAAAACAGAATAAAAAATGAAAAGAGGGTATAAAGAAGAAAAATAAAGAGAAAAAATAAAAATATTGAAAAAGAAAGAAAGATTGGACCCCACCAAAAGAAAGAAAAACAAGAAAGAATAATATTGAAAGTGATGCAAGTCTAAATGCCACTACTTATAGATAGTTTTTGCTTCATTTATGTAAAATAAAGTTATGTGCAGCTTGTTCAAAATGCCACAATCACTAGTTTGAGTTTAATCATGATTAAACTCCTTTAAATTTATGTAAATTAGATAGAGAATAAAGCTTTATCCAATAGTTTAATTTGGGTAAATCATAAGTTAGGTAGAAAATGACATTGATGAAACTGTTTAATCGGGGTCAAAGGAGAAATAAAGGATAGGTTTGATAGTTTATCATTATGCATAAAAGAAAATAAAATGGGTTTGCTACTCTAAGTGCGCCCTGAAGATAGAAATAAAAATGTTAGTCTAGCTAAGGGTAGGTAGATTAGGTGATTGGGTAAATATTTTCCTATAGAAATTATATCCTAAGTATGAGGATATGGAAAAGGAGGCAAATGTGCATGCTATGGATAATGTATTTCAAAACGTTTCATTACATATCCCTTATCCTAAGTTTGAAAAGCTCAAAGTGCGTGTTATGGGTAAACTATTTCATACTTTTCATCACCCTTCCTTATCCTAAGTCCAAAAGGATAACATTAAAAAGTGCATAAGGACAGATATTCTTATCGCTTATGATTAAATTACAGTCACATTCAATGCCTCGAGATCCGATCCCCCACTCCATCCATGGCCCTCATTATTTTTCGCCCCCCCCCTTCGCATTTTTCCTTTACTATCGGGGGTCTGGAAGGTGGTTTCTCCCATTGGGCCCTACCCCTTACGTGGCACATTGTGGTGATTTCGCACCCCCCTCCCCTCGACTAATACCACTTACCGCCCACTGCCCCCTCCAAAAACTGCTTTTTTCCCATATCCATTTTTCTGCATCCCCACTACTCTTCTTGCATCAATCTCTGCCCACCACCTGTCATGACCGTTGGGCCAACGGAATGTGTTCCCGGCCAAATACTTGTTCTTCATTTATTTCATTTTTCCTGGGTAACCGTTCAGTAACGATCTCATGACTTTTCCAACGGAGCTTTGTGGTAGTGTTTAAAAATCCCTCTGATCCTCTCATTCTCCCCCTTTTTTAGTCCTAATTGTTTATGTTGTTCACAGCTTCTGACAGTGATTTCCATCAGAACATTCTTGCGGCCAAACTGCAACAGAAACTACCTTTCTTCCATTTTCTCCTGACAAACTGTTATCATTTATGAGCTCGGTAAGCCTCCTCTGCATATTCATACTGTCCAAAAATATTTTATAGTCATGCCTCCTAAGACTAAGGCCCAAGACAAGACCATTAATCCTTTAGTTCCTCCTTCCATAGATTTAGATCATGCACCATTAGCAGACAGGAATTACATGATAAGTGAAACTCTGTGTGATTGTGATTTTCTGGAGTTGTATTGTTGGTTAGAAGATAAGCACATAGACAAGACTCATGAGATAGGATGCTGGGAGTCAAATATCCCCCATTATATTTTTTCCTTGACATTCCAGGCCCCAAAATTTGCCAAAAGATGTCAGGCATGCTATGTCCCCGCCCAGAGACCCATTATTGCCCCTATAGCTAACATTTTTTTCACCATAACAGCCAAATCCATTCACCAAATGATGTTGGCCCCTACTATGGAAAATGTTACCCCTTTCTCCCTAGAATCCCTCACCCAGCTTTATCGAAAGCTGGGATTTTCCTCTAGAGCCGGAATTTTTGAGATTTTATTGCTAGAGAATGCCCAATTGCCTAAGAAGAATCCTCCATATCCTTATTCCATTTTCCCTGCTCGGGCCAGCACATTACTTCCATCATTTCTTACAATTTAGGCTATCATGCTGATCAGTGGGTGGATGAGCCCACCTTAGGATTCCTCTCCACATTTTCTACAGACAACAAGCCCTCTATGATTTTGAATTTCAGTCAATTCTTGGCTAGAAATATTCATGAGCAATTTATTAAATTTCCTACATAGAAGGTGTTCAATTAGACCTCTATTTTCATTTACATGTTCATCTATTATCAAGTAGAAAAGTTCAATTTTGAATTGAAGAAGTTGGATGATGTAGGGAACCAGCAACTAGTGATCTTTTGGAGCTCATTGGTCATGCAAGAACAACAAGAATTCACATACAAGAAATGCATTGAAGACTTTCTTCATCCAGCGATGAAAATTCTCTACAGTGCAATACATCCCATAATTAGTGAGGAAATCAAGAGAATTATGCATCTCTTGGACCAAGAAAATACCAGTGATTGGTATCTATATCAAAACTACATAGAGATTAGAGTCTATGGATGCGAACAAAAATAAAAATAGTCAGATTCTATGGGGCACAAAAATAACAATATGGGGAAAATAGGGGCACAACAATAACAATAAGGGATACAATGACAATAGTAATGGGGGAATCACTAGTATTATAGGGACCTAATATGCCCCTCTCCTTCAAAAAAGTGTTGTCCTCACCACTTGAGTAGTTCTGGGTGCTTCTGTATAAAATTCTCATCCTCCCATGTGGAATCTTCAACGGGTAGGTTCTTCCACTTGATGAGATACTCTGAAATTGATTAATTTCATAACTGTCGAGTTCTTGTTTCTTTGACTACTTCAGGTTCCAGTATGATTTTTCCTTCCTCATCAAGTTCTGGCAATATTGTTTGAATTGAAATCTTGTCACCTATAACCTTCTTTAAGCATGAAACATGGAAAACTGGGTGCACTCGAGAAGTTGCAGGAAGTTCCAATTTGTATTCCATAGTACCTATCTTTTGCAACACCTTGTACATACCATCATACTTTGGTGATAATTTATTATCCTTATTAGCTTGCTTGAGGGACATTTGTTTAGATGGCTATAGTCGTAGGAATACCCAATCACCTACATCAAAACTTCTTTAGCTAAGATGTTGATCTACCTGCTATTTCATTCTATTCTGTGCCAAGGTAAGGTTATCCTTTAAGAGTTGGAGAACTTGTTCTTGATGCTCGATGTGAACTTCCACTGCTTGAACCTTAGAATTTTCTCTTAAATATGATGTGATCGATGGTGGATAATATCCATAAAGTGCCATAAATGCGGTCATTTTTGTTTCGATGTGGAAGGAAGTGTTATACCACCATTCAACCAGAGGCAACCATTTGACCCATTTTGTTTTTTTATCAGATAAAATGCAACGAAGATATCCTTCCAAACATTTGTTTACTATCTTAGTTTGCCCATCAGATTGAGGATGATAAGATGGGCTATGAGCTAACTCAGTCCTGAGACAAGAAGATAATTATGTCCAAAAAATTCCAGTGAAAATGGGATCTCTGTCGCTTAAAATAATCTTTGGGTTTCCATGTAGCTTTTGAATTGTTTCCATAAATGCAGTAGAAACTGTACTCGCTTTAAATGGATGAGTTAATGCACAAAAGTGTGCATACTTGGTAAGTCTGTCAACTACCACCATGATAACACTCTTTCCTTCGGACTTGGGTAAACCTGTGATAAAATCCATTGAAACCTCCTCCCAACATTGGCTTGGAATAGATAAGGGTTGTAATAGTCCTAGGGTCTTAATTGTTTCAACTTTATTTTGTTGGAAAACCAAACATTCTGCCACAAACTTTTGAATATACGATTTAAGGCCATGCCAAAAAAAATCCTTCTTAACCATATGGTAGTTTTTTAGAAATCCTAAGTGCCCTCCTAAGGTGGAGGTGTTAAATTCCCTAAGAATCTTTTGCTTGAGTTGGGAATTCTTACATAGGTATAACCGATCCTTGTACCATAAAAAATCATTTTTCCAGCTAAATGTATCAGATGTACTGGGATCTTGTTGTATCTTTTGAATGAGTGCCCACACTTCCTCATCATTCTTCCATTCATCCCTTGCTTCGTTTATCCAATCTGGTTGGATAATAGAAATGGCGCAAAGAAATGCTTCCACATCCTCATCCTTTCTTGAGAGTGCATCTGCCACAACATTTTGCTTCCCTTTTTTGTAGATGATTTCAAAGTAATAGCCCAACATCTTTGTGACCCATTTTTGTTGCTCTTCTGAAGATAATATTTGTTCCAAAAATTATTTAATACTATCATGATCTGATTTTACATTGAAGTGTCTTCCCATTAGGTAGGGTCCCCATTTCTTAAGTGCATGTAGTATCAAGCCAACATTTACTTCTCATAAATAGCTTTGTGTAAATAATTTCCTTTGATTGGATGACTTTGAAAGAATAGGATCTTTTTTCTTGCATTAAAACAACACCAATTCCATTTCCTGAGGCATCACATTCCACAATAAAGGTTTTTGTGAAGTTCGGTGTAGCTAAGACTGGTGCTTGGCACATTACCTCTTTAAGATTTTCAAAGGCCTTTGTTGCTCCTGGAGTCCATGAGAATGCATCTTTCTTCAATAATGTTGTTACAGGTGCTGATATTCTCCCATAATTCTTAACAAACTTGTGATAATACCTGTCAACCCTAGAAATCCTCTTAGATGCTTTATGGATGTGGGGATTTTCCACTCCTTAATGGTTTTAATTTTGTTAGGGTCTACCTTAACACCTTCATTAGATACAGTGTGACCCAAATATTCCACCTCTTGTACTCTAATGAAATATTTGGACATTTTTGCATATAATTGTTTCTCCTCCAATAGTTCGAGCACCATGTCAACATGTTGGACATTATCCTTCCAGGACTTGTTGTAGATTAGTATATCATCAAAAAATACAAACACAAATTTTCTAAGGAAGGGTTTGAAAATGGAATTCATCAAACCTTGAAATGTAGAAGGTGCATTAGTAAGGCCAAAAGGCATGACCAAAAATTCATAATGACCCTCATGAGTTATAAATGTTGTTTTTGGAATGTCTTCAGTCTTCATTCTGATTTGATGATATCATGAACGAAGATCCAACTTGGTGAAGTAAATTGATCCATGCAATTCATCCAATAATTCATCAATGACAGGAATGGGAAATTTATCCTTAATAGTGAGCTTGTTGATCTCCCTGTAATATGGACACATGCACCATGATCCATCCTTCCTGTGAACCAATACTACTGGAGCAGAGAAAAAACTTTGACTAGGTTGAATTATACCAACCTCTAGCATTTCTGCAACCATACGTTCAATTTCACTCTTTTGGACATAGGGATATCTGTAAGGCAAATGTTTGGAGGAACAATTTGTGGAATCAAAATGATAGCATGATCATGATCACAAATAGGTGGAAAGAGTTTGGGAGTCTCAAATACCTTGGAATGATTGTCCAAGGCTTTTTGGAGATCTGGATAAATGGATGATTTCGATGTGGGAACCTCTAGTGAACATAATTGTGTAATTATGCCTCGTTGTTATTTCTTCAGAAGCTTTGTCATTCCATTAGAGCTGATTATCTTTCCTGGCTTCCCTACGATACCCCTTAATTCAATTTCCTTTCCTTCTAAAGAGAATTTCATGAAAATTTCTTGAAAATTAAAAGCTATTGGACCCAAGGATTGTAGCCATTGGACTCCTAGTACAACATCAGCACCACCCATTGGAATGGAAAGCATTGGGCTATTCAATACATATATCCCATGGATAGCTTGATATTATAGAACTTTCCTAAGCAATTTATGGTTCCTCCACTTGCAACCATCACTTGACACTCTGGTGTTGGATATAGGAAGCAATTCAATTCTTTGGCTATCTTATAATGAATAAAATTATGGGTATTTCCCAAATCAATCAACACTATTACCTTTTTCTTCTTGATATGCCCTTTTATCTTGATAGTTTGAGGAGTGGTAATTCCATCCAATGCATTACAAGATATGGTCGGATTCATTTCTTCTTTTTATAGGGTTTTTTCCTCATGTATATCCTCCTCTTTTGATGTTTCTTGTTCCTTTTCTTCCTCCTCTTCACAATCTATGTAAAATAATTTCTTCTCGGCACACTTATGACCTTTAGTGTATTTTCTATCACAACTGCAACAAAGCCCTTTTTCTATTTTTTCTTCCAATTATTGTGGTGTCAACCTTGTAGGTTGTGGATGGCTAGGGGCAGCAACACTTCCATCTTTATGATTGTGAGTGGTAGGCTTCCTTGTTGCCATAATTTTGCTTTCCATTTTTATTGCCAACCTGAATGCCTTTTCCAATGAATCTGGTTCCCAAAGGTGAACCTCATGTTCGATGTTATCTTTTAAAATCCCTATGAACATATCAATCCTATGCTCCTCTGGAATATCTTTTATCCTTATATTAAATTTTTGGAAGTCCTCAATGTGCTCCATCATTGAACCCTTTTGTTTGTGTTATGCCCTTGACCTGCGAGAAGATACCAGAATACCAAATATGCGAAGACATATACCAAGAACAGAGAATAATAAGAAATAACAGCATGTATTTTATTATTCAAAAAGGAAAGCAATGTTCACTTGCCTCTTCAAGGGGGCAACCTCCAATAGAGCTTGGCTCAATTACAAAATAAGACATGACACTCCTTAAGGGGAGTCTCTATCCTTTATATAGGATTCGTACATGCAATGCCATGGGTCAGTACAATGGTTCTTATTAATACCATATATCTAATACAATGGCCCATTTGCAACTGACTGTGGTCCCTTCTTTAAATGCAGGTCAACCACTTACAATTATTAATATGGGCTTTATTGACTCTTTAACTAACTATAACTATGACTCGACCCTATTACATAAACAAGGGGGTTAGGGTTGGACCCTAACATACCCTCCCCCATAAAAATAGCATTATCCTCAAGGCTAAAGCTGCGGAAACTACTGAAGAATAGTGGTTGGTTCCCAGGTCACATCTTCTGGAGAGGTGTCTTTCCACTTTATGAGGATTTCCTTGATCGTGAGGTCGCGCAGGTGCCTTTCTCGCATGTCAAGAATTGTTCAGGTTGGAGCCAGATTGAACCTTCTTCATCAAATTCCAGTAGACTGGTTTGAATTCTGCAATGGTTCCCAACCACTTTCTTGAGGCATGAGACATGGAAGACGGGATGGATTTTTGCAGTGGGTGGCAAGGCTAGCTTGTAGGCTACTTCTACGATGCACTAAAGTATTTGATATGGTTCGTAGAATTTTGGAGATAATTTCTAACAACCCTTGTCTTTGAGTGATGTTTGCTTATATGGTTGCAGCCTCAAGAATACCTAATCCCCTTCTTGAAATTTGCGCTCTAAACGATGTTGGTCTGCCTGTTGCTTCATGTGATTTTGAGCTTGATGGAGATTCTCTTTGAGGTGGGCCAGCATGGTTGCATGGTTCTGTAGGAGTTGATCCACTACTTGTACCTTCGAGCATCCTTGGATATAAGAAGTAGGTGAAGGACGAAGTTGACCATAAACTACTTCATATGGAGTCATTTTTGTGGTGGCATGATAGTTAGTATTATACCACCATTCGGCTAGAGGTAACCATTGTACCAATAGATGTTGCTTTTCTAAAGTGAAACACCTGAGGTAGGTCTTCAGACATTTGTTGACTGCTTCAATTTGACCATCAGTTTGGGGATGATAGGAAGTACTGAGCTGTAGTTGGGTACCTCGTAGCCTGAAGAGTTCCTGCCAAAAGTTACTGGCGAAGATCAGGTCATGATCAGACACAATGGAAGTGGGCATGCCATGCAATTTGAAGATCTAGTCCATGAAAGATTGAGTCACCAAAGCTGGTGTAAAAAGGTGGGGTAGGGTGCAAAAATGAGCATACTTAGAAAGTTTGTCCACAACCACCATGATGACTAACTTGTTGCCTAACTTTGGAAGACCCGCAATGAAATCCACAGAAACCTTCATCCAGATTGAGGAAGGGATGGGAAATGGTTGTAATGTGCCTGTGGATTTGACTGTTTCTCCTTTGTGGTGCTGACACACATCACACTTAGTTACAAAAGTAAGAATGTAATTTTTCACGCTTGTCCAAAATAATGATCGTCGAGTGCGAGCATAAGTCTTCTGAAAGCCTGAATGGCCTGTAGTTGGAGATGAGTGCAACTCTACCAAAATGCGACTTTTAAGGGTGGATGTTGGTGATATCACTAATTTGTCCTTGTAGCGAAGAATCTCATCCTGCCAAGAGTAGCCCGCTGTGGAATTTGGAGCCACCTACAATTTATTAATGAACTGGGAGAGAAAAGGATGTGAAAACCATTCCTTGCAAGCCTCTTCAATCCACTCTGGAATGGGAAGAGAGATTACTAGCAAGGTGCTTTCCTCCTCAAATTTACGTGATAAAGCATCCGCTACGACATTTTCGCACCCTTTCTTGTAAATTATCTCATAATCATATCCCAATTTTTTGGCTAGCCATTTATTTTGTTGTGATGAGGATAGGCATTGCTCCAAAATATATTTAAGTCTTTGATGGTCTGTGCAGATTTGGAAACGCCACCCCAATAAGTATGGTCCCCAGGTATCCACTACATGTAAGATTGCCATGATCTCCTTCTGATAGGTATATTGTCCCAGATTTTTCCCACTTAGTTGTTGGCTAGTGAAGGCCAAGGGTCGACCTTCCTGCATTAAGACAACACCAATACCCGTACCTAAAACATCACTTCAATCACAAAAGATTTGGTGAAGTCAGGTAGTGCCAATATGGGAGTGGAACACATGGCATGTTTGAGAGCTATAAATGCCTATTGCGCTTCATCATTCCAGAGGAATGAATTTTTCTTGAGAAGATGAGTGGGGGATCTAGCAATGCGACCATAATTGTGGACAAATTTGTGATAGTAGTTGGTGAGACCCAAAAATCCTCTCAAGCTCTTCAAGGTCTTGGTTTGAGGCCAATCCTGCATTGCCTGGATCTTTTTGGGGTCCACCCTGACACCTTCATGCCTGACAATGTGGCCCAAATACTCAACTTCTTCCATGCCAAAATAGCACTTGGAAAATTTGACAAATAATTTATGCTTCCGAAGCAATTGTGAGAGAAGATCTACATGCTGAAGATGGTTTTCCCAGGTGATGCTATAGATGAGGATGTCATCAAAGAAAATAAGGAAAAATTTTCTGAGATATGGTTTGAGCAAGTGATTCATGAGGCTCTGAAATGTGGATGGGGCATTATAGAGACTAAATGGCATGACCAGGAATTCATAATGGCCTTCATGAGTTTGGAAAGCAATATTTGGAATGTATACTTATTTCATGCGAATTTGGTGATAGCCCGAGTGAAGGTCGAGCTTAGTAAAGAATTGATCCCCATTTAGTTCATCCAGTAAATCATCAAGAACCGGTATGGGAAATTTATCTTTGACCATCAGCTTGTTGAGGGCCCTCAAGTCTTGACACATACGCCAATCCCCATCTTTCTTAAGCACCATGATTACAGGTGATGGATAAGGACTAATGCTAGGATGGATGACACCTACTTCCAAGAGTTCCTTGATGATTTTTTCAATTTCATTCTTTTGGGCAAAAGGATATCTATATGGGCGCACATTTGGTGGTTGTGCCCATGGGACCAAAGTAATGCTATGATCATGTTCCCCTCTTGAGGGTGGAAGCTCATGAGGCTTATCAAAGACCGGCAGATGGTTGTTTAAGACTTGTTGCATCTCAGGATGAATATGAAGAGAAGTGGGTTCGAAGGCCTAGATGGCATTAAATTGGGCTATAACTGCATGGTGGCCCTTTTTAACAATTTTTCCATCCTATGCGAGCTAATGACAGAAGGAGCACCTGCCTAGAGTCTGCGGATGGTATTTGTGTGGTTGTTCTTCTTAAATCTCATATATAACTCCTGGAAATCCATTGTGATTGGGCCGAGTGTGCGTAGCCATTCAACACCCAAGACAATGTCACATCCACCCATGTTGATGGCAAACATGTGGGACTTAGGTGATAATCCCCCATTTGAAGTTTGAAATTTTCATAGTGGCCTTCACATTTCATTGTCCCCCAATCAGCAATCTAGACCTAGAAATTAGAGACTTCTTTGACAAAACAATGCACTGCTTCAGCGACTCTTTGATGGATAAAGTTATGCGTACTGCCACTATCAATCAAGACTACTACAAGGTGATGCATAATAAAACCTATGATTTTGAGAGTCTGGGGAGAAGAAATTCCTGCCAAAGCATGAAGCAAGATAACTAGTTCTTCAAGTGTAGCTGGGAACTCATTGTCCGACCGGTTGTCCTCATCTTCCTCCTCTGGTCCCTCAAATGGTGTGGCTTCCTCAGATGAACTGTGATTAGTAGCATCAATTTTAAAGAATTTGGGTTCCTTGCATTTATTCCACAGGTAGTATTTCTCATCACAGTAGTAACACAATCCTTGCTTTATTCTTTCCACCATTTCCACTGATGACACCTTTTGAACCTTAAGTTTTTGGGTAGTGCTCGAAGTCTGGGTGGGGCGTCCCTTGGCTATGAAATTTGGACAGCTGCTAACGCGCATTCTATTTCATGAGCTATCTTGCAAGCTGCCAGCCATGAGATTGGGTGTTGCAGTCAGACATGGGCTTGTATGGTGTCATTGAGACCACTGACAAAACATTCCAAGTAGAATTCATCTGCTAGACCTCCTGTGCAGAAGGCTAATGCTTCAAACGCTTTAATATATTCTTGTACTGTGCCTATTTGTTAGAGCTTAGTAAGACAACCCAAAAAGTTATATTCATGGTCAAAGCGATCAGAAAGGGCTTTTGAGAATATCTACCAAGTCAATGGCCTTGCATAGCAGCATTGATGCCACTACCACCATTGCCATCTTTCTTGGTCCAAGTATAGGCTTCCCACACTTAGCTTAGTCACATCATCTCTGATGTGATTTAATGTGAAATATTGCTCCATTTATGCTAGCCATGTGGCCGGATGAGAGCCATCAAATTTATACATGTCCAGCTTGGGTAGTCAAGGTTGGGACTGTTGGTGGTTTCCATAGAGGTGAAGAGAATGGCTAGACTCGCCCTTAAGGTTTTCATTAAAATCATATGCCTCTGATTGTTCCCCCAACTTGCCCTTTGTGATTGTGTCATTAAGGTCTGGATCTGCTTTGTTAATGCCTCCAACTTTTGTTCAAGGGTGTCTATCTTCTCATTGGCCATAGATTGAGCTCTGGTTTGTACCATGCACAGATCCGACGCACTTGTTGTTACTGTGAAAAAAAATGGGACCACCCGAAATTTTGATGCTGACAAGTGAACGGTACCACCTTGCTCAGCTCATCAACCTAATTCTTATGGGCTAATTCTCCTATAAGTGTCCCTGGAGAGTCTCAGACTCCTCGCTTAGGAATACTACAGTAGTTGATTCCCAGAAAAGTTAATTCTACCCAATGTCCTACGAGAATCATGCCCAGGTATAGGAGCCACACAAATAATCAGATCTGTCGGCAAAACCCTCAACTGCAAAGTATGAGTAGAAATGTGGTAGTGATCAAACCCCTGCTGCTAGATCTGAATGGAGGATATAATTTTTGCGACTGCGACAGAACCCAAACTGCTGGATCTGAATGGCGGGTCTGATAGATCTGATTGGCGGATCTGATAGATCTGAATGGCGAAACTGATTGTTGCAGCTGCAACAGAACCCAACCTGCTAGATCTGATCTGGTAAAGATGATGTGCGATCGAGAGAGAGACAAGGGAACTATGGTCTCAAGGAGTGTTAGGTGCTACAGATTGCAATATACATAAGGGTCCGACAGTAGTACTCGGCCCAATCTTTTAGGGCACCAACCAAGGAGGATCAATCGTACCCTTAGCCGTACAACTCGACTACCCTATCGTACGCGCGAGTAATCTCCCTGAGTGTTGTTCTCGATGTACTGTAGTAGCAATACGACCGATGGTTTATCTATGGTGAGGTTTCAAGAGAGCCTAGGGGGCTTCCGATATACCCAGAGGGTACTTGAAAGATAGTCCGTGCATGGTTCTGTCTAATGGGCTACTGCTCGAAGGGGTACCCAGAGGGGTTACAAGGGAGTCACACGAGTGTGACCACCTCTTGTATTTCCTACATGTATGCCTCCCCAAATGTGCAGGTTTATGCGCTGAACGACATATCCCGGGGTTTAAAGACGCCAGAACATGTCTCTAGCCAAAAAAAAATTCTGCTAAAAATGGAGATCCCATGGGCCCTGGAAAGTGCTCTAATACCACTTGTTATTCTCTTGACCTACGAGAAGATACCAAAATATCAAATATGCGAAGAAATATACCTAGAACACCGAACAATAAGAAATAACAACATGTATTTTATTATTCATAAAGGAAAGCAATGTTCACTTGCCTCTTCGAGGGGGCAACCTACAATAGAGCTGGGCTCAACACAAAATAAGACACAACGCTCCTCAAGGGGAGTCTCTATCCTTTATATAGGATTCATACATGCAATACCATGGGTCAGTACAATAGTTCTTATTAATACCATCTATCTAATACCATCGCCCATTTGCAACTAACTGTGGTCCCTTCTTTAAATGCGGGTCAACCACTTATAATTATTAATATGGGCTTTATTAACTCTTTAACTAACTATAACTATGTCCCGACCCTATTACATAAATAAGGGGGTTAGGGTTGGACCCTAACAGTTTGAGATTCATCAATTGGCTAAAAAAAGTGTTGCTTTTTGTATCCTCATAATGTGCTATCATTTCATCTGTAAAAATAGCCCAAGCGACAATTTGTTTACGAGAAAAGCCATCGATACCATAAAACTAATTTGGTTCCAAATATAAAGTTGCAATGCATACCTTTTGTGTGTTTTGCACATTATGGAGATCGAAAAATTGCTCCATCTATAGTATCCATGTTCTGGGATCCTTGTCATCAAACTTCCTCATATCGATCTTTGGAACATGTTGGTTCTTCGATCCAACGTTAGAGTCTATGAGATCATGATTAACGTTTATTTTGTTCTATCATGAGTTTTCCTTACTACCCTTTCGCCATTAGTAAGCATTTCTTATAGAAACTTTGTCAAATTTGTCTTCAAATCTTCCATGCATGTCTTCAAATATGTCTTCAAATCATCCATCTTAGTTTCCACGCCATCCATCTTAGCTTCCACACCATGCATCTTAGCTTCTACGCCTTTCTTTAAACCATCCATCTTAGCTTCCATGCCTTTCTTTAAACCATCCATCTTAGCTTCTAAGCCTTTCTTTAAATCATCCATCTTAGCTTCTATTACTTTTTGTGTGAGTGACATTTGTTGTACTTGGTCTTGTAATTTTGATATATTATGTTGCATTTCTTCCTCTTCTTCATGAGTCATGCTAGAGCTTTCAGGTTTCTTACTAGGTGTTTCCATTTTCTTTCTTCGGGGCATCAATTACCGATAATAATGCTTCACTATGCCCTTTGAATTCCTTCAAACTAATTTTTCAAACCAAGCTTATGCAAAAATTGAAAAAAAAAACTACACACCTTTTTTTTTTCACTTTGTAGGAGCCTGATATTGAATCTGATGTATTCTTGTGATTTTAGCTCTTCCAGTTCTGAATTCACGATCTGCTGTAGCACTTTGTGGCCTCTTTCCAATGCCACGGTTTGATTGAAATTGGATTCTCTAGGAAATTTTTTTGTGCAATCTCCCAAGATAACCTGATTATATACCTTTTCAGAAGAGTGAACTTGTATGAAGTGCCACGTGTCACTGTTTTGACCTTTGGATCTGAAAAATATATACAAGAAACTACAGTCTATCCTCTTTCTGTAACTTCTGATGAAATTTCAGTCTGATGCTCAGAGAGATAGTTATGATGATTTTCCCACGGTGACCTATTTGGAATGTAATTAGGGGGTCTACAAATACCCTAAATTCCTCAGACTATATCTCCTAAAATATAGTGAGACAGGATCTAAGCTTTGGAACTGAGGTTTAGACCAATTTCTTCTCAAATGGGTTTTTGTTTTAGCTTCTGAAACTTAGTAGAAAAATAGTTATAGCAAAAATCCCACGATGACTTGTTTTAGCTTAAACTTTGGAGCTTGCAAAAGCCCTAACGTCCTCAGATCATATCTCCGAAAATATAGCGAGACAAGCTCTGAAATTCGGACCCGCGATTCAGAACGATTTCGTCTCAAATGGGTTTTATTTTTTCACTTCTAAAACATTGTAGAAAAAAATTTATAGCGAAAATTCCACGATGACCTATTTGGATCAGTGAAACCCTAGAATGCAAAGATCTGATACCAAATGTTAGGAAACCAGCTCACAAAAAGATAAAAAGATAGATCAATGCCTTAGAATTCATCCTCTTCAAGGGGGAAACCTCCTTTACATTACACAAATGAAAAATTCTTGGATGATACAAATGACAAAACCTCCTTTCTATATATAGGAGTCTAAGGGGTCACAATATAACCAAGCCAACCTAACAATAATAATATAAAGGCACAAAAATAACAATAGTGGGATTTTATGGGGCACAATAATAACAATATGGGGACAATAAGGGCACAACAATAAAAATAAGGGATACAATGACAATAGTAATGGGTGAATCACTAGTATTATAGGGACCTAACAAACGCAAGGACAACATGTGAGGAGGGAGATAAAATACTAAAGGAGATGAAGTTTATCTTGAGCTTCACATTGTCTTATGACCCCTGTGTCATCATCTCAAAGCTCAGATAGGAAAACAAGAACACTCCTAACATTCACACTTCAAGGCCATACATATAGAAGTATGCCAATCAATTAGAGTGGGCAGAAAATACCTTGCAGGAAGCTAAAGAACAAATTGTTTCTACTTCCAGTTTACAGACTCCCGCCCCTCAGGAAAAACCAAGAAAAAGGACGAGGGAGGAAGGGTCATCATCTACAACTGGGAGTGAAGCCAGAGAATTTAGAATCAGTTATAGAAAGAGACCGAAGGTAACTCAAAAACCAAAGGTAGACAAAGAGACTAGAGAGCAGACAACTATCATCATCACATACTCACCACCTGCAACCACCAAGTTCACTACATCTCCTTTTGAACCTTCATATTCACAAGGTCATAAGGAGTTTGAGCTACAATCACAAACTGTCCAAACAGATAAATAGAAGACAGTTTTTGATAGGTACAGAGAGATAAAGCTCAAAAATGAAATTCTAAAGAAAAACACTTACAACCAATTCTAGAAGCAAACTTCCAACTCCCAAAGTAGATTGTTGTCAATATTTGATATAGAGCATGGTAAAATGTGGATGGCCTTACTTGAGGTCCAGATTCCACAACCCAAATCAGCAACAAACTATAAGAGCACCACCTTTGAATTCAAGACAAAGGACATACATCCCATTGATAAAATGGAGATGCACAAGAAAACTCGTGAGATGATATCCTCCACTCTTACTAACACTTCCATGTCCTTATCCAAATTACAGGTTTCTTTTGCAAATGTAAATTCACAATTAAAGATGAATAAAGTCTCCCTATTAACCAAAGATAACATAATCAAATATTTTGAAGACATGGTGATCAAGATAGGGTATGACCGTAAAGATGTTAATGATGTTGAGGAGATTATTAGAAAAAAGAACTTGGACATTGAATCATTGAGGAAACAACTCAAGCTTCCAACCAAAAAAGATCCAGTGACCAAAGACATTGAAGAGGGTGAAGCACAGAAAGCAGATATGTTGAAGTTGATCATAGACCAAAATATACAAGTTAGGCAGATGCAGGCAGAGTTGGAGAAACTGATAAAGGAGAAGGAAGACAGTCTAAAGATGGCCATTGTCCCCTTGGATGTTGTACCTCTTTCTCAACTGCCATCAACAGGAGAAACCCCTACAATTGCTTCTTCAATTCAGACTCCCAGTGCTTAACATGTTACACAGACACTTCAAAACATGTCATTACAATCAAAGGAAATTGAGACCTTGTAGGGCCAACACAAATATTTGGAAGTCCAAAAGGCCAAAGCTGAAGCTGCTCGGACTGTTGAATTGGAGAAATCCCAAAGACTATTGGAAAAGTTGTTCCAGGTAGAGAGAGACACTTCAATTGGCCAGACCTTGGCCCAAGCCAAGGAAACTATTTAGATGAACATATTAAAATCTATGAGTTGGATTTGGACTTCTATCCAAATCATATTTGAGCAAAAAGAGTTAATAGAGAAGGCCACAAAAGCTATTGTGCAAGGAAGGGAAAATTTGGGAGAGATGCCAACAAAAGCTGCCAATATAATCAAATTATTAAATTCAAAGTCCATATATGAGCTGGAGGAAGTAGGAGTCAGTGACAGAACTGCCACCATTCTAGAAGTCAAGAAAGTCTTGACAAAGAGAAATCTCATTGATCAGTTGGAGGAAAGGTGTGAAACCTTAGAGTTGCAGGTGAACAGATTTACAAACATGATTGAAGCCTTAATGCAAAAGGGACTACCTAGTATCTATGTCATAAATGAAAAGTTGATCACTCAGGAGGACTATATCTTGAATATGAAAGAGATGGCTATGAGAAACATTAAATTCAATGGAATTAAAGGGAGTATGACAAAAAAGGGAATTCTTGGAGACCATGTTAAATGATTTCCGTGTGCAAAATGAGGTAAAATATATTTTTACCGTGAAACCAACTTTTGCCAAATATACAAAGGTAGATGAAATCTACCACAAGGTAACAAAGTTGACAGTGCCAGATGAAAAGAGATGGGAGGAGTTGTTTGATTTACTAGATTGAAGGATAACTTAGGAGCAGTAAAATGACTTTTCTAGCGTAGCCACCAACACAACAGTCAGTTCAGCGTCTCATCTCTATTTCAGGATGACTCAGCAACCAAAACCATCAAAACGGGGCCACTGTTCTCTTCAACAACCTACATGGCCTATCCTTTTGCCAGGATTAGATGATATAGTTTGTAATTAGGCTAATAATACACTATCGGTTTAACAATGATTTTGTAAGGAATTTTTGTAAATTTTCATTATAAATACTTCACTGTTCGAAGTATCAAGGGTTGATTTCCGAATGTAATTTCCTTCTGCATATTGTATTTTCAAAGTACTGGAGCATCAATAATACAAGGACCTTTGACAGGATTCATATGGTGGACGAATGGTGATGTGCCTCTTTTGTTTATTTGTGTAAACATTATTTTTCATTTCTCTGTCATTCTGAATATCTGAATTAATCAACAAATACTGTGATAAATAGGATTCGTTATTTAGAGAGCCCTACTTTGGCTGTTGTTAATTTTAATGTTTTCCGTTGAAGTCAAATCAAGGAACTCTTAATTGCTCCTTGATTTCCACGAAAACCTTACACTTTTGCTATTCCACAATTCATTTAATTTTTGAAAAGATCCACTTAGTGCGACCTAGCTTTCCTTGTGAGAACTCCTCTAAAAATTGATGCAGAATCCAATTTAATCTATAGACTCCATAGCCCAATGGAATTATAAAAATCAAATCAACCAAACCAATGAATCAAAACAAACAAGTACATTTATAGCTAGCCTAAAATCTTCATAAAAACAAAGTTAAATTAAACAGAGAGATCCATCTCTGAAGTTGGCAAGGCTAGATCCCATCTTCCAAAGTGGTTTTGATGTTGTCTTGTGTGTTTACTCCCTCAACCTCAAAAACACAGAACAACAGCAGGCGGGTCCAACACCATCAAAACATGGAAAATCAACCAGGGGCTGTTATAGAGAACTTTATTATTTCTTTGGTTTGTGGTTTACACAATCTTCAGAAGGAATTTTTATCTTACAAAGAAATTATATCAAGGACATTTTGAAGAAATTCGATATGGAGGGATGTTCTTCGGTAAGAACTCCAATGGTCACTAGTTTCAAACTTCGCAAAACTGATGAATCATCAGAGGTGGATCAAACTTTATATAGATATATTATTGGTAGTCACTTCTACTTGATAGATGGTAGAGCGAACATTATGCGAACAGTTGGTACCATTCGAATATTTTAAGCAGCCCCTGGACAAAGTCATCTCCTAGCAGCCAAGAGGATTCTCAAATATATAAGAGCCACAATAGAGTATCAACTTTGGTACCCTAGAGGTAAATATTTATCACTAACTATTTTTACTAATGTTTATTGTGAAGGTGATGCACATGACCCAAAAATCACTAGTAGTGGTGCTTTCTTTCTTGGTGAATGTTTTGTTTCATGGTTGAGAAAGAAGCAAGCTTTAATTTCTCTCTCTATTCTTGAAGAGGAATACATAACAATAACTTATTGTTGCACTCAACTCTTATGGATGAAGTATAATTTACAATCTGTACAAGTAATATATTATCTTCCAACACCCATCATCTATGATAACACAAGTGCAATTAATATGTCCAAGAACCCTATTTTTCACTCCTAGAAAAAGCATATTCCAATGAAGTACCATTTTCTAAGAGAACAAGTTGAAAATCATATTGTAAAGTTGGAGTATGTATCTACAAAAGAGAAGGTAGGTGATATATTCACCAAACCTATCCCAAGAGATCAGTTTGAGTACTTAAGGAAAAGATTGAGAATAATACCTCTTACCTCCCACCACTTAATATTTCCAAGGGGAATAAAGGTAGCTAACAAGCACTCATCATATCAAAAGGAAGTTATCAGGTCCATAGGATCAGTAAGACAAAGGTAGATTGGTTGTAGAGGATCATATTAGTTTCTTTGTCATTGATGTCAAAGGGAAAGAATTAAACAAAGGGGGAGAGAAGAAATATTTTTTTTCTTAGTTTTAAGGAGAAAACTTAATTATTAACAAATGGGGAGGTCAAGGAAAGTATTGATAGAGATTAAGAAGAGATACTCACATTACAATTGTTCCCATGTTAAATTTTGTGTGTCACTGTATTCTTTTGTTACTGAATTACTTTGGTGATTGAGAACAATGTTTTAGGTGTTTCCATCAATGCTAAAGGGGGAGAAAGTTGAAGATATGTTGGCATTGATCTCAAACGAGTGGCACAACTCAAGTTGCAAGAAGATTGGTTAAGACTAGAGACTTTTAAATAATTTTAAGTATGGAAGATCATATCAAATGATAATGCAAATGTCTTTGATGGATAGAGATTGAAAAGAGATTTCCAACAATATATTGAAGTATGAAAAGGGCTTCATGGATCAAAATATGTGACTGGTCAAAGTTCTTAGGATAAAAGTCAAAATTTTGGTGTTTCCAACCATAAGCTCCACAACTGAGTCTGTATGCAAATGTCGCAAGTGAATCCACTTGGGAATGCATGTGGATTAATGAAATCTAAACAAAGATAGCACGTGTCCCCACTAGTGGACACATCACCCTGATGGTTTTTTGAAAGATCATAAATCTAAGTTCTCGGGTGATGAGGTGGAAAAAATGGCGAATTCAAAATCACTGACTAGTGAGATTTGATGAGTGGGGGGACCCCACATGACACATAACCTCAGTGGCCCAACCTCAATAGGATCTGAGGGAGCTTCATGTTTTATTTGCAGGAGACAACACGAGGGAGATGACAAATTTCCCTTCAGGTGCAGCAAAATTCCCATCCTAACATTAAAAATTTAATAAATAAATTGGCGGAAAATAAAGGTCATCAAGCCCTATCGCCTCTGTACATAAGAGGAAACATGGCCTAATTTGATTGGAGAAGGGAGACATAGTGTCAACATGATGTGAGTATGAAATGGAACCAATAGAGACATGACACGTGACATGTAGTTTTATTGTTTTTGGGTGGCCAAGTGGGCCGAAAATAAGTGACATGGGGCATAGTGAGATCATGGCACATGGAAGAGAAGTGCATGTGGTAGAAAATTTGTATAAATTCAAACATGGAAGGATGCATTACCATGGAGGATTAACCCTGATGGTTTCCGAATGAGCTGCAAGTTTAGTCACTGTGTTGATGGGGCACCTAGACATGGCAACATATAGGATCATGTGAAGTGGAAGTATGGTAAACACTAGTGGACACATCATCCCATAGGATTGACCTCGGCAATTTACATTGCAATATAAAGTTTTGTTTCCAAGAAAATAAAGTTAAGGGCTAAGGCAAGCTCCAATATTCGGTTCTATGTGAAGGCTTGGTGAATGAGGGCACAAAAAGTTGGTACAATTGTTTAAGCATATTGAAGCTATAACACAAAGGGGCCCAACAGGTGATTATATGTGGAGGTTTCTCATGTTAAAATTTTTAGGCATTCAAGCTTATATAATGCATAAATGAGTCGACAATTGTGGTTTTAAGGAATAGGGGGTTAAGCCCTTCAGGCTTAATAAAAGAACCTATGGGTGTAAGTTTGAAAGGATGAACGAATCAGTGACTACTTTATGGCATAGACAAACTTAATGGAATATTTGGAATTTTAGCCAAAATTGGCAGTGCACCAAAGTTATAACATGAGACGAACTCACAACTAAACCCTGTAAAAATTATAGAGTTGAGGAAATTATGAATTAAACCTAGTTTCTCATCTCAAAACAAGTAGAGCAAAATATGAATACTTCATGAACACATAAAGAAGACTAAAGAAGATTAGCATATAAACAAAATTAAGAATTCATGCATCGTGAAGAGATGAAATTAACTAAAGTTATAAATCTAAAAAATATAAACTCTAATTCTTCATAAGAATAATTGAATTAGCAAGAAATTTGTTGTTGTTGGTCTGTGTTGGTTAATTAATCAATGATCAGAGATTGTTAAAGGTGATTTTGTGGTAATTAGGGTGTGTTATGGAGGAGATATTTATTTGTTTTATGAAAGAGAGTGGCCTTCATGATTTCAGTTTGAAAATGTAATGAAATATGAATCAAGTAGGTCAAGCCAATGGAAACTTGAAAACTAGGGTTCGTATCTCCTTCTAGTAGTGGTTGGTAAACAATCAGGGGTTGTAGCTCCTTGTAGTAACATGCGATAAATTATGGGTAGTAGCTCCTTTTTGTGGCAGCTTATAAATTAGGGGTAGTAGCTCCTTTCAGTGGTAGGTCATAAATCAAGGGTAATAGTTCCTTTTAGTGGTAGATGATAAATTGGGGGTAGTAGCTCCTTTCATTGGTAGATGATAAATTAGGGAGTAGTACCTTCCTTCTGGTTGATACCAAAGAAAATTATAAGAGAAATTTGAAGCTTGTTTTTGTGAAATCAATTGAAGATAATATTTAAGTCTTTATGTGTTGAATACATTCTTCTTGTGTTCATGCTTAGTTGAATAGTTTGTTAAAGAAACTGTTGATTTTTCTAGTATTCCTTTGTGAAAGAAAGATTTAAAATTCCCAAAATACTTATCCATCACCCCTCTCAGTATTGTCCTAGTTTCTAACACTATGTATGTTTTATAAACTCAATGGTTAAACTAGTAGTAATTAGATGTTGTTGATTATGTTGATTATGCAAACTTCATACATGACATTGTCATTTTGCAAGTTGATGTTTCAATGATGGTGTTAGTATGAGGAGCCTATATACTGTTGGCATTATGATTCAGGTTTGGCGCTATGGCACAGGTGTTGTAATTGATGGCAACTCACTCAAGTGGCAAATATCTGTTCAGGCTCTCAAAATTATGGAAAATAAGGGGTTTGCAAGTACACCGTTCAAAAGGTGCGGGCCCGCAGGCACGCCGTTCACAAAGTGCGGTCATGTCCACAGGTTATCCGAATAGAAGGTGTGGACCCTAGTTCACTCACTTCAATGCAGAGAAGCGTGCACTCGTGGGAATTCCTATGTTTGGCCCATGGTTTTTAGCCCCACGTTCATGATCCTATGGTTTTGGTCTGTGGTATAGGATCTAAATTATTGAACCCCGTTTTTTGGATCCCTTGTATTGGTTTTCGATGGTTTTGTTCCATGGTTTGAGTAAAGGCTTGCCTATAAAAAGGAAAGGAAATCATTTGGCTAGTCACTTGTGAAATTTGAATATCTTAAGATCTGAAATGTTGGGTGATCGGTTTGAAAAGCTAGATCTAGATCAAGGTAAAATCTCTAAATTGTAAGGCGGATGTATTGATAGGTCGTGATCTCTTTGGCGCATGACCAGATCTGCTGATCTGACTGTCTGTGGCACATTGGAGGACAGTTAATTGGCTCTATTCAGAGATCCGTAGGCGATCCACAGCGCAGGTGCGGGGGTACGCAGCACAACAGAAGTCGCAGGTGCGGGGGTCCGCAGCACAGCAAAAGGCGCAAGTGCGAGGGTCCGCAGCCGAGCAGAAGTCACAGTGCGGAGGTACGCAGAGGAACAGAAGGACCGGGTGCATAGGTACGCTATGAGGCAAACAGTGCAGGTGCGGATCTGCACAGAGGTACGCAGTGCAGTAGAAGGAGTAGGTACGCAGAGCAGAAGAAGGACCAGGTGCGGATCTGCGCAGTTTAGACACAGAAGAGCTGCAGATATTCGCAGGTTTCTATTGGTGAAGTTGCAGACTTTTCTTGAAATATTTGTTGGCTGCCTTTTATCTATTGCTGAAGAGTTCTGAGTTTAGATTACTGGTATTACTGTTCTGGTTACTGCATTCTGAGAAGTTATTGGTTGATTCATTGGTTGATTGAAAAAGGAGATTGGTTGATTCACATGTACTTGATGATTATTTGATGTTTATGGATCCAGTTTGAAAATTTATGAAAAGTGGTCCTTGGAAGAAAAGAAGTAGGTCAGCACCTACGTACTAGTAGATTAGCTAGTACAAGAGCTAAGGGGGTTGTAGCTCCCTTCCAGGAGAGACTGGAAAACGAGAGAGGGTTGTAGCTCTCAGCAGGTTGCAACTTGCATACTGGTAAAGGACTGCACCAGTACAAAATCATTGTAAAAGAAGTTTCTAATTGAAAGAAGATAGAGACATATTGCAGCAGGTGGTTTTCACCCACATTGGGTTTCCACCTTATATCTGGCGTTCTTTGGTGTGATTATCTATTTTTCTTCTATTCTTGCTCATTATTATATGGTACTGACATACAAACTAATGATCAATATCTGAATAATAAATTAAAGTATAAATCTAGAAGATATATTGAAAAGAATTTGATAATACTGATTCACCCCCCCTCTCAGTATTATTTCCAACAATTGGTATCAGAGCAGGTCCTTCTGGAGAAGCTTGATCACTTGAAGGAAGATCCATCATCATGAGAAACTATGAGAGAGAAGCATCTATCAAGCCACCAATTTTTGACGGGACAAACTTCGTATATTGGAAGGTAAGAGTTACTGCCTATCTTCAATCTCTTGGTACAAAAGTCTAGGATATCATAGATACAGGGTACACTTTTCCATCAGCAACTCCTACAGATACTGCTGAGAAGAAGAAATATGAAACAAATGCAAAGGCTGTCAATACTCTATTAGGATGTCTATCTCAATCACAATTCGTGAAGGTTATGCAGTATAAATCCGCAAAAGAAATATGGGACAAGATTGTTCTAAGCTATGAAGGAGATGATCAGGTAAAATGAGCAAAACTTCAAACCCTCAGAATTCAGTATGAAAATCTCAGAATGCACAACGATGAAAGTGTGGCTAGCTATTTCCTTCGTGTAGATGAGATTGTTAATTGTATGAAAATTTTGGGTGAAGAAATAAAAGAGGCTGTTGTGGTTGAAAAGGTTCTAAGATCTTTGTCCCCTACGTTTGAATCTAAATTTTCTGCAATAGAAGAAAAGGAGAATCTACGAAACCTTACCATGTCACAGCTGCACAGAATTCTGACTGCTTACGAAATGAGGAAAGGAGGACCATCAGACAGGAGAGAAGCTGCCTACAAGGCTTCAGGCAAAGGAGATTACTATGAGTCAGGACACGTGTCAGAAGAAGAAGAAGAATCAAATTTTGTCAAAAACCTTCAACGGGGTGTTGAACGATTCCGAGGTAAGTTACCCTTCAAATGCTTTGCTTGTGGAAGAGTCTGTCACTATGCTGCCAAATGTCCTCATAAGGATAAGATGGACAAGGGGAAGGAACCTGTTAAATGGAACAAGAAACAGAATGCAAATAAGAAAAGTTATTACACTCATGAAGATAGTGATGGACTTTCAAATAGTGATGAAGATGAACGAGGTAATAATTACAACTTTTAATGGATTTTGAAGATGATGATTACATGGATGCTGTAGATGAAGAAGGTCTTTATGAAGAGATTTCTAATCTCAAAATTTGTTTAGAAGAGAAAAATGTGATTATTGATTCTCTGCAATGTCAACTGGCTGAAATGGAAAAACATCACGAAAAATTGGTATGTGAAATTGTTAGTCTTAGAAAGGAGATTGAGAAAACAAAAGCTCTTAATCTTAAATTTGTTAAAGGATCTGAAACTCTGGATGAGATTATCAATGTGCAGCGTTCTCCACTAATCAAGACAGGTCTGGGATATAATGGAGAAGCATCTCAAGCATCCACCTCCAAAAGTTATCTTGATGCAGCAAGGAGGAGTGAGCAAAGGCCTAATAGAAATCATCAGGTAAATCAGGGACAGTTTACCTCAAGAACGAACAAAGACTATCAAGAAAATTGGGGGCAATCTACCTTAAGGACAAACAGAAGCTACAACCAGCCACAGGTAAAATCTTTCCAATTTGTCTCAAGAATGGATGTCAGTAGAAACTACAATCGGTTGGTTGATATATTTGATAATCGCAGGAGTTTCTTCAATGGTAAATGTTTCTCTTGCCATAACTTTGGTCACAAATCAGCTCAATGTGTTGCCTATAAGACAATCATGACTAGAGAAGCTCAAAAACAAAGAAGTATGACTGGAATCACGAAAAGGACCTATAACAACTTTTCCACCCTTGAAAGTGAAATTGAATGTTCTATTTGTAATAACTTCGGTCATGAAGAGTCTGAATGTAGGAGCAGGTTTCGGAAGACAACTCAGAAGGAATAAACCTCAAATGCCAGAACATGGAGAATGAAGGAACCGCAACTAAAAAGATGTGGGATAGCTTTATATGCAGAAGGACAGGAAAATTAATGGTACATCGACAGTGGATGTTCGAAGCATATGACAGGTGATAAAGAAAAACTTCAATCATATAGTGCTTTAGAAAAATGAAAGAAAGTTTCTTTTGGAAATGATATCCCTGCAGTCATAAAAGGAAAAGGCACTGTTCAATTGAAAGAAAAAGTCAAGGCTGGAAATGTTTTGTATGTTGATGGCTTGAAGCATAATCTACTGAGTGTCAGTCAGATGTGCAATCAAGGAACTGAGGTAATATTTCGATCAAATGGATGTAGTGTTCGTGATCTTGATACAGGAAAAACAGTGGTCAAAGGCATAAGAACTCCAAATAATTTATACATATTTAAAGAAGGACAACAACAATGCTATTTGAGCAAGAATGATGAACACTGGTTATGGCACCGGAGGTTAGGACATCTAAGCTTTTCACAAATAAGGAAAGCATGCAAACACCAGGTAGTTCGTGGTCTTCCAGACATCAGAATTCCAGACAATACAATATGCAAATCATGTCAGTTTGGTAAGCAAACCAGAACTAACTTCCCTGAGAAGGAAGGATCAGCTAGCAGGCCTCTTCAACTAGTCCATACAGATGTATGTGGTCCATCTAGGAGAAGGTCACCGCAAGGAGAACAATACTTTATATTATTCATTGATGACTTCTCCAGGATGGTTTGGATAGGACTTATGAAGCACAAAGACGAAGCCTTCGAAAAATTCAAATCCTTCAAAGCCTTGGTTGAAAACGAGTCAGATCACAAAATTAAGTGCCTTAGGACTGATAGAGGTGGGGAGTTTACCTCAAATGAATTTTTCGATTTTTGTGAAGAACATGGAATAAGAAGGGAATTCGCTACAGCTAGGACTCCTCAGAAAAATGGAGTAGTGGAAAGGATGAACAGAACGGTTCAACAAACGGCTCGTGCAATGCTTGATGAATCTGGAACTCTAGCAACCTTCTGGGGTGAAGCTGCATTTGCTGCAGTCATTATTCTCAACAAAACAAATGTCCGGGTGAACATCACTCAAACTCCTCATGAGCTCTGGTATGGTGAGACTCCTTTAGTAAAACATTTCAAAATATTTGGAAGCAAATGTTATATTAAGAATAATGATGAACATCTTGGCAAGTTTGAACCTAGAGCAGATGAAGGGATTCTCCTTGGTTATTCTCCTCACAGCAAAGCATATAAGTGTTACAACAAAAGACTTGGAATAATAGTTGACAGCATTGATGTAGTGGTTGATGAAGAAGGAAACATTCCTA
Source organism: Pinus tabuliformis (assembly GCA_031772625.1). NCBI lineage: Eukaryota > Viridiplantae > Streptophyta > Pinopsida > Pinales > Pinaceae > Pinus > Pinus tabuliformis. Next base: position 126,159,271 of record CM062815.1, read on the forward strand.
GGCAAGTAAATTATGAAAATATCGAAGAGGATTAAGATCATCCTTCAAATCAGACTGATGATGAAGAAGAACCTCAAGAGGCACCACACGAACAGATAAGGATAGAAGAGAAGACTCCATCCAGGTATGTTCAAAAGAATCATCCGGAATCTCAAATCTTGGGGCAAAAGGAGGCAGGCGTACAAACAAGAAGAACAATTGCAGAAGCTTCAAGCTATTTGGCATTACTCTCCTCTACTGAACCACAAAATGTAAGAGAGGCATGCAAAGATGAATGTTGGGTCAAGGCAATGGATGAAGAACTTGAGCAGATCGAAAAGAACAACACTTGGGAGTTGGTTCCTAGACCAAAAGATAAGAATGTCATAGGGACAAAATGGATCTTCAAAAATAAGTTGAATGAAAATGGGGAAGTAATTAGAAACAAGGCCAGACTTGTTTGTAAAGGGTATGCTCAACAAGAAGGAATAGACTTTGAAGAAACTTTTTCTCCCATTTCTAGAGTTGAGGCCATCTGAATGTTCCTTGCTCTCTCAAGCTTCCAGAAGTTCAAAGTATTTCAAATGGACGTGAAATCAGCCTTTCTGAATGGAGACTTAGAAGAAGAGGTGTACATTGAGCAACCGGATGCTTTCATTCTTGGGAATGATCTGAATCTTGTATGCAGACTAAAAAAGGCTCTTTATGGTCTTAAACAGGCTCCAAGGGCTTGGTACTATCATTTGGACAAATATCTTCATCAACAAGGCTTTTCAAAGGGATCAGCAGATAGCAATCTTTATATAAAAATTGAAAATGCAAATTGCTAATACTTGTTGTGTATGTAGATGATATTATCTTTGGCAATAATGAAGAAACTGATTCAAAACTTTACCTTGGTGATGCAGAAAGAATTCGAAATGTCATTACTTGGAGAGCTGACATATTTTCTTGGTCTACAAATCCAACAAAATGAAGGTGGTATCCTTTTGTCTCAAACCAAGTACCTCAAGCAGATTTTGAAGAAGTATGGCATGGAAGATTCAAAACCAGTATGTACCCCTATGGTTACAGGATGCAACCTCAGTGGAAATGATGAATCAACAGCAGTACATCAACCAACCTATAGATCCATGATTGGAAGTCTACTTTATTTGACAGGTACCCGACCAGACATCATGCATGCAGTGGGAATAGTTGGAAGATTTCAAGCAAATCCCAAGGAAACTCATCTTCAGGAAATTAAGAGAATCTTCAAGTACCTTCAAGGAACTCAAAACTATGGCTTATGGTATCCTAGAGATACAGATCTCACACTCCATGCTTATACAGATGCAGATTGGGCCGGAAGCGTGGATGACGGGAAGAGAACAAGTGATGGTGCATTCTTTATGGGTTCCAGATTAGTATCTTGGTTCAGCAAGAAATAGACTTTGATTGCTTTATCTACAGCTGAAGCGGAATATGTGGCGGCTGCATCTTGCTGCACTCAACTCCTTTGGATGATGCAGACCTTGCAGGATTTTTAAATCACATATACACCACCTATCTCCATCTTATGTGATAATACAAGTGCTACCAGCATTTCAAAGAACCCAGTCATGCATTCAAAGACCAAGCATATACCTATCAAATATCATTTTCTTTGGGAACAAGTGCTTGAACAAAAGGTCAAGTTAGAGTATGTTCCTTCTAAGGAACAAGTTGCTGATATACTCACCAAACCACTGCCCAGGGAGACCTTTGAATAGCTCAGGCAAAAGTTGGGGGTAGTTGATGCATCATCTTGTTGTTGAATCTCATTTGTTTTGAAGATTGTTGGTTGTACGCAAGTTTCATATGGGGTATAACATACATTTGCTGGGTTATGGATTGGTCGAAGATCGAATGGCAGGTTCAGGGGGAGCATATATTCTTCTAATAATGCATTGTTGGCATTATTGTTAAAGATCTTGGAGGAGAAAGTACAGAAGGAGAACATGGATGTTGATCTGAATATTGCTGCTAATACGTCTCTATCTCTTTTGTCAAGGTCATGTATGGTGTATGGTAGATTATGGTTCTTCTTGAAGAATTTTTCTTTTGCAGATCTGGTCTATTGTCAGGGGGAGCGTGATCAGCAGAGCAGAGACTTCAACATGTTCTCAGGGGGAGCATAACCCTTTGCCCTTGATGTCAAAGGGGGAGAATGACTTTGAGGATCTTGGGGTTGCCATCAAGTCCAAAGGGGGAGATTTTTGGCATTATGATTCAGGTTTGGCGCTATGGCACAGGTGTTGTACTTGATGGCAACTCACTCAAGTGGAAAATCTCTGTTTAGGCTCTCAAAATGATGGAAAATAAGGGGTTCGCAGGTACACCGTTCAAAAGGCGCGGGCCCGTAGGCACGCCGTTCACAAAGTGCGGTCATGTCTGCATGTTATCCGAATAGAAGGTGTAGACCCTAGTTCACTCACTTCAATGCAGAGAAGCACGCACACGTGGGAATTCATATGTTTGGCCCATGGTTTTTAGATGACGTTCATGATCCTATGGTTTTGGTCCGTGGTATAGGATTTGAATTATTGAACCCCAGTTTTTGGATCCCTTGTATTGGTTTTCGATGGTTTTGTTCCATGGTTTGAGTAAAGGCTTACCTATAAAAAGGAAAGGAGATCATTTGGCTAGTCACTTGTGAAATTTGAATATCTTAAGATCTGAAATGTTGGGTGATCGGTTTGAAAAACTAGATCTAAATCAAGGTAAAATCTCTAAATTGTAAGGCGGATCTATTGATAGGTCGTGATCTCTTTGGCGCATGATCAGATCTATTGATCTAAATATCTGTGGCACATTGGAGGACTATTAATTGGCTCTATTCGGAGGTCTGCAGGTGATCCACAGTGCAGGTGCGGGGGTACGCAGCGCAGCAGAAGTCGCAGGTGTGGGGGTCCACAACACAGCAGAAGGCACAGGTGTGGGGGTCTGTAGCCAAGCAAAAGGCACAGTGCGGAGGTACGCAAAGGAACAAAAGGACCAGGTGCGTAGGTACACTGTCAGGCAGACAGTGTAGGTGCAGATCTGCGTAGAGGTACGCAGTGCAGCAGAAGGAGTAGGTGCGGAAGTACGCAGATCAGAAGAAGGACTAGGTGCGGATCTGCGCAATTTAGACACAGAAGAGCTACGAATATTCGTAGGTTTCTATTGGTGAAGTTGCGGACTTTTCTTGAAATATTTGTTGGCTGCCTTGTATCTATTGCTGAAGAGTTCTGAGTTTAGATTACTGGTATTACTGTTCTGGTTACTGTATTCTGAGAAGTTATTGGTTGATTCATTGGTTGATTGAAAAAGGAGATTGGTTGATTCACATGTACTTGATTATTATTTGATGTTTATGGATCTAGTTTGAAAATTTATGAAAAGTGGACCTTGGAAGAAAAGAAGTAGGTTAGCACCTACGTACTAGTAGATTAGCTAGTACAAGAGCTAAGGGGGTTGTAGCTCCCTTCCAAGAGAGACTGGAAAACGAGAGAGGGTTGTAGCTCTCAGCAGGTTGCAGCCTGCATACTGGTAAAGGACTGCACCAGTACAAAATCATTGTAAAAGAAGTTTCTAATTGAAAGAATATAGAGACATATTGTAGCAGGTGGTTTTCACCCACATTGGGTTTCGACCTTATATTTGGTGTTCTTTGGTGTGATTATCTATTTTTTTTCTATTCTTGCTCATTATTATATGGTACTGACATACAAACTAATGATCAATATTTGAAGAATAAATTAAAGTATAAATCTAGAAGATATATTGAAAAGAATTTGATAAAACTGATTCACCCCCCCTCTCAGTATTATTTCCAACATATACATCATGCATCTAACAAAATAGTGCATTTTCATCCTTTGGAATTTCATCCATTCTATTTGAATATGGTCAGTGACACTACATATTATATCTAATCAAGAAAGTCCATTATGTTGTATAATTGTGGTGTATTCTTTGTCATTGCTAAACAAAATCTAGATGGCATATTATAATCAGTTGGAATTATTGATTTCTTTGACTTAAAAATCTGCGTTATTTTCTTGAAGTTTGTAATGTTGCATAGTGACTTATTGTTAGATAAATATGCATGGAAATGAAATATCATTTTGCATGGATTAGAACTGTGGTGGATGACAATGTTTGGATCAAAAGAGATATATTTATTAGAAGGTTTATTTCCATTAATTGTTGCTATGGAAAACATCGTTGTGGAAACTTCATTTTTAATTCCTTTATATGTATTTTCTCGAACATGTGTCTTTATTTTCTATGCTTACTCTTAATGCATGGAAATGGTGCATCTAGGTGAAAATTTGATAGGACCAATACCTTCTTACTTTGTTGAAATAATGAGAAACATTGATGCAAGTAAAATTTGAAATGCATATTGAGTATATTTGACAAGATATTTTGTAAATAACATGATTTTAAAAAATGTATGGTTTTATAAAATACGTTTGTGACTAATTTTCCTAGTATGATTAAGCAGGTGTAGGCTAATGGAAGCTCAATGATGTCACTAAGATTCTAGTAGCACATAACATAAGAACCAATGAAAAGGTAAAAGGTTACAATGAAACTTGTGATTGAAAATGTGCAGGTATAATATATCTCGTTATCCAAACATGACCCATGATATTTATTTGTAGAAGATATAATGGCATATTTCTAAAATTCATGTTTGATTATTATGTGTAAAACTTGGAATAAACACCACTAGTGAGACATTAGATGTGAATTATGATTCCTGACAATTTTGGATTCCAGAGAAAGCCTTAATTGAAAGCTAAAACCACAAGGACTCTCTAATAGTAAGGCCTAAATTTTTTGAAGGAGTCATGAGCTGATAAGAATCATGAGTTGGTAATTGAAAAGAATTCATGGAAACATTTGATGTAAGTGGAAATTTGATTGTAACTTTGAAATTTTATAGTTAATATTTTACTTTAATAAAATAAATTGCACATTGATAAGTGATCTCAAGGGAAAATGGACCATGACTTGTATTGGATAATCCAAGAAACTACTAAAAATATGAGATGGAGTGGCAAGGGCCACTAGTAGCGAAGGCCATGAATTTTGTTTTCCCAAGGGAAATACCACCTAGCACATATAAGATAGTCCAAATAGTGGAAAAATTCCTAGGAAAAAGTGGTGGCATTCTTCTACATGCTATGAGTCTTGAGAGGGGTGGCTTATTGTCGTTGAGACATAATAAAAGGGAGGGTATGAGGCAAAATGAGAATCAAGGGATGTATGGCTCATATGGATTATGTGATTCCACTATCTATCTTGAAATAAAGCTAGATACAGCCTAAAAAGAACTTGGGTTGTGAAAAGTATCACAACATAGTTTGGATGTAGGGAGGTTGGATTTGTCTCTAAAAAGTACTGATACCAGACTCGTGGATGCCTTTAGAAGGGGCTAAGATAGTATGCACCCTCTGCAATTATGGCTACTTGATCATTCTTCTAAATAGAGAACTATATTCTATATAAGTATTATGTAAAGATGCTATGATAAATAGTTGCACTTGGAATTATGTAAATGACTAATAGTTAAAATTATTGTGCTTAAAAAATAATGTGATTACAATTGAGAAAATACAAATTTTTCCTCAAGAACATTGGAAAGTAAAAACCAGTTCTTATGAAGACATTTTCTTGTTTTTACTAAATTTAACAATGGTTGAAAGACTAGAAGTGAAAAATGAATATAGCTTGTAGATATTTATGGTTCTTAAAACATTATTGTTTTACTTATTGGTATTTCCTGAAAAGAAGTGGAGCCACCAATTGAGTAATTTGGGATCCCAACTGTCATAAATAGTTAAAATTGGATATGATCTAAGAAACAACGGAAACGCAAAAAGAATGCTACATTTTGAAAGGGGAGATCCCCTTTTTGTTGTCCTAAGTTCATAACTATCATGACTGGAGATAAATGTCATAAGTGAAAGATGATCTAAAAAGTAATTTGTGGGAGATAAACACAATTTAAATGAAAATACAAAAATTTAGTAGGAGGTAAAGACTAGATGAAAATATAACGATGACGAAAGGAAGAAAAGAAAAACTAGTTCTTATGAAGACATTTTTTTGTTTTTACTAAATTGAACAATGGCTGAAATACTAGAAGTGAAAGATGAATATAACTTGTAGATATTTATGGTTCTTAAAACATTATTTTTTTACTTATTGGTATTTCCATAAAAGCAAAAGAGGATCCACCACTTGAGTAATTTGGCTTCCCAACTGTCATAAATAGTTAAAATCATATATCATCTAAGAAATGACAAAAACACAAAAAAAAATCCTTAATTTTGAAGGGGAATATCCCCTTTTGGTTTTTCTAAGTTCATAACTATCATGACTGGAGATAAATGTCATTTGTGAAAGATGATCTAAAAAGTATTTTGTGGGAGATAAACACAATTTAAATGAAAATACAAAAATTTAGTGGGAGTTAAAGACTGGATTAAAATATCACCATGATGAAAGGAAGAAAAGAAAAACACCGAGGGTGGTGTTATTTTTAAAGGGGGAGGATGTAATATCCCTATAAAATGTTATAATTTGGATAACATGAAAATATTATTGAGTTAAATGGTTTTTCATGCTCCAAAAATAATTAGCTTTCATTCGGTTAGTGGCATCAAGAATTAGCTATGGAGTTGATAATTCTATAAGAAACCCTTGCCTGGTTGGAATGGTTGTTGCTATATATTTATATATGGCTCTCAAATTCCATTAAGGGATTTTATAGTTGATCAATTTGGAAATGAATGCCAATGAAAAAATCATAAATGTCAAGAAAACAAAGAAAATCATTATTCCAACGAACCACAAGATAGTTCCTAGGCAAAGAACATTGAAAATGAAATAAAGGTTGCCCTAAATACCTAATATGGTTCATAATATTGAAAAAAACTTCAATTTATTGGGAACACCTTGCAAAAATGGAAGACATAAAGAGCGTAATAAAAGTTTCTAGGACATGGGCTTCCCCACACAAGCTCTAAGTTGTTGGATCATAATGGTTGACTAGGTTGGTGGGCTCCTTTGCGTTCAATGGGTATCAATCCAATATGAAAACCATTGTTAAAAAAACATTAATGAAAAGGTTTCGAGGTATGATTTCCACTCAAAAACTAATGATAACTCTTTGATGATTTTATTTTCAAAAGATTACATTTGTTCTTGTACCCAAAGTTAGAATTTAATTGATAATGGAAATAGTATTGGTTAACTTTTACTAAATCAAATAGTATATTCCAAGTAATAAAGTATAATATTATCAATTAAACTATTTTTGTAACAACCCCTAGTTGATTTTACATGTAAATAAAATAATACCAAGGTTATGGGAGACGCATTTCAAGCTAAATGGTGAGAAAAAAATTATAGTGGGAATCACTTGTGCCTTATTAATGGCTATGGAAATTAGCAAAGGCATTGGAAAAGGAAAAGAGGTAGTAAATTTCATTTGATTATGGAAATAAAGGAAAATAGGAGAAAAGGAAGTTGAAGAGACACAAATATGCATGCTAAGGATATTAGAGGAAAAATGAAGGAAAATGGAGAAAAAGGAAAAAGTAAAGGAAGATACTAGACATCAATGACAAAAAAGCATCAACGAATCAGTTGCTAGCTCTTAACAGTTTTCAGTTGAGATCTTGTTCATTCTCTCATACACTTGCACACTTCAAGCATTTTTGGAGCATTCTAGCATTCACTTGAACTTGGAGAAAGTAAGAAAATAACAAGCAAGGAATTGGAGGACGATATAAAAGAAGGTTGGATTAATAGCTCCAGATGGGATACTTTGCAGTTAACAAGTTGCATGTGTGATTTCCTTGTTGGTTTCTAGATGCATGGTACTTGCATGTGGTTCTTTGGTTATTTTGTTGTCATCGGCATGCTATTTACTTGGATTGATAGTGGTTTCATCCTTGAATTGCTATTTCCTGGATATCCATGGTGTTGTGCATGCCTTTTGTTATGGATTCCTTGTGGATACCTCATAACTGCATGCACGGTCTATCAAGGGTGTTGTTGGAGAGAAAACCTAGTGAAAAAGAGTTCAATATTAGCGATTAACCACCTGGGGTGGTTTGTAAGCTCTTGAGTGATTTGTACTCTCTAACAGATGTCAGTTTGTTTTTGGCTTTTTGTCCCCACTTCAATAACTAGAAATTGGAGGTAAGGTCATGCCATAGTGACACTAAGCTCATGTTTACCCTGTAGAGATTGTAAAAGTTGGTAAATGTGGGAGGAAACGTTACAGGGTGGTATCTTAGCTTACAAGTTCAAACACTTGGCTGGATGGGATAAATGTGATTGGTATGCATGCCTGCTAGTTGTCAATGTGTTTGTTATGCATGCATTCTTATGGTTATGGTTATGGCATCTATGTAAGAATTGATATGCTTGTGATGTTTTATCATGTTAATTTGGATTGACCTATGTAGATGAAGTAGCCTCCCCTGAGATACACTAATGTGTGATTTGATTATGTCTTCTATTTGGTTTATCTAACATGGCATGTTTGTAGGAAATAGAAGCTCAGAGATGAAGAGAAAAGTGGTGGACTATAGTTCACATGACTCCCCTTATAGGCCTGATGCAAAATAAGTGGAATGGGAAACATTGGTTGGGAACCAAAGGTAAGAGTAATCTCTTGATTTAGTAGATACACTAAGGAGTCTGAGGGTAGAGATCAAAAGTTGCAAGGTAGACACTGATAGGTTGATTGAGGCATAGGAAAGGCTTGCCAGAGCTGAAGAAAAGAAAGTAGAAGTTAATGCAGTCATTGTTGGCTTGAGGGGGCCTGACCTAGGTTCAAAGTTAATTAGCCAAACAAATCCCTACACTACTGGCCCTTTCAGCAACTCCCGTAGTGTACGAACTGAAGTCTCACCGGAAATAGTATGGAGGATGCTAGAACCAAGTTTTCGCACCCTCGATATGTCTGAGGGGTCAATTATTCCAACTATGAATACCTTCACATAGGTCACTCCGCACACTATCCTGACCTGCGATACCTTCGTGATCTGTTATAACTGCCTTCACGCAGCCCACTAGGGGCTGAGGTGCTTTCGTACTGCTATGGCAGTGATCTGCGCTATTTCCACAAATTACACTACCTATCTTACTTATATTCTTATAGATGTTAGTTAACTTTGTGTAAACAGATACTTTCTCTCACATTTACTTAATCCACACGGTCATATAAGTTCGCGCACCATATAAACAGTAAAAATGCAATTCATACCCAATATACTAAAAGCATAAAAATAGGAAATAGATACACAGAATTGATGTGAACCTTCTCTTTATTTATGCTTCAATGGTTACAGACTCGACTCACCCTATGCACTCAGTTGTAGGGGTCCGCACACTCAATGGTGGACTACTATGCCTCTGTGCACTCAGTTGTAGAGCCTTCTCCTACTCTACGACCCAAAGACTCGACTCTACACTTACACATGACTAAATTCTCCATTCTTCTTCTATTGGTAACTAATTTACAACTTAAAGCCTTGCTCTATCTATATAATCCCATGGTCTGCGGACCACAGGTAGATCTCTAAAGCCGACAATACATAAAAAAATTGAAGGGGACAACCCTATGACTCATTTACAACTTCGCGCTTCGTGCCCACAAAATGTGGAGTCTTTACATCATATTTACACTTTTTAGCTAAACTCTGGGCTTTTAGCCCCAAAAATTCCCTTGGGGGATCTCGTCCCCAACAGGCCCGCAACACAAACATCGTGACTCACACTCGAGTCACTCTATCAGTGCGAAGATCTTCACGCAGAGACCTCCCAACTCTACTTGGACTACTGCAAGATTGGCAACGCACTGAGCAACTACCCATTGCACTTCCTGGACGTGTTGTTCAGAGACTTCTATAGCTGAGCTGTTGGCTTCCACTTGTTTATAGTCCCGCAACTCCTTTCAGATGCCTGGAGCACTAAGACTGTGCTTTTGTCAGCTAGTCAAATAGTCGGGCCACCCGTGTATGCCTTCAACTGACTGCCATTCACTTTTCCTGGAAAGCGTTCGCCATTTAACTTCACCAACTACACCGCGCCTCCATCTGTGACCACCTTAATAATGTACGGTCCCAACCAATGCATTCTAAATTTTCCCAGGAATTTATCAAACTTACTATCATATAGTAACACTAAATTGTTCACCTTGAAGGTGCTCAACTGAATATGTTGATCGTGCCAGGCCTTTTCGTGCTCCTTTTGTACCTATTGGTGAAAGCCAGCCAAAAATCATTCTTCCTCGCGTTCCTCCAACAGAGCGAGCCTCTCCTCCAGGGCTCCATGGCCCATCATACCTATGAGAGCTGCTATGCACAGACGAAGAATGATGTATTCCATCGGTATTGCGAATTCCACTCGATAGACCAGCCGGAAAGGTGTCTATCCTGTCAGTTTCTTACATGTCATCCTATAAGCCCATAAAACTGCAAGTACGCACAGGTCCCAATCACTTCGCTACACATTGCATACCTTGGTCAGCGCAGTCTCTAGTACTTTGTTAAACACTTCTATTGTCCCGTTAGCTTGAGGGTGATACGATGTGCTTTTCAGTTGAGACACCCAAAACTCTTTTGTCAGCGCACTGATCGTCTCGCTCACGAAATGTGTACCACGGTCCCTCATCAAGATATTTGGACATCCAAATCATGTCAATACGTGTTCAAACAGAAACTTTGTGGCTGTCACACCACGCAATCTTTTACCGGCTACGCTTCTGCCCAATGAGTCAGGTACTCTGTTGTAGTGATAATATATCTCGCGCCTATTTTTCCTTGAGGTTTGAAAGGTCCTACAAAGTCAATCACCCACTTTTTAAAGGGTTGCAGTGTCATTTGCAGATTAGAAGGCATCTCATCCCTCCATGATGGTTTACCTATTCTTTGACATACATCACAAGCCTTGCAATATGCTTTTGAATCATGATGAAGGGTCAGCCACCACAACCCTGAGCGCAGAATCTTCTGCGCGGTCGCTCTCCCTACATAGTGTCCACTCGCAGTGCCCCCATGAGCATCCGTGAGGATATTGCTTCGTTCAAATTCAGGTACATACCCATGCAGTATCTCATCATTCCCCATTTTATATAAGTGCCCCGTAATGACGGAGAAATATGCCACACGCACCACTAGTTCCCTCTTTTGCTGGATAGAGTACTCTTTCGGCGTAGCTCCAGTCGTGATAAAGTTGATTATAGCTTCAAAATGTCCATCTGCTACTTGCACAACAAAGAGTTGTGCATCCGATAATCCATCCTCCAGACTAGTAGGTTCCTCTCTTGTCTCAACATGCGACAGGTGATCTGGTCTTGCGTTCAATCGTCTAGGTTTCACAACAACTTCAAAATCACATTCTTTGAACAATAAAAGCCATCTGCATATGCGCCTCGCCAACACAAGCTTATTGACCAAGTATTTCAGCGCGAAATGATCTGTATACATTTTGAAGTTTCCCCCTAGAAAGTAGTGCCGATATTTCTAGACTACATACACCATAGCCAGTCCCTCGCATTCAGTGGTAGAATAATTCTTTTCTCCTTTAGATAACCTGCAACTTGTGAATGCTATAAGGTGATCTAAGCCTTCTCCACCCTCTTGTGTTAACACTTCCCCCAACGCTATACTTGATGCATCAACATGGACATGAAACTCTTCCTCCTAGTTCGGGAAGACCAGAATCGGCGCAGTGACCATCTTTTCTTTCAATACATCCAAGATTTTCTTATAGTCATCATTCCAGCAGAATGTGACATATTTTTTCAACAACTTTACCATTGGCACGGTGATCTGGGCATAGATTTTGATGAACATCCTGTAGTACCCCATATGTCCTAGAGTAGCACGCAACTATTTCACACTTCACAACGCTTCCAAATTCAGAATCACCGCAATCTTCGTGGGATCTACCATCAGTCCCTGTCTGCAAACCACATATCCCAACAAGTTCGCAAAAGGAATAAGGAATGTACACTTCTTGAGGTTAAGCACGATTTGGTATCTTCGGCAAGTATCTGACATCAAGTGTAAGCTCACTACATGGTGCTTAACCAGCCCAAATACAATCCAATCATCAAAATAAACCTCCAAGAACTTGTGAATATATTCCTTGAATGCTGCAATAACGCAAATGGCATGATAGTGTATTGAAAGCAACCCCGCTCAGTTGCGAAGGTTGTCTTTCTCCTATCTTCCAGCACGATTTTGATCTAGTGATACCCTGAGAACCCGTCAGTGAAAGAATATGCTTCCTAACCACCGACATTGTCCAACACCTCATCTGTGAACAGAGTTGGGAATGGATCATGCACACAAGTGTCATTCAATTTTCTGAGATCCACACATATTCTTATCTCGTCCTTCTGCTTCTTTTTCTGCACCACCATTGGACTTACCCAATCAGATTCTTCCACCAGCACAATGATTCCTGTTGCGAGCATTTTATCTAGTTCTATGCGGACCTTCTCCTTATATTTTAGATTTAATTAGTAAGGCCTCTCCTTAACTGGCTTCACTTCAGGTTTTAGCGTGATCCTCATCATTCCTAAATCTCCAATGATTCCCTTTAAATCCATAAACTTGGTTGGGAATAGGTCATGGTACTTGCGGATTAACTCAGTGACCTTATTCACCATCGCGTCATCCTAGTAGTGATCGATCGTTGCAAACTTAGGTTTTGCCTCCGTACCAATGTTCACTTGCTTCATTTTTACCGACGCAATTATGTCAGGGTTCTCAATCTGTGGTCCTTGAACCTCGCAATGGCCTTCTATTTTTGGAATGTTAATTTTCTGTGGATCTTCGTCTTCTTCTTCAAAAATTACATTATAACATTCTAGTACACAGCTCAGCTAAGTAGCCCATTCAGGCTAAATCAATTCTACCAGCTTCTGTGGTATCCTAAAGATAGTTGCTTTTACCTCTTATAGCACTTCATCAATGTTGTCCCACCATCCATCCTCAAAAATGAAGGTCATCATTGATCCAGGACGTTTTTGCTTATAGATGTATAGAAAAGAATTACATATAAAATTGCAGCTTAACACATAAATGTGCACATATGAAAAGAAGAAGAAGACACATAAAAATGCACAAAAAAGAAACCAAGGCTTGATAACGAAGATTGCCCAATTTGGAATACGTCTCTAGGCCCAGCTTAACAATGGGGAGGCCTTTCTTATTAAATGGCATGAATAAATAGAGTTATAATTATCAATCTGTCGATAAAGAAGCTTATACCTCCAATCCACCTGATGGCTATGAAATGAATGCAGGAAATGGAGTGGTGTGCATCACCAAATCTTCCCGCAGCAATAGAAGAAGGCTGGAGTCGTGTAACTATTCAAAACAGTTCAATAGATGCTCTAAACCTCTGCAAAATAGCGTGCTACCCCCATAAAGATGCCTCCTCTTGCTCTTCCATCGACTGTGTTTTATAATGGGTTCTCTGGACAGAACCCTATTCAAATCAGGGTTGTCTAGTTAATAATGGAGGTTGGTAGAGTGGCGGGTGCAACCGCCGCTCAAACTAGTCTTTTTGTCATTAAACGTTAAAGCTTCAAAAATCCCGAAAAACACTGCAAATCTGCCAAAAAACCATATGCCCGGATCTCAAATATTATTAAATCGGGCTTATAGTCAGTATCGGGTCCATGCTGAGGTCGCGGATTGGCGTTTCACTATGTCCCTAGTCAAGTCCTCGGGAAAGATCGATCTCTGATCACCGATTGTTGATATCGGTGTTAGTCGATCGTGTTGGCATCCCGTACATATGTTGCCCCGGGTGTCTGTTGGAGGTTCCACCAATCTGATTAATCGCCCATCGCAGTGTCCATTCGCCGATATCCACACACACTGTTAGAAAATTATAAATTACAGAGCAATGGAAAACATAGAATATTGCATAAATATAAACACGGAAAATGCATAAAACTAGAGACATAGATATATGTGGTTCGCCCAGTTTGGGCTACGTCCACCCTGAACATATAGTCCTTCCTTTCTATTATCCAGCAAAATGAAGAGACACAACCTACAGCAGATCCGCTGTAATATCCTTTGTTTTCTCTCACAGTCTCACCTCTCTATTTCTTGCTCGGAGAATACGCATCTATTACACAGCCTCAATACAATTCCCTCATACAAAGAGAGGGGTTGCCTTCTAGGGAAAAAAACCCTAAACTAAACATAAGTTCTACCGTGAGATCATCTGCCTAATGAACGATCGAGATTGACTAGAAATTACTATACTTTTACAAGGAAATTTTACATTTGTTTTTAGCTTCAAGGTGTACAAACTTCCCCACAACCCCACACCCCCCCGCGTGGAGGGGTGTACAAACTTCCTGGGGTATACATCCATCTGAAACAAAGACCTCTAAATAATCATGCTCCACAACCAACACACACACACACTCATATATAACAACCAATTGCGATGACCTCTGATCCGCCAATCCGATCTGATCAGAGATCGGCGATCAGGGGTTCCATGGTCCAATGCTTAAGTCCACCCTCATGTGACCTTTCATTGTGATTTTCCTTTAAGGCTTTAACACCCATTTGTAAAGGAAATTCCTCATTCTATTAAGGATTGAAGAGCTCTTATTTTTGCAATAACTTCATCATCCGGACTCGGATTGAAGTACCAATTGTGTCGTTGGAAACAGGAAGACAAGATCTATATCCTGATCTTGAGTTGACTTCATTCTACCCACTTGGAGTTTCTAATTTTTTCCATGCCGTTATATCTGAAGATCCACCTGGATCAATCCTCCCCATTGAGGAGCTTTTGGACCGACAAAATCTTTTCATTAGTCAATTGGCAAGTGAGGGTAATGTGCCCTCAATTTCCCTTTCTCCAACCATCTAGCCTTGTTGGGATGCATTCCCTTAAATCCAACCTGAAGGTATTCTACATCTCCTCGTCGCGAAGTCGTGGTTCAAAATCGAGGATGATGTCTTCGGGCAACTCATCGAGATATTCTGGTGCAAAATCATCGATGGTAGGAACTGTGCCCACCTCATTAGTGTCCATGATCAAAGAGGTTCATACAACTTCAGGTTATCTACATTCACTATTGAGTACATCTGCATAAATACTCGGAAGTCAAGATGAAAGGCATTGTTCCCAATCTTCTCCAATATGGTGAATGGTTCATACCGGATTGGGCGCAACTTCTTTCCTTCTCTCTTCATCCTACCTTTGCTGATGTCGAACCACACCTTGTCGCCCACTTGGAGTTGATGGTCGACCCAATGTTTATCATGTCGAGCCTTGTAACGGGCTTGACTCTTTTCCAACTGCTCTTGCACTGCTTGGTGAATCATTTGGATTCGGTGAATGAACTGCTGATCTTTGTCTTTATCATTACGTCCACTAGAGCCATCCTCCCTTCCAAAGACCATGTATAAAGGGTCCTTTGGCGAGTAACCAAAGCATGTCTCGAATGGTGAATGCTATGTCGATGAATGCACTGCTCGGTTATAGGAATGTTGTATATAGGGCGAATGTTCCTCCCACAACTTGGGATGCTTCCCACAATAGCCTCTTAATAGGTGTACCACAGTACGGTTAACAAACTCTATCTGCCCATCGGTCTGCGCATGAAATGTCCTGCTTCTTTTCAGTTTGGTATCCATCATCCTCCACAAGCTAGTCCAGAACTCCCCAAGGAAGCGAGAGTCTCGATCCAACACAATTGATGTGGGTAATCCAAAGTGGACCCAAACATACTAAAAGAAAAGAGAAGCAGTCTGCTCTGAAGTAATCTGCTTTTTACAAGGCATAAGAATACACATTTTGCTAAACCAATCAACGATGACATACAAATAGTCGTGACCCTTCCTAGACAAAGGTAGACCTCCTACAAAGTCCATTGACACACTTTCCCATGGATGACTTGGAATAGGGAGTGGTGTGTAGAGCCCAAGTTTTATATTAGAGGGATTTGAAACAGAACACATCACACACCCCTTTACATAGCAAGTCACAATGTTTTTCATATGAGGCCAAAAACAAAATCTTTGTACATGACTTAAAGTCTTCTCGACACCAAAGTGTCCAGACACAAGAGAGGTGTGGGCCTCTCAAATTACATGCACTCTTTCTCCTGTGGGAATACATAATTTACCAAGGTGATACAACAATTTCCCCTACCAGTGATAGTTTTCCACCTGTGAACCATGGGTTAGTTTTTCATAAACCTCCTTAAAGTCATCATCGTTAGCATATTGTTCAGCATAACTTTCAAAAGACAATGAAGCATTATGCAAAATAACAGAAGCAGAAATAGGAGGGTGAGATAGCATATCAGCCACTTTATTGCTAGTGCCCTTCTTATACTTTATTACCAAATGAAACTGTTGAAGAAATCCCATCCACTTGAAATGACGAGTTTGCTGCAACTTGGTTTGTGACTGAAGGAACTGCAAGGGCTGATGATCTGTATGGATTTGGTCTCCTTGACGATCAAGTAGTGTTTCCACTTTTTCACACTCTGCACCAAGGCATAAAGCTCCTTGCCATAGGTGGGATAGTTTATCACAGATTGAGAAAACATCTCAGAATGGTAACAAATTGGCTTCTTTTGCTGCATCAGTACAACTCCCATGGCATAATTGTTGGCATCAGTTTTGATCTCAAATGGCTGTTGGAGATCAGGTAAGGCTAAGACTGGCATGGTGCTGATTTTCTCCTTCAATGTTTCGAAGGACTTCTGTTGTCTTCCTCCCCATTAGAAGACCTGTTTCACACTCATCAATGTGTGCAAAGGTGCTGCAATAATAGAGGAATTAGCAATAAATCTCCTCCAATACTGAACTACACCTAGAAAGCTAGGGAGCTTAGTTACGCTAGTAGGATTAGGCCAATTTACAATTGCTTCAACTTTAGCGGGATCAATTTTTAACTGACCATGACCAACAATATGACCTAGGTAACCCAAAGAGGTTTTCCCGAACTCACACTTTGACAATTTTACAAAGAGTTTTTCTTTCTTCAGCACATCAAGCACTTTCTTTAAATGACCCATATGTTCAAACCAACACTTGCTGAAAACTAATATATCATCTAAACATACAAGAACAAACTCATCAATGAAAGGATGAAATATATGATTCATAACCCGCATAAAGGTGGTTGGAGAATTGCAAAGCTTGAATGGCATTACCATCCATTCGGACAGCCCCTGCTTGGTTTTGAAAGTGATTTTCCACAAGTCCTGCTCCGCAAGTCGAACCTGGTGATAGCCACTGCACAGATCTAATTTTGTGAAATATACAACATTTTTTAATTGATCCAATAAAGCATCTATGTGTGGAAGGGGATAGCGATTTTTGACTGATATTTTGTTGAGTGCGTGGTATTCCATGCACATCCTCCAGCTACCGTCCTTCTTGGGCACTAGGACAATCAGCAACCTGCATGGAGAGGAGCTCGGCCTGATCACACCTTGGTCCAGCAATTCCTGCACTTGACGCTTGATCTCCTCCATTTCGATTGCTGACATTCTGTACATGTCGATATTCGGCAGAGGGGCATCATGCAATAGGTGGATCTCGTGTTGGATCTCCCTCTGTGGAGGTAGTCCCTGCAGCTCCTGAAACAATGCATTATAATCAGCAATTAAATCCATCAATTCTTGTTTATGCTTACCATCGCAGCCTTGGAACGCGTCTGCGAATTCGGCCTCCTTTTCCCTGACGACCATAAGCATGCATGCCTTGCTGGAGTTCACCAACTGTTTCATCTGCCTAGCGCTTATGAGGCTGGCGTTAATTTTGTTTTGATGAGCCCACACTATGTACTCTATCCCATCCTTAGTGATGTGGTATTTATTTTCATGGCGGAAAAAGACAGCTTTTCTATCATACAAGTAGGGGCTCCCCAATACCATGCCACAGATGTCCAACGGTATAACATCCATCTCTACTTCATCTACCAGCTTAGAAGAAATCACAAACTTCAACTTGCATTGCTGGGTTACATTCAATTTAGCTTTATCATGTATCCATCCCAGCGGGTAAGGCTTTGGGTGCGGTTTTGTTTCTAAGCCTAGCTTCTTTACCAGAGATTCTGCAATTAAATTTGCTTAGGACCCCATACCAAACAATTTTTCTACTTTCGTATGGTTTACTACTACTCCGATATGAAATAATTCAATCCTTTTTTTTATCATTTGCAATGGACTCATCTATAGAACTGGTGCTTCCCTGCGATTTAGAAACAGGAGGTGTAAAGGTACCTTTTGTTCCCACTGTTGTGACTAGTGCTTGATCTCCTGAATCTGATCCAAGGTCTTGCTATGTTCCTACCACTGTTTTCTACTTCCCTTTTCCTCCATACTTACTTTGACGCTTTTCTAGGTGCTGCTTCCAACAGTGATCATCATCGTGGCCCTCTTCCTTGCAATGATTGCAATAAGGCAACTCTCCTTCTTTGGCTGTTGCTGTTTTATTCTCCTTTCCTTTCCATTTCACTTTGGATTTTCCATTCGGAGGTTTGAATGATGGCTTTCGAGATTGGTCCTCTCTTTCATTCTTTCCCCTGTTCTCAATATGAATTTCTTCACACTCGCTGCGTCAATAGTGGTTGGTTCAAACAACAATAATGAATGCTGAATATAACTATGTAGTGAGCCAATATACTTAGTTACAACTTCAGGTGTATCTAGTGCAATACCCAAATTCAGTGCTTGCTTCCTAAATTCTTCTGTAAAATTCTAAACGTCCTGCCCTTTCCCTTGCCTTAAATATTGCCAATTCATTAAAGCTTTCTGTTTGTATCCTAAGGGATAAAATTGTTCCCTTAACGCAGAATTAAAATCAGACCATGAGGAAAAGAGCTTACCCACATTTTTACTACTCTGCAATTTTCATTCCCACCAAACGAGAGCTTTGTTGCCCAGTCATAGAGAGGCCAACTGGATTTTTTCCTCATCCTCTATGATTTGCTAAATCCTATAATAAACCTAAATCTACCTGATCCAATTGTTAAGATTTTCTACGTTACTTTCAACATTAAACACAGGAAGATCAAATTTAACATCTAACTTAAAAAATGTTTTTTCGATGCATCCTTTGGATTTCTCTGATTATGGTGGTGTGGGGAAGAAGAAACTTCACCACCAAAAGGAGAAGGAGGGGGTTCTTCTCCATCATTCCCATGTGTTGAACCTTGTCCTTTTGGATTCCTCTCTTCAACTTTTTCCAGTCTTATAACCAACTAATTGATATTCTCTGCCATTGAATAGAAAGTCTTTTTGAAATTGCGCTCCTCTTCAATACGAGCTTCCTCTTCAACCATGTTTCTTCTTTGAGGTGCACTCCCTGCCTCTGGATAAAAAGGTTCTAGATTCCCTTTTCCTCTTTGAATTCTGCCTCTTGTTAGCATACAAACATGCAATTCACATCTAAAAAGCCTTGCTCTAATACCACTTGATTGAGGATGTTTTTGCTTATAGATGTACAGAAAAGAATTACATATAAAATTGCAGCTTAACACATAAATGTGCACATATGAAAAGAAGAAGAAGACACATAAAAAGGCACAAAAAAGAACATCGAGGCTTGATAATGGAGTTCGTCCAATTTGGACTACATCTTCGGGCCCAACTCAACAATGGGGAGGCCTTTCTTATTAAATGGCATGAATAAACAGAGTTACAATTATCAATCTGTCCATAAAGAGGCTTATACCTCCAATCTACCTAATGGCTATGAAATGAATGCCTGAGATGGAGTGGTGTGCAACACCAAAGCTTCCCGCAGCAATAGAAGAAGGCTAAAGTCATGTAACTGTTCAAAATAGTTCAATAGATGCTCTCGACCTCTGTGAAATAGCGTGCTACCCCATAAAGATGACTCCTTGTTCTCTTCCATCGACTATGTTTTATAATGGGTTCTTTGGATAGAACCCCATTCAAATCGGGGTTGTCTGGTTAATAATGGAGGTTGGTAGAGTGGCGGGTGCAACTGCCGCTCAAAATGGTCTTTTTATCGTTGAACGACAAAGCTTCAAAAATCCTGAAAAACACTGCAAATCCGCCCAAAAACCATATGCCCGGACCTCAAATATTATTAAATCGGGCTTATAGTTGGTATCGGGTCCATGCTGAGGTTACGGATCGGCTTTTCGATGTGTCCCTAGTCAAGTCGTCGGGAAATACTGACCACCAATCATCGATCGCTGATATCAGCGTCAGTCGATCGCATCGGCATCCCACACATATATCGCCCTGGGTGTCTGTTGGAGGTTCCACTGATTCGATTAATCACCGATCGCAGTGTCCATTCGCCAATATCCACACACACACACACACAGATATATATATATATATATATATATATATATATATATATATATATATATATATATAATTTTCGATTGCGATGACCTCCGATCCGCTGGTCCGATCTGATCGGAGATCAACGATCGAGGGTTCCAACAATGTAAACTTTGAAACGGGAACTGATACTGTTACCCGTTTCGTAGAGATAGCAAAAAAATGACCCGATTTTCAAAAGTGGTGATGCAGAATACACATGTTTTTTTTAGAACATGGTTTTTGGAACTTTAATTTTTTTCATGTGCATTAAGTTTTAGAATGGTAGTGATTTTCATGCTGATTTTAAAAAGTGAGTATTCTGCATCACACCCTTTTTTTAAAAGACCTATTTTTTTACTTTAAATTTTCTAGTGTGTGAAATGTAAAAAATTATTTTCTAAATTTGATAGTTTTTGAAGTGGTCATTTTATTCATATTTTCTTGTTCTCTATCTTAATTATTTTTTTTTAGTGGGGTTTTTATTTTTTTGCGTTTTTAAATTAGAAATTTGATAGTTTGAATTTTAGATAATCTACATATTTATACATCCTTAATTAATTTTTCAATCCACATGAAATAATTGTTTCTAAAAAACAACATTTTTTAACAATGGACATAAAAATAACCATTTTTAACATAAATATAACAAAAAAACTAAACGTTTTGATAATTTTTTGCTAGAATTAACATGTCAAAATCACAATTTTTATACAAAAATATTAACTAAAAATGGTCAAATAATAGTTTTTTTATGAATTTCATGTCAAAAAAATAATAATAACAACTTTTTTTTCAAAAAATAATAATTAACTTAAAAATCAATGCGAAAATCACAATTTACAAATATTGAACACATAACAACTTTAATTCAATGATTATTCTTTTCATGAAATGTCAGAGTCAAAACATTGCAAAGCTTGATTTCCAGGTATAACTTAAATTTAATCAACAATGTCACGTAATCTAAACTCTTCGTCCTCTAGAGTTTCATCATTGTCATCTTCCACAATATTTTCTGCTTCCTTTTGCGCAATTTCCTCTTCTAATGGGTCTTTGATGTCTGCAAATCTCCCAATATATGTCTTTCCAAACATTCCATGTAATGGTGGTTGGGCTTCCTTTGCCTTTTTTGCCACACGTGATTCACTAAACTCCCCTTTCTTCAACCCAATTTCTTGCATTGCATCTGGAAGAAATTGAAGAGCATTAATTCTTTGCTGAATGAAATTGCATTGTAATGGATCTTTCTCAATTGCAATGCAATTTCTTCCTTTTTGAAGGCAGCATGCTAGTGTTGTACCTAATTATCAAGCACAAAAAAATAATGAAGTAAATTAGTACAATGACATATTAATTAAAAAAAAAAACATATTGAAATTCAATTCCATGTGGCAAAACCTACCTGAGCCATAAAATAAATCCAGAACCCAATCTCCTTCATTTGAACATATGTCTATAAGATAGTTAATCAATAATTATGGTTTCTGATAAATGTTAACTATCTCTCCTTTCGTTTCTTTGTCTTCATATGTTAAGTTTTCTCACAACAACATCATAAGTCATTATTTGGCTATGACTCTTTCTGTCCAACCGATTAAAAATCATAGACATATGGCTATCATCTTTTTCCCAACTATCAATATGAATGAACTCACAGTCATTTATAAATTGTTGATCTTCATTGTTAAGAAGATTTGACTTTTGCCTGTAACATAAAATAGTAAAAGTTTAATTAACTTGGACATAAATGAATTTTTCAACATTAATCAAATATACCTTTAAACATCTTATCGTGTAAGCTGCATCCTTGAATTTGTTTTCCCCTTGAAGCTTGACAATACCATTGCCAATTGTGTGTCTGAATGAAATGTCACAAATCTCCATAATGGTGATGACGTCACTTCCATAAATCCCACCACCACTTTATTAAAAGCTTGATAAGTATAAGGGTCACTATCATAGTAAATGTTTGGAATATTGAAACCATGGGGAATATCTGCAATAACCAGGGCATAATCCCTTTTTGGTACGAGTTTAGCAATGTCTTCACAGTGGCCTTGTATTACTTGATATTGAATAGTGTCTAGCCCATTCCAAATGAAATGATTAAGAGTTGGATCAAGTTCAACATTCTTAATACGTTGCTTTCTCAGTCTTTCAATCTTTATTTTTTCAATAAAAGTCTTGAAACTGTCTGGTGCTCCATTATCTTCTTTCCTCATCTTTTACCAAACAAACAAATGTATGTGTAAGTTTTAAATTAAAAATAGTACACAGATGATTAAAACTGAATGTATAAATCAAGTTACCTTTTTAAATGCAAGATAAAAAGCTTTTAATGTTGATGTAGAACTTGAATCTGGATAGTTGCGTACAACATCATCCCAACTATCTTCATTCAACAATTTAACCATTTGTTCCTGAATTTTCATGTAAACTTTGTGACTGCATAGATAAAGTAAGAAAAAGTTAATATAATGATATGTATAACAAATACTACCAATAACAACATGTTTTATTTAAAATATAACTATAATCCTGGAAATAAGTAAAAATAATTCAGCAAACTTACTTTTGAAATTCTTCAGACATTTCTTCCAATGATAATTCCCCTGACCTCACACGAGATAATATTGTTTTGACAATTTTTTCATCTTTCACTCCTTGCATCACCCTCCAAGGCGTGATGGTCATATCGTCTGGAAGTTGCTTCAGTTCAGGAGCTGATTTATTGTTGCTACATATCAATGGCTTAGACTTTTTGACCCTTTGGTTTTTAATGCCAATGTCTTCCCACATGCTAAAAATGTCATCAATCAAATTCGAAATATCTCCTATTCTAAATGCCAATTGGAAAATGTTATCAACACCTCTGAATAAATCGCTATATCTACTGTATTTTCCACCTTTTGAATTGGTTTTCTCTTCAATTTGATAGCCTATTTCCATACAACATTCCTTTCGGAAATCTGCAGTAATATTTATCTTATCCCCACCACATTTTTCTAGGAATTCACTATGAATAAATCTAACCTTTTGGATCAAAGTCATAGACATCCTATATTCATTATCTGAATTATGATCCCATGCCACTAACTTTGCTTCTGTTTCATTTAAACCAGCATAAATGATACATTTCATTGTTTCAAAATGTGGGTTATTAGGATATTCCTCCATCAATTGTCTTTGAGCTTCAACAGAATGGTTCCCCCCAAGCACATAATAATTGTATTCAAAACATTTTGACTTATCAAATGCTTCTTTGTTGGGAACTTGAAGTGGATCAACAAGAAGCACATAACTAACCACATGAGCATATGGATTGTACCTCATCAATTTCTTCAAGTTGTGAACATGCAGATGATGTGGCTTTCTAACTTGATATTGGCATTGTCCTTCACTTGCCTTATAGGTTTGTCTGACATTTAACTGAAATGTACGACCACCATCAATTAAGTTTCTCTTTGTAAAATTCTGTCGAATGGCATTTTGTTTTGTTTTGATTATGCCATCATCTAAATCAGCTCCTGGTGTAATGATTTCTCTGCTTTCTTTTGAGGTTTCACTAGGTTCTTGACTGCTGGTAATGACTACTTCAAGATCTTCAACTCTACTTTTTTTCGTCATAACATTCTCAAGAGATCTATTCTTGGGCATTGTTACTTTTGGTCTTTTACGACCTTCTTCAGTTCCAATGTCATCTTCAGTAATGGCAACATATGCTTCATTGTCAATTTGAACTTCATCGTCCTCAAAAGTAACTTGTTTACCCTTGCTAGATTTATCCACTAGAGGCCCTTTTTTCTGATTCTTTGGATGTAGTTTTGTAGCATCATCAATTACTACATTTTCCATGTTTTCCATATCTTCTTCTGACACTGAGTAAAAATGGCTGACAACTTTCATGATATCATGCTCTATGAAATGAATGCCTCCCAACCTAATTGAACAACTTTCAACAAAATTCTGCCAAACAAAATATCATATTTTAATATAAACAAAGTTAAAAAAATATAACGAGACACTTTCAAAACGCAAAATAAAAATACAAATAACAATACTTACGATGTTTTGTGTCATCTCATTTACGATTTGTTTACACAACTTTGTAGATACCTCTCTCGTGTCATATAATGAATATGATAGTCGGTATTTAATCCTTTCATGTGACTTGGGAGCTTTTGTAAGTACGTAAACAACTTCAGTGTTTGGTACCGAACACATATCTATGACTCTTCCCATCACCTCCAAATTTTCATTATTATGGGGTATATCAATTTATAGATATATATTCACAGTTGTGCTCTCTCTTTCTTTCACATACCAGACTCTTGATGGAAATTTCACCTCTTTTGAACCTTTCCAATCTGAGATTAGCTTCTTATCACTTGAAGCACTTGAAATATTTGTAGGCATGAGCTCAGGTGGAGTTCGTTCACCAATGTTTTTTGAAGATACACCTTACCCGCGCCCTACCCCTCCCCCCCCCCTATCCTTACCCCCAACAACCTACCCCCCCATCCCCCCCCCCCACGCTACCCGCGCCCTACCCTTACCCGCCCATTTCCCCCCCTACCCCCCCCCCATTCCCCCCCCCGCCCCCTACCCTTACCCCACCATTCCCCCCCGCCCCATCCCCCTACCCCCCCTACCGCCCCCCACCCCCTACCCCTACCCCTACCCCTACCCCCCCCACCCCATCCCCCTACCCCCACTACCCCCCCAATTCACCCCCCGCCCCCTCCCCACCCCGCACACCCTCCGCCCCCTACCCAGCCCACCCCGCCCACCCTCCCCCTCTGCCACCCCTCCCCGGCCCCCTCCGCCCACACCTCCACCCACCGCTCCCCTCCCCCGCCCCCTCCCCGGCCGCTCCCACTCCCCCGCCCCCTCCCCGGCCCCTCCGCCCACCGCTCCCCCTCCCCCGGCCCCTCCCCGGCCCCTCCGCCCACCCCGCCCCCTCCCCGGCCCCTCCGCGCATCGCTCCCCGTCCCCGGCCCCTCCGCCCACCCCTCCCCCTCCGCCACCCCCTCCCCGCCCACCACTCCCCCTCCGCCCACCCCGCCCCCTCCCCGACCCCCTCCACCCACGCAGGGCCACCCCCAGGCCGCCCGACCGGTGGCGGCTCGATTCCCGGAATCAACCCGCCACCGGTCGAGCGGGGCAGGGCGGCCCAGGGGTGGCCTTGCGCGGGCGGAGGCGGCCGGGGAGGGGGCAGGGGAGGGGGAGGGGCGGGCGGGGTGGGTCGGGGAGGGGGCAAGGGAGGGGGAGGGGCGAGCGGGGTAGGGGGCGGAGGGTGTGCAGGGTGGGGAGGGGGCGGGGGGGGAATTGGGGGGGTAGGGGGATGGGGTGGGGGAATGGGGGGGGTAGGGGGATGGGGTGGGGGATGGGGCGGGGGGTAGGGGGATGGGGGGGGGGGGTAGGGGAATGGGGGGTAGGGGGTAGGGGGATTGGAGGGGGGGGGGGTGAGGGTAGGTGTTATAGACATTTTTGTGCCTCGCAGCATGGAGCATGAAATGTCAATAATTACAGGGATCCTCAGTCCCTAAACATGTTGTTCTTACCCCTAGAGGAACAAGGTCAGCAAACCACAGCACTTCCTATCAGTTCTCCACCTGAAAACACTCAAAAACAGGCTATTTTTGGATCATGTCAGCTGCTCCACTGAGCATCTGCGCTGAATGTCAACTGCTCCTCCTTGTACCTGCGCTGAAAGTCAAAACCAATGAAGGCTACCTGCGCTGGGCGAGATTGGCCAAGTGGCACAGTCATTCTGCAAGGTGTCAACTGCCCAGGAAGCTTCCAAACTGACACTTGGTTCAAGGAATTCGCCCCATGATGAGTAAGAGGTACTTGATCTCCAAGTGGACTCAAGAACTGAAGTTTAACTGAAGAGGGAGAGGACACAAGGCAGCTTTGGGTCAGTCTCAAGCTGACTCATCCTTTCTCCAAATCTCCTATATATAGAGCTCTTCTATGAGGTCTAGGGAGGCTGGAATTTTGTGCAAAGCAAGGAAGTGTTGTTGGTTTACAGTTAGAGCTATTGGGTGATTGCTTTTATAGAGGGGAAGAGGAGATTTCTTGCTGCTGGGGAGGTGCTGCTGGATTGGAGCCATTTATGGTTGTAACCTTCTCAGAACCTTTTTCTTCTATCAATAAAGCTTTTGATGTTCTCCTATATACTTGTATTGCAATGATGTATTGTTTTTATCTGTATATTTGATTCATTCTAATCCATGCATCAGTTATGAGTACATGTTTCTTGTAGTTTCCCTCTCTTGTTTTTGCAGGATCTTTGTGTAGCTGGGCTGGCAAAGGGAGCAAGGAGCTGGGAACAAGAGGCAAAGAGAGAAGACAGGATCGACAAAAGCGAAAGACATCGGTTGGTCAATCTTTTCTTCCTTCTCTGTACTTTCATAAAGGAAAAATATCAAAGCTTTACTTTCAGTTGTTGCTAAGGAACTATCACCCTTAGAGTAGGGATAGGGTCATTCCGAGTCGGATACTTTTCCCCACAACAGTAGGGGGCGAGGGGGGAATGGGGGGGTGGGGGGGTAAGGCGGGGTTGGGGGATGGGTAGGGGGGGTAGGGGGAAGGGGGGGAGGGGGGATTGGGTGGGGAGGGGGTAAGGGGGGGGGGATGGGGGGGGGGGGGGGGGGGGGGGGTAAGGGTAGGGGGCTAGGGGGGGGGGAATGGGGAGGTGGGGGGGGATGGGGTGTAGGGGTAGGGGGATGGGTTAGGGTGTGGGGGGGGGCGTAGGGGTAGGGGAAGAAGGGGGGTTAGGGCGCGGGTTGGGGGGGGGCAGAAGGGGGTGGAGGGAGAGGGGGCACGGGGAAGGAGTTAGGGGGTGGGGCCCATGGGGCCGACGTTAAGGAAGGGGGGGAGGAGTTAAGATTGGAGGGGAATGGGAGTTACGGGGTGGGCTTATGGGGAGGAGAGTTGTGGGGTAGGGAAGGAAGAGTTGGGGAAAGGGTGCATGGGTGGGTGCGTTGGGGGTGGCAAGGGCTGGCACATGGGTAGGGTAGAAGGGGGAAGAGGGCATGGGTGAATGGGAAAGATCGGTAATGGGTTGGGGGAAGGGGGAACGACGACGGCCTACCCACGGTTATTGGGTGATTGAGTTTGATTGGGCCCACCATGCTCACGATTGACATAATTGTTATTTTGGCTTGGAAAAATTATTAATTTAAAAAAAAAAATCTTCTTCGTTAAATTAATTTAAAATGAAAATTTTGAAAAAAAATTGAACTTACCTTTCAATTGCGATAATTCTTCGTTGAATATGTTGTTGATAGCAATATAGCTGCTCCACAAATTCACAAGTCTTTCAACGAGCTTCAGAAAACCTGGATGTAAGGTAAGTAATAGTGATAACGAAATTTAATATATAAGTGAAATTACGAAGATGTTTTTCTGTACGATTAATGTGGAATAATTTGTATTAAATTATTATAGAGCAAATATTGTAGAGTTATTTTACAATGGATTGAATGTGGGATTAATTTGTTTTAGAATATATTATAAAAATTCAAAAAAAAAAATTAGTTGTTCAGTAAATATTATATACTTTAACTATTAGAATAATTAATATAGAAGTTGTAGTTTACAATTTCAATTTCAGTGATTGATTTCATAAAAAAATTTAGTTTATGTTTTTCAATGAATTGTAGAATAAAATAATAAAGGTAAATAAATCTAACAAGCTTTTGGAGGGAAATATTTTCGCGAAAATTTTTGGAGGGAAATATTTTAGCGAAAATTTTTGGAGGGAAATATTTTTGCGAAAATTTTTGGAGGGAATAATTTTGGAGGGAATATTTCATTCTTTAAGCTATATAATATTCTTAGGAGACTCCATTTGTATCATTCAACATCTTCTATTTGAAAGGGATGGATTGTTCTGATGGTGAAGTTTCGGTTTATACACCATCAACATCTTCATCGCGTAACAACTCTATTCATATTGATGAATATAGCGGGAATTCTTCCACTATGAATAGAAAGTCAATTCTTCCACTTAGTCCCGATTCTAAAGACTACGAGAGCGGCACTGATGAAAGAGGGGATGGAGAATTTCAAATTAATAAAGAGTCACAGATTCCACTTAGTCCAAATTCTAAGGACTATGAAAGCAGCGGTGATGAAGAGCATGATGGTGAAGTTCAAAAGAATGGAGTGTCACGACGTCCACTTAGTCCTAATTCTGAGGACTATGAGAGTAGCAGTTTTGAAGAGTGTGATGGTGAAGTTCAAAAGAATGGAGGGTCACGGTGTCCACTCAGTCCTAATTTTGAAGACTATGAGAGAAGCAGTTTTGACGTGCATGATGGAGAATTTCAAAATAATGGAGTGTCACGGTGTCCACTTAGTCCTAATTCTAAGGACTATGAGAGCAGTAGTGATGAAAAGTGTGATAATGAATTTCAAAAAAATGGAGTGTCAAAGTGTCCACTTAGTCCTAATTCTAAGGACTATGAGAGCAGCAGTGATGATGAGTGTGATAATGAATTTCAAAAGAATGGAGTGTCAAAGTGTCCAATTAGTCATAATTCTAAGGACTATGAGAGCAGCGGTGATGAAGCGCGGGATGATGATTTTCAAAAGATTGGAGTATCACAATGTCCTCTTAGTCCTGATTCTAAGGACTATGAGAGTAGCAGTGATGAAGCGCGGGATGATGATTTTCAAAAGATTGGAGTATCACAATGTCCTCTTAGTCCTGATTCTAAGGACTATGAGAGCAGCAGTGACGAAGCGCGGGATGATGATTTTCAAAAGATTGGAGTATCACAATGTCCTCTTAGTCCCGATTCTAAGGACTATGAGAGCAGCAGTGATGAGGCGCGGGATGATGATTTTCAAAAGATTGGAGTATCACAATGTCCTCTTAGTCCTGATTCTAAGGACTATGAGAGCAGCAGTGATGAAGAACAGGATGAGAGCAGCAATGATGATCCAATGATGGAGATGTTGCGAAGAAATATTGTATCGAGGAGTAGGAGCAGACCATTTCGTATCAATGCAAACTATTCTAGTTATACAAGGGGTAGAGCAGAATATCTGACGAGAAGAAGTTCTATCAGCGCTCTCATTTCAAGTGAATGTTGCCAAAAAAATTGCTTGAAACGTATGGATTTCACATTTGCATTAGAAAGCAGGAAGAGATATTTGTCAATGAATAAAAGCATGCAAAACTCATATTTAGTTGGCTGCATGCAATCTACATTGTCAGGTTATGATTATCATATTAGGAATTTATTATTGTGTAGAAAAGCTTTCAAAATGTTTCATTCAATTGGGAATTTTTGTCTCTCGAGAATTCAAGAATATTTCGAAAAGGATCCCACATTTTATTCAGAAGTACGTTATAAAAGACAGTTTGGGCCATTATCAAATACTACAATGTCATGGATGAAATATTTATTTTCAAAGCATGGAGAGTGTATGCCAAACAGAGAGACAATACATATTCCAGATAATTTTTCAAGACGAGAAATCTACAACTTATACAAAGAATATGCAGAAAGTGCTGAGGGACAGGGCCAATTTATTACATATCAATATTTTGTGAAGATATGGAAGAAAGAATTCAATAATGTTCGTATTCCTAAGAAGACAAGGATGGGGATTTGCAGTACATGTGCTTCTCTTAAATAAAAAAGGGACAAATGTGAAGGCTCAGAAAGAGGTAAGTGTTCATAACTTTTACTTTTAAAATTGTATAGTCATCAACTATGAAAACATATTTCTTAATGAATTTCTTTTATGTTGTGTAGATTTAATTGTCAAAGAACTTCAGGAGCATCGCGAACAACAAACAAATGAAAGGAAGAAGTTGTACAAGCATTGAAAGAAGTGTTATGATAATCCAAATAAATATTTGGGTTTGATAATTGATGGTATGGACCAGAAGAAAACACTTTTACCACATTTTGTTCGCACACCGAAAAATCTACAAGAGGAAAATTTTATTCAGTTTCACTTGGTCGGTTGTATGGTATTCAATGGGAAAATGTTGCCAAGGGTGTACTTCACAGCTCCAAATATTCATAATGATGCAAATCTGACCATAACCATAATTCATGATGTGATTTCTCATTGGTCTGGTAATCTTCCTGAAGTTTTGTATCTACAATTGGACAACACTTGCCGTGAAAACAAAAATCAGGTTGCTTTTGGGTATCTCAACATGCTTGTTGAATTGAGAATTTTTCAAAAGGTAAAGGTTGGTTTCCTTCTTGTTGGGCACACTCATGACCATATTGATCAGATGTTCAGTCGTTTTTTAGTCACATTGAGGAGGAAGGAAGTTGGGAGCTTGCCATCACTAATTGAATGTATTAAGAAATCATACATGCCAGAGCCTGCTTTTGAAGTGTTGGAAGAAACTGTTGACATGTGAAGGTTTATTCTAGGATCATATGGTGAGGGGAAATGCATTGAACAACTTAATGATATTAGCTTCCAACATCAATTTCGTATAAAAAAAATTGATGGGAAAACACTAATATGGGGCAAGAAGTTTTCAACTACTACAGAATGGGCACCGTCATCAGGTTTGCAATTTTTGAAGTTCATTCCAGATCGTCCAATATTTGCATCAAAAATATTGTTATTACAATCAGTTGGTGAAGTTCAGAATGCACGCAGACAGAATAGACATATAAATTATTCTGATTGCCTAGAAGAAATTAAAAAATGTATTAGATATACATATGAGTACTTTGACATTGCTGATTCAGTTTGGTGGGAGTCATTTTTCAATAACCAAAGTGATATCATTTCAACAACAACCAATGAAGATATACCTTTGAAAAATCCATTTATTTGGCCACAAAATGTGTCGAATGAACAAGAGGAAGTAAACATTGTTGAACAGCAACAAACTCAAGGTATTATTAATTCTTCACGGGCAATGGAAAGAGAGATGTATATTGGTTCCAGAAGATCTCGTGCACAACGTGAAGCCATGGAAGACATTTATAGGGGTTCAGTACATGATATTAAGGAGGGTTGCATGATTGCAGTGCTAGCAGATGGAGATCCCAAAGGCTATCCATTTTGGGTTGCTAAAGTTATAAAGGTCTTTACAGAAAATGAGGATGTTACAGGTGTTGAAGTACATTGGTATGCCACAAATACACACCCATTCAATCGTGTGTATAAGCCAGAGATGGTAGTTAACAAAATAAATGGTTGAAAAAGAAAAAGAAAGGGTACAAATATAAATCGCCGCCGCACAGACATATTACAATTGGAGGATGTTGACATACTTGTTTATGACTTCAATTTAACAAAGAGAGGAAATCTTCGCTTCAAGACGACAGAGATTCTGAAAAGGTTGTTACCAGAAGGAATAGTGTTGACATGGGAGTCTGTTGAAACCAGTCATAGATCTAGAAGACTTTTGAAACCTGGAATGTTGGGCATGCATGTGGACTCAGATGGGGCACTAGTTGATGAAAGAGAAGAATATGGAACATCTTCGTCAGCATCCAGTCACTCATCTGAAGATGTGAATTGTGATGGTGTGCAAGAAAATATGAGTGATTTTGAATAATTGTTTAAGACAGATTATATAACTAATGTATGCATCATATCTTCAAGTAAAATTAATGTTTTCCATATGTTGTTAAATGAGAAGTTATGAAGCATTTTTATGTTGTTGGATTATGTCTTAAGTATGATAAATTTTATTGTTTAAATATCTATAATGCAATATCAAATTAGAGATATAATGTCTGTTTTATTCAGTATACAAATAAAGACTTTTGATTTCATTCAGTGATATAATTTGTTCATAATGTCATGGTTTTTTAATTTTATAGTTGAAAAAGTTTCAATTTCTTTTGTATCTAGCATGGTGTGGTTGAAAACATGTTAAATTTATACTTAGGAAAGAAAAATGATATTCTACCAGAAACATTAATGTGTTTTTCCTTAAAAATGAACTTTGTTTGAGACATAAAAAATTGGTTTTATTAGCATTTTTTAAAAAGTTTGAAAATTGACCATAAAAAAAAAACGTTATTCCAGTATCATCACTTTTTTTTTGAAGCTATATTTTGCACAAAAAT
Organism: Pinus tabuliformis; assembly: GCA_031772625.1. Taxonomy (NCBI): domain Eukaryota; kingdom Viridiplantae; phylum Streptophyta; class Pinopsida; order Pinales; family Pinaceae; genus Pinus; species Pinus tabuliformis. The sequence continues at coordinate 126,191,728 of CM062815.1, forward strand.
TTCGTAGTAAATTTCGTAGTCACCGCCATTTTTAAAACACGTTCAAAATTGACACCTAAAAAAAAAAACATCGTTCTAGTATACACACTTTTCGTTTTTAGCACTGTTTTTGATGTTTTTTTGGGGTTTTTTGGCCAGAGTTCCCGTTTTGAGTTTACAGTTCCCGTTTCAAAGTTTACATTGTTTTCCATGGTCCAATGCTTAAGTCCACCCTCATGTGACCTCCGATTGCAATTTTCGTTTAAGGCTTTAAGACCCATTTCTAAATGAAATTCCTCATTCTCTTAAGGATTGAAGAGCCCTTCTTTTTTCAATAACTTCAACATCTGGACTCGGATTGAAGTACCGTTTGCGCCATTCGAATCAGGAAGACGAGATCTACATATTGATCTTGAGTTGAATTCATTCTACACACTTGGATTTTCTGAGTTTTTCCAAGCCATTATATTTGAAGGTCCACCTGGATCAATCATGAACCCTTTGTGCAGAATATCCCATTCACCTGTCCCATGCCACAGCTCTGTCTCTCTATACCAATTCGTGGGCATAACATCTAGGGTATGATAAAACAAGTGCACCCACTCAAGTTGTATCTTTTCTCCATAGACCTTCATCCACTTGGCCAGGTGTGCGCGTGGATCATCCCGTCCATTGTAATTATCTGCCAATCGGACTCTAGGCTTCCCAAACTGTCTGCACATCATTCTCCTCCACCCACGCCAGTCCTCAAAGCTCCCTTTGTGCATACCCAACCACCTCGTGGGCATAGCATGCAATACCCAATTCAAGGCTTGGAAACGTTACTTTTCCAGCACCTCCCTTTCAAAATTATCTAGGAAAGTATCTACCTCACTTAACCCATCATAACTAGGTAGATACCTCACTTCCGTCGATATGCAGTGCAACAACCTTGTCATCATATTACAATTCAATGTAGTCACCTCATGTAACCAGTTCTGCCATCACTCCATTTCCTCATCTGAATCCTAAGTACAGGAGCTCTCACGCTCCCATGCAAGCCATCCATCCACAGTGGGATTCACCCAGTCTTGGTTTCATGCTATTATCTTATAAATGCAGTCCAAATCATCATCACTTTCATAGTCGGGCACCGACTCTATATAGCGTGCTCCTTCATGAGGGTCCAGAGGTATAACTACACGTAGTGACTTCTTTTCAAAAATGATCTTGTGATTCTTCAGATTAATCACCCTATTCATGTCAATGGCCCAATCAATTCCTAAGAGCACGGGGTAGGGATTGCTGTCATCAACAATATTTATTACTTCAAAGTCTGCTAGTGCGCTCGCTTCCTCAATATCCACAGTAATTCCCTGCAATATCCCCATGGGTATTATTTTTTGTTTGTTCGCTATTCGCAGCTGAATAGGAGACCATTGTAGTATAGGTTTCCGCATTCGCTCCCATGTCTGGTTCAGCATAACATTTGCATCCGACCCTAAATCTAGAATTACTTGGTCCATCTCATATTCTCCAATCTACGCGGTTAACCTCATTTCTCTTCTCATCCTTGTCTTATGCTTTCCAATCTTCCAGACTACGTGTAGTTCTCCTGGCGTGGTCACAACACATTTGTTAATGAGTTCCTATAATCCCTTTACAGCCTTACTGTCATGCAGCAACTTCATGCATGTTTCTAGGAATGTTGCAAGCATAGATGGGTCCATTTCTGGCTCCAGTCTATCTTTGCTTCCTGAAGTGGAGGCATCAATGAGGATCTTCTTAGCTCCCATGAAGGTTTCCTTAGCATGCTCCAAATAAAACTCCATTTCTTTTATTGGAGCTTTGTGAACCCAAGTACTATCTTCAGGATCTTTTCCTTTGTCATCTCCTAATCCGAATTGGATCCATAGAAAGACTGTCGAGAACCATGACTGAATCAGGTTGAACAAATCTCTCAAGGAATCCACAACAGTATCAAAAACACCATGAACTAGTGGCAATGGTAGCCGACATGGAATGACGACGACCTCGGCCAAAGTGCAGTAACCAAGGCCCATGCAGACTGTGTAGGAGGCCAAAGTAGCCCCTAGGAGCCCTGGAATGGGAAAAGGAATAGGTTTTTGATGCATGATTAGCGCTAATCGTGCATCGCTAGGCAAACAGGGCCCTGAAGGGGAAGCTTGAGCACTCGGTCACATCGGGAGCCAGGAAACCATGGGCGGAAAAAGTGAAAAACACTAATGTACAAAGGCAAGACCTGCACACTGGAAAACTAGCGATATTGATCGGGGTGCCCTTGAATGGTAAGAGGTTTTGGACAGAAGTGGAGCGATTCCATACACCGATCGATGCGTGGTAGGCGGAGGTGAGAGAAAACTGTTGTTGATAATGCGCTATCAGTTGAGCAAGTCAACCACGTGAAACATACGTATGGCATCAGATCTGGAGGGCCCAGATCGGATGGCTGAGATTTCACCCGATGGAAAGAAGCAGAATCGACATGGAATTAAGTCACGTTTGAAGAGATTTGGAATTCGTTTGACCGCCACGGTGGAGGAAGAAACTGAAGAAATGAACTGACAAAGCATGCTGGCGCCATTTAGAGGAGGACAAGTGGCCACCCCCTGAGCATTCACGATGACGCCGAAAACAGGGAACTCCAAGCGCAGCTGTAGAAGGTGAATCAACAGGCGGAAGAGGAACCGAAAAGGCATAGGGATCAGAAGGCTAAAAGCCATGAACAGAGACAATCGAATCAGTTGGAGTCAGAGTTGAGAAGAGTCCAAGTGAGTAAGAGAGACAGTGAACAATGAACCCTGAGAGGAGGAATGAACACAGAGAATAGTAAAGCCAAGCAGAAGAGACAGAGGGCCGAGCTAACCATAGGCAGTGCCGAGCACTAGAGAGCTTGAGGAATCAAGCCTTCCCATAGAGGAATCTGTCCAGACTGAGCATCACATTTGGTTCTTTCCACTATAGACCAGAAGGTCACAGAGCTGGTAGGAAGAAGAAGGGTCTGCGCACTCCAAGTGGCTTGGGGAATCCAAGAACCACCCTACCAAGCAAAAATCTGCTTCAGGAGAACTCACATTGAGTCCCTATATTGTAATTTCTATGCTTAAAGACACAATAAATCAAGGCCACCACTGAAGCTGGACTGGAGACATAGCCCTGGAGAATAGGGTGAACTCCTTATTAAAATTCCTTGTATTGTTATGATTGCTTACTGTATTTCTCTGTTGTCTTTCCATTTTATTTGTCTGTGTATTGGCAATCTGATCGATCCGTTGTTTCAATAACACAGAGCACACACCAACACATGAGTCTGTAATACCTTGGTTTAATAAATCTTTAACTGATGTCACTCATAGGGTGAATATCAGATCAAGTGGTATCAAAGCTCTGAGCTGTAAGGTTAGACAAGCTTGTGTTGGCATAGTTGTGAATGCTCATAAGATCAAAGCTCAAATTAGGAGAAGGAGAGTTGGTGGAAACTAATCTTGAAATTGGGAGAGTCTATCCTCGAAAGACCATGTCAGAAGAAGGTTCTATGGGGCCAAACCCTCAACTCATAGAGAGTTTCCTAGCTATAAAGTCTATGGTTGAATAAATGTACAAAGACTTTAGAGAGCAAAAGGTGGAAGATGCATCAGGCTCTAAGCAAGAGAAAGAAGAAGATGAGTCTCACTTCCATGACAACTCCAAAGGAAAGGGGAAAGAGGAAAACTTTCTTACACCTCCTAATAGCCCTGTACATAATAAGAAAGCATCTTTGATTAAGTTAGATGTTAAATTTTATTTTCCTATATATGATGGAGAGCTAAATGCTGAAAAGTTGGACAAGTGGATTAGACAAATTGATGTGTATTGCAGGGTACATAACATAAACTCAGACAAGAGTAAGATTCATCTGGAAAGCCTATGCCTAGGAGGCACTGCCTTGATTTGGTGGGAAGGTAGAACCCAAGCTGATATAAAAATACATGACAAGACCATCTCTGTCTGGAGTGAATTTGTTGCTGCAATCAAGAAGCAGCTCTATCCATTGGCCTACATGCAGAAGGCCATGATGAGTTGGCAAACTCTTCGGTAGTTGAAAGGACAAACTGTGCAAGGGTATACTCAAGAGTTCAGAAAGAGAGCATTGATGTTGGGTATCTCATTAGAATCACCAGAGACTCTTTTGAAGTACATTGGTGGTCTACACAGCTACATGAGGCATACCATCTTCATGTTTAATCCCACTAGTATAGATGAAGTATCTGTACAAGCTACTCATCTAGATGCTAGAGGAAATAATGGCAATCCAGAATTTGGGGGACCATCCCAACCCACTGTAAGCAAGAGAAAGGAGAAAAGACAACAAAAGTGGAAGGTAAGGAAGGCTAACACTGCACAGAAAGCCAAATCTTCATGCACTCATTGTAAAACGGAGGGGCATGATGATGAGCATTGTTGGATTCTGCATCTAGAGTTGAGACCTAAGAAGTTCGAGGGCAAGAAGAAGAATACAGCTGCAGCTATTCAAAGAGATTTGGGATCAGACTCGGGAGATGAAACAACTATAGCAGCCATAGGTATAAAAGGTAAGAATTCTGAAGCATCTACTAGTAATTCTGCTCAATCTGTTATTGATGAAGAAAATGAGAGAAAAAGGCATGAGCTTTTCCATATTCGAGTTATTTCCAAAAATAAAAAGATTTATACTTTGTTTGATAGTGGCTCACAAGTAAATTTATTTCTAAAGCAATTGTAAAGAAATTGGGATTAGCAACTACACCTCACAAGAAACCATGCCCATTAGGATGGTTGAATGATAAAGCAAAACTACAAGTCACTAGACAGTGCAAACTCAAGTTTTATTTTGGGTCAACATTTGTAGATGAGGTTGAGTTAGACATAATTCCTTTGGATATATGTGGAATTTTTTTAGGAAGTCCTTACTTGTGTGATAGAAAGGCTATTTTCTATAGAGCTAAGAACAAGTATCTACTGTTTAAAGATGGAATCGAATACTTTGTAAGAGCTCATAAGCTCAAGAATAATTATACTCTCATAAATTCAGGACAGATGAAAAGAATGATTAACTCATGCAAACAATTCTTATTGATGGTTGTAAAGGAAAAGAAACCTGATAAAACCAATGTATTTGAGGGTTGTAATGTTGAACATCAAGCTGATATAGAAAAGGTTGTTTCAGAGTATGATGTCTTGTTTCAAGAACCTAAAGGTCTGCCACCCAAAAAGGGAATAGTACATGATATTATATTGCAGCAAGATGTTCCATTGCCTAACATTGGGATGTACAGGTTGTCTGCTTTAGAGAATGCTGAAATCAAGAAGCAGGTGCAGGAGTTACTCGAGAAGGGCTTCATCAGGCCTAGCCCATCACCATGTGGGTCACCAATCGTTTTGGTGAGAAAGAAAGATGGCATGTGGAGAATGTGCATAGATTACCGAGAATTGAATAAGATAACAATCAAAAATCGTTATCCCCTTCCTCACATAGATGATCTTCTAGATCAATTAAAAGAATCTGTTTACTTCACCAAGCTGGATTTGCACAGTGGATACCATCAGGTCAGAGTTGCAGAGCAAGATGCATGGAAGACTGCTTTCAAAACAAAGCAGGGATTGTATGAATGGCTAGTTATGCCTTTTGTATTAACTAATTCTCCTGCTACTTTCATGAGATTAATGAATGATGTACTTAGACCTTTCTTGATGATTTTGTTATTGTGTATCTGGATGACATTTTGATTTTTAGTAAAACGTGGGAAGAACACTTAAAGCATGTTAAGCAGACATTAGATGTTTTGAAAATATAAAAACTTTATTTTAAACTCTCGAAGTGTGAATTTGGCAAAACATCTCTAAACTACTTGGGTCACATAGTATGGGGAGGTGAATTGAAAATAGATCCCTCTAAAGTGGTAGTCAATGTGAACTGGCCTAAATCCAGGTCTGCTACAGAAGTGAAAAGCTTCCTAGGAGCAGCACAATATTGGAGGAAGTTCATCTCTAACTTCACCTTGATTGCAACGCCCTTACATGTTTTAACAGGATTGAATAAGGTGTTTCAGTGGGGAGGCAAACATAAGAAAGCCTTCGACACCTTCAAAGATAAAATAAGTACAGCACATATACTAGCACTGCCAGATCTGCAAAGACCATTTGAGATCCAAACTGATGCCAGTGACTATGCGATGGGAGCAGTGTTGACACAGCATTGCAAACCCATATGTTATCATTATGAAACTTTTAATCCTGCAGTAGTTAACTATCCTACATATGATAAAGAATTGCATGCATTAGTCCAGAGTGTGAAAAAGTGGAAACATCACTTAATGGGCAAAGAGATAGTAATACATACTGATCATCAGCCACTTCACTATCTACACTCCCAAACTAAGTTGTAGCAATCAAGACATTACAGATGGATTGGTTTTGTACAAAAATTTCACTTAGTCATCAGATATAAAAAGGGCATACATAACAAGGTTGCAAACATGTTATCTATACCCATTATAAATGTGTGTACCATACTTAAGCATAATTCTGTGCTACATGAAAGCTACATAGAACAATATGCTCAAGATATGGATTTTAAAGATGTATATGCACTTTGAGTCAAGGCAAAAGAGTAGAAGAATTGGACTATCATATAAAGGACCGAATTTTATACCATTGTGGGAAACTCTGCATTCCACAAACTGAGAGGATAAAGATAATTAGGGAGGCACACACTTCTCTGATATCAGGTCACTTTGGAGTAAGCAAAATAGTTGCACAGCTACAAAGATTCTGCTATTGGCCGAAAATGAATGAGACAGTTTCTATATATGTAAGAGGGTGTGCCATGTGTGCTAAAAGCAAGCCCAACAATAGAAAACTAGGCTTGTACACTCCATTGCTAGTTCCTTCTCACCCTTGGGAAAGTGTTTCCATGGATTTTATTGGAGGACTGCCTAAATCTAGGAAAGGTCATGATTATCTATATGTTGTTGTGGATAGGTTCAACAAAATGTGTATTTTGATATCTTGTAGTAAACAGATCATAGTTGAACAGACTGCAAAATTTTTCTTTGAACATGTATGGGTTCATTTTGGATTACCCACTTCCATTATATCTAATCCAGACACCCGATTTGTGGGGAAGTTTTGGTCTTGTCTGTGGGAACCTATGGACACCAAGTTAAAGAAAAGCACAAATTTTCATCCACAAACAGATGGCCAAACAGAAGTAGTAAACAGGACTGTAATCCAGTTACTGAGAGGATATTGCAGTAGACATCCTAAGCTTTGGGATGAACATTTGTGTTATGTGCAGCATGCTTACAACAGAGCCAAACACTCTTCTACATAGAGATCTCCTTTTGAGACCTGCTTTGGTTTCATACCAAGATCTCCTTTGGATTTTGTCTTTGGTAAAGATACCATGGTTGATGGACACAGTGATGTGGAGAAGGCAACTAGGTTCATTGAACAGATCTAGGAGGTCCATCAAGCAGTACAAGAACAGTTGGAAAAGAGCCAGGCCAAGTATAAGGCTAGGCAAGATAAGCATCGGATGGAGCATAGTTTTCAAGTTGGAGACCAAGTCTGGCTGTATATCAGAAAGGACAGGATGCAAGGTGAAGGTAAAAAGCTAAAGCCTATTAGGTATGGACCTTTTAGGATACTTGAGAAAATTGGTGAAAACGCTTTTCGCCTTGATCTACTAGCTTACATTCACATCTACTCAGTCGTAAATGCAGATTGTTTGATATTGTTTGAACCTTCAATGATTGAGGACCCTGAAGAGCAAAGTCAATTTCCTTCTATTGATGACCTGCTACCTGAATACCTCAATGAGTTGTAGGAAGACACAGTGCTAGACAAGAAGGTGAGGACAATGTATAGGGGAGAGGTTGAGTACCTAAAAATTGGGCTCAAAGGTTCAAAATCGAGCAGCATGAAGTGGATTGAGATTGGACAATTGAAGAAACACTATCCTCACTTAGTCGATGCTTGAAAACTAACTTTTGGTGGTACAAAAGCTTTTTCAGTGGCGAGGATGTGATCCGAATTGCATCCATAGAAAGATTGTCAAGAACCATGACTGAATCAGGTTGAACAAATCTCTAAAGTAATCCAAAACAGTATCAAAAAAACCCTGAACTAGCGGCAATGGCAGCCGACATGGAACGACGAGGATGCTGACCGAGGCCCATGGAGACCACGCAGCAGGCCAAAGTAGCCCCTAGGAGCCCCAGAATGGGAAAAGGAAGAGGCTTTTGATGCACAATTAGCGCTAATCATGCATCGCTAGGAAAATGGGACCCTAAATGGGAAACCCGAGCACTCAGTCGCATCGGAAGCCAGGAAAACCACCGGCAGAAAAAGCAAAAAACGCTAACGTACGAAGGTGAGACCTGCGCACTGGAAACCAGCTGTATTGATCGGGGTGCCCTTGAATGGTAAGAGGTTTTGGATAGGAGCGGAGCGATTCCATACACTGATCGACGCGTGGTAGACAGAGGTGAGAGAAAACTGCCATTGATCACGCGCTATCGGTCGAGCAAGTAAACCGTGTGAAACGTGCGTAAGGCGTCGGATCTAGAGGGCCTAGATCAGATGGCTAAGATTGCACCCGATGGAAAGAAGTGGAATCAACAGGGAATTAAGCCGCGTTTGAAGAGATTTGGAATCCATTTGACCGCCACGGTGGATGAAGAACGCATCCACGGCGTAACTGAAGAAACGAACTAATGAAGCATGGTGGTGCCATTTAGAGGAGGACAAGTGGCAACCCCTTGAGCGTTCACGATGATGCTGAACACAGGGAACTCTAAGCATAGCTGTAGAAGGTGAATCGACAGGCAAAAGAGGAACCAAACAAGCATAGGGATCGGATGGCTAAAAGCCATGAACACAGACAATCGAATCAGTTGGGGTCAGAGTTGAGAAGAGTCCAAGTGACCAAGAGAGACAGTGAACAGTGAACCCTAAGAGGAGGACTGAACACAGAGAATAGTAAATCCAAGCAGAAGAGACAGAGGTCCGAGCTGACCATAGGTAGCGCCGAGCACCAAAGAGCTTGAGGAATCAAGCCTTCGCATAAAGGAATCTGTCTGGACTGAGCATCACGTTTGGCTCTTTCCACTGTAGACCAAAAGGTCACAGAGTTGGTAGGAAGAAGAAGAGTCTTTGCACTCCAAGTGGCTTGGGGAATCCAAGAACCACCCTACCAAGCAAAAATTATCTTCAGGAGAACTCACATTAAGTCCCTGTATTGTAATTTCTCTACTTAAAGACACAATAAAATAAGGCCACCACTGAAGCTGGAGCGGAGATGTAGCCTTGGAGAATAGGGTGAACTCCTTATTAAAATTGCTTGTGTCATTATGATTGCTTACTGTATTTCTCTGATGTCTTTCCATTTTATTTTTCTGTGTATTCGAAATCTGATCGATCTGTTGTTTCAATAACACAAAACGCACACCAGCACATGAGTCTGTAATAACTTGGTTTAATAAATATTTAACTGATGTCACTCATAGGGTGAATATCAGATCATCTCCTATCGTAATTCCACTTCGAAGAACAATGTTCACACTTGGATCTTCCTCGCATGGCTCAGACCTCATCATCTGCAGGCTCTAAGTCGGGGGAGGTGGTAGCACTCCCTTGTCGCGTATCCTAACTATTAGCGTAGGACAATCTTCCATATCATGTTAAAACAAGGTACAATACAGACACGATGGATGCATTGGGTTCGTAAAATCGTGGGCATAATGTCCCGGCCCTCCGCAACTGTAGCATATTAGCTATCTGCGACCTCTTCCAAGTCCTCCTCCACATCGGCCTCTTACGCGCCCCTAAAATCCTATTCGTGCCACTCCTGCGTTCTAGTCTAGGAGTAGCATTTCGACCTGAATCTCTATAGGTGGGAGTTCTATCCATCATTAACTCATAGCTTCTACAAGTGTGCTCTCCATGTCCCATTGACCTACAAAAATTATAGAACAATTGCTGCGAATTTTGTGTATACTTCTACAACAAATGGAAGTTGTCCGTAGAATGTTTCCCTCCTATTTGGCAAATTTCACACCACAAAGCAGGCACTGCGCTAGGTCTTGCTTGTGCCTCCGGTCTTAGCGGCACCAGTCCTCCTCCTGTGAGGTAATTTTTGAACACCGAGCAGTGGTCGTTATCATGAACCTGACCCTTGCATTTTACGTACTACACCTCTTCACACACTTCCAGGAGAGTTGTCTTGTCCTGTTTTAGACTCTGCATCTCAAGGCATAGGTTTTTCAACTGCGCGTGGATCTACTGAACTCCCAAGTTAGGATCCTGCATTAGGGTCTCATGCAGCCTCATCGCAATCTCTAACGTCTCTGCCTAAGTCATTAACTTCTGTTGTGATAGCGCACTTCTTAAATGTGGCATTAGCGATACTACAAACCATTCATGATGTTGTCCATCCGTCATGTTCATATTAGCTTCATGAATCGTACACTTAAACCTCTGATCCATCTCCCAAGGAGTTTTACTTGGTATTATCGTGATTTCTTTGAACTCAATGGTTGACTATGCTTTAGACTTCGGCCTGCTAAATTCTCTGTTTAGTACTGCTTGAATATATGTCATTCCCGCATTTGGATTATCATTGGAGTGCTTAATATACCAGGTCAGCACGTGGTCCTGTAGGGCACTAACCAGTGTTGCCTTCCTTATATTTTCATTAGTAACTCCCTGCGCTTCCCATACAGCTCTTATGACGAACCAAAACTGGTCTGGATCTTCATTTCCCAATCCCTTGAACACAGGAAACTTTATTGTGCTTGCCATATTGAGTCACGGTGGTGGCGAAGGTGGTACGGGTGAAGATGGAGGTGATGGTGGTGAAGCTAGTGGCGGTGTGGGAGGGGGTGCTATGCGCAGAATCCTCTGCCCTACTAAATGGATCGCACTTCGTGGAGAGACCTTCACAAGCTCTTGCTCGTCCCCTCACAGAGGTGAAATCAAAGGGGCTATTCTCTGGCCCCTTCCTTCATTTCTGTAGGTTTTTCTGCTTTGTGTAGCTCCGAACATCAAGGTAATTGCATAACCCTGTTTTCACACAATAGCATTTTAATCCAAGTATTCAAATACTTTACGTACTTACCTCGCAGTCCCTTGAGAAAGTGCCACTCTCCCTCACTATAGCTAACTGAAGTATCTACTGCGAACTCAATAATGAATCCTCCTATAATCCGGTCGAACCATTGATCAACAGCACGTGCGATCTGATCCTTTGATGCTTCTAATCTACGCACCAACTCTGGGGTCCACACAATAATACTATCGAGCTTCCACCTTCCTTGGCTATATGCTAGCTTTGCGATCCACTCGTACAGCTCAGTAGGGAAAGATGCAAAGAAGATTTCATGGATCTCTGGGTATAGGTAGCAATCTAACCACTCTTCTTTTGTCAGAAATGGATTCCTATTCTCCTGCGCCGTGAACTCATGAATCCTCCTGTCCAACCAACCTTCAATTTTCTTCTCAGTTGGATTCCAATGATATGACATCAGACATCTCTATGCGGATTCTGGTCCCAAAAACAGAACCATTTGTTGGCTTGAGGGGGCCTGACCCAGGTCCAGAGTTAATTAGCCAAATAAATCCCTACACTACTGGCCCTTTCGGCAACAGCCACCAGTGCGCTGACTAAACTCTCACCGAAGCAGTAAGGGGGATGCTGGAACCAAGTTTCCGCACCCTCGATATGTCTGAGGGGTCGATTAGTCCAACTGTGAATACCTTCACGCAGGTCACTCCGCACACTATCCTGACCTGTGATACCTTTGGAATCTATTATAACTGCCTTCGCGTAGCCCTCACCAGGGATGAGGTGCTTACGTGCTGCTATGGCAGCGATCTGTGCTATTTCCCAAATTACACTACGTATCTTACTTATCTTCTTACATATGTTAGTTAACTTCGCATAAACCGATACTTTATCACACATTTACTTAATCCACACAATCATATAAGTTCACACACCATATAAACAGTGAAAATGAAATTCATACCCAATATACTCAAATCATAAAAACAGGAAATAGATACATAGAATTGATGCGAAACTTCTCTTTATTCATGCTTCAATGGTTACAGACTCGACTCACCCTGTGCACTCAGCTACAAGGGTCCGCGCACTCAGTTGCGGACTACTAGGCCTCTAGCACTCAATTGTAGAGCCTTCTCCTACTCTACAACCCAAAGAATCGACTCTACACTTAGACAATACTCAATTCTCCATTCTTCTTCTATCGGTAACTAATTTACAACTGAGAGCCTCGCTCTATTTATACAAAACTGACAATACATTATAAAATTGAGGATGGACGACCCTATGACTCATTTACAACTTCGTGCTCTGCCCCCACAAAATGTGGAGTCTTTACATCAAATTTACACATTTTAGCTAAAATATGGGCTTTTAGCGCCAAAACTTCGCTTGGGGGGTCCCGTGCCCAACAGTCATCCTCCAGAGTCGTTTGGATCTGTAAAAGCAAGGAAAACTAGGGAACAATCATGGATGTAAATAGGAGTGAGAGGGGGACTTTCCAATTGAGTTTAGGAAAGCCAGTGCTCCTACTTTTGATGGGGATGTTAAGAACTCATAGGATGCAAAATCATGACTGCTTGGGATGAAGAAGTTATTTAGATTTCATTATTATTCAGAGAACATGAAGGCAAATATTGTTATATTTAGTCTCAAGGGAAAAGAAAATATCTGGTTGAAATTTGTGAAGCGTGTCAAAGGTGTCAGGGAAGAGGAGCTGAGTTGGAATTAGTTTAAAATAATATTCATAAAGAAGTACTTGTCTCATATATATTATGATGGGAAGGCCAAGTATTTCTATGTGTTAAAGATAGCTTCCATGGTAGATGAAGAGTATACAACCAAGTTTCTAGAGTTGTTGAGGTATGTTCCCTACCTCAAGGATGAGAAGGAAGAGGTCCATAGGCTCATTAGTGGATGACCAGCAGCATTCATTGATCGGTTGGATTCTGATGAGCCTCGATCATTGGAGGAAGTCAGCGAGAAGTTGAAGCATTGTTATGAGGAGTTTAAGCACAAGTCTAATCCTAAGTAAGATTGTAAAGGTAATGAGAAGACTAAAGGAAAATAGCCTCAGAAGCGAGTAAGCCCTTAGGATGCAGGTGACAAGGATAATGTGGAACCCCATAGGAAGTTCACTACAATTGAGAAAGGACATGGATATCAGCCTAAGGGGTAAAAAAGGGTGATGGTAGAAAGCCTTTGAAATGTTGGACTTGTGGTGGAGAGAATTGTAGGAGATATTATCCATCAAACTAGTGTGGAAGTCCTCATACTTACAATGCTCAGGAGGCATAGGCAGTTGGAGATGTTAGCCAAAGTATTCCTCATATTTATGCAGTGGTGGATAACAAGAAGGTTGATCATCAGGCATCCATTATTGAGATGGAAGGGAAAATTTGTGATCATGTCGTTTCTAATTTTATTGATCCTAGATCAAATTATAGTTATATCAGTATTATCCTGGTGGATAATTTTTTCTTGAATAAATAAGTTCATGTCGAATCTTGGTCGGTGCAATTGGATATGGGACCAAGAGAAGAGTTCATCATTGGGTGAGATATTGTGCATTTGAGATGAATGGTATGCCTACCTCAACACATCTAAATGTGTTTCCTTTGGGATCATATAGTATGATTTTGGTCATGGATTGGTTATTCATTCATGAGACTAAAGTGGACTACTATGAAAAATCTATTGAGTTCCTTGATGTTGACAGGGAAAGGAGAATTTTGTAGGGAAAGGAGAAGCATATATCAGTGAGAACACATAAAGAAAACTAAAAAATATTAGCATATAAACAAAATTAAGAATTCATGCATCGTGAAGAGATGAAATTAACTAAAGTTATAAATCTAAAAAATATCAACTCTAATTCTTCATAAGAATAATTGAATTAGCAAGAAATTTGTTCTTCTTACTCTGTGTTGGTTAATTAATCAATGATCAGAGATTGTTAAAGGTGATTTTATGGTAATTAGCGTGTGTGATTGAGGATATATTTATTTGCTTTATGAAAGAGAGTGGCCTTCAGGATTTCAGTTTGAAAATGTAATGAAATACAAATCAAGTAGGTCAAGCCAGTGGAAACTTGAAAATTAGGGGTTGTAGCTCCTTCTAGTAGTTGTTGGTAAAGAATGAGGGGTTGGAGCTCCTTTCAGTAACATGTGATAAATTACGGGTAGTAGCTCCTTTTTGTGGCAGTTGATGAATCATGGGTAGTAGCTCCTTTCAGTGGTAGGTCATAAATCAAGGGTAATAGTTCCTTTTAGTGGTAGATGATAAATTGGGGGTAATAGCTCCTTTCATTAGTAGATGATAAATTAGCGAGTAGTATCTTCCTTCTGGTTGATACCAAAGAAAATTATAAAATAAATTTGAAGCTTGTTTTTGTGAAATCAATTGAATATAATATTTAAGTCTTTATGTGTTGAATACATTCCTCTTGTGTTCATGCTTAGTTGAATAGTTTGTTAAAGAAACTATTGATTTTTCTAGTATTTCTTTGTAAAAGAAAGCTTTAAAATTCCCATAATACTTATCCACCGCCCCTCTTAGTATTGTCCTAGTTTCTAACATTATGAATTTTCTACAAACTTGATGATTAAACTCGTAGTAATTAGGTGTTGTTGATTATGTTGATTATGCAAACTGCATACATAACATTGTCATACTACGAGTTGATGTTTCAATGATGGTGTTAGTATGAGGAGCCTACATACATCATGCATCTAACAAAATAGTGCATTTTCATCCTTTGGAATTTCATCCATTCTGTGTGAATATGGTCAATGACACCACATATTAAATCTAATGAAGAAAGTCCATTATGTTGTATAATTTTGGTGTCTTCTTTGCCATTGCTAAACAAAATCTAGATGGCATATTATAATTAGTTGGAATGATTGATTTCTTTGCCTTAAAAATCTGCGTTATTTTCTTGAAGTTTGTAATGGTGCATAGTGACGTATGGTTAGATAAATATGCATGTTAATGAAATATCATTTTGCATGGATTAGAACTGTGGTGGATGACAATGTTTGGATCAAAATAGATATATTTATTAGAAGGTTTATTTCCATTAATTGTTGTTATGGAAAACATCTTTGTGGAAACTTCATTTTTAATTCCTTTATATGTATTTTCTTGAAGATGTATCTTTATTTTATATGCTTACTCTTAATGCATGGAAATGGTTTATATGTAGGTGAAGATTTCACAAGACCAATACCTTCTTACTTTGTTGAAATAGTGAGAAACATTGATGCATGTAAAATTTGAAATGCATCTTGAGTATATTTGACAAGATATTTTGTAAATAACATGATTTTGAAAAATGTATGCTTTTATAAAATACGTTTGTGACTAATTTTCCTAGTATGATTAAGCAGGGGTAGGCTAATGGAAGCTCAATGATGTCACTAAGATTCTAGTAGCATATAACATAATAACCAATGAAAATGTAAAAGGTTACAATGCAACCTGCGATTGAAAATGTGCAGGTATAATATTTCCCATTATCCAAGCATGAAACATGATATTTATTTGTAGAAGATATAATGGCATGTTTCTAAAATTCATGTTTGATTATTATGTGTAAACCTTGGAATAGACACCACTAGTGAGACATGAGATGTGAATTATGATTCCTAAAAATTTTGGATTCCAGGGAATGCCTTAATTGAAAGCTAAAACCACAAGGACTCTTTAATAGTAAGGCCTAATTTTTTTGAAGGAATCATGAGTTGATAAGAATCATGAGTTGGTAATTGAAAAGAATTCATGGAAACATTTGATGTAAGTGGAAATTGAATTGTAACTTTGAAATTTTATAGTTAATATTTTATTTTATTAAAATAAATTGCAAATTGATAAGTGATCTCAAGGAAAAATGGATCATGAATTGTATTGGATAATCCAAGAAACTACTAAAAATCTGAAATGGAGTGGCAAGGGCCACTAGTAGCGAAGGCCACGAGTTTTTTTTTCCCAAGGGGAAACACCACCTAACACATATAAGATAGTCCAAATAGTGGAAAAATTCCTAGGAAAAAGTGGTGGCATTCTTCTGCATGCTATGAGTCCTGAGAGGGGTGGCTTATTGCAGTTGAGACATAATAAAAATGAGGGTATGAGGAAAAGTGAGCATCAAGGGATGCATGGCTCATATGGATTATGTGATTCCACTATTTATCTTGAAATAAAGTTATATACAAACTAGAAAGAACTTGGGTTGTGAAAAACATCACAACATAGTTTGGAAGTAGAGAGGATGGATTTGTCTCTACAAAGTACTAATACCAGACTCGTGGATGCCTTTAGCAGGGGCTAACATAGTATGCACCCTCTACAATTATGGGTACTTGATCATTCTTCTAATTAGAGAACTATATTCTATATAAGTATTATGCAAAGATGTTATGCTAAATAGTTTCACTTGGAATTACGTAAATGATTGATAGTTAAAACTATTGTGATTAAAAAATAACATGATTACAATTGAGAAAATACGAATTTTTCCTCAAGAACATTGGAAGGTAAAAACCAAATCTTATGAAGACATTTTCTTTTTTTTACTAAATTGAACAATGGTTGAAAGACTAGAAGTGAAAGATGAATATAGCTTGTAGATCTTTATGGTTCTTAAAACATTATTGTTTTACTTATTTGAATTTCCTAAAAAGAAAAAGAGGAGCCACCAATTGAGTAATTTGGGCTCCCAGTTGTCATAAATAGTTAAAATTGGATATGATATAAGAAACAACGAAAACACAAAAAATGCTTCATTTTTAAGGGGAAGATCCCCTTTTGGTTGTTTTGAGTTCATAACTATCATGACTAGAGATAAATGTCATTAGTGAAAGATGATCTAAAAAGTAGTTTGTGGGAGATAAACACAATTTAAATGAAAATACAAAAATTTAGTGGGAGGTAAATACTAGATGAAAATATAATGATGACGAAAGGAAGAAAATAAAAACCAGTTCTTATGAAAACATTTTTTTGTTTTTACTAAATTGAACAATGGTTGAAAGACTAGAAGTGAAAGATGAATATAACTTGTAGATATTTGTGGTTCTTAAAACATTATTTTTTTACTTATTGGTATTTCCTGAAAAGCAAAAGAGGATCCACCACTTGAGTAATTTGGCTTCCCAACTATCAAAAATAGTTAAAATCAAATATGATCTAAGAAACAACGAAAACACAAAAAAATCCTTAATTTTGAAGGGGAATATCCCCTTTTGGTTGTTCTAAGTTCATAACTATCATGAATGGAGATAAATGTCATTTGTGAAAGATGATCTAAAAAGTAGTTTTTGGGAGATCAATAAAATTTAAATGAAAATATAAAAATTTAGTGGGAGTTAAAGACTAGATGAAAATATAACGATGCTGAAAGGAAGAAAAGAAAAACAGCAAGGGTGATGTTATTTTTAAAGGGGGAGGATGTAATATCCCTATAACACATTATAATTTGGATAACATGAAAATATTATTGAGTTAAATGGTTTTACATGCTCCAAAAATAATTAGCTTTCTTTCAGTTAGTGGCATCAAGAATTAGCTATGGAGTTGATAATTCTATAAGAAATCGTTGCCTTGTTGGAATGGTTGTTTCTATATATTTATATATGGCTCTCAAATGCCATTAATGGAGTTTATAGGTTATCAATTTGGCCATGAATGTCAATTAAAAAATGGTCTATGACCAAGAATGTCAAGAAAACAAAGAAAGTCATTAGTCTAACGAACCACAAGATAGTTCCTAGGCAAAGAACATTGAAAATGAAATAAAGGTTGCCCTAAATACCTAACATGGTTTAGAATATTGAAAAAACTTCAATTTATTGGGAACACCTTGAAAAAATGGAAGACACAAAGAGCGTAATAAAATTTTGTGGGAAATGGGTTTCCCCGCACAAGTTCTAAGTTGTTGGATCATAATGGCTAATTGGGTTGGTGGGCTCCTTTGCGTACAATTGATATCAATCCAATATGAAAACCATTGTTAAAAACCATTCATGAAAATGTTTCGAGGTATTATTTCCACTCAAAAACTAATGTCAACTCTTTGATGATTTTATTTTCAGAAGATTACATTTGTTCTTGTGCCCAAAGTTAGAATTTAATTGATAATGGAAATAGTATTGGTTAACTTTTACTAAATCAAATAGTATATTCCAAGTAATAAAGTATAATATTATCAATTAAAATATTTTTGTAACTACCCCTAGTTGATTTTACATGTAAATAAAATAAGACCAAGGTTATGGGACATGTATTTCAAGATAAATGGTGGGCAAAAAATTATAGTGGGAATCACTTGTGCGTTATTAATGGCTATGGAAATTAGCAAAGGCATTGGCAAAGGAAAAGAGGTAATAAATTTCATTTGATTAGGGAAATAAAGGAAAATAGGAGAAAAGGAAGTTGAAGAGACACAAATATGCATGCTAAGGAAATTAGATGAACGAAAATGGAGAAAAAGGAAAAAGGAAAGGAAAATACTAGACATCAATGATAAAAAAAGCATCAAAGAATCATTTTCTAGCTTTTAACACTTTTCAGTTGAGCTCTTGTTCATTCTCTCATACACTCTTGCATACTTCAAGCATTCTTGGAGCATTCTGGCATTCACTTGAACTTGGAGAAAGTAAGGAAAGAACAAGCAAGGAATTGGAGGATGACAGAAAAGAAGGTTGGATTAATAGCTATAGCAGGGATACTTTGCAGTTAACAAGTTGCATGTGTGATTTCCTTGTTGGTTTCTAGATGCATGGTACTTGCATGTGGTTCTTTGGTTATTTTTTTGTCATCTGCATGATATTTACTTGGATTAATAGTGGTTTCATCCTTGAATTGCGATTTCATAGATATCCATGGTGTTGTGCAAGCCTTTTGTTATGGATTCCTTGTGGATACCTCATAACTGGATGCACGGTGTGTCAACGGTGTCATTGGAGAGTAAACCTACTAAAAAAGAGTTCAAGATTTTCACTCTCTAAGGGATGTCAGTTTGTTTTCGACTTTTTGTCCCCACTTCAATAACTAGAAATTGGAGGTAAGGTCATGCCATAGTGACACTGAGTTCATGTTTACCCTGTAGAGATTGTAAAAGTTGGTAAATGTGGGAGGAAATGTTACAAGGTGGTATCTTAGCTTACAGGTTCAAACACTTGGTTGGATGGGCTAAATGTAATTGGCATGCATGCATGTTAGTTGCCAATGTGTTTGTTATGCATGCATTGTTATGGTTATGGTTATGACATCTATGTAAGAATTGATATGCCTGTGATGTTGTATCGTGTTAATTTGGATTGACCTGTGCAGATGAAATAGCCTCTCCTGAAATACACTAATGTGTGATTTGATTATGTCTTCTATTTGGTTTATCTAACATGCCATGTTTGTAGGAAATAGAAGCCTGGAGATGAAGAGAAAAGTGGTGGACTATAGTTCACATGACTCCCCTTACAGGCCTGATGTGAAATAAGTGGAATGGGAAACGTTGGTTGGGAAGCAAAGGGAAGAGTAGTCTCTTGATTTAGTAGATACAGTAAGGAGTCTGAGGGTAGAGATAAAAATTTGCAAGGTAGACACTGATAGGTTGATTGAGGCATAGGAGGTCTTGCCAAAAATAAAGAAAAGAAAGTAGAAGTTAATACAGTCATCCTTCAGAGTCTTTCAGATTTGTAAAAGCAAGGACAACTACGGAACAATCATGGATATAAATAGGAGTGAGATGGAGTACTTTCCAGTTGATCCAGTGCTCCTAATTTTAATGGGGAAGTTAGGAAATCATAGGATGTAGAAGCATGACTGCTTGGGTTGAAGAAGTTATTTAGATTGCATGATTATTCAGAGAAAATGAAGGCAAATATTATTATATTTAGTCTCAAGGGAAAAGAGAATATCTGGTCAGAATTTGTGAAGCATGTCAAAGGTGTCAGTGAAGAGGAGCTAAGTTGGAATGAGTTTAAAATAATGTTTAGAAAGAAGTACTTGTCTCATATATATTATGATGGGAAGGCCAAGGATTTCTATGAGTTAAAGATAGGTTCCATGGCAGATGAAGAGTATACGACCAAGTTTCTAGACTTGTTGAGGTATGTTCCCTACCTCAAGGATGAGAAGGAATAGGTCCAAAGGCTCATCAGTGGATGGCTAGTAGCATTTAGTGATCGGATTGAGTATGATGATCCTCGGTCATTGGAGGAAGTCATCGAGAAGTTGAAGCGCTGTTATGAGAAGTTTAAGCACAAGTCTAATCCTAAGCAAGATTGGAAAGGTAATGAGAAGACTAAAGGAAAATAGCCTCCGAAGCGAGTAAGCCCTTAGGATGCAGGTGAAAAATATAATGCAGGACCCCATAAGAAGTTCAATGCAATTGAAAAAGGATAGGGATATCATCCTATGGGGCAGAAAAAGGGCAATGGTAGAAAGCCTTTGAAATATTGGACTTGTGGTGGAGAGAATTGCAGGAGATATTGTCCATCAAAATAGGGTGGAAGGCCTCATACTTACAATTCTCAGAAGGCATAGATAGTTGGAGATGTCCATCAAAGTATTCCTCATATTTATGCAGTGATGGATAACAAGAAGGTTGATCATCAGGCATCCATTATCAAGATGGAAGGGAAATTTTTTGATCAAGTTGTTTATAATTTTATTGATCCTAGATCAAATTATAGTTATATCAGTCTTGTCATAGTGGATAAGTTTTTCTTGAGTAAATAGGTTCTAGTCAAATCTTGGTCAATGCAATTGGATATAGGGACCAAGAGAAGAGTTCATCATTGGGTGAGATATTGTGCATTTGAGATGAATGGTATGCCTACCTCAACACATCTAAATGTGTTTCCTTTGGGATCATATAGTATGATTTTGGTCATGGATTGGTTACTCATTCATGAGACTAAAGTGGACTACTATGAAAAATCTATTGAGTTCCTTGATGTTGACAAGGAAAGGAGAATTTTTTAGGGAAAGTAGAAGCATATATCAATGAGAACAGTTACAACTATGCAAACAAAGTGTAGTTGTAGGAAGAGATGTATATTGTTTGCAATTCATATTTCTAGTGAGGCAGATGAAGTCTTGAAGAGGTATCCTATAGTGCAGTAGTTTTAGGATGTGTTCCTTGCAAAACTTCCGGATTTTCCTCCTAATAGAGAGGTGGAATTTTCTATTGAGTTGATTCCAAGAGTAGCACCAGCATCTAAGGCACTCCACAGGATGAGTACTCTAGCGTTGGTGGAATTGAAGTTGAAGCTTAAGGAGATGCTTGATAAAGGATATATAAGGCTAAGTGTGTTGCCTTGGGGTGCACCAATGTTGTTTGTAAGGAAGAAGGATGGTACTTTCAGGTTGTACATTGATTACAAGTAGTTGAACAAGGTGACTATCAACAACATGTATCCATTGCAGTGGATTGATAATTTGTCTAATTAGCTAAACGAAGCAATAGTGATTTCAGAGGTTGACGTGAGATCAGGATATCATGAGGTGCACATCAAAGAGGAATATATTTGCAAGACAACATTCCAAGCTATTTATGGACATGATGTGTTTTGGTGGTTCCTTTTTGTATTACTAATGGTTCAACCACCTTTATGTGTTTGATGAACAATGTGTTGCGTCCTTACTTAGATAAGTTTGTGATAATGCTTATTGATGATATATTGATATAATCTAAGAATGACGAGGAGCATGTAGAGCACCTCACAAGAATGTTGAGATTGTTGAGAGAGCATGAGTTGTATGCCAAGCTCAGTAAGTGTAATCTCTTTTAGTCTCAGATTTACTTCTTGGGACATGTTGTTTCCAACGGGGGGTTTGCAGTGGACCTAGAAAAGTTTAAAGCTTTCATGGAGTGGCCAACTCCTAGGAATGTGGATGAGGTCAGATCATTCATGAGACTAGAAAGCTACTACAGGTAGTTCATCAGGAACTTCTCAAAGATTGACTCTCTTATTACATATTTTCAAAGAAGAGGGAAGAAGTTTGAATGCGCTGAGGAGTGTGTAGCTAGTTTTGAACAGTTGAATAATTTTCTTACAAATGCTCTAATTTTGAAGATTACAGATCTTGATAAGAATTTGTGGTTTGCACATATGATTGCAAGGAAGGTTTTGGTGGAGTCCAGATGTAGAAAGGGCATGTGGTATACTATGAGTGAAGGAAGTTGAATGATCATGAGTGAAAATATGTGACTCGTGATCTTGAGTTGGAAGCTATCATTCATGCATTGAAGATCTGGAGAAATTATCTCCTTGGAAGGAGGTTTATTCTTATGAGCGATCACTATGGGATGAGGTACTCATTTGACCAACCCAATATGAATTCTAGGAAAGCTAAATGGTTGGTTACCCTCTGTGAGTTTGAATTTGAGATTAGGGAAATCAAGGGCGAGGAGAATAAATTTGCAGATGCTCTTAGTAGGAGAGTGCAGGTGCATCATATTTCAGCTACGAGGTTTTATGTCACAAATTTATAGGAGAATATGTTGCATGTAGGGAAACATGATGCTAGGTACTAGTAGTTGAATTAGAGATTGCAGAAACATGGTGAAGGTGATAGGGATGAGGAGTATCACCTCACGACATATCGCTTGGTTACATTCAGGAACATGATTTATGTGCCAAGTAGTAGTGAGCTCAAGAAGCTTATCTTGAGGTAGTTTCATGTCAAGCCATATTCAAGCAACCCGAGATATCGTAAGACTTTGATAGCTGTTAAGAAGTTATATCACTGGCCAAACTTGAAGAATAAGGTGGTTGAGTTTGTTGCAACATGCTTGGATTATCAACAGGTGGAAGCTAAATGCAAGCATCCAGTTGATTTTTTACATCCTATTATGATTCCAAAAAGGAAATTGGAGGTCATTTCCATGGACTTCAGCACAGGTTTGTCGAGGACATTGACACAACATGATTCCATCATGGTTGTGGTCGACACATTTAGCAAGGTAATTCACTTCATTGTAGTGAAGTCTACTAATTCAGATAGTGAGGTAGCTCAAATATTCACCAAGGAGATTGTGATGTTACATGGAGTTTCCAAGAATATCATATCAGACAGAGATACCAAGTTCACTTCCAAATTTTGGAATGAGTTGTTTGCAACCTTGGGGACAAAGTTAGATTTCAGTGCATCTTATCATCCACAAATAGATGGATAGACATAAAGGGTTAACATGATTCTTGAGAATATTTTGAGGAAGTATGTCATGCATCAGTAGAGGAAGTGGGAGGAGTATCTTTCACTGGTAGAGTTTGCATATAATAATGGGTATAAGGAATCCTTGAAGATGAGTCCATTTGAGACTCTCTATGGGCAGAGTTATAATACTCCTATCAGTTAGAGTGATCCAGTGAGTAGGGTGATGATTAGGTTAGATATCTTGGTTCAGATGGAGCAGGAGATGCATGTTATTAAAAGGAATCTAAAGAGTTATGAAGATCAACATAAACCATTCAGGAGTTTCAGGTTGGGGAGAATGTGTATGTGTGCATCAAGCCTAAGAGGAGTTCCTTGAAGATTGGATCATGTGCCAAGCTGGCAGCTTAGTATTGTGGGTATTTTAAGATCCTTGAGAGGATTGGACTATAGGCCTACCAACTTGCACCCCTGACAACATGAACATCCATGATGTTTTCCATGTTTCAATACTTAAGAGATACGTCTAAAATGTTAATCATGTGATTGATTGGCTTGTATTGAAAGTGGAACCAAAGGGAGAGTTCTAGTTAGAGCCATAATGCATATTGCAGTGGAAACAACTAATTCTTCAGAATAGAGCAATAGAGCCAGTTAAAGTGTAGTGGAAGCACTTTGGGCCTGATAAATCTACATGAGAGATGGTTGATCAGATGCAAACATTATATACTTATTTATTTGCTTGTTGAAGCAAATGAGTTTTTTATATATATACATGTGTGTGTGTGTGTGTGTGTCATTGTAAATACTGCATCGAGTTGTGTTATAAAGCTCCAATAAGGGGCATGTTTATCATGTTTTTCATGTTGGTCATAGTTTTCAATAGCCATTTGTCATAAATATTGCATCGAGCTATGTTATAAAGCTCCATGGGCAATATGTTTTGCTACTCATAAATGTCATCAAACACCTAGGATGGTGTTCCCCCAAATCAAGGGGGTTTGTAATAGCACCTAGTTGATTTTCCATGTAAATAAAATAAGACCAAGGTCATGGGACACATATTCCAAGATGAATGGTTGGAAAAGAATTATAGTGGGCATCACCTGTAGTTTATTAATGGTTATGGACATTGGCAAAGGAAAAGAGGTAATAAATGACATTTAATTAAGGAAATGAAGGAGAATAGGAGAAAAGGAATATGAAGAGACACAAGTATGCATGCCAAGGAAATTAAAGGAAAAATTAAGGAAAATGAAGAAAAAGGAAAAAGGAAAGGAAGATACTAGACATCAATGATAAAGAGGCATCAAAGAATAAATTGCTAGCTTTTGACAGTTTTGAGTTGAACTCTTATTAATTCTCTCATACACTCCTGCACACTTAGGGCATTCTTGGAGCATTCTAGCATTCGCTTGGACTCAGATAAAGCAAGAAAAGAACAAGCAATGAATTGCAGAACAACGAAAAATAAGGTTGGATCAATAGCTACAACAGGGATACTTTACAGGTAAAAGTTTGCATGTGTGATTTCCTTGTTGGTTTCTAGATGCATGGTACTTGCATGTGGTTCTTTGGTTATTTTGTTTTCATTGGCATGGGATTTTCCTAGATTGATAGTGGTTTCAGCCTTGCCTTGCCATTTCGTAGATAACCATGATGTTGTGGATTGCCTTGTGTTGGTTTAAGTTTTGGATGTCCTATAGACTTTAGATCCTAGTGAGGTGGTCTCCAGAAATTCCCAATGGTAAAGGGTGGAGATGATGTTTCTCCTAGAATTCCTGACAAATGGGCGGAAAGAGGAAAATTCCTCTAGATGTGGTGAATAAAGTTGGAGGCATCCAAGCTTGTTTTGGTGTTAGTGATTTTTGGATTAGTTAGGTGAAATCACTATGGCTGAGGGTTGAGGTGGTTTGGCCTCTGGAATCCCTGGTTGGTTTAGTTTCAGTTTAACCCATATGATACCACATTCATTATTGGAATATGATATGGGATTTATTGGCTGAAAGACAGATTTGGTTCAACCCAATCTATTGTCGGGTGGTATGTGGAAGTCCCTGAATTGGTTAGCTTTTGTATATGTTAATATATGTTATTTTCCCTATTGTGATTTATGTGCACATGTACTAGCTATTATGTGATCTTATGGATGATTTATAATGGTTTCTATTATGTTTATATGTTGGCTATATGCATGGTTCTATGATGTGCTCCAACTATGGCTCTTGTTCATGATTTGAAAAGTGACTGAATGATTGATGTATTCATGGGATAACAAGTATTGTTTCAACTAGCTTAAGAGGGTATTGAGCCTTCTTGGTGATTTCAGATAAAGTTCAGAGGTTTATGATCATATATGCATTCATGACCTATAACTTACATGTTTGTCATATGTTTGACAAAATGTTTATCTTGCATTAGCATGTATTGGTCAATATTGTCCTCAAGATTTGATTGCTTAGCACTATTATCATCATTGTGATGATTCTAGAAATTTACAAGTAGCTCTTGATGGTGGTCTAAAGTCTAGCCTAAAAAAGTGCCATACATCTTGTGATTGCATGCATAGAACGTGAAATTTTGGGTCATAACCACATGCAGGTTGGCTTATGGGTGCAATTAGAGCCTGATAGGTGTATGCATAGTGTTAAGGGTGTGGTTTGAGGGTGAACCTAGCGAAAAAGAGTTCCATCTCAGGGATTGATCACCTACGGTGGTTGATAGGCTCTTGAGTGATCTGTAGACTCTGAGGAATGTTAGTTTGTTTTCAGTTTTTTGAACCCACTTCCATAACTGGAAATTTGATGTCGGGTCATGTCATAGTAACACTCATCTCATGCTTACCCTACAGATCTTGTGAAAGTGGTAAATGTGGGAGGAGGCATTACAACAAATATTATCACTTGGAATTGTCAAAATCCTTTCTTTCATTATTATATACATTGTGATGCTATAAGCCGAGGAAAGAACAACCTACCAAAACCATGTAATGCCACTTGTCTTGTGCTAGGAGAAAGAACAACTAACCTTTTTGTATGCATGTTAAAGAGAATCTAACCTTTCTATAGAGAACTAGTTCTACTAATTCCTTTTACTGAAAAGGAAGTAAGGTAGCAAAAGAGAACAAGAAAATGAGTAATGGTATATTCTCACCCTCCTTCATTATCAAGGTTCCTTAATGAGGGGAAGGAAATTTAGTGGACGGCTAAAAGGAGTGAAGCTAAGACGATAGCCAACCATGAAAGAATTAGTTTCTTGAACCTTAAATAAATAAATAAAGAGGCTTACAATTCTTTAACATGTAAAATTTCAGTAAACTTTCGTAGATTTAATAACGAAAGTAAATAAACATGGATTTTTATAATGCATTTGAAAGAAATACAAAAGGGAGAACTATATTTTATATTATTTTCATGCGTTATTAGATTTGTGATAACAAGAATAGTTGTTGCTCATGTTGGTAAAAATGGTTTTGTATTGAAAGGAACAAGTGGAATGATACTCGTGGTTTTGAAACAAGAAAAGGATAACTAGGAATTATTATCATGGTGTTTTGGATTTATACCCATGGTTTTACAAGTTTGTTAAATACATTAATAGTATAATTTTCAATAGTAGTTACAATATTGTATGTGTTAAAGGAAAAATAGATATGGTTATGTATCTGACAATGAATTTAAAAATAAAAGGGTTAGTTATGGTTATGACTTTTATTTATGTAACTACAAGAAAGTGCTTTCACGCTAAGAGGTATAATAACTAGTAGAGATTGAATCCTTGAGATAAAGAAATATATATTCTGTCACATTATATTTGGATGAAAAGCCATAGTATTTTGGGGTTTTTATAATTTTATATTTCAGGTAATCATGACATTATAATTTTTGCAGATGATAGTGGTTACAGTGATGAAGTCACGAAGTCCTCAATATATATCCCTTAATATGTAGTCAAGTTAATGGTATTTTTTAGTATGCCACAAAAGTATGTGATATGGCAGAGGTTCATTGAGTGAAACCCCTATGGAGGTGATGTCCCTCATGAAATATTTTTAATAACAAATTTTTTTGTTGGTTTTTCCCTTATGCGTTTCCAAGGTCATATCAATGTTCATTTATATGCTTGACTATTTGGTTATCTTAATGATAATTTCACCCTGAATAAATTTGATAATTATATCACTCATCATGTTTTTAGTAGGCCTTGAATAATTGAATGATGTTAATGATACGAAGTTGCAGCGGAATGCTTTATGTTAACGAGTTTCACAAACAATTATTCCTTTTTGCAAATAACTATTCCATTTCTATGGTTACTTCACTTAATGATTATGATTATATCATTTGATGATGAGTTGCAGAGTATGTTATAAGTCATTCATGGGATGGTACATGCTAGTAAAACATGTAAAATATTTTAATCATGTGTATTTTGTACGAGGTATACCGATGGATGTTACATAACTATTTTGTTTCTTATTGTGATGTTTGGATACCCATGTTCTCATACAATGAGTACTTCCTCTCCACTAAACAATAATAATAATATTTTATGTAATCTTCATGAATAAAACTCTTGAACAAAAATAGGGATAATGAGTTTGGTCAATGAGTTCCAACCCAGGACCAATCTATTCATTCAATCTAGGAGCATAAAACCCCAGTGGACAACCTATCCCTGTAACTGTTTTTCAATGCTCGATGTTCTACGCTCTTGTATCTGGAATTTGTCATAACTTGGAAGACCATTTGCAAAATATGATTAAAATGTTTGATTGAAGATAGGATATCGAAGAGATTAACATTTAAGGATTGTAATTCACCTCTACTAAATTTGTAATGTTAATAACCAGAGCATAAGGAATTGGTTGCACAACTATCCATTCAACATCCTTATGGATATTTAATCACACCACTTCCTCATATTGAAGTAAGAGAGTAATGTCAGTCATGTTAGTGTGTGGGATCAGGTAGAAAACAAGATCTGGTGAAGGGTTTGGGGGATGGTAGTTTATCCTCATGTTTTGGTATGGATTTCCAAACTTCTTATAAAAAATTTAGAATCCAACTCTAATGTATCAATGATTAAGCTCAACATCTTTCTAGCAGTGTTATAATTTCACTATTGTATGTATACATGATTTACATGCAAAGGCCCACAATACATTCAGTAGAATGGTAACAAGCCTTGATTGCACTCCACATGTCAAAACCACAAGACCATATATAAACTACTAACAAGATTAACTTAGGTAATATGGTTTCATTATCTAAATTACTAGAGGTAGCATTAAAGATTGTAATCAATCATCTATGGAAGTAGAGAAAAGAAAAAATTTATATCCAGAGCAAACCAGACATTTTCTATATTTCTTGATCATGAAATGGACATGTCAAATGATTGTAGAATAGATGATAATGATAGGTATCATACTAAAAATTTCATTCTCATGTTTAGTGTCTGGGAAAATGAACAAACTATTGTCAAGAAATGTTATCTAACAAATTTATGTTTATAAATTTCATAGGAACAATACATACTTGAAGTGTTAAAGATTTCCCATGGACCAAAATGGCACCTTTGAGTACCTAAAATTAGCAAGTTCAACTAGACAAAGATTGAAATCTCTATAACTAGAAGGAAACATTATCAAACCCAACGAGTCACCCTAATCTAGCTTTTATCATTCAAACATACTTCTATTTCTCCTCCAAAGGAAGCTGGAAAAACTCCCTTCCAACTCTCTTAATAGCATCAAGTAACGAATTCGAGATACTATGATTCACAACCTACAAAAGACCCATGAAAATATATAACTTTTTCTTTTACCAAAATTATCCACGATTACTATATAACAAAAACTGATCAAGCTATAAATGGAAGAAGCACCATTCTTCATGAGCCCAAGCAAATTTTTTAATCTCTTGTACTAACAATTTTCGCGTAACAATCTCCTTTAGTTAGTGTACCCACTGCCTTAGATTTCGTCTCAAACCATGAGACTAAGGCTAATGGATCCATAATCATGGACATATGACATTCCATCTTTGCTAGAATGAAAACTTCCTCAGAGTTAGTAGAGTTTATCAATGACATTGGGAGAGATGACATTAAGGATGAAGTAAGACATCAAATGTTTTGTCCAATCAAGTGTTTACAAATTAATTTTTTTAAATTATAATAAAAAATAATTTATTTATTTCTACAGTTTACATTAGGTTTTGCATAAGTCAAAGCTAAATTAATAGCATTCAAATTGCAAATTGATTGCTAGAGTATTGCCTAAGAAATGACTAATAATGATAATATATTTTTATGGTCACCGCAAGACACACCCGGTTGGTTATGAGACAAAAAGCCCACCTCCATACACGGATATTTGATTGCTAAAGTTTATTAAAATATATATACATACCGAATTATAGATTTGAACATCTCACCTTTTAAGATGTAGCTACTACCATCTTATATATATGTAATGGAGTAGAAAGAAAAATAATAAAAACAATATTTTTCATTATTTATAATTTCTTTTTACTTCTCAATTTTTTTAATTTATATTTTAAATTTAATCTTCTTGGTGCACTAACCAATAAATAAATATAATTGATACAAATCAATGGTCAAAAATTTGCTATAGATGAATAGAGAATATATAAACATTTATTATAAATGTGGTAAACTTGGAATTGATTACAATTATATAAATATTAACTATAAATTTTATCATTTTTTTTTATTGTTTATAGGTCACGTCTGTATGTTAAAGTGAAAGAGATAAAAGCTCATGGGAATAGCTATGAATTTGTCATCGAGGAAAAGTAAATGTGGTAAACTTGGAATTGATTACAATTATATAAATATAAACTATACATTTTATCAAAAAATTTTATTTTTTATAGGTCACATCGATATGTTCAAGTGAAAGAGAGTAAAGCTCATGGGAATATCTAATATATTCGTTTGGGACTCGGTAAACGTGTCTTCCACGTCACCTCACCCGAGGTGCCTTCAAATTGAAGAATTCCTCAATGTATATTATTATTTATTAAATCGTGGAAAATGCGTTGTATACCATTACCGATGCACTGAAATTTGGAAAAGTCCACACCGCCATCCTTGCCACGGCCTCCGCCTGAAAATACGTAGTCCACGCTTATCGGATCGTAATTTTATTACTTTAAATACCGCACTTGGATATATCTGTCCTTGGAATTTAAAGAAAGGAAGTGACAGAAGAAAACAGAGTTTTTCTAGTTGAATTGAGGGTAACTGTATTTTCATTATAAAGATGTATCATCCTCCAGTTATTGGTGTTCCACCTCAAAATTCTAATGTTAGTAATCGCTCGGCATGGACCACTGGCCTCTGTGATTGCGGCGAAGATTGTAGCACCTGTATGTATATATTCTATTCATATATACATATGTTGTCTCATTTTTATATATTTCTTTTTGTAATTCCTGACAAGTAAAAAAAAGAAACAGGAGGCTGTATTGCATTTCTTATATGCACAGTTAACGAATTACAACAATGTGGTGGCTATTGCAGGTTGTCTCACATGTTGGTGCCCATGCATTAGCTTTGGACAGATAGCCGAGATAATCGACAACGGTTCTACCTGTAAGTAAATCAAATTGTGATTTAATATTCTTCTCAATATCAATATCATATCAGCATAGACTCAACTTGAATCTATTATGCGCAACAGAGATATTCTGGATAGTTTAATTTTATCGATATCATATCAGCATAGACTCAACTTGAATCTATGATGCGCAACAGAGATATTCTGGATAGTTTTTTTGGCAGAAGTAAAATAAATTATGGAAAAAATGACGAATGAATGGATTGCCGGCTAAGATATTTTTTAAAACTTTGTCACAATTCATAAATTTAAACATAAGAGATTTAATTTCTTCATACGCTTTATAAATCTTTAGTTTTGTTATCCTTGTCACTTAAATTACTAAAAATAGTTTTCGCTGTGTGAACATTGTATGGAAATGTTCACAGCATGCTGTGTTAGCGGAGCGGTGTACTATTTGCTGATGCATGTGGCCTGCACACCCTGTTATACCTGTTTCTACCGAAAGAAATTGCGCGCAAAATTCAACTTGGAAGAAGGTCCTTGTGGAGACTGCCTTGTTCATTGTTGTTGTCAGCAATGTGCTTTGTGCCAGGAATACAGACAACTCACAAACAGTGGCTTGGATCCGGCTCTCGGTAATACATATATATATAGTATTACTTGTAAATGGTATTGCAATGTTACTGATGTATATATTTAGATATATTTATGTAGTATTACTGTTACATGGTATTGCAATGTTACTGATGTAGGGGTTGGTTTGGTTAATGGCGTTGTAGGGTGGGCCGTAAATATGGAGAGGATGCGAGCAGCCCAGGGTAGAATGGCCCCGATAGCACACCCGCTGGTGGATCAACGGATGAGGAGATAGATTGATAACATTCTTATGTCGTGGGCTCTATAATCCTGTAAGGAATGGTTTATAGGTTACTCGTTTTATCTCCGTGATAATTTAATTGAGTTTTTTTGTGGATAAAGATTAATTTGAACTGTGGATGAAGATGAATTTATAGTTTCAGTTTATATTGTTATATTATTATTATTATTGTTTCGGTCATAATTTAATGAGATTTGGTTTTGGTTTTGGTTTTGTGGATGAAGATAAATTTCTACGTTTTATCTCTGTGATAATATAATGAGTCTTGGTTCTCGTTTTGTGGATAAGATTAATTTATAGGATAAAGTTATATTATCCTTATTATTATTATTTAATAGGTTTCGTTTTTGTTTTTGGATAAGTTGAATTTAAATCATGGATGAAGACTGAGACTTGGTTTTGGTTTTGTTGATAAAGATGAATTTAAATTATGGATGAAGATGAATTTATTTTTATTATTATTATTATTATTATGATGTTAATAGATATGTATGTTTTAGAATTGGGTTTTTAGAATTACAATTTATTTATAAATAGTTATTAAGTGAGTGGATTTTTATAAAAATAAATTTTTAATATTTGTTCTCACTTGAAGGCTAGTATGTATTTTGTATTTTGAAGGCTGTTATGTTTTTTTTTTCAACTAAGGTCAATAATTAAAATAAATGTGACATAATCTTCATAAGCCATAATATCCTAACAAAACTTATTTAAAGATTACAAATCTCCATGATAAAGTAGGTTGAATTTCAATGGATACAAATCTCGTTACATGCTTAACTAAACTAAAATGTATATATATGTTTAACTTATATATTAATTCTTTTTATCATTAATATAATAATTATTATTTTATTTTTGTCATTAATATAATAACAATAATTTTAAATAAAGTTATTAATTAATTAATTTTTATCAATTTTTTTTATATTGGTTAGATATCCATTGATTGTGCCAAAACGCAGGGTGCAACACAGTATGGGATTAGATGTTAGATATTAACGTGTTACATGTGTATAAATATCGGGCTCATAAATATGCATATGTTATCTCATATTATGTAACATTTTTATTTCGTCAAATTACAAATTAAAAAAATAAATAAAATAGTAGTTAATAAATAATATAAATTTTGGGATAAAATAGTAAATTTACGAGAGGTTTTGATATTCTAGTTTTTTGCAACCTGTTGATGCCCCGAAATTCGTTGCAACAACATCGGGGAAACCACCCGGTCCGGACCTTAATGCAGCTCCTTTTCCATTTGGGATAGTGGCTCCGACTGGGGATAATGGGACCAGTTTCCCAAGAATTATAAGTAAATGGGATGGATGAATGATTTACGATATAAAGTGGTAATAAGTGAATAACTAAACTATAAGAGAAATATAATAACTATAATCTAATCCCGGGACTTATCGATTCATAGAGTGCAGCGTTTGATAATCTGTGCTTAATGGCAGGCATATAGATGACTCTAACACTAAAGCATAGATGTTTAAATCATTTAAGATTGCTCTGCATAATTAGTTATGCAGAGCGATAATAGCGAATTACTACACTTAGTCATTTATATTATTGCTACACGCATGTGTGAGAGAGATAACAAATCACAAAACATTCAATAGTGTCATGAAATGAAGATTTGCTGTTATATTGCATACATGTATTCAACAATAGCAAAGATAATAACACAGCAATTCATATAATAGAAAAGAGGACAGATACAGATAATAGTACCATGTAAGCTGTTTGATCAATCCAGTATATTAATCACTATGTCGCAGTTCTTCCTTCAAACTAGAAAGCATTCCAAGCAAATGACAGTAGTGCACAATTGCATAAAACAACCTTCTAAGCAAAATTAAGAACCATCGGTCGAGTTTCACAAAAGGATATAGACTGAAGCACAATAGTGCAAACTTCAGCCTTTAAGTCTTTTACAAAATTTTACGACCCTTTCCAAAACAATGAAAGGATCTATAAATACTATGCTAATCTAAATATCTAAAAACTGAAAAGCTACTAAATTGGCATTAACAAATATCATCTTGTTTCCTGGCGATCTGGCAGTCGGCGGCGATGCTTCATTCAGAGGTCTCTTTGCCTTTACTCCTTCGCTGACATATCGCCAGCATTGGCTCTACTTCTGGTGGAGTGTTGAGGCGTGAAGTTAGCTGGGCATCATATGTGGCATCCTGAATGTCGGAAATCAGATATCGGAGGGCATCTGTTAAACAGTTAAGAGCCGACCTTTGAGAATGTGGTTTAATCAGAAAGAGCCAGTATGCGTCGGCGGTTAAAGTATTTACTCCGGCGATTAACCGTCCTTGTTTCTCCAGATCAGGGTAATTTCTCTGTTCCAGCATGTTTGCTGTTGTTATGCTTCCAGGTGTGCACTGGGAAATCATGTTTGCCAGATACAATGTGTCGTTGACTAGATTGATCATGTTGCTGGCAATCATTTTACATCTGGAAGCCGCCCTTTCAGCTTTCATTACCTGAGTATTCCATTCCATGAAGAGTATGTCCTTGTACGTTATATGGATTCGGGACAAATTTGCCGCTTTCCCTTCTGGAGTATCTTGCCACTCAATATATTCCGATATGTCATCCTCGGCCTGATCTAGCTTATTCCTGGCCTTTTCTATTTGTTCACACACTACTGTAGATGTTTCACAAAATGACTCAGCGTCAACAAGTTGTCAGCACAAGAGCCTGATCTGAGATATTAATGCGTCGTTTATTCGAGTTGCCTCTGCTCTGAAATCATCAATACTCTGGGCGTCCTTGATACCTTCGAGCTGTGCTGATAGCTGAATTATTTGCTCGTCTTTAGATTTTATCATCAGCTCATTTGATGCTTTTAACTGGGATAATGCCTCTGATAATTCTTTTGCCTTCTGAACCTCACTTTGGTCTATCCTCTGTTTTTCGATTAGCAGTTGCTGGGTTAACAAATTGTTTTCTTGCTGTTGAGCCAGCAACTGTTCCTCTACCTGCGCTGCCTTATTTTTCGCCTCAATTACTTCTGCCTGCAATGCATATATTTCATGATCTTTAGTCTTCAACAGAAGACTTACCTCTGATGCTTTGTCAATAGTTGCTGTCGAATAAGCTCTCGCAAATTGCGACAGTTTAGTCAGATCTTCAGAGGGATCTAATTCTCCCTTCCAGACCACATTGCCCGTGACTGTTTGCTCAGGAGAAATAGAAGGTTGATCAAGCCTTCGTCTTTTCCTAGAGCACCTAACAACGGCTCTATGCTTTGGGCTGTAGAAAATATCTAGGGGAGGAATTTCTTCCACCTGGAGATCAATTTGATCGGATGGGTCTTGAGTGATTACCTCAACATTCTGTAACATGGGTGGGCCGCTGGTTCCTTCTAGAACCTGAGAAGAAGTAGTATCGGGAGCATTACTTGTTTTAGAGGTGTCTGAGTCTTTGGAGGCTTCCTTACCACTGATAATGGAATCGAATTGGTTCCATTCCTTAATCAATTCAGGATCGGTAGAGATTTGCTCACTTTGTTCTGTGTGGGCTTTACTCTGTTCTTTCTCTTGTTCAATCCTCTGCTGTTCCTCGAATGCCTTCTGCTGTTGCTCCTCTTGTGCTCTCTGCTGCTGCTCCTCTTGTGCTCTCTGCTGCTGCTCCTCCAATTCCTTTTTCTGCCTATCTTCCAGTTCTTTCTTTGCTTTCTCTTCTTCTTCCCTCTTCCTCTGTTGCTCTAACTCTTTCTGTTTTCTTTACTCTTGATCCTTTTGTGCCTTTTGCTGCCTTTCTATCTGCTCCCTTTTATGCTTCTCTGCCTGCAGCTTATTTTGCCTCTCCTCCTGTTGTTTATCATACTCTTTAATTGTAACAGGAGGTGGATGTATTTGCTGCTGACCAGGCTCGCTTGAGGAGGATGTTGGGGTTGTGGATAATAAATCTAGAGGCAAAGTTTGCAACCTTTGCTTTCTGAGTTTATTAAATTCAGTCAACTCCACATCTTCGTATCTCATTGCAGCAAGTTGTTTGATTTGGCTTATTGAATCGGCACTCATGAACAGGTCATCAAACTGATCTTCTTGATGGACAACCTTTGACAGTTTGGCCTGTTCCAAGGCAATGAAAGCAGTCTTTTTTGGATCATAGAGTCTGTTTGGAATAGAAGCCAGGGATATCATTTGGAGTTTTGCTGCTTCCTTTTCTGCATGCTTGTAATTCTGCAGCGTATAAACTCCAATTCTTAAAGGAAAAGAGGGCCATCCTCTCTTTTTCTCATCTTTGAGAGTTTGTGTGACACCCTCAGACATAATCTGGTAGGAGATTTCCCGGGCTAACAATTTATCTGGGATGTACAGAGGGAGAACGTGTGGTCTAGCCTTGCTTCCAAAAACTCTAATATAGGTAAAATGCTCTTCCCCGAACCAATGTGCTACGGCTGGTAGGTCAAAAGAAGCTTCATAGGAAATTCTTGGGATGGGTCTGTCGAAAATAGAATAGTGGACGGGCACCATGAAACCATTGCAAATTTGATACAAATGGTCTTTGTAAGAGGGCTTCCATAATTTCCGATGGTACAAGTGAATGGGTGTTGGGTCATGGGTGGTCCATCTCCAACCAAGGACAGGAAACTCAGAATTAAAACACAGGGTATCCATAATGTAAGCAGAGTAATAAAAGGGTGGGATTTTCCTTTCGGTGACTCTGGTTTTGGCTCTAAACTCACGAACAACTATGACCAATTTATCAGACAGAATAATGGCCCAATCCATAATTGTACTATTGACGGCCGCTTCCATTAAGGGAACCATGTCAATATGGATATTAGCAGAGTCATGTAATCCCCACAATCTACACATCATAATCCCAGCATAGCAATAGGGAGAAGCCAAAGAAGCATTGGAGTACTTACCCGAACTTTCATGCTTGTGTTTGGCTGGATTCTGCCTCCAATCTCGGAGAGGTTCGGATGGTGATTCATTCTCGTTCGCGAACTTCTCCACAAAGGTTCTGTTATAGACTAGCTCAGGTTCAGGCAAATGATACATCCGCCTTAGGTCATCAGGCTTGAAGGATCCGAAAATCCTTCCATCCTTTGTATGAAAGGTTCTATCAGTGAGGGTAATTTCCTCAATTGCCCAGCGTACCACATCAGTGTAAGGTAGGACTTGTTCTCTGGCTGCTATTCTGTGCAAAAAGGAGTCGGCCAAGTCTTTGAGAGTTGCCTCGGACTTCCTTAGTTCATCCACACTAGCCTCAGTTACTGTTTTTTCTGGTTGCTCAGCCTCTAACAGATTATATGTACCCTGCCATGTAGTGCTAGGAAGACCAGTGCATGTAGTATCTGAGATTAAGCCTTTCTTTGAAACTATAGCAGCTTGACCTGGGACAGGTGTTACAGTAGAACCTGCAACCTTCTTGAATTTCTTTCCCATCATGTTCAGGCTTCTCTCGACGGTTGAATTCTACACAAATGCAAGAGAAATCGTAACAAGGAAATAACAATGACAATCCATAACGGGATAGATATATTACTTGAACCGTGGCGAGATTAATTCTAAAAGTGGCTGCGGATCTAATGATTTGAGAAGGCACCGCAGATGCAATGATGGTGATTTTACAGCCTGCAGCTCCATAAATGACCATTACTTAGTTATTAAACCGAATGACCCCTTAAAGCGTGCAACAGATTTTTTCAAAGGTCTAATCGTAAATGTTCGTTAAATCGAAGGGGCAAAGCTTTAAATACGCATGCATTACCTTATCCCTGCATTTAACGGCATTTTGAAATCTGTGCTTTTGTCAAATCGGATTCAAATATAACTTTGAAGCTTTGAAATAATCACCTTTTAGGAATTCTGGTCATCATTAAGCGTCATCGCATCGCATCGGGGGTGTGAGTGATATTATCGTTTGGGAGAGATCTTGGCGAATGCCGATTGCGACATTGCATCGTATTAGTGTGCGAACATAATCCCTAGATGTATATCAAATGATTTACCGACTACCGATAGCGATATCACATCGCATCGGGGAAAAGATCTGAACGTCTTATGAAAATGTATGGGATTCTGCCGACTACCGATAGCGATATCGCATCGGGTCGTGGCTTAAAACGCTTTTCATAAGAGGCAGCGCCGAAAGCTGATCACCGATATTACGTCGCATCGGGGAAAAGACATGTGCTTTTTCTATGTGTGCATTGACTGTCGCTGATGGCCGATAGCGATATCGCATCGGAAAGGACCAAGGTAACAAGCGATCTTGCGATTGCTTTTTCGGACTTAACCAAAAATTGCTTGTTATTTATTCAAAAAGGCTTTTATTCACAAATTCATTTGATTATCATACCTTTTTCGAACAAATTCATTAATGCCAATTAAAATTTTAAAAGGGACCCATTTCATATGTTAATTGTTTGTGATAAAAATGTTATGAAATGGGGGGTTGTTGTAGGGCACAACAATTGGCGATTCGTTGGTAGAACCAGTTATCTCTGGACTGATAAACATACTTAAACTTTTTCAAATAGAATCTTTATAAGGGAAAGGAAATTTCTAATATAACTAGATGTCTATTGATTCTGAATAAAACAGAATTCTTCAGTTGACTTCCTCTTTTTATAAAGAAAATAAATGCATTTTAAGTTTTTTAAAACAAGTCTTTAATGGTTCATAAAGGTAAAATAGAAAACTTTTCCATATCAGCTTTTAAAATAAACTCCTCTGTCACAGGTAGAGCCTCTGCTGCCAGCAAACGTTTATAGTCTCGGCAGGGTTACCTTTTAACCATGTTGTTGTCCATTGTTCCATTCACTTAAGAGTGTGACTAAACAGAATGAATTCAAAACATATTTTCAGTTTTTTTTGAATTTCACTTTCTTTTCTTCTTTGCTTAAGATAAAAGCCATTGTCCTGGTTTGGTGGCCAGATAATGACAATGCCACTCACGGGTAGTAATCAAACTGAACAAGCTGGCTCGTGATGAGACCCCTTGTCTTGAAATTTCAAGCCATTACCCTGTTTGATATGCAGTTTTGGTAATGTCAGTTAAATTATTTTCCTATGAACATGGTAAGCAGGCTTGTAATAAGACCTCTTATCTTTAATCTTTTATATTTTAGAATTACACTCTGAGTAATCATAAACTTTTGGTGAATGGGATGAACAACTATCTTCTTAAGAGTAAATGGATGACAGGTTGAGAGTTAAAGATGCTGAAGTTGGATTAGCTCCTATTTTAATATAGATAACCTTTGGAGACCAATTTTGAAAACCCAAGATGACTCATAGAACTTCGTTCAGAGAGAAGTTTACAAAAGTTAGACTGTGATCTCAGAATAGAAAGATATCTAATTTCCTAGAAATGATCTCTCTTGGTTTAAGACTCTATTATCCAAAAGCAAATATTAATAGTGCCCCGGCGAGACAACTTTCAACTACAGCGAAAGGTCAATGGAAGATATCCCACATCCTTATTTCTACAAATCCTACAAACTATATAAAAACTATCAAACTATAAAGAGAAGGGGTTACCTCCTCAATTAAAGAATTTCTTCAAGATTAGACCATTGACAGGGAGAGAATCTCTCACCCCTGATAGATTTTGCAGTATAAAAGTGGAATGGCCTATTTTTTCACAGATCTGAAATGGTCCAAGCCACAGTTTCTGAAACTTGGAGTGTTTACCTTTGTCTTCATGGGCTTTGTCCCATTTCAGAACTAAATCTCCGACTTGGAATTGTTTAGGACTAGACGAAGCTAGATCAAAAGCTGCTTTAATGACTTGCTGATGTTTGGCATGTGTAACCTTGGCCTTTTCCCTTTCTTCTTCAAGTTTGAGAATTTGATCATATCTAAACTGGATAGAGGAAGAAGGAGTTTCGTCAATAAATTGCACTAGGGCTAGAGATGGAAGAAGAAGATTGGTTGGTACGATTGCTTCTTTTCCGTAGACAAGATTAAACGGAGAGGTTCCTATGGAGGCTTTCTGTGTTATCCTGTCGGCCCATAATGCAAATACCAAGGATTTGTGCCAGTTCTTATGATTATCTTCGATTGTTCGCTTAATAATTTTGATTAGATTTTTATTAGTTGATTCTGCTAGGCCATTACCCTGAGGATAGTAATTAGCAGAATATTTTAATTTAAATCCTCTTTTGATAGCGAAATCAATCATTGCATTACCTGAGAAATACGAAGCATTGTCAAAGACAAGAGCGTTTGGAACACCAAACCTGGTAATGATGAACTGATCTATAAATTCAATGATCGCCTCAGAGTTTGTTGTCTTTAACGGAACTGCTTCTACCCACTTTGTAAAGTAATCGGTGGCTGTAAGGATATATTTGTGCTGCCTGGAAGAAGGTGGATTAATTTCTCCAATGATGTCCAATCCCCATTGTTCAAAAGGCTGTTCAATGTTGACTGGTTGCAAAGGGAAAGCTGGTTTTTGTTGTCTTCCACTGGCAGTTTGGCATTTGAGACATTTCCTTACATACTCGTGAGCGTCCTTAAACAAAGTAGGCCAATAGTATCCAGCATGAATGACTTTATGAGCCGTTGTATCAGCCCCAAAATGTCCTCCTGCTGGTCCGTCATGTAGCTCCTGCAAAACCTTTTGAGCCTCAGGTTTCTCAAGGCATCTTAATAGAACAGAATCATAATTTCTTTTGAAAAGCACATCATTGATAATCGAAAAACTCTTAGCTTTCAATCTAATGGCCCTTTTGTTCTTGTAGGACAAATTGGTAGGTGCATAACCATTCTTTAAATAAAAGATCAAATCTGCATATTGAGATTCGGAATCGGGAACACTTAGCTGATTAACTTCTTGAGTTTGCTCTGTATCGCTTGATTCCGGAATGTTTGATGCTCCTGCTAATATCCTGCAAAAACCTTGACCTTTAACAATCTTTGCTGGCTTTATTTCTAGGTCATATTCTTGGAGAGTCGCGACCCAATTTGCCCTTTTTTCGCCCAATTCTTTTTGAATTAATAGTTGCCTAACTGCCGAGAAAGGGACTATCACTTTAGTATGGGTTTTTAAAAGAAAGGGTCGATAATGTTTGACTGCTTTAAAGACAGCAAAAGCTTGTTTCTCAACATCTGAATAGTTCAATTTGGCGCCTTGAAAGTTTGAACTGAAGAACGAGATGGGCGCTTCCAAATTGTCATCATTCAACTGGGTGAGCACTGCTGCGTAAGATAAGTCGGATGCAATGGTATATAATGTAAAATGATTAGAAAGATTTGGAGTATTCAGAGCTGGGGCATTGATTATTGATTGCTTAATGTCATTAAAAGCTTGCTTTTCTTCTAATCCCCACCTGAAGGTTGAATTCTTTTTAATCATCGTTTTTAGTGGTAGTACAATCTGTGAAAAATCTGGAACAAATCGTTTAACGAAATTAATCTGGCCTAAAAACGACTGCATCGATTTTTTATTGTGTGGAAAAGGAATTTCAGAAATTTCCTTGATTCGATCAGGATCTACATAAATGCCATCCTTAGATACAATAAATCCTAAAAGCTTACCCTGGTTAAGAGCAAAGAAAGACTTTTTCGGGTTAAGAGAGATACCATGTGTTTTGCATCACTGAAAAATCTGATTTAAATCATGCAAGTGATTATATCTCTTTTTAGAATATACAGTAATATCATCGAGATAGACGACTACTGTCCGGTTAATTAACCGTCTAAAGGCTGTATCCATAGCTCTTTGGAATGTTGCTCCTGCATTTATGAGTCCAAAAGGCATTTTTTGATATGCATAAGTCCCCCATTTTGTTCTGAATGTGGTTTTAAGTTGGTCATCAGGATGAACCAGCACTTGATTATATCCTGAGAAACCGTCGAGAAAGGACATCAATTCAGATCCTGCTACCGATTGGAGGATTTGCTCCATGGTAGGCAGTGGGAAGTTATCTTTCAAGCTTGCCTTATTCAAGTTTCTGAAATCGATACAGATTCGGATGTCGCCGTTTTTCTTCCTGACTGGTACCATATTAGAGACCCAGTTTGAGTGTCGGACAGGGAAGATAATCTTAGCTTTTAAAAGCTTATTAAGTTCCGACTTTATCTGGCTCTCCAAATTCGGATGTATTTTTCTTAACTTCTGCTGGATCGGTTTTTGATTGGGAAGCATAGGAATAGTATGTTGTATGATAGATGTATCATATGTCTTGAGGTCGTCATACTTCCAAGCAAAAACCTGTTTGTTTTTCCTTAAGAGTTTGATAAATGCTTCCTTTTCTTCTACAGAAAGTCCTAATCCTAAGTTGATATTTTGAGGAGCTTGATCTGTTCCCAAATTAATCAATTCAAACCTAAGAGTAGAGCTTTGGAGTTTTGTATTAATTACAGGTTTAAACCTGTCTTTAATGTCATAAAGGTCTTCGAGCTTTACTACGGGCTTAGGAATCGCGTTATCTTGAGATGTTCTTTTCATTTGAGAATCATGCTCATCTTCTTCAATGATTTGATTGTCATAGGACTTTTCAGAGGTTAAGAATTGCAAGATATCCTCGTCATGGTTGAAAACCCTCCAGTTGGTGATGTTATCAGGAACTGAAGGTCTAAACATTAATTCTATAGAAAATCTATCAAGGCTATAGTCTTCAGAAGGCAGAAGTTTGGAAGCTACGTTGGCTAGTAAATCGGCTGCTGAGTTCTGTGATCTAGGAATTGAGGAAATGTTGAATGCTGAGAAATGTGAAGTAAGATCTTGCACTAGCGATTGATAATGCTTAAGGTGGCTTGAAAGGCAATGAATTGCATTTCTTACCTGCTTAACAATGATCTCACTATCACCGAATACTTTAATATATTGGACTTTAAGGTCGATTGCCTTATATAATCCCTGCACTAGAGCTTCGTATTCGGCCGTGTTATTGGTGCACTCAAATTCTAATCTACAGGACAGCATCGTCTTTTCGCCTTGCGGACTAACCAAAATGCAACCTGCTCCTGAGCCCTCGCTGGACTTAGAGCCATCAAAATACAAAGACCAAAATAAAGGAGAATTAACAAAAATATTTACATCCTTTTGATTTTAATTAAAGCATTTGGATAAATTGGTTTGTGAAAAATTTTCTACTTGAGATGTACAATGGTTAACTGAAAAA
The DNA here is from genome assembly GCA_031772625.1 of Pinus tabuliformis. NCBI lineage: Eukaryota > Viridiplantae > Streptophyta > Pinopsida > Pinales > Pinaceae > Pinus > Pinus tabuliformis. The sequence continues at coordinate 126,234,533 of CM062815.1, forward strand.
AGAGAAGGTTGGGCAACAAAGTTGCCAAAGAATGATTTTGAGGAATAATTTCCCAAAATGTTGTTGTTGAAGGCCACAGGCTGGTTTTCTTATTCGAAATCGGTTACTGTGTGGGTCATTTGTTTCTCACGGTCGATCCTTATTTGATTTGGCTTACCCTTGTAGGGGAGCCACATATGTGACCAATCAGTGGAAATGTATCCATGCAGTTTTTTGGACCAATCTCTGCTCAAAATTAAACCATAGAATTCAGGTATGTCAGCAATCAAAATATCTATTCTCTGTACAATTCTGGGATCAGCAGACAACCTGATAGTCACGGAATTAATTTCTCCTACAACCTGTACTTTGGTTCTGTCTAACTGTACAATGTGGATAGCGGACTTCTGGGGTTCTATGTTCAGTTTAGAACAAACTGAAGCTGGCATAATATTAGATGAAGCCCCTGAATCGATTAAACAGTTATGCAGATTTCGATTATAGATTTCATAGGTGAGCAAGAAAGGTGGGGTATGAGAATTGGATCTATCTCCGATCAGAACCGAATCGGTAGCTTCAACCATACCTGGAGGGGGTTGTCCTGAATCATTAGCAGCTTTTGAACTGGGAAGAGGAGAAGAAGGGACAGCGTTCAATTCTCTTAGAAGCAATTTCTGCTGATGTTTTAACTTACTAAGTTCAAACATGGTTATGTTTGCCTTAGTCTTTTTCATATCATCAAAAATATTATACTCCATGGAGTCAGATACCACTAGTGTCTTAGATGTCGAAGGAGAATTAGAAATTGAAGGCTGGTTTTGAGGAGCTGCTACAGGCGACTTCTTTGGGAGAACTTTTTCCTTTGGTGTGGCAGCACCTGCGCTTCTTTTCTTTGTAGTTGTTTGAGTAGGTTCAGAAGCGATTTTACTTCTTGTAGTAACAGGAAAGGCTTCTTCTTGATTCTCGGTGTCAGAGTTTGGGAGTATAAAATCCCACATGCCGTGGCATTCAACTACTTCTTCTTCATCATCTGTTTGAGAGGTTGTTTCCTCTTCCTCTTCTTCCTATTCTGAGTCTGCATTAGATATAACATTGGGTGGCTTTGCTTCAGTTTTCTTGAAAGTCCTAAATGGTCTTTTGTTTGAAGTCTCAGCCACCTGTTTTTTAATCTCAACCATTTCATTAGACAATGTTTTAAGGACTTTTTGTAAACCTTCCATGTCGTACGGGTCCTTTGGGGTTTTTTTCTTAGAATCCTCTTTAAATGAGACTTTTTTAGCTTTTCTATCCTCCAAGGCAGCTTTTTTTTCTAGAGCGTTGATGCGCTTCTCAACGGCAAGTGCTTCCTTCATATTTTCGGCTAAGGTAGGTTTGCCAGCCCTGTCAACAAAAATAGCTATGTTGGAAGCGAGGGCGGTAATATACCATTCGCTTCTAATTTGTTCACTTGGTTTTGAAGCGGTAGGGATTTTATTTAGGAGTTTATTAAATCGGGCATTAAACTCCTTTATTGGTTCCCTATGCTCTATTCTCAAATTGGAGAGGTCATTTATTAAAGTGGCTAGAGACCTGTCATCTCCATATTTGGTAAGGAACTGCTCTTGGCATGTGGTCCAGCTGGTAATAGAACCAGAAGGTAAGGAAAAGTACCAGGATCCTGCCGATCCTTGTAAGGTGTAAGGGAAAAGCCTGACAACAGCATCTTGCTCTGTCACTCCTTTTAAGTTAACTGCTAACATAAAATTGTTAATATGTTCTTCAGTTTGTGTTCCGTTATCTGGATTGAATTTAGGCAACCATTTTTCGGGAGCATAAGGTAAATCATGCAATGGTGCGGGCATGTTGACTGCACCTGGTGTAGTCCATGGATCTGCCATTATGCTGGCGACAATAGTTGTTACTACTGTTGGGATTCCAGATGACTGAGGAGAAGAAATCGTTGAAGAGTGAGTAGTTTGAGATGTTGTAGTACCTATTCCCTGATGAACAACAGTGTGTAACGGAGGAGTGGATGGTTGACTTCGCAGATCAGGAGTTGAGATGGAGGATATGGAAGAAAGGTCTTCACTATCAGATCCTTCAGTAATCTTCTTAGCCTTTTTCCTTTTCGGTAAAGGGAATTCAGTAGGTTCAATACCGAGTTTTTCGCTCTGAAGTCTGGTAAGTGGATGGGATAAGTTGAACTGCGAGGTCGCACTGCTTTGTGATACTTCAGATTTCTGAGGCGAAATCGAGAAGCTCTGAAGTTTATGGATAAGAGACTGAACTTCAGGGGATTCAAGACTTAATTGTTCTGAAATATGATGGGTGTGAGCAGTGGTGGTTGATTCCTCCTTTTCTCGATTGTGTGCCGGAGAACCAGCATGTGATTGAGAAGGAGGAGAGGATTTGGAGGGAGAATTACTCTTAGAGTGGTTTGCAGATTTGGACCTGCTTGCCATTCACAGTCAAGGCCCTCCTTCTAGCGCCAAAAATGTTGATGCCCTGAAATTCGTTGCAACAACATCGGGGAAACCACCCGGTCCGGACCTTAATGCAGCTCCTTTTCCCTTTGGGATAGTGGCTCCGACTGGGGATAATGGGACCAGTTTCCCAAGAATTATAAGTAAACGGGATGGATGAATGATTTACGATATAAGGTGGTAATAAGTGAATAACTAAACTATAAGAGAAATATAATAACTATAATCTAATCCCGGGACTTATCGATTCATAGAGTGCAGCGTTTGATAATCTGTGCTTAATGGCAGGCATATAGATGACTCTAACACTAAAGCATAGATGTTTAAATCATTTAAGATTGCTCTGCATAATTAGTTATGCAGAGCGATAATAGCGAATTACTACACTTAGTCATTTATATTATTGCTACACGCATGTGTAAGAGAGATAACAAATCACAAAACATTCAATAGTGATATGAAATGAAGATTTGCTGTTATATTGCATACATGTATTCAACAATAGCAAAGATAATAACACAGCAATTCATATAATAGAAAAGAGGACAGATACAGATAATAGTACCATGTAAGCTGTTTGATCAATCCAGTATATTAATCACTATGTCGCGGTTCTTCCTTCAAACCAGAAAGCATTCCAAGCAAATGACAGTAGTGCACAATTGCATAAAACAGCCTTCTAAGCAAAATTAAGAACCATCGGTCGAGTTTCACAAAAGGATATAGACTGAAGCACAATAGTGCAAACTTCAGCCTTTAAGTCTTTTACAAAATTTTACGACCCTTTCCAAAACAATGAAAGGATCTATAAATACTATGCTAATCTAAATATCTAAATATCTAAAAACTGAAAAGCTACTAAATTGGCATTAACAAATATCATCTTGTTTCCTGGCGATCTGGCAGTCGGCGGCGATGCTTCATTCAGAGGTCTCTTTGCCTTTACTCCTTCGCTGACATATCGCCAGCATTGGCTCTACTTCTGGTGGAGTGTTGAGGCGTGAAGTTAGCTGGGCATCATATGTGGCATCCTGAATGTCGGAAATCAGATATCGGAGGGCATCTGTTAAACAGTTAAGAGCCGACCTTTGAGAATGTGGTTTAATCAGAAAGAGCCAGTATGCGTCGGGGGTTAAAGTATTTACTCCGGCGATTAACCGTCCTTGTTTCTCCAGATCAGGGTAATTTCTCTGTTCCAGCATGTTTGCTGTTGTTATGCTTCCAGGTGTGCACTGGGAAATCATGTTTGCCAGATACAATGTGTCGTTGACTAGATTGATCATGTTGCTGGCAATCATTTTACATCTGGAAGCCGCCCTTTCAGCTTTCATTACCTGAGTATTCCATTCCATGAAGAGTATGTCCTTGTACGTTATATGGATTCGGGACAAATTTGCCGCTTTCCCTTCTGGAGTATCTTGCCACTCAATATATTCCGATATGTCATCCTCGGCCTGATCTAGCTTATTCCTGGCCTTTTCTATTTGTTCACACACTACTGTAGATTTTTCACAAAATGACTCAGCGTCAACAAGTTGTCGGCACAAGAGCCTGATCTGAGATATTAATGCGCCGTTTATTCAAGTTGCCTCTGCTATGAAATCATCAATACTCTGGGCGTCCTTGATACCTTCGAGCTGTGCTGATAGCTGAATTATTTGCTCGTCTTTAGATTTTATCATCAGCTCATTTGATGCTTTTAACTGGGATAATGCCTCTGATAATTCTTTTGCCTTCTGAACCTCACTTTGGTCTATCCTCTGTTTTTCGATTAGCAGTTGCTGGGTTAACAAATTGTTTTCTTGCTGTTGAGCCAGCAACTGTTCCTCTACCTGCGCTGCCTTATTTTTCGCCTCAATTACTTCTGCCTGCAATGCATATATTTCATGATCTTTAGTCTTCAACAGAAGACTTACCTCTGATGCTTCGTCAATAGTTGCTGCCGAATAAGCTCCCGCAAATTGCGACAGTTTAGTCAGATCTTCAGAGGGATCTAATTCTCCCTTCCAGACCACATTGCCCGTGACTGTTTGCTCAGGAGAAATAGAAGGTTGATCAAGCCTTCGTCTTTTCCTAGAGCGCCTAACAACGGCTCTATGCTTTGGGCTGTAGAAAATATCTAGGGGAGGAATTTCTTCCACCTGGAGATCAATTTGATCGGATGGGTCTTGAGTGATTACCTCAACATTCTGTAACATGGGTGGGCCGCTGGTTCCTTCTAGAACCTGAGAAGAAGTAGTATCGGGAGCATTACTTGTTTTAGAGGCGTCTGAGTCTTTGGAGGCTTCCTTACCACTGATAATGGAATTGAATTGGTTCCATTCCTTAATCAATTCAGGATCGGTAGAGATTTGCTCACTTTGTTCTGTGTGGGCTTTACTCTGTTCTTTCTCTTGTTCAATCCTCTGCTGTTCCTCGAATGCCTTCCGCTGTTGCTCCTCTTGTGCTCTCTGCTGTTGCTCCTCTTGTGCTCTCTGCTGCTGCTCCTCTTGTGCTCTCTGCTGCTGCTCCTCCAATTCCTTTTTCTGCCTATATTCCAGTTCTTTCTTTGCTTTCTCTTCTTCTTCCCTCTTCCTCTGTTGCTCTAACTCTTTTTGTTTTCTTTGCTCTTGATCCTTTTGTGCCTTTTGCTGCCTTTCTATCTGCTCCCTTTTATGCTTCTCTGCCTGCAGCTTATTTTGCCTCTCCTCCTGTTGTTTATCATACTCTTTAATTGTAACAGGAGGTGGATGTATTTGCTGCTGACCAGGCTCGCTTGAGGAGGATGTTGGGGTTGTGGATAATAAATCTGGAGGCAAAGTTTGCAACCTTTGCTTTCTGAGTTTATTAAATTCAGTTAACTCCACATCTTCGTATCTCATTGCAGCAAGTTGTTTGATTTGGCTTATTGAATCGGCACTCATGAACAGGTCATCAAACTGATCTTCTTGATGAACAACCTTTGACAGTTTGGCCTGTTCCAAGGCAATGAAAGCAGTCTTTTTTGGATCATAGAGTCTGTTTGGAATAGAAGCCAGGGATATCATTTGGAGTTTTGCTGCTTCCTTTTCTGCATGCTTGTAATTCTGCAGCGTATAAACTCCAATTCTTAAAGGAAAAGAGGGCCATCCTCTCTTTTTCTCATCTTTGAGAGTTTGTGTGACACCCTCAGACATAATCTGGTAGGAGATTTCCCGTGCTAACAATTTATCTGGGATGTACAGAGGGAGAACGTGTGGCCTAGCCTTGCTTCCAAAAAGTCTAATATAGGTAAAATGCTCTTCCCCGAACCAATGTGCTACGGCTGGTAGGTCAAAAGAAGCTTCATAGGAAATTCTTGGGATGGGTCTGTCGAAAATAGAATAGTGGACGGGCACCATGAAACCATTGCAAATTTGATACAAATGGTCTTTGTAAGAGGGCTTCCATAATTTCTGATGGTACAAGTGAATGGGTGTTGGGTCATGGGTGGTCCATCTCCAACCAAGGACAGGAAACTCAGAATTAAAACACAGGGTATCCATAATGTAAGCAGAGTAATAAAAGGGTGGGATTTTCCTTTCGGTGACTCTGGTTTTGGCTCTAAACTCACGAACAGCTATGACCAATTTATCAGACAGAATAGTGGCCCAATCCATAATTTTACTATTGACGGCCGCTTCCATTAAGGGAACCATGTCAATATGGATATTAGCAGAGTCATGTAAACCCCACAATCTACACATCATAATCCCAGCATAGCAATAGGGAGAAGCCAAAGAAGCATTGGAGTACTTACCCGAACTTTCATGCTTGTGTTTGGCTGGATTCTGCCTCCAATCTCGGAGAGGTTCGGATGGTGATTCATTCTCGTTCGCGAACTTCTCCACAAAGGTTATGTTATAGACTAGCTCAGGTTCAGGCAAATGATACATCCGCCTTAGGTCATCAGGCTTGAAGGATCCGAAAATCCTTCCATCCTTTGTATGAAAGGTTCTATCAGTGAGGGTAATTTCCTCAATTGCCCAGCGTACCACATCAGTGTAAGGTAGGACTTGTTCTCTGGCTGCTATTCTGTGCAAAAAGGAGTCGGCCAAGTCTTTGAGAGTTGCCTCGGACTTCCTTAGTTCATCCACACTAGCCTCAGTTACTGTTTTTTCTGGTTGCTCAGCCTCTAACAGATTATATGTACCCTGCCATGTAGTGCTAGGAAGACCAGTGCATGTAGTATCTGAGATTAAGCCTTTCTTTGAAACTATAGCAGCTTGACCTGGGACAGGTGTTACAGTAGAACCTGCAACCTTCTTGAATTTCTTTCCCATCATGTTCAGGCTTCTCTCGACGGTTGAATTCTACACAAATGCAAGAGAAATCGTAACAAGGAAATAACAATGACAATCCATAACGGGATAGATATATTACTTGAAGCGTGGCGAGATTAATTCTAAAAGTGGCTGCGGATCTAATGATTTGAGAAGGCACCGCAGATGTAATGATGGTGATTTTACAGCCTGCAGCTCCATAAATGACCATTACTTAGTTATTAAACCGAATGACCCCTTAAAGCGTGCAACATATTTTTTCAAAGGTCTAATCGTAAATGTTCGTTAAATCGAAGGGGCAAAGCTTTAAATATGCATGCATTACCTTATCCCTGCATTTAACGGCATTTTGAAATCTGTGCTTTTGTCAAATCGGATTCAAATATAACTTTGAAGCTTTGAAATAATCACCTTTTAGGCATTCTGGTCATCATTAAGCGTCATCGCATCGCATCGGGGGTGTGAGTGATATTATCGTTTGGGAGAGATCTTGGCGAATGCCGATTGCGACATTGCATCGTATTAGTGTGCGAACATAATCCCTAGATGTATATCAAATGATTTACCGACTACCGATAGCGATATCACATCGCATCGGGGAAAAGATCTGAACGTCTTATGAAAATGTATGGGATTCTGCCGACTACCGATAGCGATATCGCATCGGGTCGTGGCTTAAAACGCTTTTCATAAGAGGCAGCGCCGAAAGCTGATCACCGATATTACGTTGCATCGGGGAAAAGACATGTGCTTTTTCTATGTGTGCATTGACTGTCGCTGATGGCCGATAGCGATATCGCATCGGAAAGGACCAAGGTAACAAGCGATCTTGCGATTGCTTTTTCGGACTTAACCAAAAATTGCTTGTTATTTATTCAAAAAGGCTTTTATTCACAAATTCATTTGATTATCATACCTTTTTCGAACAAATTCATTAATGCCAATTAAAATTTTAAAAGGGACCCATTTCATATGTTAATTGTTTGTGATAAAAATGTTATGAAATGGGGGCTTGTTGTAGGGCACAACACAACCCATGGTTTTTCCATGATATTCATCTCTAATGGATGTTGATATTATTTTGCTTCTTGAAACTTGGGAGCACGAAGAATCTAACGTCCCTAACATAGATGGATTTACATTATGGTCTACTTGGACTAAGCGATCCTCCCGTAGAGGCATTGGTGGTATAGCTTGTTACATTAAGAAGAACATCTCTCACCAGGATAGGATTTATAAAAACAACCCTTACAACCAATATAGTTGGATAGAAATTACTAACATTTATGATAAAAAGACCTACATAGAAATATGTAATTTCCCCCGCCCCCCATCAATTCTAACTTCTATAAGAAAAAGAATCTAGATAAAAATAGTCCTTAGAGAATGATATTTATAGCCTAATGAATGAAGGAAATATCCTTTTAATGGGTGACTTTAATGCTCGAACTTCAAGCAACCAAGCTATTCTTCTAAGCAATCATTCCAACCCTAATCCTCTTTGGTTAGACAAAGACCTTCCTCTGGCTAGCCGGTACAGAAGGAGCTCTGAAGGCCTCGGGGAGAATTTGTTTGGGTCCGAGCTAGTCAAGCTCTATAGCGCTCAGGATCTCATAATTTCCAACGGTCTAAAGAAGTGGCCCAATTCTAGCCAGATGACCAGCATCCATGGGCTTGGTAGCAACATGGTAGACTATGTTATCTCTGATCTCCCTCTATATAACGAAATAACAAATTCTGACAGCTTAAACGACCACAAGCCTGATTCTGATCATAGGCATTTACTTATAACTCTCAATTTTGTCATGCATAGAGATCCCATAGAAGATAATCCTTATAGCCAAAAGAAGTTAATATTTGATAGAAAAAAAAATATCTCTTTCTAAATGAATTAAAAACTAATTTGCTTCCTTTATCTAGTATAAACAACATAGAATATCTTTATCATAAATTTACTACAACCCTCTCATATTATATTAACAAGTTCTCAATTGAAGTTTCAAGTAAGAAAAGAAATAGCAAAACCAACCCATGGTATGACAAAGATTGTAAAAGTGCAAGGAGAGATATTAAGGAAGTTGTTGATGAATCTCTTAAAATTGGCAAGATAAAAATATACAAGCCCTAACTAAAAGGAAAAAAAGGCAGTATATTCGTAAAAAAAAAAAGAGAATCTCTTACACCTCTCTAAGGTAGCTCCTAAGAAATTCTAGAGGCAGATTCTAATTAGGAAAACTAAAGATAATAATAAAATTTATTTACACGACTGGAATTCTTATCTTAAAAAGCTTTATGAATCTCCAAATGTCATGGATAACTTTGAAACCCTGCTCACAACTAAATAAATTTTTTCATTAGAAGACATTGATTTTGGGTTTAATCACTCGGCTAATGGGAAAGCTAAGGACATTGAAGGTTACTAGGTGGAAATATTAAAAATTGGAGGTCTTGTCCTCATCCCTCACATTCGCAAGCTTTTCAATCAAGCGGTCAAGCAAGGGTTCCCTAAACCATGGACTTAAAGCCTCATTATCCCTATTTTTAAAAGTGGGGAAACAAATCACCTTTCTACTTATTGGACAATTATGATTAGCCCTCTCCTAGCCAAGTTATATGGTATTATTTTGGAAAGGAAGTTGAGCATATGGGTTGAAAGTGAAGGTACGCAGGCTAAAGGCCAAGTGGGTTTTAGAAAGAAACACTCAACAATAGACCACCTCGTTATGCTTAGGATCATTTTGGAGGAATGTCGCAATGTTAAATCCAATCTCTTTTGTTGCTTTGTGGACTTTAGAAAGGCTTTCGATACAGTTCCTAGAAACAACCTTTGGAGCAGATTAGAAGAGTTAAAGGTTCCTTTTGAGTTGAGAACTATCACTATAAGGTTATACGAGAATGTAATTTCCAAGTTAAAGAGCAATGAGGGGTGGTAGAAAGATATTAAGTGTAATATCGGAGTTAAACAAGGTTGCCTCCTCTCCCTACCCTATTTGGAATTTACATCGGCAAGCTTGAAGGTTGTTGAGAGGAATCAGGATGTGCTGGCATGATCTTAGCTGGGATAGTTATCATCCTTCTTCTCTACGCTTACGATATTGTTCTTCTCGCAAGGTGCCTATATGATCTTGATAAGAAACTTATACTTCTTAAGGATTTCTGCTCTACCATGGGTATGATTGTTAACATTGACAAAACAAAAGTTATGATTATCAAATCCAAGAATCACACTTATGCTAATTTTATGTATGACAATAGTAACTTGGAGGAAGTGTCTTCCTGCAAGTACCTAGGAATTGATATTCATCACAAGCTCAACTGTAACTATAGCATTGAGAAAAGGATTAATTGGGGATGGAAAGCCTATTTCGGTCTTGAAAATAAATGTTAAACGGCAAACCTTGTAATGTGGGATATTCATTGCAATACAAGTGTTTAGCTAGATCAAAATAAACTCTAATTTCCACCACAACTATCATAACTCTAAGCAATTTTCGTATCTAATTTGGCAAGGGAAACTACTCAATAAAGGCACACTACACACACTTTATAGCTATATGAATACATGTCTTCGAGATAAAAATACACTACATAAAGACTTTATAGCTCTATGGATACATGTATTCAAGATAAAACTTTGGAAAAATAATCTTTCTTACTTTGTTATATAGTATTGAAAGATTAGATTTTTCTAGCTTATTTTGTATGTTATTCATTTTATTTTATATATTTTAAATTTTATGAAAGTAAATAAAATATGGTAGATGGAGTCCTACATTTATTTTTTATTTTTTGTCCGCATTAAAATTTATTAAAGTTTATACTGTGTCAACCATTAGTTTTAACCTCCGCATGAAAATTCATTGGAATATGTCTCTTAGATATTCATAACAACTTATTTTTGGTACAAATTTTATTGAGTTTTATTTAGGAGATCGAATCGAAAATAAAATTAAATGAAGAATAGTTAATATCCTTGGCTCTTGCAAAGACAAAGTTATATATTCTTATTGGGTTTTAAGGTCTAATAACAAAGCTTCAAATAATCTGTCTTAAATATCAAGCATATGTATATATATATATATATATATATATATATATATATATATATATATATATATATATATATATATATATATATATATATATATATATATAATCAAACCAATCTGGATTTGTCTTAACTGTAGATTTATTAAGCATCCAAAGGGATTAAATTTCTCAAGGTGCAAATATTGCCTCCAATTTTGTACTCAAAAAGAGATTTGCACCACAATTCATTGGAATATGTCTCTTAGATATGCCTACCAACTTAGTTTTGATACAATTTTATTGAGTTTTATTTAGGAGATCGAATCAAAAATAAAATTAAACGAAGAATAGTTAATATCCTTGGCTACTGCAAAGACAAAGGTATATATTCCTATTGGGTTTCAAGGTCTAATAACAAAGCTTCAAATAGATTGTCTTAAATACCAAGCTATATATATATATATATATATATATATCAAACCAGTCTGGGTTCATCTTAACTCCAGATTTATTAAGTGTCCAAAGGAATCAAATCTCTCAAGGTGCAAATATTGCCTCAAATTTTGTACTCAAAAAAGAAATTTTCACCACAATAAATTTGATCCCTTTCAACACTTAATAAACTAAGATGAAATAAATATATGTTATTTGTTATAGTCTTAAAATAAATGATAACGGTTCAAATGTTATGGGTCTTCTATTTTAATTCTTTGTGGTTTGTAAGGATAAGTTCATGGGGTGTTTATAATATTGATCATAGGGTCCCCGAACTCTACAACCTACTGCGTGCACTCACAGGCTAGTTGGCCGCGTTATGTCTGCGTTTCCTCTACCATGGATGAGCTGCGCTCGTCCCAGGCTCCCCCCGTCTTCCTACCATCATCCCCTACTGCTGAAGATGCTGCGTTAAAGACCCTTCTGGCTTCGATGCCAACTAAGAAAAAATCGAACGCGTCAAAGTTTGTAAAAAAACTAGAAAATATATCGGAGGTCTCCCTTCCTCCGGAGGGGCCAATCAAGGTAGCTTTGTCAATGGCGAAGAGGGCCCTGGTAGGACAGTTCACTGTCCTTTAGCCTTCTCCCAAAGCCATGAAAACCTGGATCTGCAGGAACTAGAGACCGTTAATCAAGCAAAGTGTCACCTCGTATTTTCTAGGGCGAGGATATTTTCTGTTCGAGTTTATTTCAAAAGAAGACAAGGATCTAATCTTCAGGAATGAGCCCTATTTTATGGGCCCTCAAGGTCTCTATTTGAACAGATGAACTCCCGACTTTGATCCAGCTGAAGATGTTTCGTCAGCAGTTCCAATTTTGGTAAGACTTCTGAATCTTCCTGTACATTGTTGAAATTGGGATTCCCTCCAACATATAGGCAATCCACTGGGAAAATTCATAGATCGCGCAAGTACTAAGGAGAAATATGAATGCGCTAGGATTTGTGTTGAAGTAGATCTAGAAGTGGGGTTGCCGGAGGCTATAAAGATAAATGTAGGGAGTTGGACTCATGTGCAAAAACTTGACTACGAGCAGCTTCCTTTCAAGTGCCGCAAGTGTCAGGAATATGGACACTTTGCGAAGAACTATACCAAAAATGAAGAGGCGGTCCAAGGTAAGGAAGAAGGATGGAAGCAGCTTAAAAGATCAAGGGCTAACCCCAAACCGTCAAACCCTCATGGAGCTACAAAGGGAAAAGGGCAGCAACCCTCTTCTAGTAGCCAAGGATAGCATCCAAAGGCACAAGAGAATGCATTCGGCCCCCTTTCCTCAGCCTCAATTGAAGTGCAAGAAACAGAAGAGTAGCAGAAGGAGGCAAATAAGAAAGAGATCCTTGAAAGCTCAAGGCAAGACGAGAGTGCAGTAGTAAGCCCTAAGGGAAAGGCTACAAAGATGGAAGAGGAAGAAAAAGATTCGGAAGAATCTAAGGAGGAAGGAGAAATAGGTGACTCCCAAACATTGTCCCGCAGATCAACAAGAGGAAGGAAGTCTGACAGGGAAAAAAGAGAGCGAGAAACATATAAAGACAAGCTCCAAGGCAGTCAAACAACGTTGGAGAAGCTTCTAGCATAAACACCAAAGATTACAAGAAGTCAGGGACAAGGCCCCAAAGGGGCCACCCAATCTCAGAAAGGTAAATAATGAATATTGTCTCTTGGAATTGCGGGGGGTTGGGGAGCAAGCAAAAAGAAGAAGCTATGTGAAGTTTGATTAGGATAGAAACCCCAGATATCCAAATGATCTAGGAGACTAAGTTGGAGGAGAAGATCTTCCTCCAAGTAAGCAAGAATCTTTGGAGAAAAAGTGGAGGACAGGCTGTCTCAGCCCAAGGAGCATCGGGAGGGGTGGGAGCTCTTTGGAATGAAGCCAAGTTGGAATTGGTCAATGGAAAGAAAAATACTCACTGGTAGCTTATGAAATTCATAAGCCGAGAAACAAGGGAGACCTTTAGCCTTTTTAATGTTTATGTGCTGGTAAATGCAGGGGAAAAGAAGCAGTGTTGGGACTCAATCAAACTCGTGGTTGAGGAAGAAACTCTGGGAAATATTATCATCACAGGGGATCTGAATATAAATTTAAGCTCTTCCGAGAAGAGAGGTGGCAGCATAGTAAGGGATCCAACGACGGAATGGGTGGAGGACATCATGCAAGATTGGGATCTGCTCGAAATCAAGCCCTTGAAAGGTAATTATACTTGGTCAAATAAAAGAATGGGTCCCGGCCATATTTCTACGTGATAAGATAGATTCCTTATTCAAAGTTCCTATCTTCTCCTTGGTTTAGAAGCTAGGATGCTCATTCTACCATGCAACATTTTAGATCATAAACCCATAAGGTTGGAGCTCTCAACGCACAAATATTTTGGGCCCATACCTTTTCGATTCAGCCCTTTATGGATTAAGCACTCAGACTTTATGGATAAGGTTAAAGAAAGCTAGAATCAGCCCATCACAGGGTCTCCTTTCTTTGTATGGGAGGAAAAATTAAGAAGAGTAAAGGCTGTTCCGAAGAGCTGGGCTAAAACTCTTCCCAATCTGGCTGATGAAAGTAAGATGGCCCATGCCTCCCTCAAGAAGCACCAACTGTAGATGGAAGAGGAGGACCCCTCGGAGGATTCTATAGCCAAAGAAGGAAACCTGCAGCAAAACTTCCACAAAGCTTGCTTGCAAGAGGAAGAATATTCGAGACAGAAATCACGCAGTCTGTGGTTGAAAGCAGGAGACAGGAATAGCTCCTTTATCCACAAGAAAGCCCAAGCTAGAAGGTCCTTTAACACAATATCTGAAATAAATGAAGATCTCGTTACCCATAAGGATTTCACAAGTATCAAAGGGGCTACCTTCTCCCATTTTGAGAAACTCTATAGTGAAGTTGAGGTTATGAGTCAGGACACAAGGTTCTTGGATGTTATCCCCTCCAAGATCTCTTTAGTATGAATCATCAGCTGGAAGCTAAAGTTACAAGAAAATAAATAAAGGCTGCACTCTATGAAATGGAGCTGGACAAAGCTCCTGGTCCGGATGGCTTCACAGCTAGATTCATCCAAGTTTGTTGGCAAATAGTGAAGAAGGACCTGCATAGAATGGTTTTAAAATCTCAAAACTGCCAAAAAATTGGAGGCAGCACGAATTCTTCGTTTCTCGCTCTCATCCCAAAGGAGAAGAGAGCCAACACTTTTAACAAGTTTCGTCTGATTTCGCTATGCAACATTGGTTACAAGCTCATAGCAAAGGTGATTGCCAATAGATTGAAGGTCCTCTTGCCCTCCATTATACTTGAAAAATAAAGGGGGTTCACTCAGGGTAGGCAGATTGTGGACAACATAGTCCTCGTGCAAGAGGCTATGCATTCTAGTTTGCAGTGAAAAGAAAAAGGTATGGTGGTCAAGCTGGACCTAGCTAATGCATTTGATCGAGTTCTTCACAATTTCCTCCTTGATGTGATGCACAAGTTTGGGTTTGGTCAGGAGTTTATTAGATGGGTCCAAGCTTGCATCTCTAAGCCCTGGATTGCCCATCTGGTGAATGGAAGAGCAACAGAGTTCTCTAAAGCCTCTAGAGGGCTATGCCAGGGATTCCCTCTTTCTCCTCCTCTTTTTTTTTGCAAGCTTCAGTTCTATGTTTTTATTTAGAAAAGTGTCAGGTGGATCAAGAGATTATGGGTCTTAGGATTGTTAGAGGTGTCAAGGATATTAATCATGCATTGTTCGCTGATGATTCTCTTCTGCTGGGTGCTGCCTCCGTATACTCTACCTCCAGATTCAGGAAAGTGTTGGACGACTTCTGTGGTACTTCAGGTAGTAAACTAAATGAAGGGAAATGCCATTTCTATGGCTGGAATATATCCAACAACGATCTCTCCTCAATATCCAGATGTTTGGGCTTCGCTGGCTCTGCTAGTTTGAATTCTTTCATCTATTTGGGCCTTCCTATCTTCCAAAGGAGTCACTATAGCAAATATTGGCTCCCAATGGTTGAGAAATTCAAGAATAAAATTCAGTCTTGGGGTTTCTCGTGGCTGAATCTTGATGGGAAGACAGTGATTATTAAGTTTGTTCTGCCCAGCCTACCTATCTTCCAATTCTCGGCCATGTTGGCTCCCACCAGCATTCTCAAGAAGATGGAGGAGTGGATTCGAAGATTTTTTTGGAAGGGCGGAAAGAAAAATGACAAGAAGATCTCCCTAGCCAGTTGGGACAAAGTTTCTAAGCCTCTGCTAGAAGGAGGTCTGAACTTTAAGGACCCGAGGACACAAAATATCGCTATGGGGGCTAAGATTCTGTGGAGACAAATAGCCCCAAAAATGGGCTAGGCTCAAAAGGCACTATGGAAGAAATATTTCAGGGGTCAGAGGTTACGAAGCTTGGATGTTCTCACCCCCACCATTAAAGGTTCTCAAATTCACAGGCTTTGGATGCAGACCTTACCTCTGATACAAAAGCATTCCTTTTGGATCCCGGGTAATGGCAAGCTCATCAATATCTGGGATGAAAAAATTATGAACGAAGAACCATTAGGTGGTGTCCAAGAGCTCACTGAGCTTCAAAGCTGGACATTGAACAACGACATCAAAACTTTGTGGGATATTTCTAGTTGGAAGGACAATGTATGGACAGGCTGGAAGAAACCTCAAATGTCGATTGCTCTAGATCAGGTGTGAGAATTCCTGCTGACTAAGCTGAAAGGAATGAGCCCGATTAATATCAGAAAACAAGATAAGAGAGGTTGGGGCTCTCAAACTAGTTCTTACACAGTTGTGCAAGGCTATGCATAGCTCAAAAAAATTCCCCATGTTCCTTGCTGCCCTGCAACTTAGAGAGGACTTTGGAGGTAGAAGTGTGTGCCAAAAATCGGTTTCTTCAACTGGTTATTGTGTCACAACAACATTCTAATAGATGACAGTCTTAAGAAAAAAGGCTTACTGGGCCCTTCCAGATGCGCCCTTTGCCTGGAAAACGAGGAAAATGCCTTTCATTTATTGATAGAATGTAAGTTCGCCAAAAGTATTTGGGAAGAAGTGATTTCCCCATGGGGATCCATTGTTACACTACCCAACTCTATTACTGGCTTCTTTGCTAATGGGGCTCACCTCTATACTGGGATGTTTCCCAAGAACAATTGGTTTAAGGCAGCCTAGCTAGCCTATCCGAAATTAATTTTTTGGCACATCTGGATTGAGCGCAATCACAGAATTTTTCAAGAGAAAGCACAAAAGGGTAAGCTTGTTTTGTCAAAATCCAATGGCCTGCTCAAGGAATCTCTCGGTGAGAAGTTTGAGAAGTTGGAAATTAAAAATGTAAGTCCTCAAGAACTGGCGTGGGGGAGAAAGCTTGGTGTCCAGTCTTCTAATGATGAGAGATAGTACAACATTAGGAAAGACTGGCAGATCAAGTTTGTTGAAGGCGAATTCCACATGTGGCTCCAAAAGCATGCTAGCTCCTCCTTGTTTTTTGATGGGGCTCCCAAAGGCAATCTGGGGATTTTTGGGGCTAGAGATGTCATCAGGAATGTGGATGGCATCATAGAGAAAAGGTATGCCTGGGGTTTGGGTCATAGTACCAACATGCAAGCAGAGGCCATGGCCCTGTTGCAGGGCCTAAAGCATTTACAGGATCTTAGTATTGAGAAAGCCATTATTCTTGGTGACTCCCAATCCTTGATTCGAATTCTCGTGGATAACACATCCCCTCGTGACTTTCAGCTAACAAGAGTGGTTACCAGAATAAGAAATCTAGTTGGCTCCTTTCTTCAGGTGAATTTTTTCCACGTTCTTCGGCAAAATAATAAGGAAGCAGATGCGGAAGCTAACAAATATATCCTCCTTCCTGTTGGCAATCGGACAAGATATGGGGTTGAAGATTGGGATCCAATCCCTTAAATCTGTTTCTCATGTGCTACTGTCTTTTACTTCAGCAGTTTGTTTGTATCCACAAGCTTGGGGAAATTCGGGAAATCGACTTGTCTAACGAAGTTAAGAAGATCCAGAACATTAGGGTTACGGTATTAGTTTATCTATCTGTTCAGGGTAGCCGGTTCTTGGGTTATCTGAATGTAACCGGCCATCAGGCTTTGACTTTCTTTTGATACAAAGTATAACCATTTTCGTTAAAAAATAAAAAAAATAAAAAAAATTAAAAAATAATTGATAACATATATATTGTTCAGTGTAGCCTTAAAATAAAATGATACAACAATTGGCATGCTACTAAGAGGCTTTGTCAACACTGATCTTTATGGATGGATATGGAGATGGTGCATAATACAAGCTTAGAAAGTAATGTTTTGCATGTACTAATGGGCCTTCTCTATCAAAATGTATTCATCGATAAGTTTCATGCCTTTAAGTTTCATAGTAGTTGTTTCGCATTGAATTTCAGTGTTTATTTTTTCATTATTTTTTTGGGGATAAATTTGAAATAATAAGATTTTAATATTTAAGAAAGAAATGCTAAAATTAGTGTTAAAATGCAATTTCTAGTAAAAATTTCAAATCTTAAAAATGTTAATTAGAATTTTGAGTTATAATTTAAAATTTAATATTAGTATTTTGGAAGATACTTTTCCATTGTTGAAATTTTATATAAATATTTTTAAAAGTATAATTTTAAATTTTAAGATTGTTATTAACCATTGCAAAATCAAATTTTATATTTTTGAAAAAAAATATTAATTCATTTAAAATATAATTTTGAAATTTTGATATCTAATCTTAATATATCCAAAATCAAATTTTAAATTTTATTATTAATTACATATAATATAAATAATTCAATTTCTATGGTGCTTTTAGGTTAAGTCATGTTTTCAATTATATCAATATAGATCTATCTTAATTTTGGATTTATCAAGCATTGAGAGGGATCAAATTCCTCGAGGTGCAAACCTCTTTTTTAGTGCAAAACTTGAGGAACGGTTCGCACCTCAAGAGATTTGATCCCTCTCGGCGCTTGATAGATCCAAATTTTAGATGGATCTAGGCTGGTTTCAGTCGTGTGTGGCCAAAGAAAATATAACGAATATATGATTAATTTTATCAATAGTATGTAAATTGATCTAATATTAATATAATCATTTTAAATATACTAAATATGTCTAAGAATAATTTGGTCATTTTAATTTTAAATTTTCTTAGTTACCTCAGTTTGTTGAGATGATAAGTATTGTTAATAAATTTAATGATGAAAAATGACTAAATATACTAGTAATATCCTTTCCATCTTCCATGGACATTTAGGCAGAGCTACAAAAAACATGGCAGAAGCTATGGCTAGGAGCAGTGCTTAGATCTCCTGGTGCAGGATAATCAGTAGAATGTTATTATCAAAACTAACTCTGAGATAATTATCAATACAGTCAAAAAAATTAGTTGGGGCTCAGAGCCAGAGAAGGTTTCAAATCACTGGAGACTGATCCAGGTCTTCCAAAGGATCCAGCTCCACCTTAGAGGCCTACGCATGGTTAGTTTCACTTATGTGCGAAGGCAAGCCAATAAACTTGCTGATTTACTGCCTAATCAAGGAGTGAAGTGCACCAGGTACAGGGTTGCGATGGGCAGGCATAGGTTGCCTCCGGATAGTTTTATGGATCAGTGCGACATCCAAGCAGTCGCGGATATGATGGTGTACCACACCAAAACTAAGGAAGCTCTGTCCAATAATTTGGTTGATTTATGAGGTGAAAGTTTTACCTTTCCTCGTTTTTTCTTATGTTGCTAGGAGGAGTCTGCTACCAGAGTAGTTGTTTGGAGGGAAGAGGTAGTACATCACTCAGGCTCACATACGGATGCAAAAGCGAAAGTGGTAGCTGCCGGAATCTGGAGTCCAACGGTGACCTAATTTTTCCTAATACACTGTCAAAGGTCGCAAATCCGCTAGATGAGTGGTTTCCGGGATATCGGGGGCCTCTCGGGTGGGAAGTGGTTTTAAAAATTTGGGAGCGATCACACTCCTCGAGCTACACGTGGCTGAGGGGCGGTTTTGCTTTCCACCCTTATCGCACGTTAACCAGCAGCTCTTTTGCTCAGTGCGATATGATCCTCCACCGTAGGATCAAGTCCGACGAATCTACGACTGTGATTTATCGAGCTTGTTAGTGAGGCCATAAGGTTATAGGGTGGACTTCTAGGGGGCGTGAAATTTACCTCTACCGTTGGATCAAATTGGGAGGATCGATGGTCAGGGATTTGCGCACTTATTGTTGGGCCCAAATGGTTTTTTGGCAGGATCCTCGCCTCTGCGAGGTCCTCCTATATAGTTGGTGGGAGC
Organism: Pinus tabuliformis; assembly: GCA_031772625.1. Taxonomy (NCBI): domain Eukaryota; kingdom Viridiplantae; phylum Streptophyta; class Pinopsida; order Pinales; family Pinaceae; genus Pinus; species Pinus tabuliformis. The sequence goes on from CM062815.1 coordinate 126,254,041, forward strand.
TAGGTGCTCTGAAGGCATAATTTAAATGGTTTTCTCCCCCTTTTTTGGATTGGTCAGGTTGATTATGTGGCCTTGTTATCTTTTGCCATTTTGGGTGGTGTAGTTTTGTGGGTTAGGGTCAGAGTTTTAACACTTAACTCGTGACCCTTGGTTTGAGTAAGATCCATGTTTCCATGTGGATGGTTGTATTCTATGTAAATAATTTTCTGATTTAATGATTATGAAGGTACGACTCTTGCTTCAGCAAAAAAAGAAAAATGATGAAATAAAAATTTTGAATGTAAAGTGACAATGAAATAGTGTTGAATGATATAAAATGTAAATAATAAATCAATTACAAATATTCTTCATTGTGATTAATCTCAAACTAGTTCCTTCTACTATTCTTATTGTCACCCTTGTTACTTTATTCATCTTTTCATATCGATTATATGAAAAAGGATAGGTTAAATCATAAACCATTTAAATCTTTAGCTCGATCTATTGTAGTAAAAATCTTACCTTGTCTCTCTTTCTCTCAAATATTAAGAGTTTGAATTACTATAACACAAAAATCAATGTACATTGTCAATAATTTTTTGTGCTTACACTGGAATCAATGCACAATATTAATCCAAACAATTTAAAATTAATGTATTATCACACATCCAAATACGTGAAATCAGTAATCAACATCTACATTAAAATCAATGCATCTAATGCAAGAAATCAAATAAGATTAGAAAGCAACATTTACACTAAAATCAATGCATCTAATGCAAGCAATCAAATGGGATTAGAAATTAACATTTACACTCAAATCAATGCATCTAGTACAACCAAGAAAATGTGATTATAAACCAACATCTACAATGAAATCAATGCATCTAGTGCAAGTAAGATAATAGGATTATAAGCCAACATCTACACTAAAATCAATGCATCTAGTGCAGGAAATCAAATAGGATTAGAAATCACCATCTACACTGAAATCAATTCATTTAGTGCAAGCAATCAAATAGGACTAAATGCCATCTATATTGAAATCAATGCATCTAGTGAAAGCAATAAAAAATTATTAGAAATCAACATCTACATTGAAATCAATGCATCTAGTGGAAGTAATAAAATAGGATTAGAAATCACCAACTACATTGAAATAAATGCATTTAGTGCAAGAAATAAAATAGGATTGGAAGTCATCAACATTGAGATCAATGCATCCAGTGAAAGCAATCAAATAGGATTCGAAATCAACATCTACACTAGAATCAACGCATCTAATGCAAGAAATATTCTTCTCTCTCTCCCCCTCCATCTATATATCCCCTGATCCCTCATTATTTGTCTCTCTTTCTCAACCCCCCCAAAACACACACTCTCTCTCCATATCTATCAATCTCTTAGTCCCTCCCTCCCTCTCTCAATCTCTCTATTTTTCCCTCTCTTCACTTAACATCTATATCTCTATATCCCTTTGTCTCCCCATATCACCCCCAAAATATACACTCTCTTTCTCTAATCTATCTATCCCTCTGTACCTGCTCCTATCCCTCTCTCTCTCTCTCTCTCTCTCTTCCCTTCTCTCCCTCTCCCTTGCTTCTATCTTTGTTCCCTCTTGTTGTCCTCTCTCCCTCTCTCTCTCTCCACCTTTCTCTCTCTTTTTCTTTGTTCTTACCTCCCTCACTCACCCCCTCTAATTTCATCTCTATTTCCCTCCTTTCTCTACACTCTCTCACATCCTCTCTCTCCCTTTCTCTCCCACCTCTCTCTCTCTCACTCTCTCTTTCTCTCTCTCCCTTCTCACCCTCTAACTTTGTTATTATATTCCTCCCTCTCTCCTCTCTCCTTCTATCCCCCATTCTCTCCATCTCTTCTTCTTTGTCTCTTTATCTCACGCCCATGCATACACATTGTCTCTCCATCTCTTCCTTGTCACTCCCTTTCTCTCTCCACTTCTATCTCTCTATGTATTTCTTCTTCCCTCCCTCTCTCCCCCTCTAACTCCATCTCCCTACCCCTCCCTCTCTCCTCCTCTCTTTCAAGTTCGCTCTCTCGTACTTCCTCTCTCTCCCTTTCTCTCATACCTCCCTCTCTCTTCCCCCATCTCACTGTCTCTCTCTCTCTACCCTCTAATCCTCTCTCTTCCCCCATCACTCTCCTCCTCTCTCTCAAGTCTTGTCTCTTTTTTTTCCTCTCTCTCCCTTTCTCTCCTACCTCCCTCTCTCTTCCCCCATCACTCTCTCTCTCTATCTTTATCTCTCTCTCTCTCTATTTCTCTCTCTTCTCCCATCTCTCTCTCTCTCTCTCTCTCTCTCTGATCCGGATTTAAACAGGAACGCAATAGATTACAGAGATAACCATAAATACAGAGATGCAATAACCATAAACACATAGATGCAGCGGAAATAATGATTCATTTCATTAATGGAAAATTCTGAAATATGCTTACAACCAGAAATGGAAATAAACCAGCTAGGGCGATGGTAGCTATCTCTGAGAAGAGATGTGCGGCTACATGCCTCTGAACTGTTCCGAACTCCATTACAATGAGGCTCGAAGGCCTATTTATTGTTGAGAAACAATGAAAAACCCTTCACATCCCGAAACCTAACCCTAGAAGATGAAACGCCAAATTGTGGGCCCCGTTTGGGTAAATTGGTACATCAATTTCCCGGGGTCGTAACTTTGGCATACGATCTCCGTTTGACGCGTACGATAGCTCGTTAGAAAGATCTATCCGAGTACTACCACTTTGGGAGGCAACATCGGTCCATGGACCCATGTTGCCCCAGAATCCCAAAAAAACGTCGTTTAGGGCCTCAAAACGGCTTCGGAAGTTCAGGACCCGAAAAACTGCTAAAAATAGTAAACTGTGCTACAATTTAGGAAACTGAAAAGACTGAAAGAGACAATTGTGAGGGTCCAAATGGGTTGGTGGGTGGCCACCAACATCCACCTGGATCACTCTCCAACTATTTACTATATCCTTCTCTCTCTCTTTCTCTCTCCTTCTCTCCCCCCTTCTCTCTATCTCTCATTTTTCTCTTTATCTCAACCCTAAACAAACACTTTCTATATCCATCTCTCACTTGTCACTCCCTTTCTCTCTCCACTTCACACTCTCTATGTCTTTCTTCTTTCCTCCCTCTTCCCTTTCCAACACCATCTCTTTATCCCTATGTCTCTCCTCTCTCACAAGTACTCTCTCTCATCATTCATCTCTCCCCCTTTCTCTCATACCATCTTCTCTCTTCCCCCATCTCTCTCTTTTCCTCTCTCTCTGTCCTCCAATCCTCTCACTATCTCCCTCCCTCTTTCCTCTCTTTCCCCCCTCCATATTTGTGTCTCCCTTTCCCTCTCTTACCCTTCTCTACCTCTCTGACTCTTCTCCCCAACTCTCTCTTCATTCCTCCCTCCCCTCTCATTCAGTTTATCTCCATCTCTCCCTTTGTCACTCCCCCTATCAATCCACCTTAATGACTCTATATCTTTATTCCTCCCTTCCATATATATATCTAGAGTTAATATATATCATGATATATTAATATTTATTATAGTATAACAAATTTAGTATTGTATTAATCCCAATTTATTAAATTTAACAATATTAATATAATAATAATAATAATAATCTTTTAATATTAATGTTAGAGTTAATAATGTTTTTTTGCATGGTATTAATAATAATTTGGCCCATGGTATTTGGCTCACCTAAATAAAACCTCTTTTTTGAGGTTTTATAAATATAAAAAGGCTTATGGAGTAAGTATAAAAAGAGCTTTTATTTATTTCCCATATCTCTAATTTATTTATATTTTTATTTATTTACCATATCTCTGCAGTAAATATAAAAAGGGTTTTATTTATTTACCATACCTCTTTTTTGAGTGTTCGAATATAAATTTATAATGTGTTTATACATAATAATAATTAGATTGATTTCTAAATAGGAATGTTAAACGTTAATGTTAAACATTACGTTTACATTTACATGTCCACCTTTACGTGAAATTACATTTTACATTTATATTTTGTTTATACATAATAATAATTAGATACCCCATACTCGGTTGTAGAGCGATTTACATTTACATATTTACGATTTTTACGTGATATCTACCTCATATTAAATTGTACAGGGCCTCTCACAATCATTAAAATTATATAAATCATTTAATCATTACATAAAATAGATTCCATGAAATTTCATGTAAGGAAATTGTTTTTCCTTATCACAAATAAAATATTTTAAAATATATATCCGTATTATTTAATATTAAACATAATTTCATAAGTTTATTTTAATTTCAACATTATTATTTTCACATATTAAGTACTAAACACAATTAAATATTAATAATTAAATCTTCGTAACCAATCAAAATATTGTCCAATATACGCAAATATGTTCACTAAATTTTTTAATATTTCTAAATATCAATGAAGGTTTATTTTGCTACATTTCTCTTAACTCTAACATTTTCTATGTAATATAACCCAAAAGAAATGGAAATAAAAAAAATTATGGTTATCTATTCATCTAAAAAACAAATAACTATATAAATAATTGGTATTAATTAAAAAATATATAAAAATGATAGTCACAATCTCTCTTAAGGATGAAATAGTTTTTTCACTATAATTTCTTTAATAATTTCAAGAAAGATTGTGATGGTTTATTATTTAAAATACATTTTTCAATGCATAAATAGATTTAGCACTCTAAAAACTCATGAGGCCCTTAAATTCTAAAGATTAAATAATTTAAGTTGAAATTTTTAAAAATATCTTATTAATTTCAATTAAAATTAACTACCCTTAAAAAAACTAATTTTATTTATCAGTTAAACAATACCTAAAAAACTTACTAAAGAAAATAAATATTATTATTATCCAATTTTAAAGTCACAACCAAGAAGCTCAAGTTCTTAAAAATATCTTACTAATTTCAATTAAAATTAACTACCCTTAACAAAAACTCATTTTATTTATTAGTTAAACTATACGTAAAAGAAAATTCTAATGAAAATAGATATTATTGTTATCCAATTTTAAGTTCACAGCCAAGCCAAGCACCAATTTTGTGTATGAGAACCCCTTATTTGTGGAACAAGGCACCCGCCTCCACACAACAATTTGAATGCTAAGTCTACGAAGGCATACATACTCTACCCCCTCTGATTTTGAACCTGTGACCTCTTGAAGGCATGCATACTCTACCCCCTCTGATTTTAAACCTGTGACCTCTTAAGAAAAAACATATGTTCTTAACCATTAGACCACTCAATTAATATTGATTAAAAATTAATAAATAATATTTTAGAAAACACTAATAAATATTTGAAAAACATCCATTAAAAAAGTATGCCCATTTCATTTAATTTATTATACATTTTAAATTTTAGCGAAAAGATTAGAAATTCAATATCATATTATTACTTGAAATTTCTTTGATTTATTATTAAATAAAATAATTTTGATTGGGATGAAATATATAATTAATAATTTTTTTAATTTAAAAAAAAATAGTATTTTTTTTAATTAGTTTTTTTTTGTTGGTTAGATAATGTAAATATAAAATAGAACTATAGATTGAATGTGTAAGTTATCTAAATCTACCCAAGATCATTTTTTTATTAATTAAATTATACATAATAATCATTTTATCCTTTAGAAAATTGAGATAATTATCTTAAAAAATTGTATGATATAATTTCCAGAAGCATTAATGATTGATATCCTCTCTTCTGCAACCACAAATCACTGTAGTGGTGTTCAGACTGTTCCGACTGTGGGAGCGAGACTCTTTGACACGGGAAAATTCTACGGAAGACAACAAATCTTTGTTGAGGGTTTGGTTACTGATTTGGTATAACTCGTCATCTAGGAGGGCAGCGATAGTTCCTATCATCATTCTGAATGGAATTGAAGCAATATCCCTCTTCTGTAGGTATCGAATCCTCTGAATTCTCCATATGCACGGAAGCAGGCTCGAACCCTAGTCTAAAGTAGGACATGAGGAAATTAGAATACTGAGCCGATGTGACTTCCATCAACAAAGTCTACACAAGAAATGTGGAACCCTCTGAAGCCAACCCAGTTGGCTGAAGGCACGGCAATGGAATATTTTTTGGTTATTGCTTATAGGTCAAATCAATATGTTCAACTGAAAGAGACTAAGGCTCATGGGAATCGCTATGAATTTATTATCAAGGAAGGTTCCAAGGAGAAGAAATACCATGCTATGATATATTCGTTTGGGACTTCTCTTCCACGTCAACGATTTTATTTTTTATTTCTTTATTGCTTATAGGTTAAATCAGTATGTTCAAGTGAAAGAGTCTAAAGCGCATGGGAATCGCTATGAATTTGTCATCGAGGAAGGTTCCAAGCAAAAGAAATATCATGGTATAATATATTCGTTTGGGACTTGGTAAACGTCATTTCCACGTCACCTCACCCGAGATGCCTTCAAATGCAAGTCGTAGACCCTCTGCTCGCTAATGTTTTGTTCAAACTGACTAATTCCTCAATATCGACTATTATTCATTAAATGGTGGAAAATGCCTTCTATACCATTACCGATGCACTGAAACTTGGAAAAGTCAACACCGTCGTGCTTCCCACAGCCTGCCCCTGAAAATACGTAGACCAGGCTCATCGAATCGTATTTTTTTTTTTTTTAATTCCGCACTTAAAGATATATCCGTCCTTAGGTTGTGACAAAAAAAATTCAGGACAACTGTATTTTCGTTACAAAGATATACCATCCTCGGGTTATTGGTGTTTCACTCCAAAATGCTAATGTTAGTAATTTTTTGGTGTTGGAGGTACTACACACTTAGGACCTTCATCATTGGCACATGCAGACACCTATTTAGAGCATTCACTGACATGCAAGGCTTCAACATTGGAATCTTCACCAAATTGGCCCTTTTGACTGTCCATGCATGTATGGGACTATATGCAAGATCTTTTCTGCATGATTTACTCCCTGATTTGCTCCTCCTTTCACTCCACAACTGGCTAGTTCTCTCCAAAACTTGTTGTAGGTGTCGAGTCCTCTCATTGATCACCACTATGGTGCATTACCTTGGGATCTTCCCCCAGTGATGCTATATCATGAGCATTGTAACCTATTTTCCGAAATAAATAATTCTTTTTGTTCTTTCAATTTTCTTTTAATGTTTTTTGCTCTGCAAAGCTCTGTGTTCAACCTTTACTAGCTAGATTCACCTATGCATGTTTTCTAACACATTTACATGGTATGAGAGCCCACCGGTTGCTAGATAAAAGGCGCACCAATACTTTATTTTGCAGGTATTACAGCTTGGAGATCGAAGATCAACAAAAAATGGAGTTTCCAAAAGCATCAATCCTAACACCATACAACTATCACGAATGGAAAGACCAAATGGATCGATACCTTCATCAGAAAGGGTTGTACAAGATTACCATGGCTGCAGAAGTGGAACCCACTTCAGCCATAGAGAAATCCAAGTACCTCAACAGCATGGATGGGGCCCACGGATCCATATGCATGTGCATCTCCTTAGAGTTGTAGCTTCATCTATCTGCCTGCAATACTCCCAATGAGATTTGGAAAAAGGTTGAAGAACTCTACGGGAAATAGGATGAGATGAAAGGACAAGTTCTCGAAGTGGAGCTGCTCTCATTGGATCCACGGAACTATTACAGAATTCAAGACTTCTTCACCAAATATAATGATTTATCGTTGCAGCTCAAGGGTTGTGGAATTGACAAATCCAAGGAGGAGAGTCACCAAGTTCTCTCTATTATGTCAAAGCATGTCAAAGCTCGGACCAGTACACTCCGTCTTTGTGTCTACATTTCATTAAGTAAGGCTCGCAACAGGTAAATCCTACACTATACCTTCTCTCAAAGAGTTCATGGAGTCCCTTACTTTTGAGCAAGATAAACTCATTGGCATGGGAAAAATCAAACCTCCAAAAGCACATGCACTTGCTGTGCATGATGGCAGCCACAATAAAAATAACAAACGTGATTCAAATCAGAAAAATCAGCAGCTAAAAGACAAGGGAAAAGCGCATTCCCATCCAAAGAAGGAAGGGTACACCAAGCCCTTCAATGACTCCTCTGGCTCCAGAAATGAAAAAGGGAAGAAAGGAGACAAATGCATCTACTCTCACCGAGGATTCCATCTAGAATCCTCTTGCATGAAGAAACAAATTGACCAAATGGCGGAAATCCTTCAGAAGCACAACCTTGGTTACCACATCCCTCAGGGCGCCAAGAAGAAAACTGAGGATCCGCCACATAGGAAAGGTAACAATTTTCATGCTTTAGTTGCAATTAACTCTTCCCCTGATACATGGATTATAGATTTTGGTACATCACATCATATGGCCACTGCAAAGGAAGTCTATTACTCTTTGGATGCATGCAAAGGACCTCCAATCCTCATGGGAGATGACTCACCTATTGAGGTCACCAGAAAAGGTAGAGTGGAACTTTTACATGGAAGCTTTGAAGATGTGCTTAATGTTCCAAAACTTTCAGTAAACTTGCTTTCAGTTTATTAGATCACTCATTCCGGCACTGGAAAGAGAGTGGAATTCACTCCAAATGAAATGAACATATATGACCTACATAGGAGCTCCAAAATTGCAACCGGTGAGGTAAATAATGGAGCTAGACTGTATACATTTTCTGAATTTATTGAATCTGAATCCTCCTTATTGCTTACACATGTTGATGATAGTAGTAGGCTTTGACACGAGATGTTTGGTCACTTAAATTACAAGTGTATGCAACAGCTAAGCAAGCATGAGATGGTGGAAGGCTTTCCAAATATCAGGTTCTCCAAAGGAGATTGTGAAGGGGGTGTCATTGGCAAACATCCTAGAGAAAAGTTTGACATCGGCAAGACTCACAGAGCATCCTCTCCTCTAGATTTGATCCATAGTGATCTCATGGGGCATTTTCCTCATCCTTCCATCAAGAAAGCAAGATATGTACTTACATTTATTGATGATTTCTCATGGTATACTTGGGTGTATCTTCTTAGGGCCAAATCTGAAGTTTTTTTGCACTTTGAAGATTTCAAAGAACTAGTTGAGACACAGTCAGAGAGAAATATCAAATCCCTCTGTACAGACAATGGGGGAGAATATGTTAACATAACACTTGAGAATATTTTCCTTGAGTCTAGCATACAATTGTAGCACACAATTCCATTCACTCCACAACATAATGGAGTCGCTAAGAGAAAGAACCGATCTCTCAAAGAGATGGCTTCCTTCATGTTGCATGCTAAGTCACTACCTCATAAGCTATGGGCTGAAGCACTTAATTATGCTAACTACATCTAGAACATATCTCCTCATATATCTGTTAAGTATCAAACCCTCTTTGAGGCTTGGAGCGGCACTAAACAAGAGGTCACCCACTTCTGTGTTTTGGCTCCTGAGCATGGGCCAAGATCCCCTATGAAAAGGTGAAAGCTCTTGATCTAGAGAGCATTGAGTGCATCTTTGTTGGATACCCCGATGGTGTGAAGGGATATCGACTTCTGATTTCTCCTACAGACAAGCTCATCATTGAGCGAAGTGTCCAATTTGAGGAAAGTCTCTCACATGCACCTCAATTGCCGCATGCAAACACCTTTTATCTACCTCATGACCGAGATGATGACTCAGTACACTCAGATGCAGATACAGAGCATGCAGATGCCAAGGTAGAGCATGCAGATGTAGAGACAGAGTCTTCAGATACAAATCTAGTGCATGTATAGGATTATCCACATCCAAGCCCAAATCGGGCTTCTAGCAATGAATCAACTTCCCCAGTCATAAATCAAAGAACAAGGATCTTAAGTGAGATATATGCACAAGACCACCCAACTGCTAGAAATGGTCTTATGGAGGATAATTCTGATCCACAGAGGACTAGCTCAGAGTTTATTGACCCTCCTCTTTCCCTCACTGCCACTGAACCAACGCCATCCCGAAATTATCATTTGGTTCAGTCTTCTGATCCACAGTCTTATGCTGAGGCTTCTGGGCATCCCTCTTTGGAGTCTGCCATGGAGGAGGAGTACAACTCCCCCTTCAAGAACCATACCTGGGATCTGGTCCCCCTTCCTTCAAGAAGGAAACTTGTCCAATGCAAATGGGTCTACAGGACCAAGAGTACTGCAGATGGGAAAATCACCAGAAATAAAGCCATGCTAGTAGCCAAAGGCTTCTAGCAAGTGCATGGCATTGATTATGATGAGACCTTTGCTCCAGTAGCAAAGATGGATTCCATATGCCTTGCACTTTCCATTGCGGTTGCCCAGGGGTGGGAAGTACATCAGATGGATCTGAAGAATGCCTTCCTTCACAGAGACCTATCTGAGGAGATCTACATGGAGCAGCCACATGGTTTCATTCAGGATTCATCTTTGGTCTGCAGACTGAAGAAGTCTCTCTACAGCCTTAAGCAGGGCCCAAGAGCTCGGTATGCAAAGATGGATTCTTTTCTCTTATCACAAAATTTTGAAAGATGTAAGTCTAATATGAATGTTTACATGCTCAGGACACATGACTCTCTTCTTATCTTAGTTTTGGATGTGGATTGTCTCCTGATCACCGGAAGCTCGACTTCAGCCATTGCTGCAGTCAAGAGGACCTTGCATGATAGGTTCTTGATGACGGACATGGGTCCATTACACTTCTTTCTTGGTCTTGAGATCATCCAAGATGCCACAAGCATCAAACTCTCTCAGGTTAAGTATGCACGGGATCTCCTCGAGAGATTTCACATGATTGTCTGTAAGCCAACACCGACTCCTTTTCTGTCTGGGGTCTGCCTTGAGGATGGAGGTGACACTCCATTAGTTGATAGTACTCTTTACCAACAATTAGTGGGGAGCTTACTATACCTCACCCACTCCAGACCAGATCTCTCATATGCAATAGCGGCAGTTTCTAAATACATGCAGGAGCCACATGAGCTACATTGGAAATCTACCAAGCACATCCTCTGATATTTGTAGGGCACCATCACCTTTGGGATTCACTATGCAGCAGGCAGTTCATTGAATCTCCTTGGCTTCACAGATTCTGATTGGGTGGACGACAACATTGATCGCAAGTCCACCTTCGGATATTCACTCAGTCTAGGGTCTGGCCCTATTTGTTGGTCGAGCAAGAAGAGGCCACTATTGCTCTCTCTTCAGCTGAGGCCAAGTACATAGGAGTAGTCAACATCACCATTCAAGCTCTGTGGCTATAAAACTTCCTCACTGCATTGGGCATCCAATTCCACCAGCCCACTATCATCTGTTGTGACAACCAGAGCACTCTCAAATTTTGCAGGGATCCAGTACAACGATAGTGGACAAAGCACAGAGAGATCCATATGCACTACATCAGAGATTTAGTACATGATTAGGTCATTCATTTGCAGTTCCATCCTTCAGCAGAACAGAGTCCAGACATCTTCACCAAGACATTCACTAAGAAGAAGTTTCACTCTCTGCGCAATCGTCTTGGAGTGAAGGACACAGTTCCTTAGCAACTATCTTTTCTTCCTCTTTTCTTTTGATTACATTGTATTTTGAGGGGGAGTTTTTCCCACGAGGTTTTCCCTCTTTCCTCAATTTTAGTCCAAGTTGCATTGTATTTTGCGTGACCTTTGGCCGTAGTTTCTAGGGCCCATTTTCTATTTTTCCCCATAGTGGTGTTCAGGGGGGGTGTTGGAGGTACTACACAGGACCTTCATTACTGGCACATGCAGACACTTAGTTGGAGAATTCACTGACTTGCAAGGCTTCAACATTGGAATCTTCACCAGGTTGGCACCTTTGACTGTCCATGCATGCATGGGACTACATGCAAGATCCTTTATGCATGATTTACTCCCTCATTTGCTCATCCTTTCACTCCCCAACTGGCTAGTTCTCTCCAGAACTTGTTGTAGGTGTCAAGTCCTCTCATTGATCACCACTATGGCACATTACCTTGGGATCTTCACCGGTGATGTTATATCATGAGCATTATAACCTATTTTCTGAAATAAATAATTCTTTTTGTTCTTTCGATTTTCTTTTAGTGTTTTTGCTCTGCAAAGCTGTGTGTTCAACCTTTACTAGCTAAATTCATCTGTGCAGGTTTTCTAACACATTTACACTCGGCATGGACCACAGGCTTCTATGATTGCGGTGAAGATTGTAACACCTGTATGTATATATTCTATTCATAAATATATGTTGTCTCTTTTTTATAATTTTTCTTCTAACGTTTGACAAGTATAATGATGAAAGAGACACTTGTAATGCATTTATTATATGCACAGTTAACGAACTACAACAATGTGGTGGCTATTGCAGGTTATCTCACATGCTTGTGCCCATGCATTACCTTTGGAAAGATAGCCAAGATACTCGACAGTGGTTCTACCTATAAGTAAATCAAATTAACATTTAATATTTCTTCTTAATATCATATCATATCAGCGTAGACTCAACTTAATTCCTTGTCACTCAAATTACTAAAGGCAGTTTCAGTTTCTGAACATTGTTTGGAAATGTTTACAGCATGCTGTGTTAGCGGAGCTGTGTACTATTTGTTGATGGCCTACACTCCCTGTTATACCTATTTCTACCGAAAGAAATTGGGCACCAAATTGGACTTGGAGAAAGGTCCTTGTGGAGATTGCCTTGTTTATTGTTGTTTTCAGCAATGTGCTCTATGCCAGGAATACAGACAGATCACAAATAGTGGCTTGGATCTTGGATCCGACTCTAGGGAATATATTTAATTAGATATATATGGTAATGATTTGTATTTCTCGTAAATGTTATTGCAATGTTACTGATGTAGTGCTTGCTTTATGGTGTTGCACGGTGGGCAGTAAATATTAAGAGGATGAGAGAAGCCCATGGCGGGATGACCGCGAAAGCAGCCCCCATGGGGAGCAATGGATGAGAAGATATATTGATGACATCCTTATGTCGTGGGTGCTATAATCCTGTTAGGAATGCTTTATAGGTTACTTGTTTTATCTCTATGATAATTTAATTGAGCCTTCGTTTTGGTTTTGTGGATGAAGATGAATTTATAGTTTTAGGTTATATTGTTATATTATTATTATAAATTAGGTTTATCTAATTTTAAGTTAGTTATAACTATTATTTATTATAATTATTAAGTGAGTAAGTGGATTTTCATAAAAAAAAATTGTTTTTTCTCACTGGAAAGTCACAATATATTTTGTATTTTCAAAATAGTTATGTTTTTTTCCTCATTCAACTAAGTTCATTAATTAAAAAAATTGTTACATGGTCTCACAAGCTATGGTATCTTAAAAAATCTCTATGATAAAGTAGGTTGAGTCTCAATGGGTAAAAATTTTGTTAGATGTTTAGCTAATATATATATGTGTGTGTGTGTATTATATATATATATATATATATATATATATATATATATATATATATATATATATATGTATGTATATATGTATATATATATATAGACACACACACACGTATTATATATATATATATATATAGACACACACACACACACACAAATATAGATATATATATATATATAAAATTTTCTTTTTATCATTAATATAATAAGAATAATTTTAAATAAAGTTATTCATTAATTAATTTTATCATTTTTTAATATTAGTTATATATCTATTGATTGCACCAAGAGGCGCTCTACAACTCAGTATGGTATAGATGTGTAGGCGCCAAGTGTTAGATGTGTAGGCATGAGATGTGAGATGTATATCAGTTAAAAATATGTGAATATTTTTTAATTGTTGTGCTCATAAATAAACATATGTTATGTAATTTTTTACTTTGCTAAATTACATATTAAAAAAATAAATTAATTAATAATTAATAAGTAAAATAAAATTTGAGATAAAATAGTAAATTTACTAGAGCTTTTTGGGCTCTAGATTTTTGCAATCCATAGTTTTTCCATTGATATCAACTTACATAAAAATACAAATAAAATTAAAATGAAATTTTAAAAAATTAAAAATTAAAATATAATTAATAATTATTAATTATTAAAATAAGATTTAAGAAAATTTAAAAATAAAATATAGTTAATAATTTTAATATAATGGACATAAAATAATAAATTTATGGATGGAGGTTTTTAGGATTTTTCACAACCCATAGTTTTATCCATGGTATTTTTCTTTATGTTAAAATTAGATTAAAAAAATAAATAAAAAAGAAGAAAATAAAATAAAAAAATTAATAGTTAATAATTAAAATAAAATTGAGATAAAATAGTAAATTTAAAGATGAAGGTTTTTCTCCATATTTTACGTTTTTCACGTGGTATTATTCTCTTATGTAACCTATTCAAAAATATTGTTCATTAGCTCGATCAAAATAAATCATAATTTTCACCACAAATATCACAACCTTGAGCAATTTTCTTATGTAATTTGGCAACGGAAACCACTCAATAAAGGCCCAGTACACAAAGACTTTATATCTCTATGGATACATATCTTCCAAGTAAAACTTAAGAAAAACAATGTTTCTCACTTTGTTACATAGTCATTTTTCTAGGTTGTTCTCTATGTTATTCATTTTATTTTATATGCTTGAAATTTTACGAGAAAAAATATATGGTACATCGAGTCCTATATTTTGTTTATATTGTTTTCTTGCATTAAAATTATTGAAGTTGTTCAATTCAGACGGTGTCAACCATTAGTTTAACCTCCGCCTGAAATTTAATGGAATATGTATTTTAGATATTCATGACAACTTTGTTTGGATACAATTATTATTGAAATTTATTTAGGAGATCGATGATAGCATCAAAAATAAAATTAAATGAAGAATAGTTAATATCCTCGACTCTTCCAAAGATAAAGGTATATATTCTTATTGTGTTTTATAGTATAGCAAAGGAGCTTATTAGGTTTTATGGTCTAATAATGAAGCTTCAAGTAGACTATCTTAAATACCGAGGTTATATATATAATCAAACAAGCCTAGATCTGTCTTAACTCCAGATCTATTAAGCGTCTAGAAGGATCAAATCTTTCAAGGTGCAAACATTTCCTGAAATTTTGTACTCAAAAAAGAGGTTTGCACTACTAGAGATTTGATCACTCTTGGCGCTTAATAAATCCGAAGTTAAAATTAATCTACGTTAGTATATAAGATGAAATAAGTTTATGTTGTTTGTTGTAACCTTAATATAAATGACAAAATATATGTTGAGAAGCTTCCGACAATAATTTTGTCATGACGATGAATCACAGTGATTAGTTCAAAACATGTCAAAAAAATCTTATCCTATACAATTATTGTTAAATTTATTTTTAGTTTCTCAATAATTCAATATAAATCACAGAAACCTATATTAAAATATATATATATTATTTGTTGCAACCTTAAAGTAAAACATAAGCGAATACACCAATTGAAATGCTACTAAGAGGCTTCTTCAACACCGAAATGCTACTAGGAGGCTACGTCGACAACAATCTCTATGGATAGATAAAGAGACGTTGCATAATACAAGCTCATAACGTGATGTTTTGCATGTACTAATAGGACCCTCTCTATGAAAACGTATTCGTGGATAAGCTCCATGCCTTTATCATTCTGAGACTTTTAATCCTGCAGTAGTTAACTATCCTACATATGATAAAGAATTGCATGCATTAGTTCAGAGTGTGAAAAAGTGGAAACATCACTTAATGGGAAAAGAGATAGTAATACATACTGATCATCAGCCACTTCACTATCTACACTCCCAAACTAAGTTGTAGCAATCAAGACATTACAGATGGATTGGTTTTGTACAACGATTTCACTTAGTCATCAGATATAAAAAGGGCATACATAACAAGGTTGCAAACATGTTATCTATACCCATTATAAATGCGTGTACCATACTTAAGCATAATTATGTGCTACATGAAAGCTACATAGAACAATATGCTCAAGACATGGATTTTAAAGATGTATATGCAACTTTGAGTCAAGGCAAAAGAGTAGAAGAATTGGACTATCATATAAAGGACCGAATTTTATACCATTGTGGGAAACTCTGCATTCCACAAACTGAGAGGATAAAGATAATTAGGGAGGCACACACTTCTCTGATATCAGGTCACTTTGGAGTAAGCAAAACAGTTGCACAGCTACAAAGATTCTGCTATTGGCCGAAAATGAATGAGACAGTTTCTAGATATGTAAGAGGGTGTGCCATGTGTGCTAAAAGCAAGCCCAACAATAGAAAACTAGGCTTGTACACTCCATTGCTAGTTCCTTCTCACCCTTGGGAAAGTGTTTCCATGGATTTTGTTGGAGGACTGCCTAAATCTAGGAAAGGTCATGATTATCTATACATTGTTGTGGATAGGTTCAAAAAAATGTGTATTTTGATATCTTGTAGTAAACAGATCACAGTTGAACAGACTGCAAAATTGTTCTTTGAACATGTATGGGTTCATTTTGGATTACCCACTTCCATTATATCTAATCCAGACACCTGATTTGTGGGGAAGTTTTGGTCTAGTCTGTGGGAACTGATGGACACCAAGTTAAAGAAAAGCGCAAATTTTCATCCACAAACAGATGGCCAAACAGAAGTAGTAAACAGGACTGTGATCCAGTTACTGAGAGGATATTGCAGTAGACATCCTAAGCTTTGGGATGAACATTTGTGTTATGTGCAGCATGCTTACAACAGAGCCAAACACTCTTCTACACAGAGATCTCCTTTTGAGACCTGCTTTGGTTTCATACCAAGATCTCCTTTGGATTTTGTCTTTGGTAAAGATACCATGGTTGATGGACACAGTGATGTGGACAAGGCGACTAGGTTCATTGAATAGATCTAGGAGGTCCATCAGGCAGTACAAGAACAGTTGGAAAAGAGCCAGGCCAAGTATAAGGCTAGGCAAGATAAGCATCGGATGGAGCATAGTTTTCAAGTTGGAGACCAAGTCTGGCTGTATACCAGCAAGGACAGGATGCAAGGTGAAGGTAAAAAGATAAAGCCTATTAGGTATGGACCTTTTAGGATACTTGAGAAAATTGGTGAAAACGCTTTTTGCCTTGATCTACTAGCTTACATGCACATCTACTCAGTCGTAAATGCAGATTGCTTGATATTGTTTGAACCTTCAATGATTGAGGACCCTGAAGAGCAAAGTCAATTTCCTTTTATTGATGACCTGCTACCTGAATACCTCAATGAGTTGTAGGAAGACACAGTGCTAGACAAGAAGGTGAGGACAACGTATAGGGGAGAAGTTGAGTACCTAAAAAGTGGGCTCAAAGGTTCAAAACCGAGCAGCATGAAGTGGATTGAGATTGGACAAGTGAAGAAACACTATCCTCACATAGTCGATGCTTGAAAACTAACTTTTGGTGGTCCAAAAGCTTTTTCAGTGGCAAGGACGTGATCCGAATTGCATCCATAGAAATATTGTCAAGAACCATGACTGAATCAGGTTGAACAAATCTCTAAAGGAATCCAAAACAGTATCAAAAACACCCTGAACTAGCGGCAATGGCAGCCGACATGGAACGACCAGGACGCTGACCAAGGCCCATGGAGACCACGCAGGAGGCCAAAGTAGCCCCTAGGAGCCCCAGAATGGGAAAAGGAAGAGGCTTTTGATGCACAATTAGCGCTAATCGTGCATCGCTAGGAAAATGGGACCCTCAAGGGGAAACCCGAGCACTCAGTCGCATCGGAAGTCAGGAAAACCACCGGCAGAAAAAGCAAAAAACGCTAACGTACAAAGGTGAGACCTGCGCACTGGAAACCAGTTGTATTGATCGGGGTGCCCTTGAATGGTAAGAGGTTTTGGACAGGAGCGGAGCGATTCCATACACCGATCGACACGTGGTAGACAGAGGTGAGAGAAAACTGCCATTGATCACGCGCTATCAGTCGAGCAAATCAACCGTGTGAAACGTGCGTAAGGCGTCAGATCTAGAGCGCCTATATCAGATGATAGAGATTGCACCCGATGGAAAGAAGTGGAATCAACAGGGAATTAAGCCGTGTTTGAAGAGATTTGGAATCCATTTGACCGCCACGGTGGATGAAGAACGCATCCACGACGTAACTGAAGAAACGAACTAATGAAGCATGCTGGTGCCATTTAGAGGAGGAAACGTGGCGACCCCTTGAGAGTTCACGATGATGTCGAACACAGGGAACTCTAAGCATAGCTGTAGAAGGTGAATCGATAGGTAAAAGAGGAACCAAACAGGCATAGGGATCAGATGGCTAAAAGCCATGAACAGAGACAATCGAATCAGTTGGGGTCAGAGTTGAGAAGAGTCCAAGTGACCAAGAGAGACAATGAACAGTGAACCCTAAGAGGAGGACTGAACACAGAGAATAGTAAATCCAAGCAGAAGAGACAGAGGGCCGAGCTGACCATAGGTAGCGCTGAGCACCAGAGAGCTTGAGGAATCAAGCCTTCGCATAAAGGAATCTGTCTAGACTGAGAATCACATTTGGCTCTTTCCACTGTAGACCAAAAGGTCACAGAGTTGGCAGGAAGAAGAAGAGTCTTTGCACTCCAAGTGGCTTGGGGAATCCAAGAACCACCCTACCAAGCAAAAATTATCTTCAGGAGAACTCACATTAAGTCCCTGTATTGTAATTTCTCTGCTTAAAGACACAATAAAATAAGGCCACCACTGAATCTGGAGCGGAGATGTAGCCTTGGAGAATAGGGTGAACTCCTTATTAAAATTGCTTGTGTCATTATGATTGCTTACTGTATTTCTCTGATGTCTTTCCATTTTATTTGTCTGTGTATTCGAAATCTGATCGATCCGTTGTTTCAATAACACAAAACGCACACCAGCACATGAGTCTGTAATAACTTGGTTTAATAAATCTTTAACTGATGTCACTCATAGGGTGAATATCAGATCATCTCCTATCGTAATTCCACTTCGAAGAACAATGTTCACTCTCGGATCTTCCTCGCATGGCTCAGACCTCATCATCTGCAGGCTCTAAGTTGGGGGAGGTGGTAGCACTCCCTTGTCGCGTATCCTAACTATTAGCGTAGGACAATCTTCCATATCATGTTCAAACAAAGTACAATACAGACACGATGGATGCATTGGGTTCGTAAAATCATGGGCATAATGTCCCAGCCCTCTGCAATTATAGCATATTAGCTATCTGCGACCTCTTCCAAGTCCTCCTCCACCTCGGCCTCTTACGCGCCCCTAAAATCCTATTCGCGCCACTCCTACGTTCTAGTCTAGGAGTAGCATTTCGACCTGAATCTCTATAGGTGGGAGTTCTATCCATAATTAACTCATAGCTTCTACAAGTGTGCTCTTCATGTCCCATTGACCTACAAAAATTATAGAACAATTGCTGCGAATTTTGTGTATACTTCTACAACAAATGGAAGTTGTCCGTAGAATGTTTCCCTCCTATTTGAAAAATTGCACACCACAAAGCCGGCACTGCGCTAGGTCTTGTTTGTGCCTCCGGTCTTAGCGGCACCAGTCGTCCTCCTGTGAGGTAACTTTTGAACACCGAGCAGTGGTCGTTATCATGAACCTGACCCTTGCATTTTACGTACTACACCTCTTCACACACTTCCAGGAGAGTTGTCCTGTCCTGTTTTAGACTCTGTATCTCAAGGCATAGGTTTTTCAAGTGCGCGTGGATCTACTGAACTCCCAAGTTAGGATCCTGCATTAGGGTCTCATCCAGCCCCATCGCAATCTCTAAGGTCTCTGCCTAAGTCATTAACTTTTGTTGTGATAGCGCAATCCTTAAATGTGGCATTAGAGATACTACAAACCATTCATGATGTTGTCCATCCGTTATGTTCATATTAGCTTCACGAATCGTACACTTAAACCTCTGATCCATCTCCCAAGGAGTTTTACTTGGTAGTATCGTGATTTCTTTGAACTCAATGGTCGACTATGCTTTAGACTTCGGCCTGCTAAATTCTCTGTTTAGTACTGCTTGAATATATGTCATTCCCGCATTTGGATTATCATTGGAGTGCTTAATATACCAGGTCAGCACGTGGTCCTGTAGGGCACTAACCAGTGTTGCCTTCATTATATTATCATTAGTAACTCCCTGCGCTTCCCATACAGCTCTTATGACGAACCAAAATTGGTCCGGATCTTCATTTCCCAATCCCTTTAACACAGGAAACTTTATTGTGCTTGCCATATTGAGTCACGGTGGTGGCGAAGGTGGTACGGGTGAAGATGGAGGTGATGGTGGTGAAGCTAGTGGCAGTGTGGGACGGGATGGTATGCGCAGA
Organism: Pinus tabuliformis; assembly: GCA_031772625.1. Lineage (NCBI taxonomy): Eukaryota > Viridiplantae > Streptophyta > Pinopsida > Pinales > Pinaceae > Pinus > Pinus tabuliformis. The sequence continues at coordinate 126,274,327 of CM062815.1, forward strand.
ATCCTCTGCCCTACTAAATGGATCGCACTTCGTGGAGAGACCTTCGCAAGCTCTTGCTCGTCCCCTCGCAGAGGTGAAATCAAAGGGGCTATTCTCTGGCCCCTTCCTTCATTTTTGTAGGTTTTTCTGCTTCGCGTAGCTCCGAACACCAAGGTAATTGCATAACCCTCTTTTCACACAATAGCATTTTAATCCAAGTATTCAAAGACTTTACGTACTTACCTCGCAGTCCCTTGAGAAAGTGTCACTCTGCCTCACTATAGCTGACTGAAGTATCTACTGCGAACTCAATAATGAATCCTCCTATAATCCGATCGAACCATTGATCAACAGCATGTGCGAACTAATCCTTTGATGCTTCTAATCTACGCACCAACTCTGGGGTCCACACAATAAGACTGTCGAGCTTCCACCTTCCTTGGCTATATGCTAGCTTTGTGATCCACTCGTACAGCTCAGTAGGGAAAGATGCAAAGAAGATTTCATGGATCTCTGGGTACAGGTAGCAATCTAACCACTCTTCTTTTGTCAGACATGGATTCCTATTCTCCTGCATCGTGAACTCATGAATCCTCCTGTCCAACCAACCTTCAATTTTCTTCTCAGTTGGATTCCAATGATATGACATCAGACATCTCTATGCGGATTCTGGTCCCAAAAACAGAACCATTTGTTGGCTTGAGGGGGCCTGACCCAGGTCCAGAGTTAATTAGCCAAACAAATCCCTACACTACTGGCCCTTTTGGCAACAGCCACCAGTGCGCTGACTAAACTCTCACCAAAGCAGTAGGGGGGGATGCTGGAACCAAGTTTCCGCACCCTCGATATGTCTGAGGGGTCGATTAGTCCAACTGTGAATACCTTCACGCAGGTCACTCCGCGCACTATCCTGACCTGTGATACCTTTGGAATCTATTATAACTGCCTTCGCGTAGCCCTCACCAGGGATGAGGTGCTTACGTGCTGCTATGGCAGCGATCTGTGCTATTTCCCCAAATTACACTATGTATCTTACTTATCTTCTTACATATGTTAGTTAACTTCGCATAAACTGATACTTTATCACACATTTACTTAATCCACACAATCATATAAGTTCACACACCATATAAACAGTGAAAATGAAATTCATACCCAATATACTCAAATCATAAAAACAGGAAATAGATACATAGAATTGATGCGAAACTTCTCTTTATTAATGCTTCAATGGTTACAGACTCGACTCACCCTGTGCACTCAGCTGCAGGGGTCCGCGCACTCAGTTGCGGACTACTAGGCCTCTAGCACTCAATTGTAGAGCCTTCTCCTACTCTACAACCCAAAGAATCGACTCTACACTTAGACAATACTCAATTCTCCATTCTTCTTCTATCGGTAACTAATTTACAACTGAGAGCCTCGCTCTATTTATACAAAACCGACAATACATTATAAAATTGAGGATGGACGACCCTATGACTCATTTACAACTTCGTGCTCTGCCCCCACAAAATGTGGAGTCTTTACATCAGATTTACACATTTTAGCTAAAATATGGGCTTTTAGCGCCAAAACTTCACTTGGGGGGTCCCGTGCCCAACAGTCATCCTCCAGAGTCGTTTGGATCTGTAAAAGCAGGGACAACTAGGGAACAATCATGGATGTAAATAGGAGTGAGAGGGGGACTTTCCAATTGAGTTTAGGAAAGCCAGTGCTCCTACTTTTGATGGGGATGTTAAGAACTCATAGGATGCAAAATCATGACTACTTGGGATGAAGAAGTTATTTATATTTCATTATTATTCAGAGAACATGAAGGAAAATATTGTTATATTTAGTCTCAAGGGAAAAGAAAATATGTAGTTGAAATTTGTGAAGCATGTCAAAGGTGTCAAGGAAGAGGAGCTGAGTTGGAATTAGTTTAAAATAATATTCACAAAGAAGTACTTGTCTCATATATATTATGATGGGAAGGCCAAGTATTTCTATGTGTTAAAGATAGCTTCCATGGTAAATGAAGAGTATACGACCAAGTTTCTAGAGTTGTTGAGGTATGTTCCCTACCTCAAGGATGAGAAGGAAGAGGTCCATAGGCTCATTAGTGGATGACCAGCAGCATTCATTGATCGGTTGGATTTTGATGAGCCTCGATCATTGGAGGAAGTCAGCGAGAAGTTGAAGCATTGTTATGAGCAGTTTAAGCACAAGTCTAATCCTAAGTAAGATTGTAAAGGTAATGAGAAGACTAAAGGAAAATAGCCTCAGAAGCGAGTAATCCCTTAGGATGCAGGTGACAAGGATAATGTGGAACCCCATAGGAAGTTCACTACAATTGAGAAAGGACATGGATATCAGCCTAAGGGGTAAAAAAGGGTGATGGTAGAAAGCCTTTGAAATGTTGGACTTGTGGTGGAGAGAATTGTAGGAGATATTATCCATCAAACTAGTGTGGAAGTCCTCATACTTACAATGCTCAGGAGGCATAGGCAGTTGGAGATGTTAGCCAAAGTATTCCTCATATTTATGCAGTGGTGGATAATAAGAAGGTTGATCATCAGGCATCCATTATTGAGATGGAAGGGAAAATTTGTGATCATGTTGTTTCTAATTTTATTGATCCTAGATCAAATTATAGTTATATCAGTATTATCCTGGTGGATAATTTTTTCTCGAATAAATAAGTTCATGTCGAATCTTGGTCGGTGCAATTGGATATGGGACCAAGAGAAGAGTTCATCATTGGGTGAGATATTGTGCATTTGAGATGAATGGTATGCCTACCTCAACACATCTAAATGTGTTTCCTTTGGGATCATATAATATGAATTTGGTCATGGATTGGTTATTCATTCATGAGACTAAAGTGGACTACTATGAAAAATCTATTGAGTTCCTTGATGTTGACAGGGAAAGGAGAATTTTGTAGGGAAAGGAGAAGCATATATCAGTGAGAACACATAAAGAAAAGTAAAAAATATTAGCATATAAACAAAATTAAGAATTCATGCATCGTGAAGAGATGAAATTAACTAAAGTTATAAATCTAAAAAATATCAACTCTAATTCTTCATAAGAATAATTGAATTAGCAAGAAATTTGTTCTTCTTACTCTGTGTTGGTTAATTAATCAATGATCAGAGATTGTTAAAGGTGATTTTATGGTAATTAGGGTGTGTGATTGAGGATATATTTATTTGCTTTATGAAAGAGAGCGGCCTTCAGGATTTCAGTTTGAAAATGTAATGAAATACAAATCAAGTAGGTCAAGCCAGTGGAAACTTGAAAATTAGGGGTTGTAGCTCCTTCTAGTAGTGGTTGTTAAACAATGAGGGGTTGGAGCTCCTTTCAGTAACATGTGATAAATTACGGGTAGTAGCTCCTTTTTGTGGCAGTTGATGAATCAGGGGTAGTAGCTCCTTTCAGTGGTAGGTCATAAATCAAGGGTAATAGTTCCTTTTAGTGGTAGATGATAAATTGGGGGTAATAGCTCCTTTATTAGTAGATGATAAATTAGGGAGTAGTATCTTCCTTATGGTTGATACCAAAGAAAATTATACAATAAATTTGAAGCTTGTTTTTGTGAAATCAATTGAATATAATATTTAAGCCTTTATGTGTTGAATACATTCTTCTTGTGTTCACGCTTAGTTGAGTAGTTTGTTAAAGAAACTATTGATTTTTCTAGTATTTCTTTGTAAAAGAAAGCTTTAAAATTCCCATAATACTTATCCACCGCCCCTCTTAGTATTGTCCTAGTTTCTAACATTATCTATTTTCTACAAACTTGATGATTAAACTCGTAGTAATTAGGTGTTGTTGATTATGCAAACTGCATACATAACATTGTCATACTACGAGTTGATGTTTCAATTATGGTGTTAATATGAGGAGCCTACATACATCATGCATCTAACAAAATAGTGCATTTTCATCCTTTGGAATTTCATCCATTCTGTGTGAATATGGTCAATGACACCACATATTAAATCTAATGAATAAAGTCCATTATGTTGTATAATTTTGGTGTCTTCTTTGCCATTGCTAAACAAAATCTAGATGGCATATTATAATTAGTTGGAATGATTGATTTCTTTGCCTTAAAAATCTGCGTTATTTTCTTGAAGTTTGTAATGTTGCATAGTGACGTATGGTTAGATAAATATGCATGTTAATGAAATATCATTTTGCATGGATTAGAACTGTGGTGGATGACAATGTTTGGATCAAAATATATATATTTATTAGAAGGTTTATTTCCATTAATTGTTGTTATGGAAAACATCTTTGTGGAAACTTCATTTTTAATTCCTTTATATGTATTTTCTTGAAGATGTATCTTTATTTTCTATGCTTACTCTTAATGCATGGAAATGGTTTATATGTAGGTGAAGATTTCACAAGACCAATACCTTCTTACTTTGTTGAAATAGTGAGAAACATTGATGCATGTAAAATTTGAAATGCATCTTGAGTATATTTGACAAGATATTTTGTAAATAACATGATTTTGAAAAATGTATGGTTTTATAAAATACGTTTGTGACTAATTTTCCTAGTATGATTAAGCAGGGGTAAGCTAATGGAAGCTCAATGATGTCACTAAGATTCTAGTAGCATATAACATAATAACCAATGAAAATGTAAAAGGTTACAATGCAACCTGCGATGGAAAATGTGCAGGTATAATATTTCCCATTATCCAAGCATGAAACATGATATTTATTTGTAGAAGATATAATGGCATGTTTCTAAAATTCATGTTTGATTATTATGTGTAAACCTTGGAATACACACCACTAGTGAGACATGAGATGTGAATTATGGTTCCTAAAAATTTTGGATTCCAGGGAATGCCTTAATTGAAAGCTAAAACCACAAGGACTCTTTAATAGTAAGGCCTAAATTTTTTGAAGGAATCATGAGTTGATAAGAATCATGAGTTGGTAATTGAAAAGAATTCATGGAAACATTTGATGTAAGTGGAAATTGAATTGTAACTTTGAAATTTTATAGTTAATATTTTATTTTATTAAAATAAATTGCAAATTGATAAGTGATCTCAAGGAAAAATGGATCATGAATTGTATTGGATAATCCAAGAAACTACTAAAAATATGAAATGGAGTGGCAAGGGCCACTAGTAGCGAAGGCCATGAGTTTTTTTTTCCCAAGGGGAAACACCACCTAACACATATAAGATAGTCCAAATAGTGGAAAAATTCCTAGGAAAAAGTGGTGGCATTCTTCTGCATGCTATGAGTCCTGAGAGGGGTGGCTTATTGCAGTTGAGACATAATAAAAATGAGGGTATGAGGAAAAGTGAGCATCAAGGGATGCATGGCTCATATGGATTATGTGATTCCACTATTTATCTTGAAATAAAGTTATATACAAACTAGAAAGAACTTGGGTTGTGAAAAACATCACAACATAGTTTGGAAGTAGAGAGGATGGATTTGTCTCTACAAAGTACTAATACCAGACTCGTGGATGCCTTTAGCAGGGGCTAACATAGTATGCACCCTCTACAATTATGGCTACTTGATCATTCTTCTAATTAGAGAACTATATTCTATATAAGTATTATGCAAAGATGTTATGCTAAATAGTTGCACTTGGAATTACGTAAATGATTGATAGTTAAAACTATTGTGATTAAAAAATAATGTGATTACAATTGAGAAAATACGAATTTTTCCTCAAGAACATTGGAAGGTAAAAACCAAATCTTATGAAGACATTTTCTTTTTTTTACTAAATTGAACAATGGTTGAAAGACTAGAAGTGAGAGATGAATATAGCTTGTAGATCTTTATGGTTCTTAAAACATTATTGTTTTACTTATTGGAATTTCCTAAAAAGAAAAAGAGGAGCCACCAATTGAGTAATTTGGGCTCCCAGTTGTCATAAATAGTTAAAATTGGATATGATATAAGAAACAATGAAAACACAAAAAATGCTTCATTTTTAAGGGGAAGATCCCCTTTTGGTTGTTCTAAGTTCATAACTATCATGACTAGAGATAAATGTCATTAGTGAAAGATGATCTAAAAAGTAGTTTGTGGGAGATAAACACAATTTAAATGAAAATACAAAAATTTAGTGGGAGGTAAATACTAGATGAAAATATAATGATGACGAAAGGAAGAAAATAAAAACCAGTTCTTATGAAAACATTTTTTTGTTTTTACTAAATTGAACAATGGTTGAAAGACTAGAAGTGAAAGATGAATATAACTTGTAGATATTTGTGGTTCTTAAAACATTATTTTTTTACTTATTGGTATTTCCTGAAAAGCAAAAGAGGATCCACCACTTGAGTAATTTGGCTTCCCAACTGTCAAAAATAGTTAAAATCAAATATGATCTAAGAAACAACGAAAATGCAAAAAAAATCCTTAATTTTGAAGGGGAATATCCCCTTTTGGTTGTTCTAAGTTCATAACTATCATGAATGGAGATAAATGTCATTTGTGAAAGATGATCTAAAAAGTAGTTTTTGGGAGATCAATACAATTTAAATGAAAATATAAAAATTTAGTGGGAGTTAAAGACTAGATGAAAGTATAACGATGCTGAAAGGAAGAAAAGAAAAACAGCAAGGGTGATGTTATTTTTAAAGGGGGAGGATGTAATATCCCTATAACACATTATAATTTGGATAACATGAAAATATTATTGAGTTAAATGGTTTTACATGCTCCAAAAATAATTAGCTTTCTTTCAGTTAGTGGCATCAAGAATTAGCTATGGAGTTGATAATTCTATAAGAAATCGTTGCCTTGTTGGAATGGTTGTTTCTATATATTTATATATGGCTCTCAAATGCCATTAATGGAGTTTATAGGTTATCAATTTGGCCATGAATGTCAATTAAAAAATGGTCTATGACCAAGAATGTCAAGAAAACAAAGAAAGTCATTAGTCTAACGAACCACAAGATAGTTCCTAGACAAAGAACATTGAAAATGAAATAAATGTTGCCCTAAATACCTAACATGGTTTAGAATATTGAAAAAACTTCAATTGATTGGGAACACCTTGAAAAAATGGAAGACACAAAGAGCGTAATAAAATTTTGTAGGAAATGGGTTTCCCCGCACAAGTTCTAAGTTGTTGGATCATAATGGCTAACTGGGTTGGTGGGCTCCTTTGCGTACAATTGATATCAATCCAATATGAAAACCATTGTTAAAAACCATTCATGAAAATGTTTCGAGGTATTATTTCCACTCAAAAACTAATGTCAACTCTTTGATGATTTTATTTTCAGAAGATTACATTTGTTCTTGTGCCCAAAGTTAGAATTTAATTGATAATGGAAATAGTATTGGTTAACTTTTAATAAATGAAATAGTATATTCCAAGTAATAAAGTATAATATTATCAATTAAAATATTGTTGTAACAACCCCTAGTTGATTTTACATGTAAATAAAATAAGACCAAGGTTATGGGACATGTATTTCAAGATAAATGGTGGGCAAAAAATTATAGTGGGAATCACTTGTGTGTTATTAATGGCTATGGAAATTAGCAAAGGCATTGGCAAAGGAAAAGAGGTAATAAATTTCATTTGATTAGGGAAATAAAGGAAAATAGGAGAAAAGGAAGTTGAAGAGACACAAATATGCATGCTAAGGAAATTAGATGAACGAAAATGGAGAAAAAGGAAAAAGGAAAGGAAAATACTGGACATCAATGATAAAAAAAGCATCAAAGAATCTTTTTCTAGCTTTTAACACTTTTCAGTTGAGCTCTTGTTCATTCTCTCATACACTCTTGCATACTTCAAGCATTCTTGGAGCATTCTGGCATTCACTTGAACTTGGAGAAAGTAAGGAAAGAACAAGCAAGGAATTGGAGGATGACAGAAAAGAAGGTTGGATTAATAGCTATAGCAGGGATACTTTGCAGTTAGCAAGTTGCATGTGTGATTTCCTTGTTGGTTTCTAGATGCATGGTACTTGCATGTGGTTCTTTGGTTATTTTTTTGTCATCTGCATGATATTTACTTGGATTAATAGTGGTTTCATCCTTGAATTGCGATTTCACAGATATCCATGGTGTTGCGCAAGCCTTTTGTTATGGATTCCTTGTGGATACCTCATAACTGGATGCACGGTGTGTCAAGGGTGTCATTGGAGAGTAAACCTACTAAAAAAGAGCTCAATATTTTCACTCTCTAAGGGATGTCAGTTGGTTTTCGACTTTTTTTCCCCACTTCCATAACTAGAAATTGGAGGTAAGGTCATGCCATAGTGACACTGAGTTCATGTTTACCCTGTAGAGATTGTAAAAGTTGGTAAATGTGGGAGGAAATGTTACAAGGTGGTATCTTAGCTTACAGGTTCAAACACTTGGTTGGATGGGCTAAATGTGATTGGCATGCATGCATGTTAGTTGCCAATGTGTTTTTTATGCATGCATTGTTATGGTTATGGTTATGACATCTATGTAAGAATTGATATGCTTGTGATGTTGTATCGTGTTAATTTGGATTGACCTGTGCAGATGAAATAGCCTCTCCTGAAATACACTAATGTGTGATTTGATTATGTCTTCTATTTGGTTTATCTAACATGGCATGTTTGTAGGAAATATAAGCCTGGAGATGAAGAGAAAAGTGGTGGACTATAGTTCACATGACTCCCCTTACAGGCCTGATGTGAAATAAGTGGAATGGGAAACGTTGGTTGGGAAGCAAAGGGAAGAGTAGTCTCTTGATTTAGTAGATACACTAAGGAGTCTGAGGGTAGAGATCAAAATTTGCAAGGTAGACACTGATAGGTTGATTGAGGCATAAGAGGTCTTGCCAAAAATAAAGAAAAGAAAGTAGAAGTTAATACAGTCATCCTTCAGAGTCTTTCAGATTTGTAAAAGCAAGGACAACTACGGAACAATCATGGATATAAATAGGAGTGAGATGGAGTAATTTCCAGTTGATCCAGTGCTGCTACTTTTAATGGGGAAGTTAGGAAATCATAGGATCCAGAAGCATGACTGATTGGGATGAAGAAGTTATTTAGATTGCATGATTATTCAGAGAAAATGAAGGCAAATATTATTATATTTAGTCTCAAGGGAAAAGAGAATATATGGTCAGAATTTGTGAAGCGTGTCAAAGGTGTTAGTGAAGAGGAGCTAAGTTGGAATGAGTTTAAAATAATGTTTAGAAAGAAGTACTTGTATCATATATATTATGATGGGAAGGCCAAGGATTTCTATGAGTTAAAGATAGGTTCCATGGCAGATGAAGAGTATACGACCATGTTTCTAGACTTGTTGAGGTATGTTCCCTACCTCAAGGATGAGAAGGAATAGGTTCAAAGGCTCATCAGTGGATGGCTAGTAGCATTCAGTGATCGGATTGAGTATGATGATCCTCGGTCATTGGAGGAAGTCATCGAGAAGTTGAAGCATTGTTATGAGAAGTTTAAGCACAAGTCTAATCCTAAGAAAGATTGGAAAGGTAATGAGAAGACTAAAGGAAAATAGCCTCGGAAGAGAGTAAGCCCTTAGGATGTAGGTGACAAATATAATGCGGGACCCAATAAGAAGTTCAATGCAATTGAAAAAGGATAGGGATATCAGCCTATGGGGCAGAAAAAGGGCAATGGTAGAAAGCCTTTGAAATGTTGGACTTGTGGTGGAGAGAATTGCAGTAGATATTGTCCATCAAACTAGGGTGGAAGGCCTCATACTTACAATTCTCAGAAGGCATAGATAGTTGGAGATGTCCATGAAAGTATTCCTCATATTTATGCAGTGATGGATAGCAAGAAGGTTGATCGTCAGGCATCCATTATCAAGATGGAAGGGAAATTTTTTGATCAAGTTGTTTATAATTTTATTGATCCTAGATCAAATTATAGTTATATCAGTCTTGTCATAGTGGATAAGTTTTTCTTGAGTAAATAGGTTCTAGTCAAATCTTGGTCAGTGCAATTGGATATAGGGACGAAGAGAAGAGTTCATCATTGGGTGAGATATTGTGCATTTGAGATGAATGGTATGCCTACCTCAACACATCTAAATGTGTTTCCTTTGGGATCATATAGTATGATTTTGGTCATGGATTGGTTACTCATTCATGAGACTAAAGTGGACTACTATGAAAAATATATTGAGTTCCTTGATGTTGACAGGGAAAGGAGAATTTTGTAGGGAAAGTAGAAGCATATATCAATGAGAACAGTTACAACTATGCAAACAAAGTGTAGTTGTAGGAAGATATGTATATTGTTTGCAATTCATATTTCTAGTGAGGCAGATGAAGTCTTGAAGAGGTATCCTATAATGCAGTAGTTTTAGGATGTGTTCCTTGCAAAACTTCTGGATTTTCCTCCTAATAGAGAAGTGGAATTTTCTATTGAGTTGATTCCAAGAGTAGCACCAGCATCTAAGGCACTCCACAGGATGAGTACTCTAGCATTGGTGGAATTGAAGTTGAAGCTTAAGGAGATGCTTGATAAAGGATATATAAGGCTAAGTGTGTTGCCTTGGGGTGCACCAATGTTGTTTGTAAGGAAGAAGGATGGTACTTTCAGGTTGTACATTGATTACAAGTAGTTGAACAAGGTGACTATCAACAACATGTATCCATTGCAGTGGATTGATAATTTGTCTAATTAGCTAAACGAAGCAACAGTGATTTCAGAGGTTGATGTGAGATCAGGATATCATGAGGTGCACATGAAAGAGGAATATATTTACAAGACAACATTCCAAGCTATTTATGGACATGATGTGTTTTGGTGGTTCCTTTTTGTATTACTAATGGTTCAACCACCTTTATGTGTTTGATGAACAATGTGTTGCGTCCTTACTTAGATAAGTTTGTGATAATGCTTATTGATGATATATTGATATAATCTAAGAATGACAAGGAGCATGTTGAGCACCTCACAAGAATGTTGAGATTGTTGAGAGAGCATGAGTTGTATGCCAAGCTCAGTAAGTGTAATCTCTTTTAGTCTCAGATTTACTTCTTGGGACATGTTGTTTCCAACAGGGGGTTTGCAGTGGACCTAGAAAAGTTTAAAGCTTTCATGGAGTGGCCAACTCCTAGGAATGTGGATGAGGTCAGATCATTCATGAGACTAGAAGGCTACTCCAGGTAGTTCATCAGGAACTTCTCAAAGATTGACTCTCTTATTACATATTTTCAAAGAAGAGGGAAGAAGTTTGAATGCGCTGAGGAGTGTGTAGCTAGTTTTGAACAGTTGAATAATTTTCTTACAAATGCTCTAGTTTTGAAGATTACAGATCTTGATAAGAATTTGTGGTTTGCACATATGATTGCAAGGAAGGTTTTGGTGGAGTCCAGATGTAGAAAGGGCATGTGGTATACTATGAGTGAAGGAAGTTGAATGATCATGAGTGAAAATATGTGACTCGTGATCTTGAGTTGGAAGCTATCATTCATGCATTGAAGATCTGGAGAAATTATCTCCTTGGAAGGAGGTTTATTCTTATGAGCGATCACTATGGGATGAGGTACTCATTTGACCAAACCAATATGAATTCTAGGAAAGCTAAATGGTTGGTTACCCTCTGTGAGTTTGAATTTGAGATTAGGGAAATCAAGGGCGAGGAGAATAAATTTGTAGATGCTCTTAGTAGGAGAGTGCAGGTGAATCATATTTCAGCTACGAGGTTTTATGTCACAAATTTATAGGAGAATATGTTGCATGTAGGGAAACATGATGCTAGGTACTAGTAGTTGAATTAGAGATTGCAGAAACATGGTAAAGGTGATAGGGATGAGGAGTATCACCTCACGACATATGGCTTGGTTAGATTCAGGAACATGATTTATGTGCCAAGTAGTAGTGAGCTCAAGAAGCTTATCTTGAGGTAGTTTCATGTCAAGCCATATTCAAGCAACCAGAGATATCGTAAGACTTTGATAGCTGTTAAGAAGTTATATCACTGGCCAAACTTGAAGAATAAGGTGGTTGAGTTTGTTGCAACATGCTTGGATTATCAACAGGTGGAAGCTAAATGCAATCATCCAGTTGATTTTTTACATCCTATTATGATTCCAAAAAGGAAATTGGAGGTCATTTCCATGGACTTTAGCAGAGGTTTGTCAAGGACATTGACACAACATGATTCCATCATGGTTGTGGTCGACACATTTAGCAAGGTAATTCACTTCATTGTAGTGAAGTCTACTAATTCAGATAGTGAGGTAGCTCAAATATTCACCAAGGAGATTGTGATGTTACATGGAGTTTCCAAGAATATCATATCAGACAGAGATACCAAGTTCACTTCCAAATTTTGGAATGAGTTGTTTGCAACCTTGGGGACAAAGTTAGATTTCAGTGCATCTTATCATCCACAAATAGATGGATAGACATAAAGGGTTAACATGATTCTTGAGAATATTTTGAGGAAGTATGTCATGCATCAGTAGAGGAAGTGGGAGGAGTATCTTTTACTGCTAGAGTTTGCATATAATAATGGGTATAAGGAATCCTTGAAGATGAGTCCATTTGAGACTCTCTATGGGCAGAGTTATAATACTCCTATCAGTTAGAGTGATCCAGTGAGTAGGGTGATGATTAGGTTAGATTTCTTGGTTCAGATGGAGCAGGAGATGCATGTTATTAAAAGGAATCTAAAGAGTTATGAAGATCAGCATAAACCATTCAGGAGTTTCAGGTTGGGGAGCATGTGTATGTGTGCATCAAACCTAAGAGGAGTTCCTTGAAGATTGGATCATGTGCCAAGCTAGCAGCTTAGTATTGTGGGTATTTTAAGATCCTTGAGAGGATTGGACTATAGGCCTACCAACTTGCACCCCTGACAACATGAACATCCATGATGTTTTCCATGTTTCAATACTTAAGAGATACGTCTAGAATGTTGATCATGTGATTGATTGGCTTGTATTGAAAGTGGAACCAAAGGGAGAGTTCTAGTTAGAGCCATAATGCATATTGCAGTGGAAACAACTAATTCTTCATAATAGAGCAATAGAGCTAGTTAAAGTGTAGTGGAAGCACTTTGGGCCTGATAAATCTACATGAGAGATGGTTGATCAGATGCAAACATTATATACTTATTTATTTGCTTGTTGAAGCAAATGAGTTTTTTATATATATACATGTGTGTGTGTGTGTGTGTGTCATTGTAAATACTGCATCGAGTTGTGTTATAAAGCTCCAATAAGGGGCATGTTTATCATGTTTTTCATGTTGGTCATAGTTTTCAATAGCCATTTGTCATAAATATTGCATCGAGCTATGTTATAAAGATCCATGGGCAATATGTTTTGCTACTCATAAATGTCATCAAACACATAGGATGGTGTTCCCCCAAATCAGGGGGGTTTGTAATAGCACCTAGTTGATTTTCCATGTAAATAAAATAAGACCAAGGTCATGGGACATATATTCCAAGATGAATGCTTGGAAAAGAATTATAGTGGGCATCACTTGTATTTTATTAATGGTTATGGACATTGGCAAAGGAAAAGAGGTAATAAATGACATTTAATTAAGGAAATGAAGGAGAATAGGAGAAAAGGAATATGAAGAGACACAAGTATGCATGCCAAGGAAATTAAAGGAAAAATTAAGGAAAATGAAGAAAAAGGAAAAAGGAAAGGAAGATACTAGACATCAATGATAAAGAAGCATCAAAGAATAAATTGCTAGCTTTTGACAGTTTTGAGTTGAACTCTTATAAATTCTCTCATACACTCCTGCACACTTAGAGCATTCTTGGAGCATTCTAGCATTCGCTTGGACTCAGATAAAGCAAGAAAAGAACAAGCAAGGAATTGCAAAACAACGAAAAATAAGGTTGGATCAATAGCTACAACATGGATACTTTACAGGTAAAAGTTTGCATGTGTGATTTCCTTCTTGGTTTCTAGATGCATGGTACTTGCATGTGGTTCTTTGGTTATTTTGTTTTCATTGGCATGGGATTTTCCTAGATTGATAGTGGTTTCAGCCTTGCCTTGCCATTTCGTAGATAACCATGATGTTGTGGATTGCCTTGTGTTGGTTTAAGTTTTGGATGTCCTATAGACTTTAGATCCTAGTGAGGTGGTCTCCAGAAATTCCCAATGGTAAAGGGTGGAGATGATATTTCTCCTAGAATTCCTGACAAATGGGCGGAAAGAGGAAAATTCCTCTAGATGTGGTGAATAAAGTTGGAGGCATCCAAGCTTGTTTTGGTGTTAGTGATTTTTGGATTAGTTAGGTGAAATCACTATGGCTGAGGGTTGAGGTGGTTTGGCCTCTAGAATCCCTGGTTGGTTTAGTTTCAGTTTAACCCATATGATACCACATTCATTATTGGAATATGATATGGGATTTATTGGCTGAAAGACATATTTGGTTCAACCCAATCTATTGTCGGGTGGTATGTGGAAGTCCCTGAATTGGTTAGCTTTTGTATATGTTAATATATGCTATTTTCCCTATTGTGATTTATGTGCACATGTACTAGCTATTATGTGATCTTATGGATGATTTATAATGGTTTCTATTATGTTTATATGTTGGCTATATGCATGGTTCTATGATGTGCTCCAACTATGGCTCTTGTTCATGATTTGAAAAGTGACTGAATGATTGATGTATTCATGGGCTAACAAGTATTGTTTCAACTAGCTTAAGAGGGTATTGAGCCTTCTTGGTGATTTCAGATAAAGTTCAGAAGTTTATGATCATATATGCATTCATGACCTATAACTTACATGTTTGTCATATGTTTGACAAAATGTTTATCTTGCATTAGCATGTATTGGTCAATATTGTCCTCAGGATTTGATTGCTTAGCACTATTATCATCATTGTGATGATTCTAGAAATTTACAAGTAGCTCTTGATGGTGGTCTAAAATCTAGCCTAAAAAAGTGCCATACATCTTGTGATTGCATGCATAGAATTTTTCATAAATAAATATAATTGATACAAATCAATGGTCAAAAATTTGCTATAGATGAATAGAGAATATATAAACATTTATTATAAATGTGGTAAACTTGGAATTGATTACAATTATATAAATATTAACTATAAATTTTATCATTTTTTTTTATGGTTTATAGGTCACGTCTGTATGTTAAAGTGAAAGAGATAAAAGCTCATGGGAATAGCTATGAATTTGTCATCGAGGAAAAGTAAATGTGGTAAACTTGGAATTGATTACAATTATATAAATATAAACTATACATTTTATCAAATTTTTTTATTGTTTAGAGGTCACATCGATATGTTCAAGTGAAAGAGACTAAAGCTCAGGGGAATATCTAATATATTCGTTTGGGACTCGGTAAACGTGTCTTCCACGTCACCTCACCCGAGGTGCCTTCAAATTGAAGAATTCCTCAATGTATATTATTATTTATTAAATCGTGGAAAATGCGTTGTATACCATTACCGATGCACTGAAATTTGGAAAAGTCCACACCGCCATCCTTGCCACGGCCTCCGCCTGAAAATACGTAGTCCACGCTTATCGGATCGTAATTTTATTACCTTAAATACCGCACTTGGATATATCTGTCCTTGGAATTTAAAGAAAGGAAGTGACAGAAGAAAACAGAGTTTTTCTAGTTGAATTGAGGGTAACTGTATTTTCATTATAAAGATGTATCATCCTCCAGTTATTGGTGTTCCACCTCAAAATTCTAATGTTAGTAATCGCTCGGCATGGACCACTGGCCTCTGTGATTGCGGCGAAGATTGTAGCACCTGTATGTATATATTCTATTCATATATACATATGTTGTCTCATTTATATATATTTCTCTTTGTAATTCCTGACAAGTAAAAAAATGAAACAGGAGGCTGTATTGCATTTCTTATATGCACAGTTAACAAATTACAACAATGTGGTGGCTATTGCAGGTTGTCTCACATGTTGGTGCCCATGCATTAGCTTTGGACAGATAGCCGAGATAATCGACAACGGTTCTACCTGTAAGTAAATCAAATTGTGATTTAATATTCTTCTCAATATCAATATCATATCAGCATAGACTCAACTTGAATCTATTATGCGCAACAGAGATATTCTGGATAGTTTAATTTTATCAATATCATATCAGCATAGATTCAACTTGAATCTATGATGCGCAACAGAGATATTCTGGATAGTTTTTTTTGGCAGAAGTAAAATAAATTATGGAAAAAATGACGAATGAATGGATTGCCGGCTAAGATATTTTTTAAAACTTTGTCACAATTCATAAATTTAAACCTAAGAGATTTAATTTCTTCATACGCTTTATAAATCTTTAGCTTTGTTATCCTTGTCACTTAAATTACTAAAAATAGTTTTCGCTTTGTTAACATTGTATGGAAATGTTCACAGCATGCTGTGTTAGCGGAGCGGTGTACTATTTGCTGATGCATGTGGCCTGCACACCCTGTTATACCTGTTTCTACCGAAAGAAATTGCGCGCAAAATTCAACTTGGAAGAAGGTCCTTGTGGAGACTGCCTTGTTCATTGTTGTTGTCAGCAATGTGCTTTGTGCCAGGAATACAGACAACTCACAAACAGTGGCTTGGATCCGGCTCTCGGTAATACATATATATATAGTATTACTTGTAAATGGTATTGCAATGTTACTGATGTATATATTTAGATATATTTATGTAGTATTACTGTTGCATGGTATTGCAATGTTACTGATGTAGGGGTTGGTTTGGTTAATGGCGTTGTAGGGTGGGCCGTAAATATGGAGAGGATGCGAGCAGCCCAGGGTAGAATGGCCCCGATAGCACCCCCGCTGGTGGATCAACGGATGAGGAGATAGATTGATAACATCCTTATGTCGTGGGCTCTATAATCCTGTAAGGAATGGTTTATAGGTTACTCGTTTTATCTCCGTGATAATTTAATTGAGTTTTTTGTGGATGAAGATTAATTTGGACTGTGGATGAAGATGAATTTACATTTTCAGTGTATATTGTTATATTATTATTATTATTACTATCATTGTTTCGGTCATAATTTAATGAGATTTGGTGTTATATTATTATTATTATTATTATTGTTTTTAATGAGATTTGGTTTTGGTTTTGTGGATGAAGATAAATTTCTACGTTTTATCTCCGTGATAATATAATGAGTCTTGGTTCTCGTTTTGTGGATAAGATTAATTTATAGGATAAAGTTAAAGATTACAAATCTCCATGATAAAGTAGGTTGAATTTCAATGGATAAGATTAATTTATAGGATAAAGTTAAAGATTACAAATCTCCATGATAAAGTAGGTTGAATTTCAATGGATACAAATCTCGTTACATGCTTAACTAAATTAAAATGTATATATGTTTAACTTATATATTAATTCTTTTTATCATTAATAATTTTAAATAAAGTTATTAATTAATTAATTTTTATCATTTTTTTTTAATATTGGTTAGATATCCATTGATTGTGCCAAAAAGCAGTGTGCAACACAGTATGGGATTAGATGTTAGATATGTACGTGTTACATGTGTATAAATATCGGGCTCATAAATATGCATATGTTATCTCATATTATGTAACATTTTTATTTCGTCAAATTACAAATTAAAAAAATAAATAAATTAGTAGTTAATAAGTAAACTAAATTTTGAGATAAAATAGTAAATTTACGAGAGGTTTTGATATTCTAGTTTTTTTCAACCCATGGTTTTTCCCATGATATTCATCTCTAATGGATGTTGATATTATTTTGCTTCTTGAAACTTGGGAGCACAAAGAATCTAACGTCCCTAACATAGATGGATTTACATTATGGTCTACTTGGACTAAGCGATCCTCCCGTAGAGGCATTGGTGGTATAGCTTGTTACATTAAGAAGAACATCTCTCCCCAGGATAGGATTTATAAAAGCAACCCTTACAACCAATATAGTTGGATAGAAATTACTGACATTTATGATAAAAAGACCTACATAGAAATCTGTAATTGATCCGGATTTAAGCAGGAACGCAATAGATTACAGAGATAACCATAAATAAAGAGATGCGATAACCATAAAAACAGAGATGCAGCGGAAATAATACTTCATTTCACTAATGGAGAATACTGAAATATGCTTACAAATAGAAATGACCCAGCTAGGGCGATGGTAGCTTATCTCTGAGAAGAGATGTGTCGGCTACATGCCTCTGAACTGTTCCGAACTGTCTTTACAATGAGGCTCGAAGGCCTATTTATTATTGAGAAACAATGGAAAACCCTTAACATTCCAAAACCTAACCCTAGAAGATGAAAACGCCAAACTATGGGCCCCGTTTGGGTAAATTGGTACATCAACTTCCCGGGGTCGTAACTTTGGCATACGATCTCCGTTTTACGCGCATGATAGCCCGTTGAAAAGATCTTTCTGAGGACTATAACGCAAACAACGATTTTTTACCTAAAAAATCGCAGGGAGCGGGATTTCCCAAAAAACATCGTTTAGGGCCTCAAAACGGCTCCGGAAGTTTAGGACCCGAAAACTGCTAAAAATAGTAAATTGTGCTATAATTAAGGAAACTGAAAATGTCAAGAGGGACAATGGTGGGGGTCTAGGTGGACTTGGCAGGTGGCCACCAATATCCACCTGGATCATTCCTCCCCCCTTAGGAAGCAATGGTCCCCATTGCGTTGAGTTCCTCCATGAGATGGGGAAACTTTTGTTGAACTTGGTCCCTGGTGAGCCACTTGCCATTGTGAAGGAGTTGGCCTGCTTTGACAACTCGATACAGTTGAATATTCTGTTGGCGAGTATTCTTGATCTGTGTGTCCATGATTCGATCAGTTGCAGCTTGTTCCATGCAATCTGGATTTAATTCTGTGGGGGTGAGCTGTTCTGCAATGTCGGATGTATCTAGCAATGGTGGAAAGTATGGCCGAAGGCGGTCCACATTGAACACTGGGTGCAGGCCAAGGAATGGGGGAATGCTGAGTTCAAATGCATTGTTTCCCACAGCCTTAGTAATGGTGTAGGGACCATATCGGAGTGGTCTCAGTTTCCGATAGGCTCCAGTAAGGCGTTCCTTTTGTAAATGCAACCAGACTTTGTCACCCACCTGGAACTTGTGTGGCACTCGATGTTGATCATGTTGCTGCTTGAACTTGGCATTTGATTTCTCCAGAATGTCATGGACCTGCTGGCGAATATGTTGGATGTGCTCAATGAAGCTGGTCGCCTTGTTTGTTTCAGACTGGACATGAGCAGAATCTGCGTGAGTAGCTGCAAATGGCATGGCCACATCAATGGGGCATAATGGCTGGAATCCCAAGCCCACCTGAAAAGGGCTATGGCCAGTGGAGCTGTGAAGAGCTCGGTTGTAGCTGTGTTGAACATAGGGGAGGCTCTCGTCCCATGTGCGTGGATGCTTTGAGTTGTACATGCGCAGAATGTGTACAATCATCCTATTGACAACCTCTGTCTGGCCATCAGTTTGAGGATGGAAGGCGGTGGACTTAGTGAGTTTGGTGTCCAGCATTGACCAGAGACTGGACCAAAATGTACTGAGGAACCGACTGTCCCGATCTGAGATGATAGACTGTGGAATCCCAAAGTGCACCCAAACTCGTTCAAAGAAGAGTTTAGCAGTGGCTTCTGCTGTGATGTTCTTCTTGCAGGCCGCCATGATGGCCATCTTCGAGAACCTGTCGACGACTACAAAAACACAGTCATTTCCATGCTTAGTGGAAGGAAGGCCAGACATGTAATCCATGGAGATGGATTCCCAAGGTTGGCTAGGGGTAGGCAGTGGGGTATAGAGGCCTTGCTTCTTGATGGTCGGTTTGGCAATGGCACAGGCGGTACATGATCTGATGTACTTCCCAACATCCTGTCGAAGATTCGGCCAATAGAAATACTTTTGCAGCACTGCCACTGTTTTCTCGACCCCGAAATGACCAGCAACTCGACTATAGTGTGCTTCCCAAATCATCTTGGCACGCTCGCTTGAAGGAACACAAAGGTGACCCAAGTGGCATAACAGGTCGTCCTGGAGGTGAAAATCTGGAACATGCTGACCCTCCAAGAGGTTCTGGTATGTGTGGCCGAATTCCGGGTCGCTTTTGTAGAGCAGTGGCCAATCAGAAGTCTCGTGCCCACAAGAGTTGAGGACGGTGGTTAACGCCATGATTGGTGGTCGACTGAGGCAATCTGCAACATTATTAGTGCTGCCCTTCTTATACTTGATATTCAAATGGAACTGTTGCAGGTATGTGGACCACTTCTGATGGCGATCATTCTGCAATTTCCCTTGGGTCTGTATGAACTGTAGGGGTCGGTGGTCTGTGTGGATGACCGTTTCCTTCCCCAAAATGTAGTGCTTCCATTGCCGACAAGCCTGTACAATGGAATACATCTCTTTATCATAAGTGGGATACTTCCGGACCGTGTCTGAAAGTGTTTCACTGTGATATGCTACAGGATGCCCGTGTTGAGTAAGGACTGCCCCAATAGCATAGTCAGAGGCATCTGTCTCGACCTCAAATGGTTGTTGTAAATCTGGTAAAGCGAGCACTGGTGCTGTGCAGAGGCGATCTTTCAACTCTATGAATGCCTTCTGTTGAGATTCAGACCAAAAGAATTTTGCCTTCGCCCCGCCCTTGGTGACTTGACTCAAAGGCCAAGTGATATGAGAAAAACCCAACACGAACCTGCGGTAGAAGTTGGCAAGACCTAGAAAGCTGCGGAGCTCTGTCAAAGTGGTCGGAGGTGGCCAATCCCGAATGACTTTGATCTTGGCTGGATCCACATGCACCCCCTGTTCATCAATAATATATCCCAGATACTGAACCTGGGTCATGCCAAAAGTGCATTTCTCCAAATTGGCACATAGCTTGTGTTGCCGCAGTGTTTGGAGAACCTGTCGGATGTGGTGGAGGTGCTCTTCCCAACTCTGGCTGAAGATCAGAATGTCATCCAAGTATACCACTACAAATGAGTTGGTGTATGGCCGCAAGATGTCATCCATTAGCCTCATGAAGGTTGCAGGAGCATTTGTCAACCCGAAAGGCATAACCAACCATTCGAAAAGGCCCTCTTTGGCTTTGAAGGCAGTCTTCCACACATCAGAGGGTTCGATTGGTACCTGGTGATATCCTGACTTCAGATCAATCTTGCTGAAATATTTTGCCCCCTTTAGTTGGTCTAGGAGGTCATCAATCCGCGGGATCGGGTACCTATTACGGACAGTGATCTTGTTCAGCGCTCGATAGTCAATACAGAGTCTCCAAGTCCCATCCTTCTTCTGTACCAACACAATTGGGCTCCCGCAAGGCGATGAACTCGGACGGATGTGGCCTTTTTGCAGAAGCTCCTGAATCTGCCTCTTGATTTCATCGTTCTCCAGAACGGAGCGCCGATAAATTGGTCCATTGGGTAAGGGTGCACCTGGGGTCAGATCGATGGAGTGCTTGACCTGACAGTGCAGAGGAACCCCTACGGGGGAGGTGAAGATGTCCTCGTACTCCTCCACGACCTTGTCCATCTGTAGTTGTCGTGCAGAGGGGCCCTGTCTGGAGGTTGTGGCCACCGTCTTCTTCTTTCCTTGAGGGCGTATCATCAGGAAAACAAATTTTCCAGTTTTGGAAATGAGCTTACTGCATTGTTTTGCAGTAATCAAAGAGATGGCAGTAGGCGGTGCTACCTCTGGTATCCTGTACAACTGATTTCCCAAAGTAATAATAACAGCACGGGGCCTTGATTCATACACAGCATGTCGCTTCCACAAGTATGGTTGTCCTAATAATACATCACAAACTTCAAGTGGAGCAATGTCACACAATACCTCATCCGTGAAGGGCTTGATGTTGTATGGAAGGCGACACTGTTGGCTCACGCGAAGATCCCGTCCTTGGTGCAGCCACCCGATAGTGTACGGTTGTGGATGTGCTGTGGTCGGTAAGCCCAACCGCTTCACGACCTCTGCCGAAATGAGGTTCTTTTGGCTCCCGCTATCGACAATGAACTGTAGTGGGGAGCCCCTTACCCACATCTGGGAGTGGAAGAGACGCTCCTCCTCCTCTGGATCTTCGGGTTCATTTTTCTGGATCTTGGCAGTAGCAACAGTGGCGTTGGGATCCGCATCAATGATCTGCTTCCCTTTTTCATTCCCCTTGTCGGTTTCTGACTCAGAGTCGGAACATGCATCTGATTCTGAAACCTTTAGTTCAGCCATCAGTGACTGCTTGGCCCGACACTCACTTGTGTTGTGAGTGGAGCTCTTATGGAACTCACACCATTTTCCCGTGTCCTTTTTCGGCTTTGCGGCACTGTTCTTTGCTTGTAGCTTTTGCGGGTTGTCTTGGTCTGCCCCGCCTTGGCTTTGTCCCTTGTTCTGTGGTTTAGGAGCACCTTTCCCTTGCTTTGGATTTGTAGATCCAAAGTCTCGCTTCTTTTGTTTAAACTTCTGCTCGATCTTGACGGCATATCGGTATGCTATGCCGAGCGATGAGATGTTCAGGAATTCCATTTCTTCCTGGATGTGCTTGTGCAGGCAGCCGCGATATTTGAGTATCAAATGCTGCTCCGAATCCTTGATACCCAACTTCGTGCGAAGGGTATGGAAAAGATTGGTGAACTCTGGCACATCTTGATCCCTTCCCTGCCGCAGCGTGGTCCACTTTATGTATTCATCCTCATAGCTTCCAACAGGGTAGTATTGCTCCTTGATGGCATCTCGGAATGAATTCCAGGTGGGTGCGGCTGAGAATAGTGAGCCTGTAGTTTCATCCTTCTGCTCGCAGTAGGTCTCCCACCAGTCCTTGACGTGGGGGGTTGCTTTGAGAAGAGCGAAAACAATCTTTTCCCGACTTGAAAATTGATGAACAGAAAAATACCCCTCTAGCAGATTTAACCATTTATCTACGGCATCTGCGTCTATTTGACCCTCGAAGATGGGGATGTCAAAATTAACTTGTACCTTAAACGGTGTGGCGTTTCCAGAGTAGCTGCTGGAAGCTGATGCGTCACCTTTGGGTAGCCGCTGAAGGATTTGGGCAAAGTTGTCCATCATCGCGTTCCGTTGTCGCTCGAGGGCTTCTTCGAGCAAGATTTTGATGGGATCTCCTGCTCCCTCGTCTTTCTTATTATCCGCCATGGGAGGCCGTCGAGATTTGCGAGGCTGTTCTTGCAAGGGTTCGACCAGCTCAAGCCCTAACTCCTTATATCCCGACCTCGTCGGGGACATGCAAAGAAAAACAAAGAAAAAGCAGACCGCTCTGATACCACTGATCCGGATTTAAGCAGGAACGCAATAGATTACAGAGATAACCATAAATAAAGAGATGCGATAACCATAAAAACAGAGATGCAGCGGAAATAATACTTCATTTCACTAATGGAGAATACTGAAATATGCTTACAAATAGAAATGACCCAGCTAGGGCGATGGTAGCTTATCTCTGAGAAGAGATGTGTCGGCTACATGCCTCTGAACTGTTCCGAACTGTCTTTACAATGAGGCTCGAAGGCCTATTTATTATTGAGAAACAATGGAAAACCCTTAACATTCCAAAACCTAACCCTAGAAGATGAAAACGCCAAACTATGGGCCCCGTTTGGGTAAATTGGTACATCAACTTCCCGGGGTCGTAACTTTGGCATACGATCTCCGTTTTACGCGCATGATAGCCCGTTGAAAAGATCTTTCTGAGGAAGCGGGATTTCCCAAAAAACATCGTTTAGGGCCTCAAAACGGCTCCGGAAGTTTAGGACCCGAAAACTGCTAAAAATAGTAAATTGTGCTATAATTAAGGAAACTGAAAATGTCAAGAGGGACAATGGTGGGGGTCTAGGTGGACTTGGCAGGTGGCCACCAATATCCACCTGGATCAGTAATTTCCCCCGCCCCCCATCAATTCTAACTTCTATAAGAAAAAGAATCTAGATAAAAATAGTCCTTACAATGGTTTAGAGAATGATATTTATAGCCTAACGAATGAAGGAAATATCCTTTTAATGGGTGACTTTAATGCTCGAACTTCAAGAAACCAAGCTATTCTTCTAAGAAATCATTCCAACCCTAATCCTCTTTGGTTAGACGAAGACCTTCCTCTGGCTAGCCGGTACAGAATGAGCTCTGAAGTCCTCGGGGAGAATTTGTTTGGGTCCGAGCTAGTCAAGCTCTATAACGCTCAGGATCTCATAATTTGCAACGGTCTAAAGAAGTGGCCCAATTCTAGCCAGATGACCAGCATCCATGGGCTTGGTAGCAACATGGTAGACTATGTTATCTCTGATCTCCATCTATATAACGAAATAACAAATTCTGACAGCTTAAACGACCACGAGCCTGATTCTGATCATAGGCATTTACTTATAACTCTCAATTTTGTCATGCATAGAGATCCCATAGAAGATAATCCTTATAGCCAAAAGAAGTTAATATTTGATAGAAATAAAAAATATCTCTTTCTAAATGAATTAAAAACTAATTTGCTTCCTTTATCTAGTATAAACAACATAGAATATCTTTATCATAAATTTACTACAACCCATGGTATGACAAAGATTGTAAAAGTGCAAGGAGAGATATTAAGGAAGTTGTTGATGAATCTCTTAAAATTGGCAAGATAAAAATATACAAGCCCTAACTAAAAGGAAAAAAAGGCAGTATATTCGTAAAAAAAGAGAGAATCTCTTACACCTCTCTAAGGTAGCTCCTAAGAAATTCTAGAGGCAGATTCTAATTAGGAAAACTAAAGATAATAATAAAATTTATTTACACGTCTCGAATTCTTATCTTAAAAAGCTTTATGAATCTCCAAATGTCATGGATAACTTTGAAACCCTCCTCACAACTAAAGAAGTTTTCTCATTATAAGACATTGATTTTGGGTTTAATCACTTGGCTAATGGGAAAGCTAAGGACATTGAAGGTTACCAGGTGGAAATATTAAAAATTGGAGGTCATATCCTCATCCCCCACATTCACAAGATTTTCAATCAAGCGGTCAAGCAAGGGTTCCCTAAACCATGGACTCAAAGCCTCATTATCCCTATTTTTAAAAGTGGGGAAACAAATCACCTTTCTACTTATTGGACAATTATGATTAGCCCTCTCCTAGCCAAGTTATATGGTATTATTTTGGAAAGGAAGTTGAGCATATGGGTTGAAAGTGAAGGTACGCAGGCTAAAGGCCAAGTGGGTTTTAGAAAGCAACACTCAACAATAGACCACCTCGTTACGCTTAGGATCATTTTGGAGGAATGTCGCAATGATAAATCCAATCTCTTTTGTTGCTTTGTGGACTTTAGAAAGGCTTTCGATACGGTTCCTAGAAACAACATTTGGAGCAGATTAGAAGAGTTAAAGGTTCCTTTTGGGTTGAGAACTGTCACTATAAGGTTATATGAGAATGTAATTTCAAAGTTAAAGAGCAATGAGGGGTGGTCGAAAGATATTAAGTGTAATATCGGAGTTAAACAAGGTTGCCTCCTTTCCCCTACCCTATTTGGAATTTACATCAGCAAGCTTGAAGGTTGTTGAGAGGAATCAGGATGTGCTAGCATGATCTTAGCTGGGATAGTTATCATCCTTCTTCTCTACGCTTACGATATTGTTCTTCTTGCAAGGTGCCCGCCTGATCTTGGTAAGCAACTTATACTTCTTAAGGATTTCTGCTCTACCATGGGTATGATTGTTAACATCGACAAAACAAAAGTTATGATTATCAAATCCAAGAATCACACTTATGCTAATTTTATGTATGACAATAGTAACTTGGAGGAAGTGTCTTCCTGCAAGTACCTAGGAATTGATATTCATCACAAGCTCAACTGTAACTATAGCATTGAGAAAAGGGTTAATTGGGGATGGAAAGCCTATTTCGGTCTTGAAAATAAATGTAAAACGGCAAACCTTGTAATGCGGGATATTCATTGCAATACAAGTGTTTAGCTAGATCAAAATAAACTCTAATTTCCACCACAACTATCATAACCCTAAGAAATTTTCGTATCTAATTTGGCAAGGGAAACTACTCAATAAAGGTACACTACACACACTTTATAGCTATATGAATACATGTCTTTGAGATAAAACTACACTACATAAAGACTTTATAGCTCTATGGATACATGTATTCGAGATAAAACTTGGGAAAAATAATCTTTCTTACTTTGTTATATAGTATTCAAAGATTAGATTTTTCTAGGTTATTTTGTATGTTATTCATTTTATTTTATATATTTGAAATTTTATGAAAGTAAATAAAATATGGTAGATGGAGTCCTACATTTTGTTTTTATTTTTTGTCCGCATTAAAATTTATTAAAGTTTATACTGTGTCAACCATTAGTTTTAACCTCTGCATGAAAATTCATTGGAATATGTGTCTTAGATATTCATAACAACTTAGTTTTGATACAAATTTTATTGAGATTTATTTAGGAGATCGAATCGAAAATAAAATTAAACGAAGAATAGTTAATATCCTTGGCTCTTGCAAAGACAAAGGTATATATTCTTATTGGGTTTTAAGGTCTAATAACAAAGCTTCAAATAATTTGTCTTAAATATCAAGCATATATATATATATATATATATATATATATATATATATATATATATATATATATATATAATCAAACCAATCTGGATTTGTCTTAACTGTAGATTTATTAAGCGTCCAAAGGGATTAAATTTCTCAAGGTGCAAATATTGCCTCAAATTTTGTACTCAAAAAGAGATTTGCACCACAATTCATTGGAATATGTCTCTTAGATATGCCTACCAACTTAGTTTTGATACAATTTTATTGAGTTTTATTTAGGAGATCGAATCAAAAATAAAATTAAACAAAGCATAGTTAATATCCTTGGCTGCTGCAAAGACAAAGGTATATATTCTTATTGGGTTTTAAGGTCTAATAACAAAGCTTCAAATAGATTGTCTTAAATACCAAGCTTATATATATATATATATATATATATATATATATATATATATATATCAAACCAGTCTGGGTTCATCTTAACTCCAGATTTATTAAGTGTCCAAAGGGATCAAATCTCTCAAGATGCAAATGTTGCCTCAAATTTTGTACTCAAAAAAGAAATTTTCACCACGATAAATTTGATCCCTTTCAACACTTAATAAACTAAGATGAAATAAATATATGTTATTTGTTATAGTCTTAAAATAAATGATAATGGTTCAAATCTTATGGGTCTTCTATTTTAATTCTTTGTAGTTTGTAAGGATAAGTTCATGGGGGTTTATAATATTGATCATAGGGTCCCCGAGCTCTACAACCTCCTGCGTGCACTCACGGGCTAGTTGGCCACATTAGGTCTGCGTTTCCTCTACCATGGATGAGCTGCGCTCGTCCCAGGCTCCCCCCGTCTTCCTACCATCATCCCCTACTGCTGAAGATACCGCGTTAAAGACCCTTCTGGCTTCGATGCCAACTAAGAAAAAATCAAACGCGTCAAAGTTTGTAAAAAAGCTGGAAAATATACCGGAGGTCTCCCTTCCTCCGGAGGGGCCAATCAAGGTAGCTTTGTCAATGGCGAAGAGGGCCCTGGTAGGACAGTTCACTGTCCTTTAGCCTTCTCCCAAAGGCATGAAAACCTGGATCTGCAGGAACTAGAGACCGTTAATCAAGCAAAGTGTCACCTCATATTTTCTAGGGCGAGGATATTTTCTGTTCGAGTTTATTTCAAAAGAATACAAGGATCTAATCTTCAGGAATGAGCCCTATTTTATGGGCCCTCAAGGTCTCTATTTTAACAGAGGGACTCCCAAATTTGATCCAGCTGAAGATGTTTCGTCAGCAGTTCCAATTTCGGTAAGACTTCTGAATCTTCCTGTACATTGTTGAAACTGGGATTCCCTCCAACATATAGGCAATGCGCTGGGCAAATTCATAGATCGTACAAGTACTAAGGATCAATATGAATGCGCTAGGATTTGTGTCGAAGTAGATCTAGAAGTGGGGTTGACGGAGGCTATAAAGATAAATGTAGGGAGTTGGACTCATGTGCAAAAACTTGACTACGAGCAGCTTCCTTTCAAGTGCCGCAAGTGTCAGGAATATGGACACTTTGCGAAGAACTATACCAAAAATGAAGAGGCGGTCCAAGGTAAGGAAGAAGGATGGAAGCAGGTCAAAAGATCAAGGGCTAACCCCAAACCGTCAAACCCTCATGGAGCTACAAAGGGAAAAGGGTAGCAACCCTCTTCTAGTAGCCAAGGATAGCATCCAAAGGCACAAGAGAATGCATTCGGCCCCGTTTCCTCAGCCTCAATTGAAGTGCAAGAAACAGAACAGCAGCAGAAGGAGGCAAATGAGAAAGAGATCCTCGAAAGCTCAAGCCAAGGCGAGAGTTCAGTAGTAAGCCCTAAGGGAAAGGCTACAAATATGGAAGAGGAAGAAAAAGATTCGGAAGAATCTAAGGAGGAAGGAGAAATAGGTGACTCCCAAACATTGTCCCGCAGATCGACAAGAGGAAGGAAGTCTGGCAGGGAAAAAAAGAGAGCGAGAAACATATAAAGACAAGCTCAAAGGTAGTCAAACAACGTTGGAGAAGCTTCTAGCATAAACACCAAAGATTAAAAGAAGTCAGGGACAAGGCCCCAAAGGGGCCACCCAATCTCAGAAAGGTAAATAATGAATATTGTCTCCTGGAATTGTGGGGGGTTGGGGAGCAAGCAAAAATAAGAAGCTATGTGAAGTTTGATTAGGATAGAATCCCGAGACATCCAACTGATCTAGGAGACTAAGTTGGAGGAGAAGATCTTCCTCCAAGTAAGCAAGAATCTTTGGAGAAAAAGTGGAGGACAGGTTGTCTCAGCACAAGGAGCATCAGGAGGGATGGGAGCTCTTTGGAATGAAGCCAAGTTGGAATTGGTCAATGGAAAGCAAAATACTCACTAGTAGCTTATGAAATTCATAAGCCGAGAAACAAGGGAGACCTTTAGCCTTTTTAATGTTTATGTGCTGGTAAATGCAGGGGAAAAGAAGCAGTGTTGGGACTCAATCAAACTCATGGTTGAGGAAGAAACTCTGGGAAATATTATCATCACAGGGGATCTGAATATAAATTTAAGCTCTTCCGAGAAGAGAGGTGGCAGCATAGTAAGGGATCCAACGACGGAATGGGTGGAGGACATCATGCAAGATTGGGATCTGCTCGAAATCAAGCCCTTGAAAGGTAATTGTACTTAGTCAAATAAAAGAATGGGTCCCGGCCATATTGCTACGTGATTAGATAGATTCCTTATTCAAATTTCCTTTTTTCTCCTTGGTTTAGAAGCTAGGATGCTCATTCTACCATGCAACATTTTAGATCATAAACCCATAAGGTTGGAGCTCTCAGCGCACTGAAATTTTGGGCCCATACCTTTTCGATTCAGCCCTTTATGGATTAAGCACTCAGAATTTATGGATAAGGTTAAAGAAAGCTGGAATCAGCCCATCACAGGGTCTCCTTTCTTTGTATGGGAGGAAAAATTAAGAAGAGTAAAGGTTGTTCTGAAGAGCTGGGCTAAAACTCTTCCCAATCCGGCTGATGAAAGGAAGATGGCCCATGCCTCCCTCAAGAAGCACCAACTGCAGATGGAAGAGGAGGACCCCTCGGAGGATTCTATAGCCAAAGAAGGAAACCTGCAGCAAAACTTCCACAAAGCTTGCTTGCAAGAGGAAGAATATTGGAGACAGAAATCCCATAGTCTGTGGTTGAAAGCAGGAGACAGGAATAGCTCCTTTTTCCACAAGAAAGCCCAAGCCAGAAGGTCCTTTAACACAATATCTGAAATAAATGAAGATCTCATTACCCATAAGGATTTCACAAGTATCAAAGGGGCTACCTTCTCCCGTTTTGAGAAACTCTATAGTGAAGTTGAGGTTATGAGTCAGGACACAAGGTTCTTGGATGTTATCCCCTACAAGATCTCTTTAAGTATGAATCATCAGCTGGAAGCTAAAGTTACGAGAAAAGAAAAAAAAGGCTGCACTCTATGAAATGGACCTGGACAAAGCTCCGGGTCTAGATGGCTTCACAGCTAGATTCATCCAAGTTTGTTGGAAAATAGTGAAGAAGGACCTGCATAGAATGGTTTTAAAATCTCAAAACTTCCAGAAAATTGGAGGCAGCACGAATTCTTCGTTTCTCGCTCTCATCCCAAAGGAGAAGAGAGCCAACACTTTTAACAGGTTTCGTCCGATTTCGCTATGGAACATTGGTTACAAGCTCATAGCAAAGGTGATTGCCAATAGATTGAAGATCCTCTTGCCCTCCATTATACTTGAAAAATAAAGGGGGTTCGTTCAGGGTAGGCAGATCGTGGACAACATAATCCTCGTGCAAGAGGCTATTCATTCTAGTTTGCAGCGAAAAGAAAAAGGTATGGTGGTCAAGCTGGACCTAGCTAATGCATTTGATCGAGTTCGCCACAATTTCCTCCTTGATGTGATGCACAAGTTTGGGTTTGGTCAGGAGTTTATTAGATGGGTCCAAGCTTGCATCACTAAGCCCTGGATTGCCCATCTGGTGAGTGGAAGAGCAACGGAGTTCTTTAAAGCCTCTAGAGGGCTATGCCAGGGATGCCCTCTTTCTCCTCTTTTTTGTTTTTGCAAGCTTCAGTTCTAAGTTTTTATTTAGAAAAGTGTCAGGTGGATCAAGAGATTATGGGTCTTAGGATTATTAGAGGTGTCAAGGATATTAATCATGCATTATTCGTTGATGATTCTCTTCTGCTGGGTGCTGCCTCCGTATACTCTACCTCCAGATTCAGGAAAGTGTTGGACGACTTCTGTGGTAGTTCGGGTAGTAAACTAAATGAAGGGAAATGCCAATGCTATGGCTAGAATATATCCAACAACGATCTCTCCTCAATATCCAGATGTATGGGCTTTGTCGGCTCTGCTAGTTGGAATTCTTTCATCTATTTGGGCCTTCCTATCTTCCAAAGGAGTCACTATAGCAAAGATTGGCTCCCAATGGTTGAGAAATTCAAGAATAAAATTCAGTCTTGGGGTTTCTCGTGGCTGAATCTTGCTGGGAAGACAGTGCTTATTAAGTTTGTTCTAACCAGCCTACCTATCTTCCAATTCTCGGCCATGTTGGCTCCCACCAGCATTCTCAAGAAGATGGAGGAGAAGATTCGAAGATTTTTTTGGAAGGGCGGCAAGAAAAATGACAAGAAGATCTCCCCTAGCCAGTTGGGACAAAGTTTCTAAGCCTCTGCTAGAAGGAGGTCTGAACTTCAAGGACCTGAGGACACAAAATATCTCTATGGGGGCTATGATTCTGTGGAGACAAATAGCCCCAAAATTGGGCTAGGCTCAAAAGGCACTATGGAAGAAATATTTCAGGGGTCAGAGGTTACGAAGCTTGGATGTTCTCACCCCCACCATTAAAGGTTCTCAAATTCACAGGCTTTGCATGCAGGCCTTACCTCTGATACAAAAGCATTCCTTTTGGATCCCAGGTAATGGCAAGCTCATCAATATCTGGGATGACAAAATTATGAATGAAGAAACATTAGGTGGTGTCCAAGAGCTCACTGAGCTTCAAAGCTGGACATTGAACAACGACATCAAAACTTTGTGGGATATTTCTAGTTGGAAGGACAATGTATGGACAGGCTGGAAGAAACCTCAAATGTCGATTGCTCTAGATCAGGCGTGAGTATTCCTGCTGACTAAGTTGAAAGGAATGAGCCCGATTAATATCAGAAAACAAGATAAGAGAGGTTGGGGCTCTCAAACTAGTTCTTACACAGTTGTGCAAGGCTATGCATAGCTAAAAAAAATTCCCCATGTTCCTTGCTGCCCTGCGACTTAGAGAGGAATTTGGAGGTAGAAGTGTGTGCCAAAAAATCGATTTCTTCAACTGGTTATACTGTCACAACAACATTCTAATAGATGACAGTCTTAAGAAAAAAGGCTTCCTGGGCCCTTCCAGATGCGCCCTTTGCCTGGAAAATGAGGAAAATGCCTCTCATTTATTGATAGAATGTAAGTTCGCCAAAAGTATTTGGGCATAAGTGATTTCCCCATGGGGATCCATTGTTACACTACCCAACTCTATTACTGGCTTCTTTGCTAATGCAGCTAACCTCTATCCTGGGATGTTTCCCAAGAACAATTGGTTTAAGGAAGCCTAGCTGGCCTATCCAAAATTAATTTTCTGGCACATCTGGATTGAGCGCAATCACAGAATTTTTCAAGAGAAAGCACAGAAGGGTAAGCTTGTTTTGTCAAAATCCAACGGCCTGCTCAAGGAATCTCTCAGTGCGAAGTTTGAGAAGTTGGAGATTAAAAATATAAGTCCTCAAGAACTGGCGTGGGGGAGAAAGCTTGGTCTCCAGTCTTCTAATGATGAGAGATAGTACAACATTAAGAAAGACTGGCAGATCAAATTTGTTTAGGGCGAATTCCACATGTGGCTCCAAAAGCATGCTAGCTCCTCCTTGTTTTTTGATGGGGCTGCCAAAGGCAATCTGGGGATTGTTGGGGCTGGAGGTGTCATCAGGAATGCGGATGGCAGCATAGAGAACAGGTATGCCTGGGGTTTGGGTCATAGTACCAACATGCAAGCAGAGGCCATGGCCCTGTTGCAGGGCCTAAAGCATTTACAGGATCTTGGTATTGAGAAAGCCATTATTCTTGGTGACTCCCAATCCTTGATTCGAATTCTCGTGGATAACACATCCCCTCGTGACTTTCAGCTAGCAAGAGTGGTTACCAGAATAAGAAAGCTAGTTGGCTCCTTTCTTCAGGTGAATTTTTTCCACGTTCTTCGGCAAAATAATAAGGAAGCAGATGCGGAAGCTAACAAATATATCCTCCTTCCTGTTGGCAATCGGACAAGATATGGGGTTGAAGATTGGGATCCAATCCCTTAAATCTGTTTCTCATGTGCTACTGTCTTTTACTTCAGCAGTTTGTGTGTATCCACAAGCTTGGGGAAATTCGGGAAATCGACTTGTCTAACGAAGTTAAGAAGATCCAGAACATTAGGGTTACCGTATTAGTTTATCTATCTGTTGAGGGTAGCCGGTTCTTGGGTTATCTGAATGTAACCAGCCAGCAGGCTTTGAATTTATTTTGATACAAAGTATAACCATTTTCGTTAAAAAATAAAAAAATAAAAAATAAAAATAAAAATAAATTTAAATAAAAAAATAATTGATAACATATATATTGTTCAGTGTAGCCTTAAAATAAAATGATACAATAATTGGCATGCTACTAAGAGGCTAAGAGGCTTCGTCAACATTGATCTTTATGGATGGATAAGGAGATGGTGCATAATACAAGCTTAGAAAGTAATCTTTTGCATGTACTAATTGGGCCTTCTCTATCAAAATGTATTCATCGATAAGTTTCATGCCTTTAAGTTTCATAGTAGTTGTTTCGCATTGAATTTCAGTGTTTATTTTTTCATTATTTTTTTGGGGATAAATTTGAAATAATAGGATTTTAATATTTAAGAAAGAAATGCTAAAATTAGTGTTAAAATGCAATTTCTAGTAAAAATTTCAAATCTCAAAAATGTTAATTAGAATTTTGAGTTATAATTTAAAATTTAATATTAGTATTTTGGAAGATACGTTTCCATTGTTGAAATTTTATATAAATATTTTTAAAAGTATAATTTTAAATTTTAAGACTGTTATTAACCATTGCAAAATCAAATTTTATATTTTTGAAAAAAAATATTAATTCATTTAAAATATAATTTTGAAATTTTGATATCTAATCTTAATATATCCAAAATCAAATTTTAAATTTTATTATTAATTACATATAATATAAATAATTCAATTTCTATGGTGCTTTTAGGTTAGTCATGTTTTCAATTATATCAATATAGATCTATCTTAATTCTGGATTTATCAAGCATTGAGAGGGATCAAATTCCTCGAGGTGCAAACCTCTTTTTGAGTGCAAAACTTGAGGAACGGTTCGCACCTCAAGAGATTTGATCCCTCTCGGCGCTTGATAGATTCAAAATTTAGATGGATCTAGGCTGGTTTCAGTGGTGTGTGGCCAAAGAAAATATAACGAATATATGATTAATTTTATCAATAGTATGTAAATTGATCTAATATTAATATAATCATTTTAAATATGCTAAATATGTCTAAGAATAATTTGGTCATTTTAATTTTAAATTTTCTTAGTTACCTCAGTTTGTTGAGATGATAAGTATTGTTAATAAATTTAATGATGAAAAATGACGAAATATACTAGTAATATCCTTTCCATCTTCCATGGACATTTAGGCAGAGCTACAAAAAACATGGCAGAAGCTATGGCTATGGAGCAGTGCTTAGATCTCCTGGTGCAGGATAATTAGTAGAATGTTATAATCGAAACTAAGTCTGAGATAATTATCAATACAGTCAAAAAAATTAGTTGGGGCTCAGAGCCAAACAAGGTTTCAAATCACTGGAGACTGATCCAGGTCTTCCAAAGGATCCAGCTCCACCTTAGAGGCCTACGCATGGTTAGTTTCACTCATGTGCGAAGGCAAGCCAATAAACTTGATGATTTACTGGCTAATCGAGGAGTGAAGTGCACAAGGTACAGGGTTGCGATGGGCAGGCATAGGTTGCCTCACGATAGTTTTATGGATCAGTGCGACATCCAAGCAGTCGTAGATATGATGGTGTACCGCATCAAAACTAAGGAAGCTCTATCCAATAATTTGGTTGATTTATGAGGTGCAAGTTTTACCTTTCCTCGTTTTTTCTTATGTTGCTAGGAGGAGTCTACTACCAGAGTAGTTGTTTGGAGGGAAGAGGTAGCATGTCACTCAGGCTCACATATGGATGCAAAAGCGAAAGTGGTAGCTGCCGGAATCTGGAGTCCAACAGTGACCTAATTTTTCCTAATACACTGTCAAAGGTCGCAAATCCGCTAGATGAGTGGCTTCCAGGATATCGGGGGCCTCTTGGGTGGGAAGTGGTTTTCAAAATTTGGGAGCGATCACACTCCTCGAGCTACATGTGGTTGAGGGGCGGTTTTGCTTTCCACCCTTATCGCACGTTAACCAGCAGCTCTTTTGCTCAATGCGATATGATCCTCCGCCATAGGATCAAGTCCGATGGATCTACAGCTGTGATTTATCGAGCTTGTTAGTGAGGCCATAAGGTTATAGGGTGGACTTCTAGGGGGCGTGAAATTTACCTCTACCGTTGGATCAAATTGGGAGGATCGATGGTCAGGGATTTGTGCACTTATTGGTGGGCCCAAATGGTTTTTTGGCAGGATCCTCGCCTCTGCGAGGTCCTCCTATATAGTTGGTGGGAGCTAGGTGCTCTGAAGGCAGAATTTAAACGGTTTTCTCCCCCTTTTTTGGATTGGTCGGGTTGATTATGTGGCCTTGTTATCTTTTGCCATTTTGGGTGGTGTAGTTTTGTGGGTTAGGGTCGGAGTTTTAACACTTAACTCATGACCCTTGGTTTGAGTAAGATCCATGTTTCCATGTGGATGGTTGTATTCTATGTAAATAATTTTCTGATTTAATGATTATGAAGGTACGACTCTTGCTTCAGCAAAAAAAGAAAAATGATGAAATAAAAATTTTGAATGTAAAGTGACAATGAAATAGTGTTGAATGATATAAAATGTAAATAATAAATCAATTACAAATATTCTTCATTGCAATTAATCTCAAACTAGTTCCTTCTACTACTCTTATTGTCACCCTTGTTACTTTATTCATCTTTTCATATCGATTATATGAAAAAGGATAGGTTAAATCATAAACCATTTAAATCTTTAGCTCGATCTATTGTAGTAAAAATCTTACCTTGTCTCTCTTTCCCTCAAATATTAAGAGTTTGAATTACTAAACACAAAAATCAATGTACATTGTCAATAATTTTTTGTGCTTACACTGGAATCAATGCACAATATTAATCCAAACACTTTAAAATTAATGTATTATCACACATCCAAATACGTGAAATCAGAAATCAACATCTACATTAAACTCAATGCATCTAATGCAAGAAATCAAATAAGATTAGAAAGCAACATTTACACTAAAATCAATGCATCTAATGCAAGCAATCAAATCGGATTAGAAATTAACATTTACACTCAAATCAATGCATCTAGTACAACTAAGAAAATGTGATTATAAACCAACATCTACAATGAAATCAATGCATCTAGTGCAAGTAAGATAATAGGATTATAAGCCAACATCTACACTAAAATCAATGCATCTAGTGCAGGAAATCAAATAGGATTAGAAATCACCATCTACACTGAAATCAATTCATTTAGTGAAAGCAATCAAATAGGACTAAATGCCATCTATATTGAAATCAATGCATCTAGTGAAAGCAATAAAAAATTATTAGAAATCAACATCTACATTGAAATCGATGCATCTAGTGGAAGTAATTAAATAGGATTAGAAATCACCAACTACATTGAAATAAATGCATTTAGTGCAAGAAATAAAATAGGATTGGAAGTCATCAACATTGAGATCATTGCATCCAGTGAAAGCAATCAAATAGGATTCGAAATCAACATCTACACTAGAATCAATGCATATAATGCAAGAAATATTCTTCTCTCTCTCCCCCTCCATCTATATATCCCCTGATCTCTCATTATTTGTCTCTCTTTCTCAACCCCCCCAAAACACACACTCTCTCTCCATATCTATCAATCTCTTCGTCCCTCCCTCCCTCCCTCAATCTCTCTATTTTTCCCTCTCTTCACTTAACATCTATATCTCTATATCCCTTTGTCTCTCCATATCACCCCCAAAATATACACTCTCTTTCTCTAATCTATCTATCCCTCTATACCTGCTCCTATCCCCCTCTCTCTCTCTCTCTCTCTCTCTCTTCCCCTTCTCTCCATCTCCCCTGCTTCTATCTCTGTTCCCTCTTGTTGTCCTCTCTCCCTCTCTCTCTCTCCACCTTTCTCTCCCTTTTTCTTTGTTCTTACCTCCCTCACTCACCCCCTCTAATTTCATCTCTATTTCCCTCCTTTCTCTACAGTATCTCACATCCTCTCTCTCCCTTTCTCTCCCATCTCTCTCTCTCACTCTCTCTTTCTCTCTCTCCCTTCTCACCCTCCAAATTTGTTATTATATTCCTCCCTCTCTCCTCTCTCCTTCTATCCCCTGTTCTCTCCATCTCTTCTTCTTTGTCTCTTTATCTCACGCCCATGCATACACATTGTCTCTCCATCTCTTCCTTGTCACTCCCTTTCTCTCTCCACTTCTCACTCTCTATGTATTTCTTCTTCCCTCCCTCTCTCCCCCTCTAACTCCATCTCCCTATCCCTCCCTCTCTCCTCCTCTCTCTCCCTTTCTCTCATACCTCCCTCTCTCTTCCCCCATCTCTCTGTCTCTCTCTCTCTACCCTCTAATCCTCTCTCTTCCCCCATCAGTCTCCTCCTCTCTCTCAAGTCTTGTCTCTTTTTTTTCCTCTCTCTCCCTTTCTCTCCTACCTCCCTCTCTCTTCCCCCATCACTCTCTCTCTATCTTTATCTCTCTCTCTCTCTATTTCTCTCTCTTCTCCCATCTCTCTCTCTCCCTCTCTCTCTCTCTCCAACTATTTACTATATCCTTCTCTCTCTCTTTCTCTCTCCTTCTCTCCCCCTTCTCTCTATCTCTCATTTTTCTCTTTATCTCAACCCTAAACAAACACTTTCTATATCCATCTCTCCCTTGTCACTCCCTTTCTCTCTCCACTTCACACTCTCTATGTCTTTCTTCTTTCCTCCCTGTCCCCCCCTGCAACACCATCTCTTTATCCCTATGTCTCTCCTCTCTCACAAGTACTCTCTCTCATCATTCCTCTCTCCCCCTTTCTATCATACCATATTCTCTCTTCCCCCATCTCCCTCTTTTCCTCTCTCTCTGTCCTCCAATCCTCTCACTATCTCCCTCCCTCTTTCCTCTCTTTCCCCCCTCCATATTTGTGTCTCCCTTTCCCTCTCTTACCCTTCTCTACCTCTCGGACTCTTCTCCCCAACTCTCTCTTCATTCCTCCCTCCCCTCTCATTCAGTTTATCTCCATCTCTCCCTTTGTCGCTCCCCCTATCAATCCATCTTAATGACTCTATGTCTTTATTCCTCCCTTCCATATATATATCTAGAGTTAATATATATCATGATATATTAATATTTATTATAGTATAACAAATTTAGTATTGTATTAATCCCAATTTATTAAATTTAACAATATTAATATAATAATAATAATCTTTTAATATTAATGTTAGAGTTAATAATGTTTTTTTGCATGGTATTAATAATAATTTGGCCCATGGTATTTGGCTCACCTAAATAAAACCTCTTTTTTGAGGTTTTATAAATATAAAAAGGCTTATGGAGTAAGTATAAAAAGAGCTTTTATTTATTTCCCATATCTCTAATTTATTTATATTTTTATTTATTTACCATATCTCTGCAGTAAATATAAAAAGGGTTTTATTTATTTACCATACCTCTTTTTTGAGTGTTCGAAAATAAATTTATAATGTGTTTATACATAATAATAATTAGATTGATTTCTAAATAGGAATGTTAAACGTTAATGTTAAACATTACGTTTACATTTACATGTCCACCTTTACGTGAAATTACATTTTACATTTATATTTTGTACATTACGTTTACATTTACATGTCCACCTTTACGTGAAATTACATTTTACATTTATATTTTGTTTATACATAATAATAATTAGATACCCCATACTCGGTTGTAGAGCGATTTACATTTACAGATTTACATTTATATTTGGTTTATACATAATAATAATTAGATACCCCATACTCGGTTGTAGAGCGATTTACATTTACATATTTACGTTTTTACATGATATCTACCTCATACTAAATTGTAGAAGGCCTCTCACAATCATTAAAATTATATAAATCATTTAATCATTACATAAAATAAAATAGATTCCATGAAATTTCATGTAAGGAAATTGTTTTTCCTTATCACAAATAAAATATTTTAAAATATATATCGGTATTATTTAATATTAAACATAATTTCATAAGTTTATTTTAATTTCAACATTATAAGTACTAAACACAATTAAATATTAATAATTAAATCTTCTTAACTAATCAAAATATTGTCCAATATACGCAAATATGTTCACTAAATTTTTTAATATTTCTAAATATCAATGAAGGTTTATTTTGCTACATTTCTCTTAACTCTAACATTTTCTATGTTAATATAACCTAAAAGAAATGGAAATAAAAAAAAAATATGGTTATCTATTCATCTAAAAAACAAATAACTATATAAATAATTGGTATTAATTAAAAAATATATAAAAATGATAGTCACAATCTCTCTTAGGAATGAAATAGTTTTTTCACTATAATTTTTTTAATAATTTCAAGAAGATGGTTTATTATTCAAAATACATTTTTCAATGCATAAATAAATTTAGCACTCTAAAAAACTCATAAGGCCCTTAAATTCTAAGGATTAAATAATTTAAGTTTAAATTTTTAAAAATATCTTACTAATTTCAATTAAAATTAACTACTCTTAAAAAAACTAATTTTATTTATTAGTTAAACAATACCTAAAAAACTTACTAAAGAAAATAAATATTATTATTATCCAATTTTAAGGTCACAACCAAGAAGCTCAAGTTCTTAAAAATATTTTACTAATTTCAATTAAAACTAACTACCCTTAACAAAAACTCATTTTATTTATTAGTTAAACTATACCTAAAAGAAAATTTTAATGAAAATAGATATTATTGTTATCCAATTTTAAGTTCACAGCACGCACCAATTTTGTGTATGAGAACCCCTTATTTGTGGAACAAGGCACCCGCCTCCACACAACAATTTGGCTGCTAAGTCTACGAAAGCATACATACTCTACCCCCTCTAATTTTGAACCTGTGACCTCTTGAAGGCATGCATACTCTATCCCTCTGATTTTAAACCTGTGACCTCTTAAGAAAAAACATATGTTTTTAACCATTAGACCACTCAATTAATATTGATTAAAAACTAATAAATAATATGTTAGAAAACACTAGTAAATATTTGAAAATCATTCATTAAAAACTTATGCCCATTTCATTTAGTTTATTATACATTTTAAATTTTAGCGAAAAGATTAGAAAATTCAATATCATATTATTACTTGAGATTTCTTTGATTTATTATTAAATAAAATAATTTTGATTGGGATGAAATATATAATTAATAATTTTTTTAATTTAAAAAAAATAAATAGTATTTTTTTTAATTAGTTTTTTTCGTTGGTTAGATAATGTAAATATAAAATAGTTGGCGTACTTAATTTGTAAATTATAGAACTATAGATTGAATATGTAAATTATCTAAATCTACCCAAGATCATTTTTTTATTAATTAAATTATACATAATAATCATTTTATCCTTTAGAAAATTGAGATAATTATCTTAAAAAATTGTATGATATAATTTCCAGAAGCATTAATGATTGATATCCTCTCTTTTGCAACAACAAATCACTGTAGTGGTGTTCAGACTGTGGGAGCGAGACTCTTTGACACGGGAAAATTCTACGGAAGACAACAAATATTTGTCGAGGTTTGGTTACTGATTTGGTATAACGCGTCATCTAGGAGGGCAGCGATAGTTCCTATCATCATTCTGAATGGAATTGAAGCAATATCCCTCTTCTGTAGGTATCGAATCCTCTGAATTCTCCATATGCACGGAACCAAGGTCGAACCCTAGTCTAAAGTAGGACATGAGGAAATTAGAATACTGAGCCGGTGTGACTTCCATCAACAAAGTCTACACAAGAAATGTGGAACCCTCTGAAGCCAACCCAGTTGGCTGAAGGCACGGCAATAGAATATTTTTTTGTTATTGCTTATAGGTCAAATCAATATGTTCAACTGAAAGAGACTAAGGCTCATGGGAATCGCTATGAATTTATTATCAAGGAAGGTTCCAAGGAGAAGAAATACCATGCTATGATATATTCGTTTGGGACTTCTCTTCCACGTCAAAGATTTTATTTTTTATTTCTTTATTGCTTATAGGTTAAATCAATATGTTCAAGTGAAAGAGTCTAAAGCGCATGGGAATCGCTATGAATTTGTCATCGAGGAAGGTTCCAAGCAAAAGAAATATCATGGTATAATATATTCGTTTGGGACTTGGTAAACGTCATTTCCACGTCACCTCACCCGAGATGCCTTCAAATGCAAGTCGTAGACCCTCTGCTCGCTCATGTTTTGTTCAAACGGATTATAATGCGATTTTTTGAGATTCCGGTGACGGAATTCGGCGGAAGAAATTGAGATGAAATCATGATTTGTTGCAGTTAAAATGGTTTTTTAACTTCTTATTTGGATTCAGCACCCTGAAAAACCCTTGGGACGTTTTCATTATGCAGAAACTAGTTATCAAACTTAGATTTCAATAAATTACTGCCGGATTTTCACCGGAAAAAATCGCCGAAAAAGCTTTCAAAAAGTCGCGTTAAAGACTACGGCATTCCTCAATATCGACTATTATTCATTAAATAGTGGAAAATGCCTTCTATACCATTACCGATGCACTGAAACTTGGAAAAGTCAACACCGTCGTGCTTCCCACAACCTGCCCCTGAAAATACGTAGACAAGGCTCATCGAATCGTAATTTTATTTTTTTTAATTCCGCACTTAAAAGATATATCCGTCCTTAGGTTGTGACAAAAAAATTTCAGGACAACTGTATTTTCGTTACAAAGATATACCATCCTCCACTTATTGGTGTTTCAGTCCAAAATGTTAATGTTAGTAATCTTTTGGTGTTGGAGGTACTACATACCTAGGACCTTCATTACTGGCACATGCAGACACCTACTTAGAGCATTCACTGACATGCAAGGCTTCAACATTGGAATCTTCACCAAATTGGCCCTTTTGACTGTCCATGCATGTATGGGACTATATGCAAGATCTTTTCTGCATGATTTACTCCCTGATTTGCTCCTCCTTTCACTCCACAACTGGCTAGTTCTCTCCAAAACTTGTTGTAGGTGTCGAGTCCTCTCATTGATCACCACTATGGTGCATTACCTTGGGATCTTCACCCAGTGATGCTATATCATGAGCATTGTAACCTATTTTCTGAAATAAATAATTCTTTTTGTTCTTTCCATTTTCTTTTAGTGTTTTTTTCTCTGCAAAGCTCTGTGTTCAACCTTTACTAGCTAGATTCACCTATGCATGTTTTCTAACACATTTACATGGTATCAGAGCCCACCGGTTGCTAGATAAAAGGCGCACCAATACTTTATTTTGCAGGTATTACAGCTTGGAGATCGAAGATCGAAAAAAAATGGAATTTCCAAAAGCATCAATCCTAACACCATACAACTATCACGAATGGAAAGACCAAATGGATCGATACCTTCGTCAGAAAGGGTTGTACAGGATTACCATGGCTGCAAAAGTGGAACCCACTTCAGCCATAGAAAAATCCAAGTACCTCAACAGCATGGATGAGGCCCACGGATCCATATGCATGTGCATCTCCTTAGAGTTGTAGCTTCATCTATCTGCATGCAGTACTCCCAATGAGATTTGGAAAAAGGTTGAAGAACTCTATGGGAAACACGATGAGATGAAAGGACAACTTTTCGAAGTGGAGCTGCTCTCATTGGATCCACGGAACTATGACAAAATTCAAGACTTCTTCACCAAATATAATGATTTATTGTTGCAACTCAAGGGTTGTGGAATTGACAAATCCAAGGAGGAGAATCACCAAGTTCTCTCATATGTCAAAGCATGTCAAAGCTCGGACCAGTACACTCTGTCTTTGTGTCTACATTTCATTAAGTAAGGATCGCAACAGGTAAACCCTACATTATACCTTCTCTCAAAGAGTTCATGGAGTCCCTCACTTTTGAGCAAGATAAACTCATTGGCATGGGGAAAATC
Source organism: Pinus tabuliformis (assembly GCA_031772625.1). Lineage (NCBI taxonomy): Eukaryota > Viridiplantae > Streptophyta > Pinopsida > Pinales > Pinaceae > Pinus > Pinus tabuliformis. The sequence continues at coordinate 126,317,197 of CM062815.1, forward strand.
AAACCTCCAAAAGCACATGCACTTGCTGTGCATGATGCAGCCACAATAAAAATCACAAATGTGATTCAAATCAGAAAAATCAACAGCAAAAAGGCAAGGGAAAAGTGCATTCCCATCCAAAGAAGGAAGGGTATACCAAGCCCTTCAATGACTCCTCTGGCTCCAGAAATGAAAAAGGGAAGAAAGGAGACAAATGCATCTACTGTAACCGAGGATTCCATCTAGAATCCTCTTGCATGAAGAAACAAATTGACCAAATGGCAGAAATCCTTCAGAAGCACAACCTTGGTGACCACATCCCTCAGGGCGCCAAGAAGAAAACTAAGGATACGCCACATAGGAAAGGTAACAATTTTCATGCTTTAGTTGCAATTAACTCTTCCCATGATACATGGATTATAGATTTTGGTGCATCACATCATATGGCCACTGCAAAGGAAGTCTATTACTCTTTGGATGCATGCAAAGGACCTCCAATCCTCATGGGAGATGACTCACCTATTGAGGTCATCGGAAAAGGTAGAGTGGAACTTTTACATGGAAGCTTTGAAGATGTGTTTCATGTTCCAAAACTTTCAGTAAACTTGCTTTCAATTTATTAGATCACTCATTCCAGCACTGGAAAGAGAGTGGAATTCACTCCAGATGCAATGAACATATATGACCTACATAGGAGCTCCAAAATTGCAACCGGTGAGGTAAATAATGGAGCTAGACTGTATACATTTTCTGAATTTATTGAATCTGAATCCTCCTTATTGCTTACACATGTTGATGATAGTAGTAGGCTTTGGCACAAGAGGTTTGGTCACTTAAATTACAAGTATATGCAGCAGCTAAGCAAGCATGAGATGGTGGAAGGCTTGCCAAATATCAGTTTCTCCAAAGGAGTTTGTGAAGGGTGTGTCCTTGGCAAATATCCTAGAGAAAAGTTTGACATCAGCAAGACTCACAGAGCATCCTCTCCTCTAGATTTGATCCATAGTGATCTCATGGGGCATTTTCCTCATCCTTCCATCAAGAAAGCAAGATATGTACTTACATTTATTGATGATTTCTCATGGTATACTTGGGTGTATCTTCTTAGGGCCAAATCTGAAGTTTTTTCGCACTTTGAAGATTTCAAAGCACTAGTTGAGACACAGTCAGAGAGAAATATGAAATCCCTCCATACAGAAAATGGGAGAGAATATGTTACAACAACACTTCAGAACATTTTCCTTGAGTCTAGCATACAATTTAGCACACAATTCCATTCACTCCACAACATAATGGAGTTGCTGAGAGAAAGAACCGATCTCTCAAAGAGATGGCTTCCTGCATGTTGCATGCTAAGTCACTACCTCATAAGCTATGGGCTGAAGCACTTAATTGTGCTAACTACATCTAGAACATATCTCCTCATAGATCTGTTAAGTATCAAACCCTCTTTGAGGCTTGGAGCGGCACTAAACAAGAGGTCACCCACTTCCGTGTTTTTGGCTCCTGAGCATGGGCCAAGATCCCCTATGAAAAGAGGAAAGCTCTTGATCCAGAGAGCATTGAGTGCATCTTTGTTGGATACCCTGATGGTGTGAAGGGATATCGACTTCTGATTTCCTCTACAGACAAGCTCATCATTGAGCGAAGTGTCCAATTTGAGGAAAGTCTCTCACATGCACCTCAATTGTCACATGCAGACACCTTTTATCTACCTCATGACCGAGATGATGACTCAGTACACTCAGATGCAGATACAGAGCATGCAGATGCCAAGGTAGAGCATGCAGATGTAGAGACAGAGTCTTCAGATACAAATCTAGTGCATGCATATGATGATCCACATCCAAGCCCAGATCGGGCTTCTAGCAGTGAATCAACTTCCCCTGTCATAAATCAGAGAACAAGGAGCTTAAGTGAGATATATGCACAAGACCACCCAGCTGCTAGAAATGGTCTTATGGGGGATAATTCTGATCCACAGAGGACTAGCTCAGAGTTTATTGAGCCTCCTCTTGCCCTCACTGCCACTGAACCAATGCCATCCCGAAATTATCATTTGGTTTAGTCTTCTGATCCACTGTCTTATGCTGAGGATTTTGGGCATCCCTCTTGGGAGACTGCCATGGAGGAGGAGTACAACTCCCCCTTCAAGAACCATACCTGGGATCTGGTCCCCCTTCCTTTAGGAAGGAAACTTGTCCAATACAAATGGGTCTACAGGACCAAGAGTGCTGCAGATGGGCAAATCACCTGAAATAAAGCCACGCTAGTAGCCAAAGGCTTCTAGCAAGTGCATGACATTGATTATGATGAGACCTTTTGCTCCAATAGCAAAGATGGATTCCATATGCCTTGCACTTGCCATTGCGGCTGCCCAGGGGTGGGAAGTACATCAGATGGATGTGAAGAATGCCTTCCTACACGGAGACTATTTGAGGAGATCTACATGGAGTAGCCACATGGTTTCATTCAGGATTCGTCTTTGGTCTGCAAACTGAAGAAGTCCCTCTACAACCTTAAGCAGGGTCCAAGAGCTTGGTATGCGAAGATGGATTCTTTTCTCTTATCACAAAATTTTGAAAGATGTAAGTATGGTATGAATGTTTACATGCTCAGGACACATGACTCTCTTCTTATCTTAGTTTTGTATGTGGATTATCTCCTGATCACCGGCAGCTCAACTTCAGCCATTGCTGTAGTCAAGAGGACCTTGCATGATAGGTTCTTGATGACAGACATGGGTCCATTACACTTCTTTCTTGGTCTTGAGATCATCCAAGATGCCACAAGCATCAAACTCTCTCAGGTTAAGTATGCACGGGATCTCCTCGAGAGATTTCACATGATTGTCTGTAAGCCAACACCGACTCCTTTTCTGTCTGGGGTCTGCTTTGAGGATGGAGGTGACACTCCATTAGTTGATAGTACTCTTTACTGACAATTACTGGGGAGCTTACTATGCCTCACCCACTCCAGACCAGATCTCTCATATGCAATAGGGGCAGTTTCTAGATACATGCAGGAGCCACATGAGCTACATTGGAAATCTACCAAGCACAACGATATGTGCAGGGCACCATCACCTTTGGGATTCACTATGCAACAGGTACTGCATTGAATCTCCTTGGCTTCATAGATTCTGATTGGGCAGATGACAACATTGATCGCAAGTCCACCTTCGGATATTCACTTAGTCTAGGGTCTGGCCCTCTTTGTTGGTCGAGCAAGAAGAGGCCGCTATTGCTCTCTCTTCAGCCGAGGCCAAGTACATAGGAGTAGTAAACATCATCATTCAAGCTCTGTGGCTATAAAACTTCCTCACTGCGTTGGGCATCCAGTTCCACCAGCCTACTATCATCCGTTGTGACAACCAGAGCACTCTCAAATTTTGGAGGGATCCAGTACAACGATAGCAGACGAAGCACAGAGAGATCCATATGCACTACATCAGAGATTTAGTACATGATCAGGTCATTGATTTGCAATTCCATCCTTCAGCAGAATAGACTGCAGACATCTTCACCAAGACATTCACTAAGCAGAAGTTTCACTCTTTGCGCAATCGTCTTGGAGTGAAGGACACAATTCCTTAGCAACTATCTTTTCTTCCTCTTTTCTTTTGATTACATTGTACTTTGAGGGGGAGTTTTTCCCACGAGGTTTTCCCTCTTTCCTCAATTTTAGTACAAGTTGCATTGTATTTTGGGTGACCTTTGGCCGTAGTTTCCAAGGCCCATTTTCTATTTTTCCCCATAGTGGTGTTTAGGGGGGGTGTTGGAGGTACTACACACCTAGGACCTTCATTACTGGCACATGCAGACACTTAGTTGGAGAATTCACTGACTTGCAAGACTTCAAAATTGGAATCTTCACCAGATTGACACCTTTGACTGTCCATGCATGCATGGGACTACATGCAAAATCCTTTCTGCATGATTTACTCCCCGATTTGCTCATCCTTTCACTCCGCAACTGGCTAGTTCTCTCCGGAACTTGTTGTAGGTGTTGAGTCCTCTCATTGATCACCACTATGGCACATTACCTTGGTATCTTCACCCAGTGATGCTATATCATGAGTATTATAACCTATTTTCTGAAATAAATAATTCTTTTTGTTCTTTTGATTTTCTTTTAGTGTTTTTGCTCTGCAAAGCTGTGTGTTCAACCTTTACTAGCTAGATTCATCTGTGCAGGTTTTCTACCACATTTACACTCGACATGGACCATAGGCATCTATGATTGTGGTGAAGATTGTAATCCCTGTATGTATATATTCTATTCATAAATATATGTTGTCTCTTTTTTATAATTTTTCTTGTAACGTTTGACAAGTATAATGATGAAACAGACACTTGTAATGCATTTCTTATATGCATAGTTAACGAACTACAACAATGTGGTGGCTATTGCAGGTTATCTCACATGTTTGTGCCTATGCATTACCTTTGGAAAGATAGCTAAGATACTCGACAATGGTTTTACCTATAAGTAAATAAAATTAACATTTAATATTTCTTCTTAATACCATATCATATCAGCGTAGACTCAACTTAATTCCTTGTCACTCAAATTACTAAAGGCAGTTTCAGTTTCTGAACATTGTTTGGAAATGTTTACATCATGCTGTGTTAGTGGAGCTATGTACTATTTGTTGATGGCCTGCACTCCCTGTTATACCTATTTCTACCGAAAGAAATTGGGCACCAAATTGGACTTGGAGAAAGGTCCTTGTGGAGATTGCGTTGTTTATTGTTGTTGTCAGCAATGTGCTCTCCAGCAATCCAGACAGATCACAAATAGTGGCTTGGATCTTGGATCCGACTCTAGGGAATATATATGATTAGATATATATGGTAATGATTTGTATTTCTTGTAAATGTTATTGCAATGTTACTGATGTAGTGATTGGTTTATGGTGTTGCAGGGTGGGCGGTAAATATTAAGAGGATGAGAGAAGCCCATGACAGGATGACCGCGAAAGCACCCCCCATGGGGAGCAATGGATGAGAAGATATATTGATGACATCCTTATGTCGTGGGTGCTATAATCATGTTAGGAATGCTTTATAGGTTACTTGTTTTATCTCTATGATAATTTAATTGAGCCTTCGTTTTGGTTTTGTGGATGAAGATGAATTTATAGTTTTAGGTTATATTGTTATATTATTATTATAAATTAGGTTTATAGAATTTTAAGTTAGTTATAACTATTATTTATTATAATTATTAAGTGAGTAAGTGGATTTTCATAAAAAAAAAAATTGTTTTTCTCACTGGAAAGTCACAATATATTTTGTATTTTCAAAATAGTTATGTTTTTTTCCTCATTCAACTAAGTTCATTAATTAAAAAAAATGTTACATGGTCTCACAAGCTATGATATCTTAAAAAATCTCTATGATAAAGTAGGTTGAGTCTCAATGGGTAAAAATTTTGTTAGATGTTTAGCTAATATATATATATATATATATATACACACACACACAGACACACACACAGATATATATATATATATATATATATATATATATATATATATATATATATATATATATATATATATATATATATATCTGTGTGTGTGTCTGTGTGTGTGTGTATATATATATATATATATAATTTTCTTTTTATCACTAATATAATAATAATAATTTTAAATAAATTTATCCATTAATTAATTTTATCATTTTTTAATATTAGTTATATATCTATTGATTGCACCAAGAGGCGCTCTACAACTCAGTATGGTATAGATGTGTAGGTGCCAGGTGTTAGATGTGTAGGCATTAGATGTGAGATGTATATCAATTAAAAATATGTGAATATTTTTTAATTGTTGTGCTCATAAATAAACATATGTTATGTAATTTTTTACTTTGTTAAATTACATATTAAAAAAAAAATTAATTAATAATTAATAATTAATAAGTAAAATAAAATTTGAGATAAAATAGTAAATTTACTAGACGTTTTTGGGCTCTAGATTTTTGCAATCCATAGTTTTTCCATTGATATCAAATTACATAAAAATACAAATAAAATTAAAATGAAATTTTAAAGAATTAAAAATTAAAATATAAAAAATTAAAATATAATTAATAATTAATAATTATTAAAATAAGATTTAAGAAGATGTGTAGTGACCGGCGGAAGGATACGGGAGATTTCAGGGCTGTACCGATGGCATGCAAAGGATTCGATCCCTCGCCTTTCATCCGCAAGGTAAATTTGAGGTGCAGGTTTCGATTCTTCACACAATGGGGTCGGATCTCGATGGTTCGTGGGTCGGATCCTGCGCTGGGAGCGTGGGAAAAGAAGCAGAGACTGCAAACGACGCCTTGTCTGCAGGCCGCGGAGGTCTTTGGTTGGCATACAACCCTCATCAAGCCGCACGATATCTCTTGCATTTACAGTCATCTTATCTTGGACGACTAGCAAATCTGCCTCAGATCGGGAACCGGAAAAAGCTATACTTTCGCTCTTCCTCAAGGCCTCCCTGATGAAGGCTCCGTCAGATTTTTCGAACTTTGGCAGGGAAAAGAAGATGAAAAGGCCCCGAATGCGCGGATCAATGGCACGAGGGGGAGATTAGAAGGAACCTGGGACGCGACAGGGTTGGGGATTGCAGTTTTTCAGAATGATTCGGTTGTTGCATTCAAAGAAGGGGGACTGCATGTTGCAGACATGCTCCCTCTCACAATGGATTGGCACAAATACTGCAGATCCGGGCCAGATCCTTCAGATCTGACCAATATTCGAGAACACCGAGAACCCAGGCAGCAGATTGGTGGCAATTTGCATCGATCGAGCAGAGGGGATGCAGATATTGACATGCAAATGGAAGATCGACCCAATAAGAGGTTAGATCTGGAAGACTGCCTACAGCCAGTGCACATGGCAATCAGCAGCGACATCGGCTCAGGCAGATCAGGAACTCAGCCAAAACCCAGACTTCAGGTAACAACAACTCGTTTTCAGATTTTTATTAAAACCCCTGAGGGGAAATCCTGGATAGTATGGGTACATGCAGGAAGCACTATCATGCAGCTGAAACAGCAAATTTGGGCATTGACCGGATATCCGGTTCAGATCCAACATTTGGTCAGTGGTAGGTGGTCTCTCCAGGACAGTAGAACTTTGGAAAGCTACGAGATTAGTCCAGAAAAAACCATTGTTTTAAACCTCAGGCTGAGAGGAGGGGCTCTGCCTCAGGGACAGCCAAGCTTCTCAGGAGGAGACAAGGGGAAAAAGACAGCATCTCAGCATCAACCCAAGGGAGGGTTCTCCTACAAAAAAATTCTACAAGGTAACAGAGATTCAGGGTCCTCTCCAGATCAAGGCGGATATATACCCAGGCCATACATAGTAGATCAGCTAGGGCAAACTCTAGCCCTTAACTTTGATTCTACAGGTCTTGATGATTTTGTTAAATCTTATGAAACGCAGGCCCTAATCTGTCGCTTCAACAGTTTTTGGCCAAAACCATCGGATCTATTTCACTGGATTTTCACCAGTTGGACCATGGAATGTGATATACATTTATGCTCCAAGGGGTTTTTCAGGGTTAGATTTGCATCCAGGGAAGTCAAAGATACAATCATCAGTGCTGGACCTTGGTTCTGGGAACGTCGGGGTTGTTCATGACTCCATGGTTTCCAGATTTCGATCCAAACAAAATGACTATATCTAAAGTGCCGGTCTGGGTCCGTCTATACAACCTTCCCCTTCACTTTTGGAGTGAACGAGTTTTGGAAGGAATTGGGAACAGCATAGGGAAATACATCAAAACAGATCTGGAAAGGATTGATGAAAGGGTCTTCACTTTTGCACGCATATGTGTGGAAGTAGATCTAAGTAAAGGGCTGCCAGACAACATAAGGCTGATCTACAAACAACAAAATTGGCTGCAAGCACTAGATTATGAAAATATAGCTTTCAGATGCAGGCTATGCAGGCAAACAGGACACCTTCAAAGCACATGTCCAGAAGCCAAGAAAGCAAACAGTAAAAGAAAGCAGAAAGGGAAGCAGAGGAAAGGATGGCAATTTTCTCCCCCTAACTCAGAAGACGAAGAATCAGAAGCAGAAGAGGATGATACCCCCGCAGAGAAAGCTGAGGTATCCCAAGAAATGGAGACACAGAAGGAAACTACATCAGACAACAAGGCTTCACAGCTTCACCCAAATCAGGCAGAGAAGGCAATCGAGGATCAGAGCATGGGAGGGAACAAACGACATCACCACTCAGATACTTCGAATTCAGATAAGGAAGCTGGTTCTCAGAAAGCAGAAACACAGTTAGTCATAGCTTCGATCGAGCCCACCCAAGGAGAGTGGCGCAAGGTCGAAAAGAGAAAGGGAAGAAAAACTTGAAGTGTGAGTTTTTACTCACTACCGAACTCAGTTTTTCTTGCCTCCTCCTTTTTTTCTCTTTTTTCCCTTTCTTCTTCTTCATCTGCACGTTAGCTTTGTAACGTTGTGTGGGGTGCGAAAGCACTCGAGCCCAATGGGCGTCTTATGGAAATGCTTCAAGCATCTGCTAGTGTAACTTTTCATTTTTTAAATAAAATGTTACTGATTTTTCCACTAGAAAAAAAAATAAGATTTAAGAAAATTTAAAAATAAAATATAGTTAATAATTTTAATATAATGGACATAAAATGATAAATTTATGGATGGAGGTTTTTAGTTTTTTTCACAACCCATAGTTTTATCCATGGTATTTTTCTTTATGTTAAAATTAGATTAAAAAAATAAAAAAAGAAGAAAACAAAATAAAAAAATTAATAGTTAATAATTAAAATAAAATTGAGATGAAATAGTAAATTTAAAGATGAAGGTTTTGCTCCATATTTTACGTTTTTCACGTGGTATTATTCTCTTATGTAATCTATTCAAAAATATTGTTCATTAGTGTGAGACCTTCATTGCAATAAAAACTTTTAGCTCGATCAAAATAAATCATAATTTTCACCACAAATATCACAACCTTGAGCAATTTTCTTATATAATTTGGCAACGGAAACCACTCAATAAAGGCCCACTACACAAAGACTTTATATCTCTATGGATACATATCTTCCAAGTAAAACTTAAGAAAAACAATGTTTCTCACTTTGTTACATAGTCATTTTTCTAGGTTGTTCTGTATGTTATTCATTTTATTTTATATGCTTGAAATTTTACGAGAAAAAATATATGGTACATCGAGTCCTATATTTTGTTTATATTGTTTGCTTGCATTAAAATTTATTGAAGTTGCTCAATTCAGACGGTGTCAACCATTAGTTTTAACCTCTGCCTGAAAAATTTAATGGAATATGTATTTTAGATATTCATGACAACTTTGTTTGGATACAATTGTTATTGAAATTTATTTAGGAGATCGATGATAGCATCAAAAATAAAATTAAATGAAGAATAGTTAATATCCTCGACTCCTCCAAGGATAAAGGTATATATTCTTATTGTGTTTTATAGTATAGCAAAGGAGCTTATTAGGTTTTATGGTCTAATAACAAAGCTTCAAGTAGACTATCTAAAATACCAAGGTTATATATATAATCAAACAAGCCTAGATCTGTCTTAACTCCAGACCTATTATGCGTCCAGAGGGATCAAATCTTTCAAGGTGCAAACATTTCCTGAAATTTTGTACTCAAAAAAGAGGTTTGCACTACAAGAGATTTGATCACTCTTGGCGCATAATAAATCCGAAGTTAAAATTAATCTACGTTGGTATATAAGATGAAATAAGTTTATGTTGTTTGTTGTAACCTTAAAATAAATGACAAAATATATGTTGAGAACTTCCGACAATAATTTTGTCACGACGATGAATCACACTGATCAAAAGATGTCAAAATTTTTTTATCCTATACAATTATTGCTAAATTTATTTTTAGTTTCTCAATAATTCAATATAAATCACAAAAACCTTTATTAAAAATATATATATATTATTTGTTGTAACCTTAAAGTAAAACATAAGCGAATACACCAATTGAAATGCTACTAAGAGGCTTCTTCAACACCGAAATGCTACTACGAGGCTACGTCGACACCAATCTCTATAGATAAAGAGACGTTGCATAATACAAGCTCAGAACGTAATGTTTTGCATAGGACCCTCTCTATGAAAACGTATTCGTCGATAAGCTCCATGCCTTTACGTTTGATAGTAGTTGTTTCGTATTGAATTTCAGTGTTTATTTTTTCATAATTTTTTTGTAATAAATTTGAAATAAGAAAGAAATTCTAAAAATAGTGTTAAAGTGTAATGTCTAGAGTACAAATTTCAAATTTTAAAAATGTTAATTAGAAGTTTGAATTATAATTTTAAATTTAATATTAGTATTTTGGAAGATAATCTTCCATGGATGAAATTTAATATAAATATTTTTAAAAGTGTAAATTTAAATTTTAAAACTGTTCTTAACCAGTGCAAAATTAAATTTAATATTTTCGAAAACAAATATTAACACATTTAAAGTATAATTTTGAAATCCAATCTTAATATATCTAAAATCAAATTTTAAATTTATTATTAATCACAAATAATCCCATTTTTGTGATACTTTTACGTTAAGTCAGGTTTTCAATTATCTTATTATTATTATTATATTGAGCTTTCCATTATACTATACATTTTATTTTATATATAAATATAATTCTTTGTAATTATATAATTTAATTTATATATAAATATAATTCTTTGTAATTATATAGACAGTTTAATCATTACATAAATTAAATTTCATGAATTTTCCTTTAAAGAATTGATCTTTCCTTATCACAAATACAATATCTAAAAATACATATCCCTGTTATTTAATATTAAATATAATTATTTTTCTCATTATATTTTTCTAAAGTTAATTTTAGTTTTAACATTATTATTTTAACAAAAATAAGAAATAATAAACAGATATTAAACAAAATTAAATATCAAGAATCAAATCTTCTTAACGGATGAAAATGTTGTCCTGGCTCTAAAATTGGTTCACTAATAATTTTAAAATTTATAAATATCAATGAAGGTTTATTTTGCTACATTTCTCTTAACACTAATATTTTGTATATAAATATAAGCCAAAAGAAATGCAAGTATATTCTCTATTTTTTATGAAAAGAATAATAATATTGTTATTTATTGACGTAAAAATATAAATAATTATAAAAATAATTAACAGTAATTAAACTATATATAAAATAGTCATAATTTAATTTATAATGAAATAGCTTTTTTCATTTATAATTTTCTTTATAATTTCAAGAAAAATTGTGATTGTTTATTATTTAAAATATATTTTTTGATACCTAAATAAATTTAGCACTCTAAAAAAACTCACAAGATTCAAATTGTACAAATTAAATGATTCGAATTAGATCCATGAAGATTATCAAAATGCCATGACTGTATCAAAACATGACGGACTTCAAAATATATGCAAAGAGTGATCAAGAAGACCTCTGGATAGTGGCAGTTTGTAGCCAGCAAGGAACGACGAGGACCTCTGTCAAAGTGCGCTGATCGAGGCCCATGGAGACCGCGCAGGAGACAAAACTTGCAACTGGAAAGCCCGAATCGAGAAATGGAAGCCATTTTTGATGCACGATTAGCGTTATTCGCACATCACTAGGCAAAACCCCTCGAGAAAGAAAAGCCCTGAAGCGCTCGGTTGCATGGGAAGCCAGAAAATTGTGGGGAAAATGCTAATGCAAAAGGCGGGTCCCATGCTCCAAAACCGTGGTATATCAGAGGCATCCTCGGGCAGTAAGCGGATTTGGCAGAAAATGAGCAATTCCATTTAGCGCACGATGCGTGTCCGACGAATGAAAGAGAAAACTACCTCTCATCGAGCGTTAACGGTCGAACAAGTCAACCGCATGAAACGAGCGAACACCGTAGGATTTGGGAGCTCCAGATCTGATGGCAGAGATTGCGCCCAATGGAGAAACTAGATTTTGACAGGGGATTAAGCCACGACACATAAGAGTTTGACGTCTGATTTGACCACTGAGTCGGCAGATGAGTCATTCCACAGTGTAACTAAAATACTGAACCATTGAGGAAGAGCTGGCGTAATTCGTGAGAGGACAAGTGGCCACCTCCCTGTGAGACGTTGGTGATGATGTAGAGGCAGGGAACTCCAAGCGAACAATAGCAGGTGAACCGAAGGGGCGGAAGAGGAAGTGAACAGTCAAAGACAAATTGGCTTTAAGCCATGAACAGACAGAGAACAAAACAGAAACGAGAGAAGAGAACAAAGACAAAGAGGGTGAGAGAAAAGAAAAGATAGTGAAGCAAGAAGCAGAAAACAGAGAGCCGAGCTGACCTTAGGCAGCATCGAGCAGACAGAAAGCTTGAGAGGTTCAAGCAATCCCTGAGAGGATCTGTCGAGAATTGAGTACCACATTGGGTCCTTCCATTAAAGACCAAAGAGGTCAAGACTTGGTAAGGAAAAGAGTTTGTGCACTCTAGTGGCTTGGGAGATCCAAGAACCACCGTACCAAACATTATCTGTTTCAAGAGACTCAAATTGAGCTCCTCATTGTAAATTTCTACTTTAAAGACACAATAAAAGGAAGGCCACCATTGAAAGCTAGACCGGAGATGTAGCCCTGGAGAATAGGGTGAACTCCTTATTAATTATTGTGTTCTTGCATTTGCTTACTATGTTTTCCTTACTATTTTCCATTTTCCAGTGTTTGTGTATTTTGCAATCTGATTGATGTGTTGCCTAAAATAACATAGATACACACCAACACATGAGTCTGTAATACCTTCATTCATTAATTAATTAACTAAGGTCACTCACAAGTGATTTTCAGATCAAGTGGTATCAGAGAATAGGTTGTTAAGGTTAGACAAGCTTGTGTTGGTTTAGCTATTGAATGCTAACTAGATCAAAGCTTAAATTAGGAGAAGGAGAGTTGGTCGAAACTAATCCTGAAATTGGGAGAGTCTATCCTTGGAAGACAATGTCAAAAGAAGGTTCTATAGGGCTAGACCCTTAATTCATAGATAGTTTCCTAGCCATAAGGTCCGTGGTAGAAGAAATGTATAAGGACTTTAGAAAACACAAGGATGAAGATGCATCAGGCTCCAAACAAGACAAAGGAGAAGATGATTCCTTCCTCCATGACCACTCAAAAGGAAAAGGGAAATAGGAAATCTTTCTCAAACCTCCTAATAGCCCTTAACATAAAAAGAAGGCATCTTTGATTAAACTAGATGTTAAATTTGATCTACCTATATATGATGGAGAGTTGAATGGAAAAAATATAGACAATTGGATTAAACAAATTGATGTTTATTGCAGAGTGCAGAGTATTTATTGAGACAAGAGAAAGATTTAGCTAGCAAGCCCACGCCTTGGAGGCACTGCCTTGGTTTAAGGCAGAACCCAAGCTGACATGAAGAGACATGGTAATACTATCTCTGTCTGGAGTGAATTTGTTTCTGCAATCAAAAAATAGTTCTATCCATTGGCCTACATGTAGCAAGCCATGATGAGTTGACAAACTCTTCGACAGTTGAAAGGTCAAAGTGTGCAAGGGTACACTCAAGAATTTAGAAAGAGAGCATTGATTCTAGGAATCTCATTAGACTCACCTGAGACTCTGTTGAAGTACATTGGTGGCCTACACAGCTACATGAGGCACACTATCCTCATGTTTAATCCCACTAGTATAGATGAAGTATCCGTACAAGCTACTCATCTAGAAGCTAGAGGAAAGAATGGAAGTCCAGAAGTTGGGGGATCATCCCAACCAACTACAAGCAAGAGTAAGGAGAAAAGAAAGCAGAAATGGAAAGCAAGGAAGGCTAACATTGCACAGAAAAGCAAGGCTTCATGCACTCACTGTAAAAAGGATGGGCATGATGATGAGCATTGTTGGATTCTGCATCCAAAGCTGAGACCTAAGAAGTTCGAGGGCAAGAAGAAGAAGACTGCTGTAGCTATTCAGAAGGATTTGGGGTCAAACTCAGGAGATGAAACAACTATTGTAGCCACAAGTATAAAAGATAAGAATTCTTAAGAACCTACTAGTAATTTTGCACAATCTATTATGGATGAAGAAAATGAGAGAAAAAAACACGACCTTTTCCATATTCGAGTTATTTCCAAACATCAAAAGATTGATACTTTGTTTGATAGTGGCTCACAAATAAATTTAATTTCTGAAGCAATTGTAAAGAAGTTGGGATTGGTAACTACACCTCACAAGAAACCATACCCATTAGGATGGTTAAATGATAAAGCACAACTACAAGTGACTAGACAGTGCAACCTCAAGTTTTCTTTTGGGTCAGCATTTGTAGATGAGGTTGAGTTAGACATAATTCCTTTGGATATATGTGGAATTATTTTAAGAAGTCCTTACTTGTATGACATAAAAGCTATCTTCTATAGAGCTGAGAACAAGCTCAAGAAAAGCTCAAGAATAATTATACTCTCATAAACTCAGGGTAGATGAAACGAATGATAAATTCATGTAAACAATTCTTACTGATGGTTGTAAAGGAAAAGAAACCTGATAAAACCCATGTATTTGAAGGCTGTAATGCTGAAAAGCAAGCTAATTTAGAAAAAGGTTGTTTCAGAGTATGATATCTTGTTTCAAGAACCTAAAGGTCTGCCACCCAAAAAGGAATAGTACATGATATTATTTTGCAGCAAGATGCTCCATTGCCTAACATTGGAACGTACATGTTTTCTGCTTTAGAGAATGCTGAAATCAAGAAGCAGGTGTAGGAGTTGCTCGAGAAAGGGTTCGTCAGACCTAGCACATCACCATGTGGGTCACCAATCATTTTGGTGAGAAATAAAGATGGCTCGTGGATAATGTGCATTGATTACCGAGCACTGAATAAGACAACAATCAAAAATCATTATCCCCTTCCTCACATAGATGATCTTTTGGATCAATTGGAAGAAGCAGTTTATTTTTTCAGGTTAGACTTGTACAGTGGATACCATCAGGTCAGAGTTGCAGAACAAGATGCATGGAAGACTGATTTCAAAACAAAGCAGGGATTGTATGAGTGGCTAGTTATGCCTTTTAGCTTCACTAATGCTCCTGCTACTTTCACGAGATTAATGAATGATGTACTCAGACCTTTTCTTGATGATTTTGTTATTGTGTATCTGGATGAAATTTTAATATTTAGCAAAACATGGGAAGAACACTTAAAGCATCTTAATGAGAAAAAAGATGTTTTTAAAAGAGAAAAACTTTATGTTAAACTCTGAAAATGTGAATTTGGCAAAACATCTCTCAATTATTTGGGTCACATAGTAGGGGGTGGTGAATTGAAGATAGATCCTTCTAAGGTGGCAGTCATTGTGAACTGGCCTAAACCCAAATCTGCTACAGAAGTTAGAAGCTTCTTAGGAGTAGCACAATATAAGAGAAAGTTCATTTCTAACTTTTCCTTAATTGCAGCTCCCTTACATGTTTTAACAGGATTGAACAAGGTGTTTTAGTGGGGACGCAAACAGTAGAAAGCCTTCGACACCTTGAAAGAAAAGATTAGTACAACACCTGTACTAGCACTGCCTGATCTTCAAAGACCATTTGAGATCCAAAGAGATGCCAGTGACTATGCCATTGGAGCAGTGTTGACACAGCACGGTAAACCCATATGTTATCATTATGAGACATTTAATTCTATAGTAGTTAACTATCGTACATATGATAAAGAATTGTATGCATTAGTACAGAGTATGAAAAAGTGGAAACATTACTTAATGGGCAAAGAGACAGTAATACATACTGATCATCAACCACTTCAATTTCTACACTCCCAAACTAAGTTGCAGCAATCAAGACACTATAGATGGATGGGTTTTCTACAACAGTTTCATTTAGTCATTAGATATAAAAATGGCATACATAATAAAGTTGCAGACATGCTATCTAGACCCATTATAAATGCATCTACTATACTTAAGCATAATTTTGTGTTACATGAGAGTTACATTGAACAATATGCTCAAGATATAGACTTTAAGGACGTATATTCAACTTTAACTCAAGGCAAAAGAGTAGAAGAATTGGACTATCATGTAAAGGATTGAATCTTATACCATTGTGGGAAGTTATGCATTTCACAAACTGAAAGAGTAAAGATAATTTGAGAAGCACACACTTCTCTAATATCAGGTCACTTTGGGGTAAGTAAAACAGTTGCACAACTGCAAAGATTTTGTTATTGGCCAAAAATGAATGAGACTGTTTCTAGATATGTAAGAGGATGTACTATGCGTGTTAAAAGAAAGCCCAGCAATAGAAAACTAGGCTTGTACACTCCTTTACCAATTCCTTCTTACCCTTGGGAAAGTGTTTCCATGGATTTTGTTGGAGGACTGCTTAAATCTAGGAAAGGCCATGACTATCTATATGTTGTTGTGGATAGATTCAACAAAATGTGTATTTTGATACCTTGTAATAAACAAATTACAACTGAACAAACTGCAAAACTGTTCTTTCAACATGTATGGGTTCATTTTCGATTACCCACTTCCATTGTATCTGATCTGGAGACACCCAATTTGTGGGAAGTTTTGGTCAAGTCTGTGGGAACTGATGGACACCAAACTTAAGAAAAGTACAACTTTTCATCCACAAACTAATGGCCAGAAAGAATTAGTTAACAGGAGAGTGATCCAGTTACTCAGGGGATATTTCAACAAACATCTTAAGCTTTGGGATGAACATTTGTGTTATGTGCATCATGCTTAAAATAGAGGAAGACATTCTTCTACACACAGATCTCCTTTTGAGACCTATTTTGGTTTCACACCAAGGTCTCCTTTGGATTTTGTCTTTGGTAAAGACACCACAGTTGAGGGACACATTGATGTGGACAGAGCAACTAGGTTCATTGAACAAATCCAAGAGATCCACCAGGGAGTACAGGAACAGCTGGAAAAGAGCCAAGCCAAATAAAAGGCAAGGCATGACAAGCATGGGATGGAGCATAGTCTCCAAGTTGGTGACCAAGTCTGGCTGTATATCAGCAAGGACAGGATGCAACGTGAAGGTAAAACGCTAAAGCCTATCACGTATGGACCGTTCAAGATACTTCAGAAAATTGGTGAGAATGCTTTTCACCTTGATCTACCAGCTTACATGCACATCTACTCAGTCATGAATGTAGATTGCTTGAGGCTGTTTAAACCTTCACTAATTGAGGATCCCAAAGAGTAGAGTCAATTTCCTTCTATTGATGACCTGCTACCTGAATATCTTAATGAATTGTTGGAAGACACAGTTTTGGACAGGAAGGTGAGGACACCGCGTAGGGGAGATGTTGAGTACCTCAAAATTGGGCTCAAGGGTTCAAAGCCAAGCAGTGGAAAGTGGATAGAGATTGGACAAGTGAGACAATTATACCCTCACTTGGTCGATGCTTGAAAACCAACTTTTGGTGGTCCAAAAGCTTTTTCAGTGGGAAGGTCGTGATCCGAGTTGGACCTATGAATATTATCAAAGTGCCATAACTATATCAAAACAGGACAGACTTCAAAATGTATGCAAAGGGTGATCATGAAGACCTCTGGACAGTGGCAGTTTGCAGCCAACAAGGAACGACGAGGACCTCGGTCAAAGCGCGCTGATCGAGGCCCATGGAGACCGCGCAGGAGGCAAAACTGGCAACTGGGAAGATCGCATCGGGAAACGAAGGCCATTTCTAATGCGCGATTAGTGCATCGCTGGGAAAAACCCATCGAGAAGGAAAAGCCCCGAAGCGCTCGGTCGCATGGGAAGCCGGGAAACCGTGGGGAAAGCGCTAAGGCAAAAGGCAGGTCCCATGCTCCAAAACCGGTGGTATATTGGAGGCATCCTCTAGCAGTAAGTGGATTTGGCAGAAAACAAGTGATTCCATTCAGCGCACGATGTGTGTTCGGCGAATGAGAGAGAAAACTACCTCTCATTGCGTGCTAACGGTCGAGCAAGTCAACCGCACGAAATGAGCGAACACCGTAGGATTTGGGGGCTCCAGATATGACGACGGAGATTGCGCCCGATGGAGAAACCGGATTTGACAGGGGATTAAGCCGCGAAACATAAGAGTTTGACATCCGATTTGAATGCTGAGTCGGCAGATGAGTCATTCCATAGTGTAACTAAAATAATGAGCCATCGAGGAAGAGCTAGCGCAGTTCATGAGAGGACAAGTGGCCACCTCCCTGTGAGACGTTGGCGATGACGCAGAGGTAGGGAACTTCAAGAGAATAGCAGCCAGTGAACTGAAGGGGTGGAAGAGGAAGCAAACAGTCAAAGACAAATTGGCTTTAAGCCATGAACAAACAGAGAACAGAACAAAAGAGAGAGAAGAGAATGAAGACAGAGAGGGTGAGAGAAAAGAAAAGACAAGGAAGCAAGAAGCAGAGCGCTGAGCTGACCTTAGGCAGCAGCGAGCAAACATAAATCTTGAGAGGTTCAAGCAATCCCTGAGAGGATCTGTCAGGAATTGAGTACCATATTGGGCTCCTCCCATTAAAGTCCAGAGAGGTTAAGACTTGATAAGGAAAAGAGTCTGTGCACTCTAGTGGCTTGGGGGATCCAACAACCACCCTACCAAACATTATCTATTTCAGGAGACTCAAATTGAGCTCCTCATTGTAAATCTCTGCTTTAAAGACACAATAAAAATAAGGCCACCACTAAAAGCTAGACCAGAAATGTAGCCCTAGAGAATAGGGTGAACTCCTTATTAATTGTTGTGCTCTTGCATTTGCTTACTGTGTTTTCCTTACTGTTTTCAGTTTTCCAGTGTTTGTGTATTTTGCATTTTGATCGATCTGTTGCCTAAAATAACATAGACTCATACCAGCACATGAGTATGTAATCCCTTCCTTAATTAATTAATTAACTAAGGTCACTCACGAGTGATTTTCAGATCATTAAAATTTTTTAAAATATTTTACTAATTTAAATTAAAATTAACTACCTTAAAAAACCATTTTATTTATTAATTAATTTATACTTAAAAAAATACTGAAAAATATAAATATTAAAAGCTCTAATTATTTTTAAGATAAATAACAGGTTAAAAAACACTCTTAATATTTTTTAAATCATCCCATAAAAATTTTTATCTCCCAAAATACTAATATTAAAAATTATAACTATTTTTAAAATAAATAACATGTTACACAATCACTCAAATTTTTTAAAATCATCCACTAAAAAACTTATGCCCATATCGTTCAATGCATTATACCTTTTAAAGTTTAGTCAGAAGCTTAGAAAATTCAATATGATATTCTATAATCGATTATTACTTGAGATTTATTTGATTTAATATTACATAAAATCTTATGATATTCTATAATCGATTATTACTTGAGATTTATTTGATTTAATATTACATAAAAGCTTTTTGATTCGGATGAAATATATAATTAATAATTCTTTTAATTTTAAAAAAATGAATTAGTTTTTTTTTATATAATTTTTTTTGGGTGAGATGAAATACATAACTATTAGTTTTTTAATTTTATAAATAAATAAATAATATTTCAAATAATAAATAAATAATAAATTTTTTTGAATTAGTTTTTGTTTGTTTTTTAGTTAGGTAATGTGAATTTAAAAATGATTGGCACACTTGATTTATGGTTTGAATAGTCTCAAATGATATTTAAATTATTTAAGTTGTCATAGTAAAAATAAATAGCACACCTAATTTGTGAGTTGAATGGTCTCAAATCAATAATATTTAAGTTATTTAAATTGTCAAAATCACACAAGTCTACTCCAGCAATAAATTGAATATACCAATCATTTAAAACTACCTACAACCATTTATTTTATTAATTAAACTATGCATAAAAATATGTACTAAGAAAATATAAATATTAAAAACACTAACTATTTCTAATATAGATAACATGTTACAAAATGACTATACTAAATTTCTAAAATCATCCCATAAAAAACTATGCCCAAATTGTTCAATACCTTAGCCCAAATTGTTCAATACATTATTGTTTTGAATTTTAGTTAGAAGATTAGAAAATCCAATATGATACTTTATAATTGATTCTTACTTGATATTTCCCTCATTTATTATCTCTAAAGGTTGTTTTTAATCGGATGAAATTAATAAATTTTTAGATTTAATTATATAATTAGTAAAAAATTATTTAAAAATAGTAAATTATATATTTTTGGGTTAGATAATGTGATTTATGATTTTATGGTTTGAGAAGTTTTTATTTAAGGGAGTTTACGCATTCAAAATAACTTAAGGATAGCCTAGCCTAGACCACACCAACCCTTAGCATGACTAAATTTTTCTCCATAAAATTTTGAACCGATAATCTTTTCACCAAAAATACTTTAACAAAACACTTTATAGCCATATACTCTAAACCCCTAAACTTACTTAAATTAATTTTAAATATTACTTTTTTATATTTTATTTTAAAAATATAAATAAAAAATTTCCTTTATCTTAGTTTTTCAAAACCAATAAAATCTCTCTAAAAAGCTAAAATTGGGACACCTTGAATTACCAAGACGAATCCACAAGCAAATTTTCTAAAAGTAGTAAGTCTTCGAAATAGCAAACCTTCGATTACTCCAAATATATAACGGTTTACATTTTTATGTAAATATTTATTACATATTAATTTTTCTGTTTTAAAAATAATAAATTGATACACTTATATAATCCAAATAATTATAATACGAAAACGTTAAAAAAATTAAAAATAGAATATTATTTAAAATATCTAAATTCATTCCAGATACACTTAAAATTAATTGAAAGATTCAAAATAATATTCTCTATAGTTAATATTTTAAAAGTATTTAAATATATTTCAAAGTATTTAAGTCAATTAGGAAGATTAATTTTAAAATATTTTTCATTCAGGTTGGGAAAATATTAAACTATTTTTATAATATTCTTTCATATTCATAAATCAATAAACTCTAGTTTTTAAATTTTTTATTAATTAAATTTGGTTATAACTCTAAACTATTATCGTGTTTAATTTAACTTGATTATAACTCTAAACTAGTCCACGGGGCTTTGGATTGATGGTGAATGGGTGCATTGTTAAGGCACTCATTGTAATAGGTCACTAGTTCAAATCCCCTATGGGTGCTTACCTACCAAAAAAATAGATTATAACTCTAAACTATTATCGTATTAAATTATTTTAAAAATATTATTTTAGGGTGATGTATTTATGATCTCTGCAGTAATAATTTACGATCTCTTTGTGGTAATAATTTATGATCTCTGTGGTCATAATTTACGATCTCTCTGTGGTAATAATTCATGATCTCTTTGCGGTAATAGAAAAACAATCTGGGGCACGTGCGTCTGTGGTCCGAGTTGTTGATAAAAAGTGCACACATTCCTTATATTTTTCTAATACATACCTGCTCATATATTTTCAAGTATGAAAAATTCACCACAATTACCAAAGATTACCAAAGGTATACCTGGCTCAATTACTCTATAGAGCCTCTATGAGTATATAGAGTCTTCAGAGAAACATAGAGAAGAAGGAGAAGTCAAGCTACAAACAAAGTTAGCAGCCATGCTGGAAAATAAAGTCACATCTCTTGAAGACAAGATCCAAAACCAAATAGAAAACCAAATAGAACTATTGGAGAATAAGATGGACGCAAAGGAGACTAGGCTGCAGGTTATAGAAAAACAAAACCAAGATATGAACCAAACATCCTAGCAAGTAGATGTTGATACTTTAGAGAGTATTAAAATGAAGGACATGATTAAAGAGCTAGAAGAAAAAGTTAATAGCCGCCTCACCCTAAATAGTGTGGTAGGTAAATTAGATATCAAACCAATTAAAGAAGAAATGAAAGAATTGATAGAATTAGACCATAAGTGTAACAAAAGGGCCTTGAAACTTATAATCTTTGGTTTGAAAGAGGAGGTAGACAAGGATACTTTAGCCATAGCCCAGACAGAATTACATAACAGATTACAAATTGAAACAACGTGTTTCACAAAAGCAACAAGGCTGGGGAAACTAACTAAGAATAAAGGAAGGCTGATCTGAATAAAGGTGAGCTCTACTGACCATAAGTATGACATACTTAGTAAAACCTCAAGTCTAAAAGGAACGAGAATAGTTATAAATGAATATCTCATTCCAGAAGATCAAGCAAAATTGAGAAAGGAGGTTCAAAAGGTAAAATAAGTTAGGAATGAATGAAAATGGGAAATAATTAGAAATAGAAAAGTCGTTATTCGAGATAGAAACCAAAAAGATAATAATAAATAGCAATTCAACATGCTCCGAATTCTTTCTTGGAACTATCGGGGCTTTCCATGGAACAAAGGCCCCAAGCTAAGTTGGATCTCGAATGATGTTGATATTATTTTGCTTGTTGAAACTTGGGAGCACGAAGAATCTAAGGTCCCTAACATAGATGGCTTTACATTATGGTCTACCTGGAATAAGCGATCCTCCAGTAGAGGCATTGGGGGTATAGCTTGTTACATTGAGAAGAACGTCTCTCTCCATGCTAGGATTTATAAAAACGACCCTTACAACCAATATAGTTGGATAGAAATTACTGACATTTATGATGAAAAGATCTACATAGAAATCTATTACTTCCCCACCATCAATTCTAACTTCTATAAGAAAAAGAATCTAGATAAAAATAGTCCTTAAAATGGTTTAGAGAATGATATTTCTAGCCTAAGGAATGAAGGAAATATCCTTTTAATGGGTGACTTTAATGCTCGAACTTCAAGCAACCAAGCTATTCTTCTAAGTAATCATTCCAACCCTAATCCTCTTTAGTTAGACGAAGACCTTCCTCTGACTAGCTGGTACAAAAGGAGCTCTGAAGACCTCAGGGAGAATTTGTTTGGGTCAGAGCTAGTTAAGCTCTGTAGTGCTCAGGATCTCATAATTTGCAATGGTCTAAAGAAGTGGCCCAATTCTAGCCAGATGACATGCATCCATGGGCTTGGTAGCAGCGTGATAGACTATGTTATCTCCGATCTCCGTCTATACAACGAAATAACAAATTTTGACATCTTAAACGACCACGAGCCTAACTCTGATCATAAGCATTTACTTATAACTCTCAATTTTGTCATGCATAGAGATCCCATAGAAGATAAGACTTATAGCCAAAAGAAGTTAATCTTTGATAGAAATAAAAAAGATCTCTTTCTAAATGAATTAAAAACTAATTTGCTTCCTTTGCCTAGCATAGACAACATAGAAGATCTCTATCACAATTTTACTACAACCCTCTCATATTCTATTAACAAGTTCTCAATTGAAGTTTCAAGTAATAAAAGAAATAGGAAAACCAACACATGGTATGAAAAAGATTGTAAAAGTGTGAGGAGAACAATTAAGGAATTTGTTGATGAATCTCTTAAAATTGGCAAGATAAAAATATACAAAGCCCTAACTAAAGGGAAAAAAGCCAGTATATTCGTAAAAGATAAGAGAATCTCTTACACCTCTCTAAGGTAGCTCCTAAGAAATTATGGAGGCAAATTCTAACTAGGAAACCTAAAGATAATAATAAAATTGTTTTACATGACTGTAATTCCTATCTTAAAAATCTTTATGAATCTCCAAATGTCATGGATAACTTTGAAACCCTGCTCACAATGAAAGAAGTTTTCTCATTAGAAGACATTAATTTTGGGGTTAATCGCTTGGATAATGGGAAAGCTGAGGACACTGAAGGTTACGAGGCAGAAATCTTAAAAATTGGAGGTCCTATCCCCTCCCCCACATTCACAAGCTTTTCAATCAAGCGATCAAGCAAGGGTTACGTAAACCATGGACTGAAAGCCTCATTAGATCCCTATTTTTAAAAGTGGGGATACAAATAACCCCTCTAATTATCGGACAATTATGATCAACCCTCTCCTAGCCAAGCTATATGGTAGTATTTTGGAAAGGAAGTTGAGGATATGGCTTACAAGTGAAGGCAAGCGGTCTAAAGGACAAGCAGGTTTTAGAAAGCAGCACTCAACAACAGACCACCTCGTTATTCTTAGGATCATTGTGGAGGAATGCCACAATGATAAATCCAATCTCTTTTGTTGCTTTGTGGACTTTAGAAAGGCTTTCGATACGGCTCCTAGAAACAACCTTTACAACAGATTAGAAGAGCTAAAGGTTCCTCTTGAGTTGAGAGCTGCCACTATAAGTTTATACGAGAATGTAATTGCCAAGTTAAAGAGCAATGAGGGTTTTTCAAAAGATATTAGGTGTAATATCAGAGTTAAACAAGGTTGCCCCCTCTCCCCTACCCTATTTGGCATTTACATCGACAAGCTAGAAAGAGGAAGTAGGATGTGCTGGCATGACTTGATTCTGATTTAAACATGAACGCAACAAATTATAGAGATAACCATAAACATAGAGCTGTAGCAGAAATAATACTTCATTTCATTATTGTAAAATACTAAAATATGCTTACAAACAGAAATGGAAATAAACCAGCTAGGGTGATGGTAGCTTATCTCTGAGAAGAGATGTGGCAGCTACATGCCTCTGAACTGTGTTACAATGAGGCTTAATGACCTATTTATTGTTGAGAAACAATGGAAAACCCTAAACATCCAAAAACCTAACCGTAGAAGATGAAACACCAAACTATGGGCCCCATTTCGATAAATTGGTATATCAACTTCCCGAGGTCATAACTTTGACATACGATCTCTATTTGACGCATACAATAGCTTGTTAGAAATATCTATCCGAGGACTATAACATTGGGAAGAGAAACATCGATCTATGACCCACGCTGCTCCCTTTTTTCCCAAAATACTTCGTTTAGGCCCTCAAAATGGCTCTGGAAGTTCAGGACTCGAAAAACTGCTAAAAATAGTAAATTGTGCTACAATTACGGAAACTGAAAAACTAAAAGAGATAGTTGTGGGGGTCCAAGTGCGATAGGTGGGTGGATACCAACATCCACCTAGATCATTCCTCCCCCCTTAGGAAGTAATGGTCCCCATTGCGTTGAGTTCCTCCATCTGTTGAACTTGGTCCCTGGTGAGTTGTTCTGCAATCTCGGATGTGTCTAGTAATGGTGGGAAACATGGTCGAGGGTGGTACATATTGAACACTTGGTGCAGGCGAAGGAATTGAGGAATGTTGTGTTCCAAAGCATTATTTCCCATAAATTTGCTAATGGTGTAAGAACCATGTCGGCGTTGTCAGAGCTTCTGATGGGCTCTTGTAAGTCATTCTTTCTACAGATGCAATCGGACTTTGTTTCCCACCTGAAGCTTTTGTGGTATCCCTATGGGTGAGGAGAAGTTGTTCTTGTGTTCTGTCATGAACGTATCCCTTTGCCCCTACTTTTGCATGGAGGAACCCTTCGCGGGGGTCATGGATGTGGTGACAATCTTCCCCTTACTTTGGGAGCGAACCAGATAGAAAATGGATTTCCTAGTTTAGAAGATGAGCTTGCTGCTTTTCTTGGCAGTGATCAAAGAGGTGGCGATAGGTGGGCCTATCTCCGGTATCCTGTATAATGAATCACCCAAAGTAATAATAATAGCACGAGGCCTTGACTCATACACAACATGTCACTTCCACAAGTATGGTTGTCCTAATAGTACATCACAAACATCCAGAGGTGTAACATCAAACAATAGCTCGTCTATGAAGGGCTTGATGTTGTAGGGAAGGCAACACTGCTTGCGGACTCGGAGATCTCGTCCTTGGTGAAACCACCAGATACTATACGGTTGTGGGTGTGGTGTAGTCGGTAGGCCCAACCGCTTCACAACCTCTGCTAAAATGAGGTTCTTTTGGCTCCCACTGTCAACAATGAATTACAGCAGTGAACCCTTCACCCACATTTGTGAGTGGAAAAGATGCTCCCCCTCCTCTGGATCTTTGGGCTCATTCTTCTGGATTTTGGCGATGGCAGCAGTGACGCTAGGCTCTGCATCAATTATCTACTTCCCTTTGCCATTCCCCTTGTTAGGTTCTAACTTAGGATCGGAACATGCATCTGATTCGGAAGCCTTCAACTCGGCCACCAGCAACTGCTTGGTCCGACACTCACTTGTGTTATGAGTGGGACTCTTGTGGAACTCACACCACTTTCCTGTGTCCTTCGACTTCGTGGTGTTGTTCTTTTCTTGCGGCTTCGACGAGTTATCTTGGGTTACCCCGCCTTGGCTTGGTCCTTTGGTCTTCGGATTTGCAGATCCAAAGTCTCGCTTCTTTTCTTTCAAATTTTGCTCAATTTTGACAATGTATCGGTATGCCGTGCCGAGCGAGGAGATGTTCAAGAAATCAATCTCTTCTTGGATGTACCTGTGTAGGAAACCGCGATATTTGAGTACCAAATGTAGCTCAAAATCCTTGATACCCAACTGTGTGCGAAGGGTATGAAAAATGTTTGTGAACTCTTGCACATCTTGGTCCCTTCCCTGCCGCACCGTGGTCCACTTTATGTATTTGTCCTCATAGATTTTGACAGGGCAGTACTGCTCCTTGATGGTATCTTGGAATGAATTCCAAGTGGGTGTAGCTAAAAATAGTGAGCCTGTACTTTCATCCTTCTATTCGCAGTAGGTTTCCCACCAGTTCTTGATGTGGGGGGCTGCTTTGAGAAGAGTGAAAACAATCTTTTCCCGACTTGAAAATTCATGAACATATAAATACCCTTCTAACAGATTTAACCATTTATCTATGGCATCTGTGTCTATCTAACCCTCAAATATGGGGATTTCAAAATTAACATGTACCTTAAAGGGTGTGGCGTTTCCAGAGTAGCTGTTGGAAGCCGATGTGTCGCCTCTCGGTAGCCGCTGAATGATCTGTGCAAAGTTGTCAATCATCGCGTTCCTTTGTCGCTCGATGGCTTCTTCGAGCAAGATTTTGATAGGATCTCCTACCCCCTCATCTTTCTTTTCATCCGCCATGGGAGGCCGTTGGGATTTGCAAGGATGGTCTTCCAAAGGTTTGACCAATTCAAGCCCTAACTCCTTATATCCCAACCTCATTGGGGACATGCAAAGAAAAACATAGAAAAAGGCAGACTGCTCTGATACCACTGATTCGGATTTAAACAGGAACACAACAAATTACAGATATAACCATAAACATAGAGATGCAGTGGAAATAATACTTCATTTCATTACTGTAAAATACTGAAATATGCTTACAAACAGAAATGGAAATAGACCAGCTAGGGCGATGGTAGCTTATCTCTGAGAAGTGATGTGGCGGCTACATGCCTCTGAATTGAGTTACAATGAGGTTCGAAGGCCTATTTATTGTTTAGAAACAATTGAAAACCCTAAACATCCAAAAACCTAACCCTAGAAGATGAAACGCCAAACTATGGGCCCCATTTGGGTAAATTGGTATGTCAACTTCCCGGGGTCGTAACTTTGGCATACGATCTCTGTTTTACGCATACAATAGCTCGTTAGAAAGACCTATCCGAGGACTATAACTTTGGGAAGAGAAACATCGATCTATGACCCCATGTTGCTCCCATTTTTCCAAAAAAACGTCATTTAGGGCCTCAAAACGGCTTCGGAAGTTCAGGACCCGAAAAATTGCTAAAAATAGTAAATTGTGCTACAATTACGAAAACTGAAAACTAAAAGAGACAGTTGTGGGGGTCCAAGTGGGATAGGTGGGTGGCTACCAATGTCCACCTAGATCACGATCTTAGCTGGGATAGTCATCATTCTTCTTCTCTACGCTGACGATATTGTTTTTCTTGCAAGGTGCCCATCTAATCTTGATAACCAACTTATACTTCTTAAGGATGTCTGCTCTACCATGGGTATGATTGTTAACACTGACAAAAGAAAAGTTATGATTATCAAATCCAAGAATGACACTTATGCTAATTTTATGTATGACAATAGTAACCTGGAGGAAGTGTCCTCCTAAAAGTACCTAGGAATTGATATTCATCACAAGCACAACTGGAACTAAAGCATTGAGAAAATGATTAATGGGGGTTGGAAAACTTATTTTGGTCTTGAAAATAATTGTAAAACAACGAACCTTGTAAAGTGGGATAGAAAGAAGTTCCTCTTTGAAACTTTAGTCACTCTGATTATCTTATATGGATGTGAGGTTTGGGGTTGTAGCATCTCTAGGGAATCCTTGGAGAAAGTTTGAACAAATCCAGAAGCGTTTTATAACATATAACCTCGAAATTAAAAGCAACACACCCTATCCTATTCTCCTTATAGAATTGGGTCTTTCCCCTATCGAGAGCGTAGCTATGACTAGGCTTATGTTGTACAAGCACAAACTCAATAGCGTAGGATACCATAGACTTCCTAAGCTAGCTTTAAATTCCATCCAAAACCACCTAAGGCTCAAACGAGGTTGGTATAAAGACATCAAGGCCTAGTTAAACCATTGGGAGATCGATGAGAATGTTGCATTGCAAAACATTAATAACATTAAAAATATTGTGACTTCAAAGTTGAAAGAAAAAATGTGGTGTGAGAAAGATTTAGTAGCTGAAAGAAAATTAAGATATTATAAGGAGGTCATCAACCCCACCCTAGAAGATCAAAAGTATCTCTCTGTTTTAACTAGCTCAAAGAAGAAAATTAATATAACCAAGATTAGAACGAACTCTCATGAGCTCCATAGTGAAACAGGTCTTTGGGTAGTTCCTAAAACACCATGGATGAAAAGGTTCTGCCATCTCTGTGAGAATACGAACATCGAGGATGAAAATCACTTCCTCTTAGAGTGCCCCGTGTACGACCACATTAAATCTCAATTTCAAAATCTTTGTTGCAATACTGACCTTCCTAGCCTTTTACGTTCTCAAAATTACAGTGAGCTCGGGAGGCTTCTCTCCAAGCTTTTTGAGCATAGGAATAAAATCTTAAATCAAACTAAATACTTCGTTTCTTTGGGTCCCATAGACCAAATTTTGGTCTCAGTGGACGTTAACCATCATCATCATCATCATAAACTATTTATAGTTTTTGTTTTAAATGGAAATATTGACATCATCAATTATGTCTTTTTATTAAATCAAAATATTCGACTATACCATTTTAGGTTATCTATTTCTATGATTCAATTTTCAAGAATTGCATTATTCATAAAGACGAAGTTGTTTTTTGAAGGAGTGAATTTGTCTAGAGCTAAAACATATTAAAATCTAGTCTTTTTTTCCTAAAGTAAGAGTGTTTGAATCTTATTTTTGATGATAAAAATAAATTTAACACTATCAAAAACTCCATAGGCACCCAAAATCTTGAAATTTTGTCATTGTACCTAGCATTTCCAAATTTTCACTGATTTTACCAAAATCTTGTTAAAATTTCTATTATTATCTGAGAAAATTTACAATATCTTCTAGACCAAGCGTATGAATATTGGATTTTAAAAAAGATCGGATAGATTTCCCTTTTAGGATGAATTTAGACTTTGATGAATTCTACATGCTTTTCCCTCATGCCACGTATCTTTATGTTTATAAAAAATTCAAGTAGCATCATTGTGTAAATTATGCTACAACAAATTCATAATAATATGATTGACTTTGACTAGCGTCTCTCTCCTTTATATTGGTGAGGATTTTGATATTTTAAATCTAATTTATTATTTGTTGCCCACTTTAGTGAAGAACATTTTTTACATTATAGATTGAGTAATGGATTTCTTCTCCGATTTGAATCAATAATTAATAATCTAGCACGATTCAAGACTTCTATCCTTAATGAAAATTAAATCTCTTTAACATTTCACACCTAATCTATAACATACACCTCTTTCCCTTTGTGTAAAATCTTACTCTTACCCACTCAATGAGAAAACTAGATATACATTCTACCATGCCTAAATAACCTTCCCTTAACCGGCACTTAACTAGTTTATAAAAGGAAATTCTATGATGGCCCCCTTCCTTTGATGGCCTCATTGCAATGATCGGCTCCATTGATGTATAATTTATTGCTTTAGTAAAAAAGACCTTTCATATTTTAGAATAATATGATTAAAATAATAGGGGCTTGTTTTCTTAATCAAAGTTGGATGCGAAAATTGAAATTTGATATTTATTAAAATTGGATGTTATTAAACACCAACAATAAATGATAAGTTTCAAGTAGTAGCACAAAATTTTAATAAGTAACACAAAATTTAAATAGATAATATATAATCAATCCATAAGTAATAAATAGGAATATAATAATTGATTAAGAATAAAAAAGATTCTTTGATCCATATATCATGCCATAGCTATCTATTAATAAATTTACTAAGTAATTATCCAAAGCAATATGAGTGAATATCTCACCAGTATTGAAAACTCAATTCTTTAATAAAAACCTTTATTTATTCTCTACTTGGGTTTTGGAGGTAAAGTCTACCTCATATTTCTCTTGAGAATAAGAGGGGTTGCGCGGCAGCTAGTCCCTGCCCTATGTGAATGTTGAAAGCAATGTTGGGAGCATTGCGACCCCAGATTTGGCATCAAGTGAGAAGCAGAAGATTGATTTTGCCCGGTTTAAGCTTGAAGGCCATGTTCTGCAATAGTGGGAGCATTGTTATCCCTAGAGTCCTATAGCAAAGTCAAGTTATTCTTAACTGCATAACAAAAAAAAGCAAACAAGTCTTCATGTGAAGTGTAGTCTACCTGTAGAGCTAGTGAAAACAACATGTTTTAGTTACAAGTTGCTATTGAATGGATCAAGACTCCATCTTAAGGCTAGTCATATTAGCTTGTTGTAGTTTAATCCCAAAACTATCTCAAGACATATATTGAAGTTTCAATCACTTATTCGTGTCATCTGACCTTGTGCATTGGTAGGTTTGCATTTGAGAGGCTATACAAATATTAGAGAAGCCTAGTTTATGCTATACAATGCTTAGAGAAGCTTACGATATTGGTATGAATGACTACATCACACTAGATATCAGTGGTTCCAATAGAGTTTAGTAGAGGTAATCCCATGAATAGAAAGTCTTAGTTAAAGCAGTATAAGAAAGGTTGTAAGGTTCAAGAAAAATGTCACAAGGGACATAGAAGATGTCATATTTAGCAAGCAAAGAATTTTTTTATTCTATGGGAGCAAATGATACAGTTTTCAAAGATTGTCCATACATTATCAATAGACTTTGCCCCCCTAACAACACAAACTTTAGGCCAAACTATTGCCATGCAACTACGATTGGAAAACCAGTATAGGATTTATCTGAAAGGATTCGTGGATAACATTCAAGCAAATCTAGTAGCACAGAATTTGTTTTACTAAGTAGTTTAAGCCAACATATTCGGAGAACTAGAAGAGGCCATGAATTCAGTAGGCCTGAGTCCTATAGCAAAGTCAAGTTTTTCTTAACTTCATAAAAAAAAAAACCAAGCATGTCTTCATGTGAAGTTTAGTCTACCTATAGAGCTAGTGAAAACAACGACTTTTAGTTACAAGTTGCTATTGAATGGATTAGGATTCCATATTAAGGCCAGTTATATTAGCTTGTTGTAGTTTAATCCCAAAACTATTTCAAGATATATATATTGAAGTTTCAATCACTTATTCGTGTCCTCTGACCTTGTGCATTGGCAGGTTTTCATTTGAGAGGCTATACACAGCTTAGAGAAGCTTAGTTTATGCTATACACTTCTTAGAGAAGCTTACGATATTGGTATGAATAACTATAGCACACTAGATACCATTAGTTCCAATAGAGTAAAGACAAGAAACTCCAAGGCAAAGACCGAAGGGACACACCTTGACCATGAAGAACAAGGAAGACAAAGAACAACCTTTGGATAGATTTCTTGATTGGAAGGACGAGCGGAGATATATTGCAACAACGAGGATTTCAGAAAGGTAAACTATGGATGAATGTGGAGATCATGGTGGCCTTTTCCATTTTCTATTGAATCCTTTATTATGTTATCCTTAAGAGAAGAGCTTGCAGAGCAAAATGTTAAATCAGTATGATCTGGAAATTCAGTGAAATAAGCTTGAGGATTATTATGTGAACCAATTAGAAGATTTTGATCACCTTTCTCTTTCTTTCTTTCTGAATGTTCATTTCTATCAGCTAAATTCTATTTATTTTCTAAATTTTATTGACATTCGCAGTCCTCTGAAACCAAAAAAGTACCTAGTAATTGCATATGCTTATGCAATAAGGGAAAGCATACACTTATCTCCTGCTTTCACACCTATGTTAAGAGTGGCATGTGTTTAACCTGTGTTCCAAGGGTAGAAGGATATGAATTAATCCAATAATAAGCATGGTATATTGATAAGTTGCTTGTAGTTTCATAACCTAATGTGCATTTCAAAGACTGTCCATACATTACCAATACACTATGCCCCCCTAAGAGTACAAATTTTAGGCAAAACTAAGACAATTAGAGTGATTTAAGGACATATATTGAAGTTACAATCACTTATTCATGTCCTCTGACCGTGTCCAATGTCAGGTTTTACTGAGTAGTTTAAGCCAAGATATTTGGAAAGAATAAGAAAGAATAAATGGATTAGGCTACGGAATGAAAACCTTCAAGGAACAACTACATAAGAAAACAATCCTAAAAACAACAGGTTTTAGTTACAAGTCTAGTAAGTGAACGCAAGATCTGGCTTGGAGTGAAGCGAAGAGAATCACAATCGGGGGCAAGATAATTCGAATGACCTAGTGCACAACCAAACAAGTCTTCATGTGAAGTGTAGTCTACTTTCCAAATCATTAAGCTAAGACAAAATTGTCACACCCATTTGCAAATTATTTTTCCCAAAATTGGTTTGATCACCAATTACTTCAACATAGAGTGGCATCTAAAAAATTGAAATTTGTTAACTAACGGGTAGTGTAATTCTTCTCTGCAACTAGAAACACCTTGCTAGAAATACTTTATGGGACGAAGAATGTTTCCTGATGGTTACCTGTTGCAAGGGTAAATGCCAGTAAAAAAAGAAGAAATCTAGGTAGACTCATAAGCTCAAAATCATAGTTAATAATATAGGATTGGCTAGGGTTAATAAGATAGGAATATTTAGAAACATATGACAAGAAAGAGGTGAATGATACAAGTGATTTTGTGTATATATCACACATTTTATTTTTGCATTGATATGAACGCGAATATCAAATGATCATCAATATGTTCTAAAGCATTAAGCTAAGACAATAAATGAATATTTTTTATTTACAAAATCCAAAGCATTAAGCTAAGACAATAAATGAATATTTATTATTTACAACATCTAGTGATCAATGATACAACATTTACAGACCTTAGTTGGTCGAGAAGGTAAATTAGTTGGTCCATAGGATAGATAGTTACTAACTTTGCAATTTCTTTTCAGCAAGGAATCATTACATGCTGAGTAGATCAGATAGGAAAATGTCCAACTTAAAATTATGGAGAGATTCTAAGTATCACGAGATATTGAACTGCATCATCCGGCCTTGCTCCTTGATACTAGGGTTCAAATTGAGGACACAAACACCGAAAGTGTTGCAAGATTGCTACAGATTGCAAAAATTGCACCCTAGTGACATTTGCAAAATGGAAACCTATTATGACAGCTATTCTTGGGAGAATGGTTTATGAAACAAAATGTCGAGGCAGTGCACTTTGAACAAATTTCATGAAAAAGAAACAACAGAAGAGGAGCACTGTGGCAAGTAGATGCATGAGATGACAGAAGAGATTAATTCTCTTTGACACTGAAATTGCATTATTATGTGCGCAAAATGACATCTCAACTATCCAGCAGAAAACTGCCTTGTATATGGAAGTCTCGTAGGTTGTATGTAAAATCAGTAGCATCTTCTAGATACTTTTCATATATCAGATCTGTTAAAGATGGACAAAGCTCTAGTAGCAAACCGTTTTTCAAAATGCACTTGTACTAAACATTTGTCTCTGTTTGGATAATGCAGTGCAATTGTAGACATCATCGATACATGGTTAACTCTTTACATGTGGAACAATCAAGTTTATTCATGGAAACTGTTTTGAATGGATCTACTGGAAAGGAGAAATTGTTGCAAATTGTTACAAAAGGATATGCATGAATGTTTGATAGCATCAACATTCCTTTTACCTGGTTCATGTTCTAGTGTAGTTCTAGCATTAGATATTGTAATAGAAAATGCTAGGAGGACAATAAATAAATGAGCATAATTTATATTTTGTGAACTATGAAACAACCTTTGTTGTTGAGACAATTAGCTTGCTCAGATCTGCAAGTACTCTGTTCGAGTTGACAACTGTTATGAAGGTGGATTTCCACGTGCATAGTGATCTGTGTTGTTTTCCTCTAACAACATTTCGAAACAACACCATTGATGCTTCTTGTTTCAATTTTTTTTTTTGCATGGATTTGAAAAATGATACAAATGTATAGAAGATATAAACCTAAATTGCAAAATGTACTAGTGTTAAAAGTAATTGCTTTAAAATCTATTTGAGTAAATGTAAAAAAGTATATATGATTGAATTTGTACATACCGTGGTTTTGTCAGATTGCATGTCCTTGATATCTAGCACATATTTACCGCCTATTTGTTTTGCAGTTGTTACAAGGCCACTGACTATGCCGATCATGAATGAAGTTATTGCGTTTGTGAATTGGCTGATTGTCATTGTTGGTACAAATTTTTACTCGTTACAAATGGCTATGATTGTTTCTACCGTGCTTTTATCATGTAGAACTAATATGAAAGTGATATCTCCATGGTCATAAATTGTTTTTGCAGAGATCTTAAAATCTATGATACAAATTCCCTAGCCAAGAACAAGTTTGGCTTCAACAATAGTAATGAGATTATGTGGCACATTCAGTGTAATTGCCATATTCCATTTGCTATCAACTAGATCAGCACGTAACAATTCTATTCCGTGTACTCGATCAAGTATTGTTTTATATATTACAAGGATGTCACCGTGAAATGTTGTTCTGACTTTGAGGCTCTTCAGTTCTTGTATCGTGATTGGATTGCATTCTTGATGCTTAGCCTTTATTTCAGATTCCTCTTCTTGTTTTTGTCTGTAGAGAAATATTAAAATAATCTAAATTAACATATTTTTTGCATTAGAAAACTTGTAAGAATAGATATAAAGCTTCTCTAGTTACTTTTTCTCAGGTTCTGATGAGTTTCAGGTCTCTAGAGCAGTAATTTCTTCATGTTGTCTCTTCATATTATTTACCTATCTAGGACATGAGTACAAGCTGTTAAGTTTACAAGAAAAATGTGTACTATGCAATAGTAAATCTATGGATAATGTTATTCTATGTGTTGTTACATACTTGGTTTAGTTTGGCCAAAGTAGTTTCAAGGAAGCTGCAAAACATAGACTCTTAGTATGTTGATTACACATTGATGTTGTTTGGAGAAAATAGAATTTGTTCGAATGTGATGTTTAACAAATTGAACAGAAACTTGTATCTCAATGTTTACATTGATTTTGCTGTGAGAAAACAAAATATGAAAAAAATATGGAAAACATAGACTTTGTTTTATGGCATGTTTAGAAGATTGCACAGAAAAGTGTCGTTAGAGCTGTAGTAAAGCATAGAATATGCTATGATCAGACCAATATGCCCATGTCACATTGATTTCACATTGTTTTATGGGAAAGGTTGTCCAGATATGGTCTATTATTCTTTTTCATTGCGGAGATAGTTTACTTGTTATTTCTTGTAAGTTTTCCATTTCCATAAACTGTACAAAGATATGCTACAAGCTATTTGTAGTTGGATGTCAATGTTGAAATCACCAATGAGTAAGAAAACACAATTGGTATATGTAGTTTGCAATTTTTCTTCTTTAATTATTTGTATTATCGTGGATACTTGTTCAAATGGTGCTGCATAAATGTTCATTAAGAAAATTGGTTGTTGAAAGTACATGTCAATTAGCATAAGCTCTGTTTTGTTTTTGCAAAATGTCTTTGTTCCTTTAATAGATATTTTTTTTGTTTATACAAGTAAGAATTCCATGTGTATAATGTGCAATGGAAAAACTGAATGATAAGAGCTCTTTTTCTAATGGCAGAATGTACAAATGAGTTTCTTGAAAATAAGGAATCATATTGTCCATTAAGTCCTTGTGATGGATCACATCACTAAGATGTGCACATAGACTACGTGTGTTTAGAATTGCAATTGATAAAACATTCTTGTTATCAGATTTCGTCTTTTCGAGTTCTAGTTCCCATGCACCAATTGTTTCTAGTCGTGCCATTTCATTGACTATCTTGTTTTTGACATGGAAGTTTTTTTGCGCCAATTTGTTAACCAAGTATAGTGAGTCGATAGTCCTAACACGTGATAGTGTAGTATAGACAGGACCATGTTTTGTGACACGAGTTGCGTCAAATGCAAGTTGATATAATTTCAACCCTTGTATTCGATGTATTGTTCGTGCACAGGCTAATTGGATTGGAAATTGTTTTCGGATTATAATTTGTAATTTGTTATGAGACAATAATTTGTAATTTGTTATGAGACATTACTAGTGATTTTGCAATCCGAAAGATTGGTGTACAATTTGGCAATATATTTATATTGTATAGCTGTTTGAATTTGCTTTTTTGTTGTTTCCTAATTTCTGTGTCTGAAAATTCTATCCAAAAAATGTCAGGTCTGTTGTTATTAGATGAATAGGATTTTAAAATCCCTTCATCACCATTAACCAATCCATCGTTATTATTTTAGTTTCCTGCATATAGTTCAACTGACATATTTTGTTTAACTGTAATTGTTGATGGCAATGATATTTCTTTATCAAAGGAAAAATAGCTCGATTTCTTTATCGTAGTTGTCAATTGTAGCGAGCATTATTTGTTCCCCCTTTGTTAGTGAAAGAATTTTTACATTGTGACAACATTATCATGTCAACATTACCAAAGTATGAAGTTGGTGTGTGTAAGATTTGTCGGAGTCGCTTATCAATTTGATATAGTGTTGTTGCACCAACAAGTGATGCCTCATCTATGAGGAGTACACGCAATTTTTGGAAGTGCTTTGATAATGTATCTAGTTTTTTGTTGTTTAGTGAGGGGCAATCTGCTTTGTTAAAGGGGAAATAGAATGCAGAATGAAATGTCACACCACCAACATTAAAAGCATCTTTTCCCGTGTATGCTGTGATTATTCCTATTATTTGTGATGGGTTATAAGGAAATTCCTCATTGTGTATGCATACTAAGGATTGGAATATTTCCTTAGTTGTGTGTGTCTTTCCTGTTCCTGCACCTCCTCTAATAACAAATAGATCAGTTCATCTGGTCTATACAATTTTCTTGTTACAACATCAGTGACTATTCTTGCTTCTTCTATGTTTAATTGTCACATAAACTCATAGTACTCTATGTCTTCAAGTATATGTGGTTGTTTGAAGATTTCATATGGCCTTGTAGATCATAGAGAAAACTTCTTTCTATCTTGGAAAAGTTCCAAGTCGTTTTGGAAGTCATAGTTTTCGTATTTGTCAGCTGTCGATTTGTCAAATATTATAGTTTTTGTTTCATTTGATTTTAAGCTATCTATGTTGAATATTTGTTCAGTTTCTATCTCTATTGCATGCATTTCATCATATATGTCACCCAATGTAGCTGTTGTAACAAATTTGAACTTATATTCATTTTCCTTAACTGTTTCTTCGAATGCAAAATATGTAGATTTCCAAATTGTGTGATGTTGCTTAATTGTAGATTCACTTACTCGATAGGGACAATATAACATTAATTGTTCTCTATAGTGATTTTCAATGTCCTTGTATTTTTTATATCTGACACATCGAATGACATATGATCTACTTGATTTTCTGTGTTTTTGTCCTTTCTTTGTGTAACTAGATGCAAATTCTGCTAAACATACAAGTTCAATAGCTATATGTCGTAGAACATAGTAGTCAATGATTGATGGGCACATTATGTCTTCTGAGTCATTCCTTTTGCAGGTCCTTTTTTCTTTTAAGAACAAATGCACTTTCATCGACAGGAGATGTGTTAATGAAGACACACTTTTGTGAACTACAGTTTACTTGAAGTGATAACACAATATGCACTTCTTGTTGTGCAAAGATTTGTTGCAAGTTGACCAAAGCTTTCCCTAAAGAACTAATGGTATTCACGATGTCAGATTTTGTTCTGACATGATCTTCGTGTATCTTCCTAAATGTTCTTATGAGTGTTTTATATTCTTTTGTCATATAGGAACTACTGTACATTACAGCTTCATATGATTCAAGTACAAATTTGGAATCAGCGTTTTCAATCCAAATTCCTCGAATGTGTTGTGCAAAGTTATTCGTCCAGGTGTCAACTAGTTTTCTTTGCAATATAGAGTTGTTCGATTTAGCGTACATTGGATGGAATGTATGTATTCGTTATGTACTAGTCCAAGGCTAGCCATGAAGCTATCAAATGTATCATTTTCACTGTATCTGGTACTGTTTATTTCCTCAAAGATTAGCTTCGCATGTGCTTTTGTTTTATTGCTATCAAATTCAAGAGGCTCAAGTATTTTTGTTACTTTCATCAGTGGTATTGGGAAATTAAATCTGCAATTAGAATTTCTATGCTTCCTACAAATTTTTGTGTGACAATGGCGTTGTACACCTCTAATTTCCTTTGCAATTAACAATGAATTAGTTGATAAGTATTTGTCAACGAAATTTTCGATTTCAATGTTTGTATTTTGACCATAGATTAGTGAAGATTTTATCCAAAGTAAGCCATGTTCATGTTCACTGCCCTGATTTTGGAATTATGTTACATAGAAGTAGTCATTGAGCTCTCCATAATACTTTTGATCATGAGATATCAATTGATGTAGTGCGTCCCTCCTAGACCTATAGTAACGTACACAAGTAACAGGGTCATTTCTTATTAATGAGATAGCCTCATTTTCATCGAGTTCATTTGTGTTTGGTTTTCTAGTGTTTTGTTTTATTTGTCTCAATGCATGCATTAGAGGATCCCAAAGATGCTTTGCACTACTAAAGGACACAAAGAAAGTGGGCGGCCCTAGTTGTCGAATCATTGCATAGAGTTCGTTGCGCATTTGCTGGTGGTAGTCAGGTGAGGTACAAATTATTTTTAGGCCTATGTACCCAATTTTAGACTTTAAAATATGATCTAGGGTCGGTTCTGACTTAACATCTTTTAGGATTAATTTTCTACCCTTTAAGTGCCCTTTTCTAATTCTAATCCACATTGTATTCAAGACTTGATTTATGATAATGTGAATTTCTTTATAGAACATGTTAGTATTATTATAAGAAAAAATGTGGTTTTTATGAAGGATTTCCCACTGACAAATCTTTTGATATGTAAAGTTTTCGGAGATGTGAGTTGGGCATTTGTTACCATAGAAAAGTGATGGGAAACTCTTCTCTTCTGAGTGCTTATCTTTGAACATTCCTAATGGCATGTATCCTGCGGTAGGTGCAATGTTAATTTGTTTATTTACAAGGTCATGGACAATATGTGCACAAATGAATCCATGAACCAATGTTTTTGTCTTTCGTTCATCATTCTCTTGGTTATCGTGTTCGCTATCTTCAGCTTCACTTGAACTTTCATACGCCTCTTGGTTTTGTAAGAATGTCTGTTTCCAATTGTCATTTATAGTAGCGTTATCAAGCTTGTAAAGCATATTTTACATAATGGTCTTAATGCTTTCATCACTTTGTGAACTCGAACTCGGCCAAATGCATAAGCACTTTTGAATCTTAAACTCTTTTTGATAACAACAGCAACTGTGTTAGTGTCTTTTATAGTTCGAGGCAATGCAGATTGAATTCTAGAAATGTTAGTGGGGCTATTGATGACTCCTCCAGTTAAGCCTAGTTGCGGCTTCTTATGTCGATGGCCCATTTCCTTTATTTGCAAGAAGGGAAACCTTAATGCACCTAGCCTTTCCTCTAGTTTAGTGAGTTGTTTGAGTGTTCTAGTGGCATTGTTTCATTTTATCTATTCAGAAACTACATATTTAGCGATTGTTTCATCTTCAATTGCTTTTTTGCAATGTTTACAAATATAGGCATTTGCAGCACTAGATTTGACATTCTCAAAACTAGTCGATAGTTTCCTAATGTTATTTTGTGTTGCTTGATTTTCTTATTCATTGATCTGAATTGAATAAATAGATTAGATTTTCCTGATTTCTTTGATTGTACTGAAAGATCCTTTGATCTTGTTGCAGATGGACTGTAGTCCAATTTTTGTATGACTATATCTTGTTTCATTGTTGTTGTGTTGAATGCAAGTTTTATTTTCTGTGTTTTCAATTTTTTCCGAATAATGCCTTTAAGCAAATGCAGAGATAACATTTTTATCTATTTTCTTGACAAATAAGAAGTTACAATTTCTATTTACGCTCTATTTCTAATCTGTTTTTTCAAGTTTCTAAGTGACAGAAATCTCATTGTCTCAGTAACATGTTCTACGTTTTCTAGAACTACTTCTTGTTTCATTTTGATTTTGTTATATCCAATGCCTATTTTTATCCTTTTGAAATTTTTCCAAGCAATGTCCTTAAGAACACGCAAAGATAAATTTCTCCTGTGCTTTCTTAAGTGACAAGATGGTTTTAATTTAGTTTCAACAAATTGACATTTTGTTTCAGGTTGTGTTTCAGTATTGTTCTTTGAGGAATGTGCTGAATGAAACATCATAATTTCCTCATTATTTGTCACAGTTGCTACATCAGATGTTTCAACGTTAGCACGAGATATCTTTATTTCACTTGTATCTTCTTTACTTCGAAGAAGACATGTTTCTATGTTATATTGTTTACTTGATAAGTTAATTTGTTCATATGAGGTGTTGCTTTGTTGTTGGAAGGTACAATACATTGTAGAGTGCCTACGAACCAAAGGTTCAAAGTTCCCATTCAGAGGATCCTCGTCATGGAATAATATGTCATGAGTATTTGTTCCAACACTTGAATTGAAGTGTAAATAAATTCTCATGTTCATTTTGGACCAAACCCTAATTAGAATTTTCAACCAATTTGAGAGCCAATGGATAAAAAAAATATATCCACATAGACCTCTAGATCCTAGTGGTATATTGTTTGAGGCATATCTAGCCATTTTGTCTAAATATATTTCACGGTTGCTAATGTTGTGCATTTCTTTAAGTGACTCTTCATGTAGTTCATGTTCGCAAGAAAAAATTGCCTCTCTATCTTGTTTTTCTAGACAGTTTCTAAAATTCTCTATTGTTCCTTTACTTAGCTCTATTGATGTGTATCGAAAATCTAGCAAAAGTTATAAACTATCGAATAAATAGTCTCCAATGAGATATGAGAATTTTTTCATGCGAAATAAGTGATGCTTTTCCAAGACTAATTTCAAGTTGTCTTTCTCAGACAAAGCAAACATGATGATGACTAAGCGTTTGATACAATAATATGTTTAGTAATGCAATGCAATTACAAGTCACAAAATCATAACAACAAGTTGAGCAATGAAACTGGATGTAGAACAGGAAGTGATTGTTGTGCACCTTTGGGACTACAAATGTGTATTGAGCCGCTCAAACTGCTTATGTCAATGTTAATGAAACTTGATGTAGAACAAGAAGTGATTATTGTGTACGTTTGGAACTAGAGATGTGTAATGTGTTGTTCAAACTTCCAATATGGACATCGAGTGATCATGTCCATTAGAAGATATTGAAAAATAAACACATTGATCATCAGTACAAAAATTGATGAATAGTCTACTAGATTAATGAAATAACCCTATAATCTAAGAAAAGTAATCTGCTACATGAAATAGTGAATTGTTGATATTTCTCAATCCTAACCTTGATAATGTTAAGTAAAACCAATGTTAATAAATTTGGGTCAATAGATTGCATGGAAAACACAAATTCAGTTCTCCACCACCAGAACATAAAGCTTAATGTTAATTGCATGAAAAACACAGTGACCAAAGAAGGGCGGTAGCGGCAATTTTTGATTCGATCTCCAAGTAATCCGGTAAGCAATAACTCAATCAATAAATCCATTAAGAAATCCAACAATAATCCATGACTCCATCCATTAAGCCCAACCATGCATACGGGAGTAGCCAGCAAAGCAAGCAATAAAAGAAATCCATCTAGTGACCCAATTAACTCTACTATGATAATTCGAGTATACTATTAATGCTATTAATCCTATATAGAAGCCATAGTAACTTCTCCCAATACACTTGTTCATTCATATTTCGTATTTCCTGAATCCAGGTGGAATATAAATCTGAAGCCTTTATATAATAAGTTGACTTGCCTAAACTAGCAGCTAATATGACCTAAAAAATCACTATCTAAACATTGGTTTCTGGGATGATTTCAATTTTCAAGGAGGACCCTATGTGGATACTAGAAAAATGAAAATAAATAGGTAATATTGTTTTATTTTGCTTCTCGGTCCAGTTTCTTTGAATACAAGTTATCCTTATATAAATGATTGTCTCACTTTCACTTTGGTAATCTTCATCACTCTATCTTGGTGTCAAAATCATCCTTTTCTATAGACGATTGTAGATATAAAAATTGCAGGTATTTTATGAAATTTTATTTTAAGAATCCAATGAAGGATGTGCGTTTACAGTGCCATAAATATCTGAGATGTGTATCGTCTAATAAATTAGAAGAGATATTTCTTAATCCTAATTTTTAAACACCTATGAATTCGGATCTACATTTTTAATACAAATATTTTTAT
Organism: Pinus tabuliformis; assembly: GCA_031772625.1. Classification (NCBI taxonomy): domain Eukaryota; kingdom Viridiplantae; phylum Streptophyta; class Pinopsida; order Pinales; family Pinaceae; genus Pinus; species Pinus tabuliformis. The sequence goes on from CM062815.1 coordinate 126,359,875, forward strand.
AATGGTCATAGTTCCATAAATCATAGAATTTTTAACACGGGTGTGCAGAGAACAATATGACCCATGATTAGACTACAAAATGGAAGCCAACCTCTCAACAGAAGGAAATACTCGAGAATATCTACAAAAAGGGTATCCATTCACCCTAAGTGTAAGAAATAAAATGAATTATAGGGGTTCTAAAATGGTATGGAGAAATGAAGCGAAAAATGTAATTTATTGATTTCAGAACTTTAACTGTAGAGAGATATGAAACCAAAATACTTGGATTTGAGGAGAGCCAAAAACGCAAGAGGGCATCTGAATGAAATCAATAGAGATATACGAGATTCCAAATTGAAATATGACCCGTGATCAGACTACAAAATGGAAGTGAACCTCTCAACAGAAGGAATACTAGAGCATAACTAAAAAAAGGGTATCCATTCACCCAAAGTGTAAGAAATAGAGCGGATTACAGCGGTTCTAAAACAGTATGGAGAAATTGAAGTGAAAAATGTATTTTATTGGTTTCAAAACTTTAACTCCAGAGAGATATATGAAACCAAAATACTTGGATTTGAGGAGAGCCAAAAACGCAAGAGGGCATCTGAAACAAATCAATAGAGATATACCAGATTCCAAATTGAAAACCACTGAATCATATATAATAGAATATTGATCCAATTGGCCAGATGCAAATTAACATTGGTCTGTGAGTCTTTTAAACATCTACAACTTTGTTCATTGGTAATCATGTTGAACACATATTTAACTATAATTGGAATAAGAGTAATAGCAAGAGTGCAAGCAGCAATCAAGAACGAAAGACTGCTTTTGATCTGAAACAAATCAATAGAGATCTACCAGATTCCAAATTGAAAACCACTGAATCATATATAATAGAATATTGATCCAAATGGCCAGCTGCAAACTAACATTGGTCTCTGAGTCTTTTAAACATCTACAAGTTCGTTCATTGGTAATGATGTTGAACACAAATTTAACTATAATGGAAAATTGAAAAATGAGTAGTGGAAGGGTTGTGATGTGCCAAGATCACCATGATTGCGCAAACCATGACTGTCTAGGTGTATCTCTTACTTTGCAACCTATTTGTTCTTTCAAAGCTATTGCTATACTATGACATTTATCCTAAAATAAGGAAAATGATAGTGATGATAAAATCTATTTTATTTTACCACAAGGATTGTTGATGGCTTCCCTTTTTATAATTACAGGATTGTTGATGGCTTCCCTTTTTATAATTACAGATTACACCAAAAGGAACCAAAAAAAATCTCTAAAATAATGGGAAAAATATGTCAATACAATGTGATAACATAAACAGTACATTCATCTGGGAGTCTGCAAAACCCTAAGACTTCCAAATAAGATACGACGACCCTATGTGAACAGTTTAATCAGTGATAAGATTAATTAGTAATTCTTTTACTTACCCGATATACACCAATGAAGTCGAGTCGATGCAAAAACAAAAGTGGAAGCGCTCAGGTCACCACTAAATTATTTTGAACTTTATTATAGAACACTAAAAGTAACTTACACATATGCCAACCATGCATGGATAATGCTGAATCGAATGAAATGTGTTCACAATGAATTATTAGCTACTAACATGTACAAATGATTTGATTTATGTTAACCTCCGTCAAATAGATTAAGTAGGTTAACCAGCACAGATGTCATAGCTTCCCGAACATATGTCATATTCCCGGTTCAGCACCATTGCTCTTCTTGCTACCTTACCTGTTGGCTCATATTTTTACGCTGCTAGTTGTTTCACCATCAGTGATGCAAGGAAGCTGGCAAGGAACCCTGATAGAAACCCACTATGCGTATGATCAGTAATCTCTTTCAGATACGCACTCCGAAACTGATAGATCATGGTTCTCGGCAGGCTTTCTTTCCAGTCAAAGCTTCCTGATTTTTCAGATGATGAGTGAGCAGCCATTAATGCAAGGCCCAAAACAATATCAGGTACTTCTCCTGTCAGGCACCTTCCGTGAGCTACGTGATAGGTCCTACGCATATCGATTGAGGGCCAATGAGATATAGAGATTCGTGTTCTGACCCACAGAGAATTCACCAACCATTTCACTTACTTTTTGATCCTGTATTACCAATTCGGCCCTATTCTTTTTTCCAGTATAAGCATAACCCACAGATCCATATCCCAACTGCCCCAAATGTCCAGCTGAATTCCCTGACTGAAAAAATGATGACTGAAGCATCCAAACTAAAATATTAGAAAGGGAGGTTGAAGAGCATCCCTGAAGGGTCATAAACATGTCTGGAAAAGCTGGAACGCTGGCTGAAACCATGCCAACACTGGGCCCACAACTTGTTGCCTTCAATCTGCCTGTAGAAAAGAACTATTGATAACAGCAGAATTGATGGAACACTCTGCCATCTGTGCCTGGGGCCAGTCAATATAAGGTACCTAAAAACCACCTTATACTAACAATGGCATAAGTGTAGGCACCGTAGGCAAAGAAAGAACCAGAGGCGAGAGAAACAAAGGAGGCATAGGTGCAAGTGACAGAGGTATATATGCCATAGGTAATGAAAGTTTAAGTCCAACAAGAAGTGATTGATTCATTTGAGAGGGGTGGTCTAGTCCCATGGACAGAGGAAGCAGATAGAACCAAGGAGAGGGGTTAACAGATTCAGGGCCTCCTACTCTGTTGGGAAATGACCATCAGGTGGAAATGAACCAACATTTTTTCTGGTACTCTCAGGGCCTTGGATTAGCCCAATGGTAGGCAAACGATTTGTTAGTTCAGTTTGTCCCGGGTCGCAAGCCCTCATTCTTACATTGGTTCAACCATTAACTACCCATCCCTTAAAGCCTACCCTCACACTCCTTTCAGGAAGACCCTTTTGATCTATTGGTTTTTCATCCCTCCTATACCCCAAGACCAGAGCATCTAGGAAGGGAAGGAGGAAGACCAGAGCATCTAGGAAGTACCCAGACAATTTCAGGAAGAGTCCAAGTCCATCCACCTGGATCTTCATGCACACATACACGTAACAACTTCTGACACAACCATGTGATTAACTGCAACCAATAATCCAACCTACAAATAAGCCAGTCTGCAACCATAGAAAGCAACTCAAACTAATGTTAACATTAGTTCAGTAGTCCAAAACATTTACAAAAAAATGAACAGCCTAAAACTAGAATAACCTATAGTCCAGCCTCTTCCGCCTCGAGAAGAGGCCAAATAAGACCATCAATTGAATGATAAGGTAAGTAACCAACATGAAATAGAAAATCTTCGAAAATGCTCCACCATGTAATGTCAAATGACCAAGAACCAATTACTATAGTCCCATGCCATTTCCATCTGGCAGGGACTAATAAGACCAACTCCATTATTTGCCAGGACTTTTTCCTTGCAATGACTTGACTTAAAAAAAAAATCTTTATAGATTCCTAATATTTTTTCTAATGCATGCTATAAAGGTAATAAATATTGAATATTTGGAACCATATTCCAATGGCATTTTCTGAGAGGAGGTTGAATATATCATTTATACCTAAAGTTGCATCAATGGAGGTGGGAGAATCATGGTTCTAAATGGTTTAAATTCCTCACGATGATTTAGAAGTAGAGAGGCTGATCCATTATCTTCTCTAAAAAATTTCATAGTTTATTCCCCATATTCATGTTCAAGTTAGGACTTCTCAATCAACAAAACAATAATCATGCAATTTTGAATTAGATTTGTTAAATTTTCTTACTTATATTATTTCCATTTCCTTATAGTGCAAGGAGAGGGCTATCATATATCCAAATGTAATGGTTTAGATGCTTTCTTAGAAGGAATTTGTTATGGTATCTTGAATACCTAATTCATTTCTTCCATATGTCTCTTCCTTTTTCATTTCTTTTTCATATTTTTGTCTTGGATAATCATTTTATCCTCAAGTCCTAATCTACTCCATGGAATATAGAAAACATATAGTCACCTAGAGAGGGAAGGCATGAGACGAAAATACAAGAAAAGGGTGTTGAGGGTTTTAGAAGTGTGGGAGAGAAGATTCACACAGAAGGGAAAGGAAGGGTTCAAATATCTAGGAGAAATTTTGAAAGAGGGACTATTTTCAAACCAAACAGAGATGTTGAGAAATGGGAATGGTGGAAAGAAGGGAATGGAATTTCAAAGGGTGACGGATCTTGAATTTGGTGAACAAGGAGGGTTTTTGCAAGTAAGGGTAGCATTCAGAGGATAATAATTTATCATGAAGTTAAGGACCTTGAAACATTCTTTAGGAAATGATTATGTATGGTTTTAATTTAGAAAGTGAGGTCACTATATAACTCCTCTTTACAATGGAAAAGAAAAAATCCTTGTTCATGGAAGTGCACTTGTATCCCTCCTTTGATAATGATTTTGTAACTATTTAAAATTTTCTTCTCCATTAATTTTGGTGATTCTAAGATGCATGTGAACAATTTTGTTTAATGAAAGGGAAGTGCATTTTTTCTTGGAATGGATTCTTGGAAAATAACTATAGGATGGAACAAAATTCAAAGTAAATTTAATTGTAAAAACATGTGTTAAAATAGTGTTTTGAAATTATTGTCTATGGAAATAACAATGATTTATATTGAAAAAAAATTCTACTACATTTAGTGATGCTATACATTGTATTATTATTATTCTCTACAGATACCTTGTACTTATCTTGTAGATATAAAATGAACAAAAATCTGATAGTTGAAACGAACTACGCTTCAAGGTTATTTTGGGACTATGGTAAAATATTTTGAAGCGTAGTTCGTTTCAACTATCAGATTGTTTGAGACTTAAGAGAGATTGCATAGCTATTGGTTTGGTGAGTATAAGAAATTTAGTTCGTTTGAAGCGTAGTTCGTAAAGACATAGTTGAAACGAACAAATATCTGGTTGTTTGAGACTTACCATCAAGGTTATTTTCAACATTCCCTAGTAGGCTTGATATCCCTAAATTGATTATAACCATATGAGTTATGACTATAAAGAAAATTCATGGTTGCATTATTAAAGTGACAGTTGAAGTAATATTCAAGAATTTGTTGAGATTGATCAAGCCTAGATATCCTCTTATTTTCTCACAGTTCTCTGCAATGCTTTTGTGAATATTTCTATAAGTACAACATTCAAAATTATTTTCCTATTGTCAAAAATTTCTCTTATGAAACGTTATATTATGGATTTTTTCTTCCTACATCTTCAAAATAATGTATTATTTTATCAAGCTATATAGAATTAATTAACCAAAAAAATTATTCTTCTCCCTTTTTTCTCCTAATTCAAATGTAACAATATCCTTCTTAACCATATATATTGCACGGTGTTTTTATATTTTCTATTAGGTACTCTTCTTCTACCATGGAATTTAAAATAATGGGTTATTTATTTGAAGCACATGAAATACATCTTCAACTGTGTTGGAATATATATGTGTGTGCATGTGCGTGTGTGTGCTCTTTTAAACATCTATATTTTCCCCCAATAACTACTAGTACACCCAACTAACTCAAATTTATCTACTATATAATATTCCATGGATTTTGGTATCATTCACATACTTCAAAATTCTCTTTCTTACTTACAATTGTCTTTCCTTCAATGTCTTGATAAAGATGGAGATTAGAATGAATATATACATGATATGATGTCTTCTCATTGTTATCTATATAATTCTTCCCACTGTACTCTTGTAGAATAATTTGATCCACGTCGCTACGACCATATTTTCTTAGCTTCAAACCTATTATTGTTGTTTTCACCACTGGTTTGTTATTCAACATGCTAAATCTCTTTAATATGTCCCTTGCATACCTTGGATGATATATGAAGATGCCATCATTTGTTTCTTTATCCTCAATAGTAATATAGTATCTAAATAAACTGATATTTTCCATTTTGAATTCTTTCTTCATATCTAAGTTGAATTCTTCTATGGATAGATTGATATTTCCTATAAAAATCAGATCATCTACATATAACCAAATATTTAGAATTTCACCTTGATTATTAACTAGATGTAAATTTTTTCCTTTCTATTGCTTTTAATACAACCACGAGTCAATGAGTATGAGTCAATGTAGCTATACCAAGACACAAACACTTTCTTTAGCCCATACAATCCATTCTTCAACTTATACACTTTTTTCTTAGGTCCTAGCATTTCAAAACAAAGACCTAGGAACTTTCTTAAGCCTAGACAATGATTTCCTCAACTTCTAAGCCTTTTTCTTAGGTCCCTCAATTTTAAAACTTTGGGATGATTCAATGTACACTTATTCCTTTAACATAACAATGAGAAAAATGATTTACATTCATCTAATAAAATTTCAGTTTCTGATCCATCTTGCTACATGAGAAAAGGTTTCAACGCAATCTCTACCATATTATTGTTTATACTCTTTGACCACAAGCCATGTTTTTTGTTTACTAGTTCTGCCTTCTGCATCATTCCCCTTTTTTCAAATCAACTTCACTCCAAGAACATATTTTTCATCTAGAAGGATTAATAGCTAGATCGCATCTCATTTTGGGCAATTTCTCGCATTTCCTCATCCATGGAATCACACCATATTTAGTATTTTACTACTTCCTTAGAGTAATCAGGATTATATTTAGAAGATAAATCAAAATTATGAATTCCTTATCATCATATTCATATATGGTTGTCTCATATATGTCCTTCAAGTTTCCTTGCAACTTTCAATTATTGGCACAATATCTTCAAGATGATGGATTGAATATTATAGTGCTAATAGTATATGATGGAGGAAACACCTTGTGCAACTTAGAAATTTCTTGTTGGGGATGTCACTTGGGTAACACTGTGTGCTCCTTGTTGAATTCCAGTTCTTTGAGGTATCACTTTGGTAACACATTGTGTTCCATTTAGAAACTCTATAAGAGGTATTGTTTCCCAAACTTTTTTTGTTGCTCCTTGTTAACCATTCCATGTTTCAGATTCATGAAACATCACAAATATAATCATTATTAACTTCTTTTCATTAGGATGTTATAGTATCTATGCCTTGGAGTACTCATTATATCCCATAAAAATACATTTTTCTCCCTTGTCATCCATTTTATATCCCTTTTCTTTCGGTATGTGTGAAAATTCCATAGAACCAAAAACTCTTAAGTGCTAAACAATGAGACATTCCTTGCTACATGTGTCTTTGGGAATTACATTATGAACAATTTCTATGGGACATTTATTAAAAAAATCAATTACAATTGCTATTGATTCATCCTAAAAAGTTATTTAATAATCATTTAGACATTAAAATGTTTCTAGCCATTTCCTAGATGTTTATATTTTGCATCTTTACCACACCATTTTGGTATGGCATGTACCTTGTTGTAAATTGTTTCTTGATTCTATGCTCCTTGAAAAAATTTAGAAATTGATTTGATATTTATTCTGCTCCTCTATCAATCCTTAGGATCTTTATGAGATATCCACTATCTTTTTCAATAGTGGCCTTTAATTTCTTGAATATATCAAAGGCATTAGATTTAGACTTTACAAAATAGAGCTATTCTTTTCAACTAAAATCATCTACCTATGTGAAACAAAAATAGAAGAAAAAATCGAGAGAGGTGTTTTGCATGGGACAACAATGATCTAAATGAATAAATTAAAGTAGAGCTCTTTCATTGCATGATTTACTAGAGGGAAATCATCTCTCCGTTGTTTTCCAAAAATTGTAGCCCTCACACATTTTAGTAGGATACAAATTCAAAGTAGTCATCTTATCATTTTCTTCTTATATAAAAAATTCAATCCAATGAAGCTCAAGTGACCCTATCTTACATGTCATAACCGTAATTGGTCTATTGTATCAATATGAAATTGAAAATTAATTCATCATATTTAAATGAAATATTATTTTCATTCTATATAAATCAATGCACTATCTATCATTGAACATAACATTATATCACTTTGAACTAACTATCTAATATTAATGGAATTATGAAAATTAGGGACATACCATATATTTTATATTCGTTTAATATCACCTTCCCTACTGAAGATGGAGACACACCCTTTACTTATGACATGTACTTTTTTGTTACTTCCATTCCCACCTTAAATTGATATCTATAAAACACTTACTTATTTCCACTCATGTGGTCATTACATTGTTGTTACTTCCATTATCACCTCAAATTTCACTCAAATGCATTTATTTTCACTCATGTGGTCACTTCAATCTTTTTCTAAGTATCAAATCTCGTTATCACGTTTCTCTTACTCATTGCATACAAAAAACATATTTTCCTTCTTTTCACATTAAATTTCTTATATATTAATAAAATACCATTTTTCTTATACATATCATACTCATTTTTCCTACATTCAAATACATATTCTCCGACAATTTTAGAATAATGACATTAAGCATTAGCTTTTTCATACGTTTTTGAAAAGCTTCTATGTCAGCGACTACCCCTCCTTCCTTTCAAGTGTGCATTTGACTTTGATTTCATCCTATAACATGGTTCTTAATGAAGCTTCCACTTCTAGTGCCTCCATGGTAAGACTTTGTTAGTGAAAATGTTAGAGGTAAAGATAAATAAATGTGGGTTAAAGTTCAAGGCATTGATCATAATTGAAGAGGATTTTGGTTGGTAGATATATGGAGATATCTTTTATATCTATATTAAATATGGAATTATCTAATGCCATTTACATCGATTCCTCGATCTCTACATGTGTATAAGATACACAATGATCCTATAGACCACCTATGTTTATCCATCTATTTTGGGGTAAAACTTGTGTCTAGTAGAGAGCATAGGATGGACTAAAAGGCACTAAGGAAACTACTATCTCTATTTAATGTAATGGTTAGTGGTAAATTGAAATCAGTGAAAACATTCTCAAATAAGAGCTTAAAAATGACCTTCACTATGATATCATTTTTACATAATTCCACGATGACCATCTTAGAGAATATATTAACAACCCGAAATAGCCAATGATGATGATGTTCGGTGGACAAATATCCTAACATGTAATCCATGGTGACTAACTCCTAGTAGTTTCTTGGGTTAGGTAGTGGAGTGCACAACCGTCACATATTAATGGTTGGTTTTGTGATGGAACATGTAGTGCGTGGTGTAATATATCGATCAACATATTATCAAATATTTGGCAAATAAGAATGATTATAAGGTATGATTATTTTCTTCTCCATAAGAAAGTGTCCTACTGCATCAATGTGATGTTCCTCTAAAATTATTGTTTCACCTTTCTTAAAGGAACACAATGATGGTCTAGATGGAACATGAGTGCATTATAGAAGTGGAATTCTACAACGTTTTTAGCTACACTCAATGTGTGATAAGTAGCAACAGAGTTAGAGCCACAGTGGTACAATTTTTCCCACCCAAAAGTGTCATTCTTATAGGAGTTAAGAATTATTATTGGTGCCTCAATCAAGTAATCACTAAAGTAGTCTAAATATTGTTGGTCCTACCCATTTTGTATTTAATGTTCAAATGTAAGGGTTGTAGGTATGTATACATTTTTTTTTTTTTTTTTTTTTTTTTTTCCTAGAGGTTACTTTAAGACTTTCATTCTAATTAGATGAGCTAAAAGACTTTTGATCATTGTGGATCATTGTTTCCTTTCACGAAATATAATTCTTCCACTATCAACATTCATAGATAGTGGAGTGGAGTACATCTCCTTCTCATAAGTAGGGTATCTACGAAAAACATCAATTAGTGTTTCATTATGATAGGCAAGTAGATGTCCCTAGTAAGGGTGGTTTGGAAAGATAGCACATTTATAAGCATATATATCAAACCAAAATAGTTGTTGTAACTCTATAGCATGAGGATTGGTGAAAAGTAGGGGAAGTGTTTCAACCATAGAAATCTTGGATTTAGCTACACCCTATACCCAGGGAAAATTTTAAGAACCCCCCTAAATTTATATATATAATAAATGGGCGAATCCCCATGATACATAGGAAAAATGGAAGAGGATTTTATCAATAATATAATATGTATATATAATTCTTTTGGCGAATCTCTCACCAAATTATGTTATCTTATAAAATCATGGCGAATCTTTCATTGGATTATAAAATCTTATAAGATATTGGCGAATATTTCACTGAATAATAAAGGCTTTGTAAATGGCTAACAATGTCCATAATGAGTATTTCTTGTAATGGCTTGAAGCCTTGCTAATCAATCCATCAAGAACCAAAACAAGTATATTCCTTATCTGGAATATAAAGATATTTCTCATGGAAGTCAATTAGGTTGAGCGCAGGTGGTAGGGAGAAATCCTACATGTGACAATGTGTTGGATTCATAATGAGTATTTCTTGTAATGACTATGAGCCTTGTTTTCTAAGCAATCCCTCGAGGACTTAAATATGTATATTACTCATATGGAATATAAATATATTTCTCATGTATTGGAATATAAAAATATGAGTGAGGAGTGGGAAATGAGCCACAATAAGTCCTTAGAAAATTGACATGAAGAAGATAAGTGCAAAAAATAAAAAAGGTGAAAATGGAAAAATTGAGAAGAATTACAAGGGAAAAATGGTGAAACAACAAATTAATAATCCATGGGAGGAACAATGATTAGAGATAGTGAGGGAAGATGTTCCCTCAGCCTAGGGGTAACAAAGGTAGACATTAGAACTCTCACTTATGCAAGTGTAGCTAAACAAACATTAAGCTCTATGCCAATCACGAGAGGGAGGAAATCTGGGAAAGAAATGTGAGAACAAGAATTTAAATGGAACAAAACATTGGGATTACAATCCTTTCTCATTGAGTTTGGGTACTTCTGTTGAGGCCTATTGAAAAATTAGGAATGATCTATTTATATATCTTGTTATATAATTATTTTGTAAAATAGTTGCCAAGTAGCTATGTTAGAGCATGGATTTTGTGATTTTTTTTTTACTCATCCTACCTATCTTTAGATGGAGATGAACAAATATGAGTATTGGAGATATAATTCTCCCATTTTTTTGTTGTAACAAATTGTACAGGTATAACCTTGTCCATCATTAAATATGCCCCAACTATATCGACAATATTCCCAAACCAAAACCTTTTAGTACTAAAAAGCATAAAAAATCCAACATTACATACTAAAAGAACATATTCATAAAATCATCATGGTGAAAATCAGCACGAAAGGTTATAGTGCATAAAGGTTTGCAATAGAAATCAACCTTAAAACTCATGCGGCCAAGCAAAACAATGATAATAATCCTGCATCTGCCTTGGAATTTTATGTATCAATATGAAACCCCAAAATGCAAAGACCTAGCCAAAAATAAGTTAGAACCCCTCGCATGAGTCAAAGAAGAGGTTTCTACCCTGCAAAAATGCTCAACATTTCAAAGCGGCGTCCTGAAAATGTAGAGCCCTACAAATATTCACAAGAGCTAAGAAGGAAGATGAGATTTTACTATTTGTGAGCAGGTAAATAGCCTGATCATGATTTAAGTAATGTTTTGTTAAATTTCGAGGGTTACGGTTTGCAATTCAACTCAAAAAAATTATAATGTAATTAACTTATTTATTCTTTTTCTTACAAAATTTTTTGAATCGCTAGTTTGTACATCTTAGTATCATCCTCCTAGCAATCTGAGTGCAAAGAAGCCTATCATGTGGCAAGGAAACTTTTTTTCTACTAGGGTTTTGGATTTTAGACCATCATTGGAAAACTTGGCTCGATGTGAATACAAATAAGTTTTGAATATTGAGTTTTTAAATATGTACTAATTAAAAAAGATTTTATATAACATTTGAAACTAAGGAGCGATTTAGTTTTTAGTTTTGAATATTTATTTTTTAAATGTATATTAATTACAAAAGTCTAGGGAGAGATGTAATTTTGAGAGAGATTAGTAGATAAGTGTTGTTATGATTTTGCTTAGTGAATTTTAGTTTTAAAAGTGTCTATATTGACAAATATTATTACAAAATATTTAAATTTTAAAATGAATATACATGGTCACCTTAGGTACTATGATTGTTTCCTTAACATGTTAAAAAATGAACTAGCTAGAATCTAACAACACTTTAGGATACCTCTAAGGACACATATAAAATAATAATTATAGTTATCGTATTAAAATAATAATCTATGTTTTAATTTAACGGAGTTAACATAATATTATATTGCATGATGGTTAATTTTCATATATATATATATATATATATATATATATATATATATAGTATACAAACCCTTGTAACTTGAAATGACCTCTTTAGTTTTGGAATTAAATAATATATATATTTTTTATTATGTTTTGTGAGTGACCTCCTTGTGGAAAAATATCATGTTTGAGTGATGATTATATAAATAAACCATTACAAATTTAATTATATCTCAATTCAGAAATTGAAAGTGAAGATAATCATTCACTCACAAATTTGGACAACTTGCAATTATAATTATCAAATCAATTTCCCTTTATATAATATTGTCTCATCAATAATTTTTATATTAAGTTAATTAATTATAATCTAAATGAATTTAAAAAAATTAACCATTAAGATAGAAAATGATTAAGTCGTTAATATACCATATTTTACTGTACACTAACTATAAAATATAAAGCAACAAAAAAAACATTTTTCTCATGATATTAGAAAACCTGAAATCTCCCAACAACTACTAGTGCTTCTAGCTTTTTTTCAGCCCCATAATTGATATTTTTCATATTATTGATTTTTGTTTTAATTTAAAATGAAAAAAAAAAAATATTAAGTGGATAGATGTCTTTGTTTTGGAATAGGGTTTCACTATCATGATCAGCCTATGCAAACCTCCCAAGTGATATGTAGAATATGGGCACTTAATAAGAAATGGTCATAGATGCTTCACCTGATCAAAACCATAATCAAAAGTAAACCATATCCACATATAAAAAAACCTTACATTTTGCAAATCCAATAAACTATATGCCTATGGAAAAAAACTTACATTCTGCAAATGAGAGTATACTACTTTAAGAATTCAAAATATACCTCTCTTTTGATACACACCAACCTAGATCCATCCTTAGTTAAGGTGAATGGGAAATGAGAATCAAAACCTAGTGAGTGGGAAATGAGAATCAAAACCAAGGGTTTCAAGGGATACCCAAAGGAAGGGGGAGAAGATGGATCTAGGCTAGTTTATGAGAATCAAAACCTAGCGTGTGGGAAATGAGAATCAAAACTGATGGTTTTGACACATAGGAAGAGGAAGAGAGAGAAGATGGATCTAGGCTTGTTTAATTCCCCCTTTAAAAAGACTATATTCCACATGAATATCATGGAAAATACCATGGGTTCTCATAAACCTGGAGCTCAAAAACCACTGGTAACTTCACAGAACAAGACAACATCCTTGGATGCCATTAAAAAAACCTCCCAAATGATAGCTAGAATATGGGCACTTAATAGACAAGGGTCATAGACGCTTCACCTGATCAAAACTAGAATATAGACACTTAATAGGAAAGGGTCATAGACGTTGCACCTGATCAAAACCATAATCAAAACTCATCAAAACCAGAATATGGGCACTTAATAGGCAAGACCATAATCAAAAGTAAATGATATCCCTATGTAAAAAAAATATTACATTTTTCAAATCCAAGTATACTACTTTAAGATATCCCTATGTAAAAAAAATCTTACATTTTGAAAATCCAAGTATACTACTTTAAGAATTCATAGCATACCTCTCTTTAGATATACACGAGGAAAGATCCATCCCTCTCTAAGCTTGAGAGGTCGACAAATCTTGAGAGATCGACAATTAAGGCTAACATGAAATGTGAATCAAAACTGAGGGAGAGAGAGAGAAAGAGGGAGAACGAGAAGATGGATTTAGGATGGTATAATTCCCCCCTTTAAATAAACTATATTCCACATGAATACCATGGGTTCTTATAAACCTTGAGCTCAAAAACCAATAATGGACAAAACAATATCTCTTGATATAATAAAAAAATAATAATGTAGAATTTTATTTTTTACATAAAGTTATTTTTATTTTTATTTCAAATTTACCTTTACTCAACAAAAATTGATTTAAAAAAATAATAACCTAAAATTTTTACATAAAATAATAACCATAGACTTTTCATTTTAACATAGGGTTATTAATTATCAAATCTCTAGATAGATCCAAAGTTAAAATGGATCTAGGTTTGTTTAATTATTAATTATTATAATTATTAATTTTATTTTTTAATGTAATTTTTATTTTTATGTAATTTCATTGAGTCAAAATATTTTAATTTTTAATTAATTAATTAATCAATTTTTTTAATTTGATTGAGTCATAATGTTTAGATAACATAACATGACATTACAATATCTTTTCCATGCCAAAAATGTAATAACATTAAATTAAAAAAAAAAACTATAAAATATTTTGATTGTAAAATGAGAGATGGTTTTTGGGCATGTGGTATTGATAAATCATGGTATTGGCCCATGGTATTGTAACAAAGCATGTTCACAACTTAATAATGTCCATGGTAAAGTGGGGGTGAATATCCATGGTTAAAAAATTGTTATATTACAAGTATTAAATTTTTATGTGCTTATTAATAAAGTTTAAATATGGTTACAAAATTATTAGGCTAACTTATATGGTAAAATGGATCTTAATTTATAACTATTATTTATATCTCTTATATTTGAATGTGATAAGGGATTTAGATATATCTTAAAAGTAATTATAATATTTTTTTCTTTTAGATTTAATTAAAAAATGTTATAAAATTAAATTCAAATAAAATATTTATAAGTATTTTGATTATGAAATGGGAGATGGTTTTTTGGGCATGTGGTATTGGCCCATGGTATTAAAAAAAATTGCGCCCAATGTAAGGTATTAAATCATTTTAATCTCCCAAAGAAGGGGAAAATATCAAAATTCGGTGATTTTAAGGGAATACTATTTCCCAAAACCAGCGAATGAGGCCAAATGAAGGTTTGGTTAGTTTATCTGTCCATTTTTTATTTTGGGCTAAAATTAAAAAATTAATTATTTTTAAAATAAAAATTGGGGCTAACTATATGAAAAGGGTTTTTAATAAAAAAATCGCCCTGTTAAAATGTAAAAATCCTCAAATTTCGCCTTTGGGCTATAATTCACCCCTAAAATTTACCATGTGTATACCATATGACTTGATGGTCAGGTATACCATATGACTTGATGGTCAGGAAATATGAGAGAATGCCAAAATGAACCCATAGTAAATGTTGGAAATGCCTAAAAATTTATGAATATTAGTCATAGTTTTTAAGGTTCTAGTCATAAATAACGTGGATATTGATTCATTCCACATGCACCAAATGTTCATCCACAATGTATCCTAGATATTGAATTTGTTGCATGCCAAATGAGTAATTCTCTATGTTACAATTCAACTTTCGTTATTGCAAGGTTATTAAGAGCTATTGGATATCATGTAAATATAACACCTAGGTTCAATTGAAGATGAGAATGTTATCCAAATATATGATCATAAAAGAGTTTGTAAATGGAAATAAAATACCATTCATCACCCTCATGAATTTCATTGTAGAATTAGCCAAGATGAAAATAATGACGAACCACTCAAAAATTCCTTCTTTAGAATTGAATGCATTCTTTTATCCAATTGAGTTTATGTTAATATTAATAAAGAAAATAGCATCCTTAATGTGATGAAAAATGTTTTCAATCCAAGGGATTCATTATCATATTTGGGAAAGACTTTTTTATGCCTTTATAATCACTACATAGTCATCATTTCTAATCTTTGTTCTACGTAAGAAAAATAGGGCTCCCACATGGTTATGATATCTACCAAATGTGACCCTTTGGATAAGATCATGAATTAGACTCTTTATTTTTGCATTCTTTTCATTAGAACCTGGTATATTAAAATCACAATTGTTGTGTGGTTCCTATGCAAACCCACAACTATGGGATAACCAGGCAAAATCTTTCTCTTCATTGATATTCAACACATTGTAATCATGATGGTATAATGAACATAATTGGGTACTTATTGTCCTTGTGTTTATGATAAAGTGTATTGTTAACGCCTTCCATGAGTCATCCTTTATTCAAACTCTTGATTAGACTGATGTGTTACATGAGGGGCCACACTAGTATGCCTAGAGATTATAGTGGTAGAAATTAGAATCAACCCCATGTCATGTGAGTATGAGCCTAGCCTAGTTGCTAATTTCTCTAGTTGACAAAAAAAAGGGTTACTTCCTTTTTTAGCAAGGGTGAAATGATGGGGATCACCATTTTCTAATTGTCAAGGATTGGTCCAAATCCTAGTTTGACTGATTGTTTAAGTTCTATGTTTCATCCACAAATTCATTTTTTTATGTAAAAGGGATTCACTTGATAGATATGTAGCTGATGAAATTAATCCTAATAAAATATTACTTCATCAATAACATATCTTAAGAAAATCAAATAGGAAGAGAGTGAGCATTGAGAGGGGATATCCCAAATTTGGCTTATTGCATGTAATCATTCTTCTTGGTGGAATCAGTTTTCACCAATATTTTTCTCTATTTGTCTAGGTTGTATAAGAAACAAAATGAAAATTTAGAAAGGAAAAGGAACAAACTCATAGAGAAAAATATTGTAGAGTCCAAAGCAGTCTAGTGAAAATGCAACTTCTCTTAATAAATGAAATAATAAAATGTTGTAAAACACGAAATTGCTAGAATGGTGGTATCTTATATCTAAAAAGAGAGGGATGTAGTCTACAATAATTTTAAAAATATATCATAAGAGATCAAAAGATAATAAATTAACATAAAGAAATAAACTTAGATACACAAACCCTAATCCTAAGAGGCGAAGTTCCAAAAGTTTTTCAACTCTAATGTGGTTAGATGATACATCAACTCCATGTGAAACTTTTGCATACTACCCCCTTTTCGAGTGCATAGTATAATTCATAGTATAGCATGGCCATGGTATGAAAAAACCAAGCCCCAAGTCACTAAAAAACATTATTTAGGGCGTCAAAATGAACCTATAAGTTTAGGACCTCAAAATTATAACAAAACTACCAAGGTGAAAAACATTTTTGATTCAGTGGAAGATGTGAATAGCCAATAACAACCACTTATATTAATATTAACTGGCTAGCAAGAAATAGATACCATTGTGTCAAATTACCATAGGATATGGGGGATATTTTCCTAAATTTGAGTCACAATGAGTCACTTTCCCTGCAAAAATAAGCTATCATGCTTTCATAACCTGGTAGATTTGCATGTTCTACTAGTGAGGGACATTCATTTTGGTTTAAATGATCCAATCAACTGCATATTTTTCTCAATGTAGTTATGATAAAAAAAAATTGGGGGGCTTATTATTAGTCACCTCTGAGGTGTGTAATAGTGGTGGGAAAAATCGTCATTGTATCTCCATATGAAATATTATATGAAAGTCATGGAAAGGAGGATAAATCAATATGAAATAACATCTATACATAAGAGGCCCATATAAAAGTGTTATAAGCTTCTTATAGTACTCTGTGAGGTGCACTTTTTGCAAATACATCCACAATTTACCACTAGCCTAGAACTTGTATGGAATTAGATGTTGGTAATGTTGCTACTTGTACATAGCATTAGCCTTTTGCAAGATGTCATGTAGTTGTTGTTGGAAGTGTTGCACTAATCCAATGAATTTGGCTACTTTATATATCTCATTCTTAGTGTGAGAAGACTATATTGTTGAAGATGTAATACCATAGCTACATCAATGGGGGTTAATGGCTGGAATCCCAAGAACACTTGAAAAGGGATATGGCTAGTAGAAATGTGGAGAGATAGGTTAGAGATATGTTGAACATATGGAAGCATCTCATCCCATGTACATTGATAACTAGGGTTGTACATGCACAGGATACACACAAAAATCCTATTGAACACTTCTACTTTTCCATTTTTTTTAACCTTAGACGAGTTGTCTATGATTGAACTTAGGATATAATCAAGGAAAATTTTAAGGATGGAAGTTTATCTTAAAATTTTGAAACCTTCATGAATCTTACTAGTCCATAATATGCAAATTGTGAAATGTTTGACAATATTTTTGTAAAAATATTTATATTCCTAATGATTTTATATTAGTATATATAGATTTTTGGTGATTTTTAAGTGGAAATGATTTTATACTATAAAATGTGGTTGAATCCATTTTAGAAAAAAATGGAAATTAGCAAAAAAAAATTTCTGAAAAGACATGGAAAATTAGCCCACTTGCGAATATTAACCCCTAAAATTTTCCCTGGATATAATAGAGAGCACTAAGGAAACTGTTTGAAATAATGTCCTTTAGTTACAAAAAATGAAACCAAACATATTCATTGAAGATCTTAGTAGTGGCCTTTGTTGTGATACTCCTTTTACATTGTGCCAAGATAGCCATTTTAGAGAAGTAATTGAAAAGCATTAAGACATGGTCATCAAACTATTTAGTTGAGGGAAATGTTAATAGTTAATCTATGGATACAAACTCCCATGGCTTTTCCTATGTATCTAGATAAGTGCGTAACCTTTCTTACTTATGGCTAGTTCAATAATGGCATAGGAATTACATGACTTGGTATTTTGGCCAATGTCTTGTCAAATAATTGTCGAACAAAAATACTTATAAGGTATGGCTATTGTCTTCTCCACACCAAAGTTCCATACCACCAAAAAACATTTTCCTTCACAAGTTAATTTTGTATGCTCACTTAAAGGAATAAAAAGATAGCCCAGATAGCACAAGTGTGTCTCCTTTAAGAGGAAGTATGGAACCTACTTCTTTCTTTGAGTGTATAATATGTAATAGTTAAGTCAGTGTCATTTTAATATAATTATGAACACTTTAATTATTTTGCCACAAGAGTTAAGAACTATTGTTAGTGCAAAAATTAGGGGATAATCAAGGTAGTTTACAACATGGCTAGTGTTTCCCTTGTTGTATATAATGTTTAAATGGAATTTTTGCAAGTATGTGGACCACTTTTTATTTTTTCATTCTATAACTTTTGTGTTAGCATGAATTCCAAAGACATGTGATCAATGTGGATGCTCGTTTCAATTTTCAAAATAAATTCTTCCAATGCTGGCATGACTACAAAATGGAGTAGATCTATTTGTCATAAGTTGGGTATCTATGAGTAGCTTCCATTAATGTTCAATGATGATAGGATGTTGGAAATATTTACTATGTGAGAAATACATGGATAGAATAATCAAAGGTATCCTTCTCAATCTCAAATAATTTCTATATTTCTAATAGAATGAGGATGGGTGCAAAGTAGAAGCAGTGTTCCTAATCCTAGATTACTTCATGTCGTGATTCAAACCACGATAACTTCACTTCAACTCCAAACATAGTAAATTTACTTAATTTCCAAACAACATGAATTAACACTAAAATTAACCTATGATAGAAATTGGCAAGATTGAAAAATTCATGGAGCTTAGTTATAGTCATCATGGTTTGCGAAACGTGAATGACTTGGATATTGGCTAGGTCCACATGAACGTCAAGTTTATCCATGATATATCCTATACATTGAAGCCATTTCTTACAAAACTATTTTTTTATATTATTTATAACTTGTAATGTTGTTGTATGGTGCTTAGGACCTGTCAGATGTGATGTAAATGTTTTACCTCGGTTTGATTGAGGATGAGGATGTCATCCAAATATACAACCACAAAATAGTTTGAAATGGGCACAAAAAATCATCCATTATCCTTATGAATGCTCTTGAGAATTATTCAAGCCACAAATCATTGGAAAACAATCAAAAGGAGATTTTATGAACTAGAACACTATCTTCCCTAATCAGTCAGTTATATCACAACTTGGTGGTAGCTTGAATTTAGATCACTCTCACTAAATAACGTTGCATGTTTTAGTTAATTAGAATATCAATAATCAAAGGGATCATGTATAAGCTCTCAAGAAAAATTTTGTTCATGGCTCTATAATAAACATAGAGCCACCATGCCTCAATGATATTTTGCTCAAGAATAATAGGCGTCTCGCAAGGTGAGGAGCTCAGTCAAATGTGACCCTTCTAATGATTTATTTCCACATTATCTTCATTTGCACATGGTGCATTGTAATTGTAATAGTTATGGGTCATCCATGAATGTGTTAACCACACAAAAAATCTTGTATTCATTGGTACTCACACATTGTAATCATGATGGTATGATGTACACAATGGAGCTCTTAATCATAATGGTATGATGTATATAATGGAGCTTTTATTTTTATTTGTTAGCACGGGTGAAACTATAAGGAGTTCAATATTCTAGGGGAGGAGAATTAATCTAAATATTACTAGGGATTATATTAAGTTGAGCCTAACCAAAATTGACTTTATCAACAATAGAGCTTGTAAGAAGGATAAAAAAAGAGAATGAATTTTGGGAAAGAGAAGTCTCAAAATTGATGTTATTGGATGTAATAGTTCTTTTTAATGGAATTCATTTTTTTAATAATACGAAAATATAATTTATTCTAATGAAATCATTCTTTTCTGTATACTTGCTTGGTTAAATAAAACTAAATTAAATGTACATCAATTAATAAATTGAAATAAATAAAAAATAACTTTCATTATCATCGAATAAAAAATGAATTTAAGTTATACATTTAAAATAATTTTAAAATTATACATAATTATGTCTAATAACTCACATCCGTGATCGATTGTACCATCTTACCATTCAGCTGTCTTTGGCGTAAACTGAAGATCCGATATCCTAATTTCCTTGAAACAAAAAAAAAAAAAAGCATAAACTAACAATACTAAACTTAAAAGCCAGGGTAGGGACTACCAAGACGGAGATCAACTAGGGACTACTAAGACGGAGATCAACTACATATATGTTTTAGATCAACTACATATATGTTTTAAAGCTTTCAAGGCTTGTAAAATAAAACCATTTACAAATGACATGATAATTTAATGTTAAATTAGTTGAGTAAAGAGTGATTTTGATTGAATGGATGTGCATGGGTGACATCTAGATATGCTCTAATTCCAGAAATTTTGTGGAAACCTGATGTACCGAATTATTCAAATGGCGAGAGATAAGGCTCAAGGCTGAAGTTCGTTAGTATTGCGCATCCCTAAAGATTACTTATGTACTTTCCGAACAACCTTCCAACGTTACGCTAGAATAATGATGTGTATAACCATGTGGTGTGATGTAGTAGACACTACATTGACCGGTTGCGGTTTATTTATTGTACTCGGAATTTAAAATTCAGAGCATTGTTAATAGAGGGTGAGACATGACATCATGCAGTGGACCTTGAACAAATGGTTCATCATGTGGTTTGAGTGCGCTGGAGTCTTCTTTGACTCGATCAAAAAGGGTGAGAATAAGCCTGCCTATGACAAGATTCAGATAAATAAATAGTCAGATACTCAACTTTGAGCGAAAACACCAAAATTACTATTAAAATCTTAATAGAATGTTTTCCTTCTTTCTTCTGTGGGGGAATGTAATTAGGATCAAGATATATTGAGAAAACTAATTTTATCGA
Source organism: Pinus tabuliformis (assembly GCA_031772625.1). Classification (NCBI taxonomy): domain Eukaryota; kingdom Viridiplantae; phylum Streptophyta; class Pinopsida; order Pinales; family Pinaceae; genus Pinus; species Pinus tabuliformis. The sequence continues at coordinate 126,381,485 of CM062815.1, forward strand.
GGCTTTATTAGTTTTACTTTAGGCCTGACAGGGACTATAGTGATTGATATGCATAGTATTAAATTATTTTTACGGATTCATATGTTTTAGGTTCTAATTAATATTCCAAAAAAAATATTTTACCACATAAATTTTTATTCAAAGTTTTAGTTTGGGCCTCTTATATGATTTTCATAAAACTTAATATAATTCATATATTTCATGTTTTAATCAATGTTTCAAAAAAATATTCGGCCAAACAAACTTTTATCCAAAGTTTCAGCTTAGGCTTCTTATATGATTTTCATAAAACTTAACATAATCCATTTAAAATTTCAATTCAATCCTAATTTAATATTAGTTTAGAGTTAGCATTAGTTCAAACATGATATATATATATATATATATATATAAATTTGAATGCTATATATAAGTTTCAATGCTTGCTATATATAAGTTTCATTACTGGCTCACATCTTATATAAGTTCAACTAACTCATTCATCTAATGTATAAGGCAACACCTGCAACACCTACACTTTCATTTTCCATGAGTTTTGCCACGAACCACATTTGGGCTTTGGTATTCTTTCTTCAATAGTTTGCTCTTTGGTATTCTTTCTTTGGTAGTTTTCTCCCCATGTTTGTTTGTGAGTGGATGTCAAAAAAGCCCCAAAATCATGTGAAAGTGAATAGTTCAAAGAAAAAATCATGTGAAAGTGAATAGTTCAAAGAAAAATCACATATGGCTGCTGCTACTATCTACAAAATTCATTCAAATCATACAATGTTCAAAGAAAAATGGTGCAAAGTTATTGCTATCTGCAAAATTCAATCAAATCAAATCAAACATATTGTATGGTAAGCTTTATTATACAATATGAATTCTCAAATCATACAATGTTTAAAGAAAAATCGAGCAGGTTTGTTGCTATTTGCAAAATTCAATCAAATCAAACATATTGTATGGTAAGCTTTATTACACAATATGAATTCTTATTATATACAAATTTATAGACTATTGTATGGTAAGATTTATTATACACTATGAATTCTTATTATATACAAATTTACAGAGAATTGGATGTTATTTCCGTTTATTATTTTGATTCCTTGCTATGAAAATGTTTTTCTCTTATCTTTTCCATTTCTAATTTAAAAAAAATAAAAAAATCACAGACTAGGCTTTTCTCTAATCTTTTCCCTTGCTATTTTATAAAACATATTTTCTCCTTCTAGTTTATAAAAAACTAGTTAATAAAAAATGGTTTCTGCATTAGTTTTTTAGAGAACAAATTACCAATTATTATATCTTTGCTAAATCCAGAACTTTTGCTTATAAAAAATTATTTTCTCCACTAATTTTTAAAAGCCCACATTACTAGTTATGATAGTATCTTATATACATTTACTAAATCCAGAGCCAAAAGCAAAGGTAGTAGTCTCCACCCTAACAAATCCATATCCTAAAACATTATAGTATCTTATATATACATATGCTAAATAAGAAAAGGTAGTAGTCGCGGCTCTCCATGTCCTAAACCACTTCGAGTGAAACCCTAAGCAAGAAAGTTCGGCAAAGAAATGAAATTTAATTTGTATTACATTTTTCAAAATAATTAATTTCTTTCGAGAGAAATACTAAAAGAGTTTTTACAATTTAAAAATCGAGAAATACTAAAAGAGTTTTTACAATTTAAAAATTTACAATTTAATTCATGATTTTTAAGGTCTGGAAAGAAACAAATTTTAGTTTGCATATTACATTTGTCAAAATAATTTATTTTTTTCCACCGTAAATGTGCAAAAAAAGGGCAAAGAGTTTTTTCATAATTAGAAGTAAAACCTACAATTTAAAAATTTAGAATTTAATTCATTTTTTACTATACATTTATTTTCCAGACAAATTTAAACCTATAGTTTTATTTTCAATGATTTCAAATTTAAACCTAAATTACACATTTAAACCTAAATCACAATTTTAGTATCTATTAGTTTTATGGAGATATCAAAAATAAAATTGGAGATTTAATAGTTTCTCATCCCTCCCACAACAAAAATATTTCTTCTTACTTTAGGAAAACAATTCAGTGAAGTCATTACAAAATGAAAATTGTGAGTAAAGGGCTTTGCTGGTTCAGAAAGCACTGGCAAATAACTTATATTGTTATTGTGGTTAACAAGAAGACAGGGAGGTTGTGGGGTCCAATGTCCGGTAGCAGCGGCGGTGGTGCAAGTGTGGTTCTGCATATCGTAAGATGAACAGAGGGAGATGGGAAGTTGGTCTAGGCTCCCTTCATCTTTCCAGGAGCTTTGTCATATGCCCTCACTGCTTTTCACCACTATCAAATGTGTCCAACCACTTGCGTTTTTTAATGGAGGGATCTATGATTTTTGCTCAGCAGTGATCTCACAGTGTCTTTCTCAAACTCTATAACACACTTCCTTGGAATTTTTAATGGAGGGATCTATGATTTTTGCTCAGTAGTGATCTCACAGTGTCTTTCTCAAACTCTATAACACACTTCCTTGGAACTTAAAGATATGCAGAGGCCATCAAACCAGTGGTTCGAGACTTCCTTGGAACTTAAAGATATGCAGAGGCCATCAAACCAGTGGTTCGAGATAGAAGGAGAGATAAAGGAAGAGAGCCATCAAACCAGTCGCTTGAGATAGAGGGAGAGAGCTGGGAAGTTCTTTTTGGCCTTGGTTCCCTTCAAGCTTCATCATATGCCCTAACCACCTCTTCACCAGTGTCAAAAGTACGCAACCACTCGCCTTTTCTAAGGATCTCTTTTTTCGGTTTCTTTGAACCCCTACAATCTCTTTCTCACACCTCTTTAACTCACATTCTTGGTACCTGGAAGTATTCAGAAGCCATTGAGCATGTGGTTGAGGTTGGCATATAAAAAATGAAACTTGGGCATTCTAATTTTTAAGTTAAGAAGTGTAAAGTGAAATAGACACAATACATTGAGAACTTCGGAGTTCTTAATAATATTTCTACCAACAAACTAATGCATTTTTAACTCACTTGGTAATTAAAATAATCTTTTTCATTATGCACCTAAAATGTGAAATGATATATAATTCACTGGGTAATTGAATTGAATCTCAGCTGGGTTAACTCACTCAGTAGTTAAATTAAATCTTTGGCTAATTTGACTATTAGATTACCCTTAATGAACTTGTCTTTATCGCTTAGGTTCCTTATTTACATTTAACTTTTACGTATTAATTATCCACTCACCAATAGCTAATAAAGTTGACAATTTGATTAACAAATTACTGTTAATAAACTAGTATTTTTAGTTATTGTTTATCAACTAACTAATAAATAATAAATTTAATTATTAATGAACTGGTGAAACAATATACAGTTTTCTCAGTTATTAAAGTTCCCGTTAGTTTTTTCTTTATTTACATATGTTAATTTTTTCTTTACTTACCTATAATCTGTATTTTTTAATTAACACTTAATTAACAAATATACTAAGTTCTTTATTTACATTTAACTTTGATTATCAATTAACCAATACTGGTGAAACAATATACAGTTTTCTCAGTTATTAAAGTTCCCGTTAGTTTTTTCTTTATTTACATATGTTAATGTTTTCTTTACTTACCTATAATCTGTATTTTTTAATTAACAAATATACTAAGTTCTTTATTTACATTTAACTTTGATTATCAATTAACCAATAACTAAAAAATATTAAATGGATAAAATGGATAAAGAATTCTATAAGATATATTATGAATTTGTTACAAATTCATAAATCAGATTTATATAAATAATAAATAGAAAATTTATGTCTATACTTCATTTTTTAATGCTGATTTCAACTATCATAGCCCCTATTTTTATTAAACCCATGAATATGTTTCAAACTTATCCAGAAAAATTAGCATTGGTTTATCTTATGGCGGGGACTCCAGGCTGCAAGCAATCCTTGTTTAAAGCATGAGAGCACACAGTTTCCTTCTTTCCAGGTTTTTCCTTCTCGATTTCTAGTTTACGTAGATGACCTCACCTTCGAGTTGACTAGGAAGAGAGTACTCGCCCAAAAAAATCACTCACTTGAAATATTTCAGTAAAACCTAATGGGATAATGGTTCGTTGTATTGATCCAGAAGGATGGTCCTTAAGTTAGGAATCTCCATTTCTAGTTTACGTAGATGACCTCACCTTTGAGTTGACTAGGAAGAGAGTACTCGCCCAAAAAAATCACTCACTTGAATATTTCAGTAAAAACTAATGGGATAATGGTTCGTTGTATTGATCCAGAAGGATGGTCCTTGATTAGGAATCTCCATTTCTAGTTTACGTAGATGACTTCACTTTCGTGTTGACTGGGAAGAGAGTACTCGCCCAAAAAATTCACTTACTTGAAATATTTCAGTAAAAACTAATGGGATAATGGTTGGTTGTAAGGACGGTCCTTCAAGTCAGGAATATCGATATCCTTTCTCTCCTTCTGGTTGGTTGTAAGGACGGTCCTTCAAGTCAGGAATATCGATATCCTTTCTCTCATTCTCCTTCCATCTTTCGAGTTAAGAATATTGATGTCCTTTCCCTCCAATCGATAGGGAATTGGGCTTCCGATCACTAGTCTCTCTATTGGTGCTAGTCCCTCTATTGATTGTGTACCTTAAAAAAAAGTAAAGGCTCATCTTCCTCCGGTAGTCCAATGGATGTTTCAGGAATAAATTATAAAACGCATAATTATAAAATACATAATCAATAGCTAGTCTCTCTATTGTGTACCTTAAAAAATGCAAAGTCTCATCTTCCTCGGGTAGTCCAATGGATGTTTCAGGAATAAATTATAAAATGCATAATTATAAAATACATAATCAATAAAATATATAATCAATAGCTAAATCAGCTAAATTTTATATGACTAAATACACCAAGAATGATTGGTATTCTTAGAAAATCGCTAAAATAACAAAAACATATTTGCTTGTAAAGTTGCAAAATAGTTTCTTGTAAACTTGTAAAATAGAATTGAAATATTTAGGCAAAAAATAAATTTAAATATTTAAAAAAGAAAGTCAATGTGAGTTTAAATTTTTATTTTTTTTTAACTATATTTGAATTAGGGAAGGCTTAACATTTAGATGAATGAAACTCGCAACACTCAGGTGAGGAGGCCCAGAGGATGCCACAATGTTGTTTTTTATTGATGAAATGATCAAACATACACAAATAAAAATGATCACATTTTGTTTCGGAGATCATAACAGTCTCTTAGAAAATAGGATCTAAGTCTAATCTAGGACATAATCAAAACAATAAAACAACATTTCTCCATTATTTTCAAGTCTCCCCTTTAATGGAGAAAGGATTTATTTTCACACCTAGCATCTCCCTAAACAACTCAAATTTCATCTTCCCAAGGGGCTTAGTGAAAATATCAGCAAGGTTTTCACAAGTATTACAATATTAAAGAAAAAAATATTTGGACGGTATCTTCTCTCTAATAAAATGAAACTGAGCATCAACATACTTTGTTCTTGCATGATACATTGGATTTTTTTCCAAGTTGATCGAGCTTTGGTTGTCACATTTGATCACTGTAGCCTTATTTTGTTCTTCTCCAACATCTCAAAGAACTCTCCTCAACCAAACAACTTCACAAGTTGTTGCACACAAAGATTTATATTCTACCTTATCATATGATAATGATACAATTGGTTGCTTCTTGTTTCTCCATGAAACAATCCTAGATCCAATGCCAAACGCTTAAGTTATAGTAGATCTCCTATCATCTCGATTACCAGCTCAATATGAATCTCAGTAACATGTCAGCTCAACATCAAATTAATTAGTATACTTAAGATCAAAATCAATTGTTCTTTTAAGATACCTTAGCACATCTTTCATTGTTCTCCAATGGATTTCTAGAGGTCTCTGATGAGCCCCAAATTTGGTAACATTTTGGGCTCATTTGGCCTAACTACCCTTGCTCAACCCTTCATTTTTCATAACTTATGCATCATTTTTTAGTATATTTATGTCATTTGTACGAATAAGGGCAGTCACTATTCCTAGGTGGCTAACACGTGCTTATTTCAGGTTTTTTGACATTTAATGGAGCAAAACCACGCAGATGAGGGCTAGGAGACAGCCAAGATGGGGTTGAGGATTCGTAGGAGGGTTGTCCACAACATTAAATGGCCTTCCTCGGGATTTTCACCCGCAACTCCGAGCTCTGACAGCCACCACAACCGGATCTAGAAGGCAGCCAAACGGATTTTGAGGAAGCAGCAGTTCACTCCTAGTTTGGTCAGCCAAGTCCCACTGATTTAGGAGGTCAGCTTGGGGCCTCGAGATGTATAAATGATAGGGCTTTAGCCTTCGAGGAGGACTTTTTGAAACCTTGTTGCACATTCTGGATTACGAGCTGCTAGCTCTGTTTTGCTCTTTTGTAGCCATTATTGGCATGTTATTTGACTTATGATTATTATCTTTTAATGAAAAGCATGCAAATTTGAGTTCATTTCTAAGTTCTTAAAGGAGCCATAGCTCTCGGGGTTGGGCCCAACCTGAGAGCCTAAGGCCTCCTTCCTTTGTATTGTTATCTTTTTCTTTCAGCATTATGTTTTTTTTTCCTTTACATGCATTCAGAACGCAGTTTTCTGAGTTAGATTTCTTGGTGTGGTTAAGTAGGTCATTTTCATAAGACAAAATTGCTTCAGCTGTTTAGAGTAGAGTGAAGAGATTGGAGTTGATAAAAGTTCTAAAAAAAAGGGGTTGCCTACACACTCATTTTCACCTCTTTCTAGCGGTTGGAATTGCAGACTGTGTTGCCCACCAAAAACATTTGTTTACGTGTTCATGCAATATTTGATGCAATGTTGTTGTTTGTAGAAGTGTCCATGCGATCAGATCTCTTAGAATGTTCTTTGCTTCAGTACCATACATGGTTTTTCCTTAAGAATAACGTTGTTGTACATTGGTTCCATTAAACAGTTAGGAATGTTTTGATTATATGCAGGACGTGGAAGATTTGATTCAGTTTGCACTGTGCAGTGCCACTCCCCTCACTCTCTCATCCTTCTAAGCCTTGCTCAGACCAACTACTCATCTCCCAACTAGACCTCTTGTCTTTCAGCTACTCTACTACCCACGTTATCCTACCTTCTCGGCCTTCCATTCCCTCTACCCTCCTTTAGACAAACCAGCTCAACACACCCCCTCATCATCTCATATCTCTGTCCCTAAGTCATTACAAACCCCTCTCCTACCTCCCTATCCACCCATGCAGCCTCTTCCACTCACCCACCACCTAAAATCTGATTATAGAACATCCTGTAGGAATTACTGAACTTCCTGTAGAAATTCTGAACATCCTGTAGAACCCCTGCAGACTTCCTGTAGAAGCTCATAAACACGGTTGCTTGGCATCCAAACTTTGTGAAACTCTCTGAAAGGATGTTAGGGACTCCTTAGACCCTCTCTGAGCCTTCCTGACCTCTTCCAAGCATTTCCCCCCTTGATCTACCCCTGCACAGTAAAGATCCAGTTAGAAGCACATGCATAATAATTCCAACAACTTGAACAAAAATACAAAAATATGTTCTCTTCAGATCAAAGTAGTCTAGACACATGCATCTCACCTTCCTAGAAGTAATGGCATCACTTTCAGTAGTTTTCATCCTCATCTCTGCATCAGTAAGACTAGCTGGTAGAATTAGGGTTTGCTAGGGTTTGCGTTTCTTGTTGGCTTTCAGTTCCTTTTTGCAAATAGATTAGCTTCTTTTGATATTAGCTTTCACCCATCAGTTCAAAAGCTTCTTCTAAGAGCTCATAGAAGTTGGCTTGAGCCCCTAGCGGACTTGTGCCGGCTGACCAAGCGACAGCTGCGACAAGAGCTAGTACTTGTGCATACAACATCGTCGCTTCCAAGTTTGTTACGAACTACCGGGTTGATAAAATTAAAGAAGGAAGCTCCAGGAGTTGTAGCATTATTTCCACAATACTGGAGTCCACCATCTTTTTGGCGCCGTTGCCGGGGAAGCGTCAGAGTATTGGTGATTGTTGCTTTTCTTCTACTTTCCTACTCTCGCCTTCTGCTAAGTAGTATTTCATTTCCATTCTGCAATTTCCTTTCTGCAAAAGTAGCATAGACATTTCCTACTTTCATAGATTAACATTTCAATTCTGCAATTTCATTCCTACAAGCGTAGATTAGCATTTCAATTCTGCAAAGCATAGGTTAGCATTTCGTTCCTGCAATTTCATTTGAGCAAAATAGATTAGTTCTTTCATGCTTTCATTTCAATTCCGCATTTCCATTTAAGCAAGATAGTTAGTTGCAGTTCAATCTGTTTTAGTTTTGCAGGTACCAGGAAAAAAAAAACAAAAGCAATCAGAAGTCTTTTCATTTCATGCCTCGTAGAAACCGAGATAAAACAGGCAAATTCTTACCCAACATCCCCACCACATCACTAAGTCACCCTTCTCTCTTCTTTGGTGACAGTGATCTAGAAGAACCTATAGGTGAACCTCCTGAGATATACGAAGATCCTATAGCAGAAGAAGAGTTAGAGACCACTCCATCTGAAGTTATGGCTGACAATAGGGGAGAAGATGAGAGAATTGAAGGTGCCTTCCCCATCCGAGAGACCAATGGGGACATGAAAATGAAGAACATCAGCCCCTCCGCTTTACCTCACTTCCATGGACTGACTACTGAAGATCCTGATACCTTCCTGTTTGAGTTTGCCGTCCTTTGTCGAACCTATGACTATACTGAGGATGAGCAAAAACTGAAACTCTTCCCCTCTACCCTTAAGGATGCAGCACTACGCTGGTTCATGGGCTTACCTGGGAACAGTATCACCACTTGGGCCCAGATGTAGCAAGCCTTCAATACCAAATACCGGGACTACTGTAGGTCCAAGGAAACCAAGCGAGAAATCTTTCGGATGACCATGGGGAATGATGAGTCTTTAGAGGATTACGAGGAAAGGTTCCAGCTTAGCTATAAATGGGCCAGGTGCACACTTGACCCTGAATCTCTTAAGTTGGTCCTGCTCCGAGGAGTCCCGGAAGACCTCTTAGATACCCTTCACATGCTAGCTGGAGGAGATATTTACCAACTACCTTATGAGGACATAAAGACTGTGTTTAGAAACCACTCTAGGGCAGCTCAGAAAAGAGGTAGAGGAAACCCCCTCTCAGCTGGTATTCCTTTCTCCAAACATGAGTTTGCAAATCAATTAGAGGATCTCAAGAGTGAGGTGAAACAGACCATTTCCATGCAACTCGATACATTCTGAATCCAACAGAAGAAAGAGGAAGCTGAGAGGGCTTTGGCTATCTTCTGCCCTAGGTGTACAAGGAAGCACCCTAAGAATGAGTGCCCATTACATTCGGTTGAGGTATGTTTTGTCTGTGAGGAGGACCACCCCACAAACCAATGTCCAACCTTACCTGGGCTTGAAGCCATGTATCAAGGGATAGAAGCGCCCACTGAACCTCTCTATTTCCTCAACCAAAGGCAGCCACATGGACCTAGACCTTACCAACAGGGGATGCAAGGAACACCCCAAACCTATTACATTCCTAACCAATCTGCTCCTATGCCTTCCTGGGAACCCCCTGTTCATCCTTCCTGGTCTATAACTCCTCCATGGTCTTACCCACCTCAGTACCATACTCAGTGCACTACTCCTTCATTTCACTCATATGCCCAGCCGCAGCATCAACGGAATGCACCTCAACTGGGGTGGAGGCCCCAGTACAATACTCCTCCTACCATTTTGCCTCCACCACCGGCTCAACCACAACCATTACCTCCTGCTCCTCAAAGGCAGCCCCAAATGCCTGCTCAACCGAACCCGAACCCCAACAACAGATAGGTCCAGCAGGAATATACTGGGGAAACATCATGCCCTACCTATGCTGTGGAGATCCAGGAGATCAATCTGTGATCTGGAAAGACTCTTCCGGATCGCCAACCTCCTCCCCCATAGGACGAGGAAGATAAACAGGAAAGTGAACCAAAGGCCATTCCACCCTTTCCTGAGAGACTGACGACCACCACACAACCCAACCCAGAGGAGGATGAGCTTCTGGGAGAACTCAAACAGTTGTGTGTGAGAATACCACTTCTCCAAGCCATCAAAGATGTACCAATATACAACAAACTAGTTAAGGAAAAGTGTTTCAGACACCCAGGCAGGCGAAAGAGAGATGCTTCAACCATCAATGTCATAGGACAACTGTCTGATCTTATGTTGGGGCAGACTATCTGCCCAAAGTATCTGGATCCTGGGAGTCCTGTAGTGGATGTACACATCAATGGCACCATCATACCTCACACATTGATTGATCTGGGGGCTGCCATTAATGTGATGACCAGAGATACCATGCTCAAACTCAACCTTCAGGGTTCCTTGAGAAAGACCTCGACAGTCCTACAACTAGCAGATCGCTCCACTGTGACTCCTGAAGGGATCGTAGAGGATGTCTTGGTCTCGGTTGACTCTTGGGAGTACCCTGCTGACTTCTTGGTTCTGCAACCAAAGGCAAAGCTTACTGGATACCCTCTCATTTTGGGAAGGCCTTGGTTAGCCACTGCAGATGCTTACATAAGCTGCCGTGCAGGAAACATGACCATCAAAAATGGTCCTATGTCCAAGCAGCTAGTCCTGTACCCTCCTGCCCAACCCTTATTAGAGCATGACTTACCACTTTGGTTGGAGGAAGGAGAAGAGGATGAGGTGTACTCAACACCTTTGTGCACCCTAGACACCACTAGGGGAGGCCTCCCAACCGAGGATGATTTGATTGAGACCTTGATCCAGACTCCACCTCCCAGTGCATTGTCCTTAGAAGAATTGGTGGAGGATGCCCAAGCCAGCACCTTAGTGGACCTTTGTGCGACCAACCCTGTCACTCCCAAAGTCAAAAATGTGGAGTTCAGTCCTGAGAGAACATTAAAGATCAGCTCCTCCCTATCTCCTTCCCAGGAAAAGGAGCTGTGTAGTCTGTTGGCCAGTCATCTAGATGCTTTTGCTTGGAACTATAAGGATATGAAAGGAGTTCATCCTTCGATCTGTACCCATCACATCTACATCAAAGAAGATTGTAAACCAGTTAGGCAACCCCAAAGGAGAATGAATCCAACCCTTAAGGACATCGTCAAGGAGGAATTACAAAAACTGTTGGATGCCGGATTCATTTACCCCATCTCGGATGGCGAATGGGTGTCCCCTTTGGTGTTGGTTCCCAAGAAAAACGGGAAGTGGAGAATCTGTGTGGACTACCGAGAACTGAACAAAGCTACCAAGAAAGACCATTTTCCTCTACCTTTCATAGATCAAGTGTTGGATGGACTGGCAGGAAAGAAGTTTTTCTCTTTCCTAGATGGGTTTAGCTGGTATAACCAGATCCAAATCAGCCCAGAAGACCAAGATAAGACCACCTTCACTTGTCCTTGGGGTACCTTCGCCTACCGAGTTCTTCCCTTTGGACTATGCAATGCTCCTGCCACCTTCCAGAGAGCCGTCTTGAGCATCTTTTCTGAGCTGGTCCATGATTCGGTGGAAATCTATATGGATGACTTCACTCCTTATGGGTCCAACTTCCAGGAAGCGTTGTCCAATCTGGGAAAAGTCCTAACTAAGTGCATTGAGATGAACCTATCCCTTAGTCCTGAAAAGTGTGAATTCCTGATGACTGAAGGGACCGTGCTAGGCCATACCATTTCTTGCCAAGGGTTACAGGGGGATCCTAACAAAATTGCTCTCATCAAGAAGGTTCCACCTCCTCAGAAGGTAAGAGATGTTCGAAGTTTCTTAGGATTAGCGGGATATTATAGGAGATTCATTAAAGACTTCAGCAAGCTAGCCTCGCCGTTGTTTAGCCTCTTGGCAAAGGATGTTGAGTTTAAATGGACTGACGATTGTCAGAAGGCTCTGAATGAATTAAAGGACAAGTTAGTGTCTGCCCCAATCTTGAGAGGTCCAAACTGGGCCCTACCTTTCCACATCCACACTAATGCCTCGAATAAAGCCATAGGGGTAGCCTTACGACAAGTTGAACAAAAACTTCCATATGCCATCTACTTTGTCAGCAAAAACTTATCTAAGGCAGAACTGAATTACACTGTAACTGAGAAAGCATTCTTGGCCGTGGTCCATGCATTGAACAAGTTCCGACATTATATCACTGGCTATCAAACATTTGTACATACTGATCATGCTGCAATTAGATATTTAATGAATAAACCAGATGTGAATGCTCGTATTATTAGATGGTTACTTTTGTTGCAGCAGTTTGATTTGACTATCGTTGACAAACCAGATAAAGAAAATGTTGTTGCTGACTTTTTGTCTAGATTGGATTTACCTACAGATGAGGATGGAACAGTGGATGACCAGATGCCCGATGAACATCTATTTGCTATTTCAGTACTCTCTCCATGGTTTGCTGATATAGCAAACTACCTTGTGTCAGCACAGTTCCCTCCGCACTTATCCTCAAGAGAAAAGAGCTGAATCGTCAGAAAGAGTGCCTCATTCACTTGGATCGGGGGCAACCTGTTCAAGATTGGCCCTGATCAGATCTTAAGGCATTTTGTAAGGGAGGAGGAAGTCTTTGATATCCTCCTCACCTGTCATGATGGGCCTTGTGGAGGACATTTTGCAGCAAAGAGGATTGCCTTCAAAATCTTGCAGGCAGGCTACTATTGGCCCACGCTTCATCAAGATGTCAGAAGGTATATCAGCCCGTGTGACCAGTGCCAAAGGATGGGGAAACCCACTCCAAGGGATGAAATGCCTCTCCAACCTCAAGTGACTCTTGAGCCATTTGAGAAGTGGGGTATGGATTTTTTGGGTCCAATCAATCCTCCTTCGAAGCAGAGGTCTTACATCATTGTGTGCACAGACTACCTGACAAAGTGGGTAGAAACCAAGGCAATCAAAGTAGCGAAAGAAGAAAAGGTGGCCGAGTTCTTAAGAGAAAACATCTTCTACAAATTTGGCTACCCAAGAGAGCTAGTCACCGATCAAGGAAGCCAGTTCACCTCCAACTTAATTGAAGACCTACTAGCTCATCACATAATCAAGCATAGGACTTCCACCCCCTATCATCCTCAAGCAAATGGGCAGGTGGAAGTCACCAATAGAGCATTGGAAGGAATCTTGACTAAGGTGGTGAGCAGCAGCAGGAGAGATTGGGCGGATCGCCTGGTTGAGACCACATGGGCTTACAACACCACTTGGAAGAGCACAACCGGCTTCACACCTTATGAGCTGGTCTATGGGAAGAAAGCTTTGCTGTCAATTGAGTTTGAATACAACACCTTGAGGATGGCAGCTCAGCTGGACCTGGATCTCAGCCATGCCCAACAAGAAATGCTATTGCAGCTGAATGGATTGGACGAGCACCAAATGCAGGCCCTTCTTCACTCAGAAGTGGTTCAACTTCAGAGGAAGGTGTGGCATGATCAACACCTCAATGACAAGCAATTTCAACCGGGAGATTGGGCACTGTTGTATGATTCCAGGCATAAATATTTCAAGGGGAAGCTGAGAACCAGATGGCTGGGACCATATGCAGTGGAAAAATGTAATGACAATGGATCTGTTCTTATTCGGACCATTGATGAGGAGGCCATCCCTATGCTTGTCAATGGGCATCAGTTGAAGATCTACAGAAAGCCTCTGCCAAGGCAAGAATTCATCAAAACTATGGAAAAATCAGTGCTGGTCATCGAGAAGGGTTCTGCCTCTATTTTGGGCACACCTTGAAGATCTTAGAAAAAAAAAAAATAATAATAAAGATCCTTGCGTGAAAACCTTTCTGAGGCTCCCAAGGCAGATGGTAGGGGTGAAAACCTCATTGAGGCGTCCCTACTATCTTTCTGAAAATGGTTGAAAAAAGACCCTTGAGTGAAAACCTCGTTGAGGCGCTCAAGGCAGATGGTAAGGGTGAAAACCTCTTGGAGGCGCCCCTGTTGTCTTTCAAAAAAAAAACAGGGACAACAAGTTCACAATGTGGCAATGCATGCAGGTTGCAGGTATTCTATGAAGGAAAAGAGGTCCTTCAACTCAAAGACAAGGGTCCTTACTATGCTACCAGGTGACCTCACCAGCAACCCCTCCGGAAACACTCATCTTCTCCAAGTTCTGGGCACGATTTGATCACAGTTTAGTCTTCTACAGGAACCTATAGGACTTTCTACAGGAAGTTCTGTATTTCTACAAGAAACTTCCTGTAGAAGTTTTGGACGGCCCGGAACTAATTATGTGGGGAGATCTAATGCCCGAGGTCCGGCACGGAGGCATGCAAGCTAATATTTTCTCCATCACGCACTGCTGTCACCTCCTTCTACCACCCCAGTTGCCATGCAATGGAAATACCTGCACAGTCAAATCAGAACACTGAATTATCAAAGGAAGCGATTCTCAAATGGGAAAAAAGATGCAGAGATACCATGCAATAATTATCAAAGCCATCCAAGGGCCCTGCGATCATGACCATGATGCCACCGTCTCCACCGTTCAGCATGCACCCGAGGAGGGAAAACTGCTACAGGACATCCTGCAGGAATCCCGTAGCAGTTCAGCCAGCTAGAGTGTACACCATCACGACGCCTGCAACACATAGAGCGGGCACATGCACCACCCGCAGCCAGGTAATAAGCGTCGTAACCATCAGCAGTCTGCGAAAAGGAAGGACCCCCGGGCCTGTGCAAATAGCAGCAGCGAGCAAATCTAATCACCATCGTCCTGAAACCTGAAAATCATGTCGCGGCCACACAGGTAAGTGCCTCACCCTTTTTTCGTCAAATTACATGAATAATACTCTGAAATGTTTGCAAGTGTGGAAATGAATGGGTTGAGCAGTCGAATGGCCATTCAACTGGCCACGACGACCAGTCAGATGGTCTAGTCGGATTTGGAAAGTGGTGGTCGTGGCAAGCAAAACGGGTAATAGACACGTGAGGAATGTCCAGTCGGGGAGAAGCGGCGATTTAACGGAAATGGCGGCGGCAGATCTGCGGGGAATGATGCGGCAGTCAGGGAGATTTGCAGTGAAATGAGTAGGTGACGTCGTCCAATGGTCCGACAGGGACAGCTCACCCCCGCGCCACGAGTTCGGCCGGGATTCAAATCCACCGCCTAGATCATCACTCCGCTCATTTATCATCAGCCGTTTTGAAGTCGAGTGAGCATCCGAATTTCTCTGAAGCTCGTTACTCCAAGTCTTCGGCTTGTTCGAACTTCTGGTAGCGGCACAAAAGACGCAGAACCACTTCCGTGCTCTCCAGAACCCGTGCGTTACTTCTACAGGAAAGCTACGCTACATGAAGCTCACTGCCACGAGGAAAATTGGTCCCTTCACGTCAAAGGTGGCGAATTGGAAAAGGTAAGCCTGAACCTGTTCCTCCCATGCAATTGGTTTAAAGGGTGGCGAAGTCGAAGTCTTCAAAAATGTAAAACTACAGTCTGAGCATAAAATTGCAAGCGTCGTCTTCCGTTTGTATGAATTGTTGTCGAAGTATATGTGGGGTTTTCTATAGGATGTGATTTATAATTGAGCCCTTGTCAAGGCTCATCTGTGGATTCATCAGAAAGGAACCGTCAGACTCAAAGAAACTTAGGGAGAACCCTGAGGTGGTGGAACTGTTCACTCGTGCGCGATGGATGTTGTTCTGCGACAAACTTCAAGGTTATGATGTTGAGGTGGCAGAGGAGTTCTTACGAGCTCTGAATCCAAAATCAAAAACGCTGGCCACTGCCAATTTCAGGGGTTTGAGTCTCAGACTCACCCCACAGTTCATCAGCAGAGTCACGGAGCTCCCAATGGGGGTACCGTGGGACAAGGAGGAGAGGAAATTAGGCCAAAAGGCTAAAAAGGAGTTCTTCCCACCAGAGGAGCAATTCTCAGAGGATAAGAACGGGGTTCACAGAGCTAGCTTACAGCCACTTTGGAGCGAGGTCAGCCTCCAAATTATGAAATACATCACCTGCGAAGGACGGTTCAACATTGTCTATGGGTGCCATTTCTGGCTACTCACAGAATTGAGGCATCAGATGGACCTACCTGCAGAAAGAAAACTAAGTATTCCCTACTTCCTCCTGCAGTCTATGACTGAATGTGCCACCAAATTACGAGAGGGCACGCCAGACCAGGTAGCTCATCATGGGCTCATTAAGCTCCTCGTGGAGGATGCACTCCACACATACAAAGTCCCTCTCTCGTGGGAAGCCTTCCGGAATCTGACTAAGGATGGCGATATCAAAATGTTGACCGAGGAGCTCACCTCCTCCAGCAACAAGGAAAAGGAGTCAGTACGCATAGAGAAGAAAGGGAAAGGCCAAGAACCCATGGCCAAAGCACCGAAGAAAGAGAAAAAAGGGAAACAAGAGAAAAAGGTTGCTGAAGAGAAGGATGACAAATCCACATTGACACCCAGGTAGAAAAGGTTACAAAGTAGGGTGGACAGGACTGAGCAAGTCCACGTCAGTAAAGGTAGCTCGACATCAGCCTCAACCAAGTCAAAAAGCAAAGCACCCGCAGTCAAACAAGCTAAAACGGTGCCACCTGTTTCTATAGGAAAACCAAAAACGGTTTCTACAGGAAGCCAGAAATCAGCTGATACAGGGCCTTCTACAAGAAGCCCTGAGAAAGGAAAACCAAAGGAAAAGAGAGCCGAAATTCTTGCAAGGGAGGCAGCAGCCGTGCTGGCAGCCCTTAGTACACCTCCTAAGCCGAAGGAAAAGCGAAAGAGGGAGATCCCTCTGTATTTTAAAGCCCAGAGAAGTGTGAGAATCAAAACAGGTAGGCCACAGCCCCCATCGAGCAGCCTAATTACTATATAGGATGCTCCTAGCTCGCCAAGGGAGAGGTCCCCCTCAAAGATATCAGTCACTTATGAGAGGGGGAGCCCGAAGACAACCACCTGGAAAGAGAGAATGGACAGGTTGGCTTCACAAGGTCGGCTACAGGATGTTGAGGCCGCTCTACAGGAAACCTTAGCCCGGCTTAAGGAGACAGAGAGGATGGAGGGAGAGGCACCCTCATCACCACCGAGGGAAGACGAAGTAGAGCCACCAAGAGAAGAAGAGAAAGAGCATATTCCGGAGCCTAGTCCCCAGCCAAGTCTGAGCTCATATTATAACTTCTTAGAAGCTGGAAAAATTATACCACAGAAATTCACTGTGCCACTTTTCTTCGCGTTGGAGGAAGAAAGAGTGAGAAATCACACATGGATGAAAATAGCTAAATCAAAAGGAGTGGCTGATATAGGCCCCTTGGAGGAACAACTCAAGGAGGCACGAAAAGAATTAGCTATGGCCAAACACGTGGCAAACTGCCAGCGGGTGTTCCTACAGGAAGAGAACGAGAAACTTAGACTGCAGCTACAGGAGCTGAAGAAGGAAAAGGGCACATCCTCAGGGGACACTACAGCAGAACATCAAGGCAGAGAAGGACTACAAGTCGGTCTTGGGGAGCCAACCTCGCATCTACAGGAAGGGGAACTGCAAGCACAAATCGAGATACAAGCTCTCAAACAGAAGTTGCAGCAAAAAGAGGCACACCTGGCTTGCATGGCCAGTTGGGCCATGGATGCTATACAATGCAGAAAGCCGGCCAAATCCTATGGCCTGTACCTACGAGACCAGTGGCTGCAATTTCAAATCTATGCATTAGCACAGAGGGGTATCTCCCAACTCCAGGACCCACAACAATTCACAGCATTATGTAATAGCAGCTCATCAGAGGATAAGGCCAAACTCTCGGAGTTCTATCTCCATAATTTGGCCCTTCCTAACGTGACTACATGGGATCCCAACACAGTTGTAGGGGATATGCAATTGATGGAATTTTCCTCATGGTTGAACCATGAAGAAAATAGGGCAGCGGAAGTCAAGGAGGTCATGGACCGAGAATTACATGAGCCACTGCTGATCAGAGCAGAGCCAAGGGATCCCACTTCGTTGATATCGGCCCACCAACACTTAGCCACCAACCCTCAAACTTTATTGAAATACATGGATTAGCAGGCACAGGCCATAGCACATTTCGAGGATATGGAGTGACTATTAGGGGACAATTGTGTTCATGCTTGCACCCGCTGATGGAACTCATTGTCCCACAGCCTTAAAATCAGAGAATACCATACTCCAACTCGAATGAGGGAAGCTCTAGCACGGGTGCCCCTCTATAAAAAGTCCATACAGAACCTTCAAGCCAGCTGAATTGGCCTCAAGCTAAGCCCACCTCTGCTGTTAGGATTGATGTAAGGCAGCACAGAAAAATAAGAGAAAAAGCAGTGGGAAGAGGTGGAAAGGAAGGCTGGGTTCCATGCCAGTGAGGAGGAGACCACTTCAGAGGCCCGGGATGTGAGGGTGGTAGTGAAAGCAATGAAGGACGAGGAGCTGGATTAGTTGCTCAAGGATGAGCAATCATTTTAGCTGGGGGCTGATGATGAGCCCCAAATTTGGTAACATTTTTGGCTCATTTGGCCTAACTACCCTTGCTCAACCCTTCATTTTTCATAACTTATGCATAATTTTTTAGTATATTTATGTCATCTGTATGAATAAGGGCAGTCACTATTCCTAGGTGGCTAACACGTGCTTATTTCAGGTTTTTTGACATTTAATGGAGCAAAACCACGCAGATGAGGGCTAGGAGACAACCAAGATGGGGTTGAGGATTCGTACAAGGGTTTTCCACAGCATTAAATGGCCTTCCTCGGGATTTTCACCCCCAACTTCGAGCTCTGACAGCCACCACAACCGGATGTAGAAGGCAGCCAAACGGATTTTGAGGAAGCAACAGTTCACTCCTAGTTTGGTCAGCCAAGTCCCACTGATTTAGGAGGCCAGCTTGGGGCCTCGAGATGTATAAATGATAGGGCTTTAGCCTTTGAGGAGGAATTTTTGAAACCTTGTTGCACATTCTGGATTACGAGTTGCTAGCTCTGTTTTGCTCTTTTGTAGCCATTATTGGCATGTTATTTGACTTATGATTATTATCTTTTAATGAAAAGCAGGCAGATTTGAGTTCAGTTCTGAGTTCTTAAAGGAGCCATAGCTCTCGGGGTTGGGCCCAACATGAGAGCCTAAGGCCTCCTTCCTTTGTATTGTTATCTTTTTCTTTCAGCATTATGTTTTTTTTTTCCTTTACATGCATTCAGAACGTAGTTTGCTGAGTTAGATTTCTTGGTGTGGTTAAGTAGGTCATTTTCATAAGACAAAATTTCTTCAGCTGTTTAGAGTAGAGTGAAGAGATTGGAGTTGATAAAAGTTCTAAAAAAAAGGGGTTGCCTGCACACCCATTTTCACCTCTTTCTAGGGGTTGGAATTGCAGACTGTGCTGCCCACCAAAAACATTGGTTTACGTGTTCATGCAATGTTTGATGCAATATTGTTGTTTGTAGAAGTGTCCATGTGTTCAGATCTCTTGGAATGTTCTTTGCTTCAGTACCATACATGGTTTTTCCTTAAGAATAACGTTGTTGTACATTGGTTCCATTAAACAGTTAGGAATGTTTTGATTATATGCAGGACGTGGAAGATTTGATTCAGTTTGCATTGTGCAGTGCCACTCCCCTCACTCTCTCATCCTTCTAAGCCTTGCTCAGACCAACTACTCATCTCCCAACTAGACCTCTTGTCTTTCAGCTACTCTACTACCCACGTTATCCTACCTTCTCGGCCTTCCATTCCCTCTACCCTCCTTTAGACAAACCAGCTCAGCACACCCCCTCATCATCTCATCTCTATGTCCCTAAGTCATTACAAACCCCTCTCCTACCTCCCTATCCACCCATGCAGCCTCTTCCACTCACCCACCACCTAAAATCCGATTATAGAACATCCTATAGGAATTACTGAACTTCATGTAGAAATTCTGAACATCCTGTAGAACCCATGCAGACTTCCTGTAGAAGCTCATAAACATGGTTGCTTGGCATCCAAACTTTGTGAAACTCTCTGAAAGGATGTTAGGGACTCCTTAGACCCTCTCTGAGCCTTCCTGACCTCTTCCAAGAATTTCCCCCCTTGGTCTACCCCTGCACAGTAAAGATCCAGTTAGAAGCACATGCATAATAATTCCAACAACTTGAACAAAAATACAAAAATATGTTCTCTTCAGATCAAAGTAGTCTAGACACATGCATCTCACCTTCCTAGAAGTAATGGCATCGCTTTCAGTAGTTTTCATCCTCATCTCTGCATCAGTAAGACTAGCTGGTAGAATTAGGGTTTGCTAGGGTTTGCGTTTCTTGTTGGCTTTCAGTTCCTTTTTGCAAATAGATTAGCTTCTTTTGATGTTAGCTTTCACCCATCAGTTCAAAAGCTTCTTCTAAGAGCTCATAGAAGTTGGCTTGAGCCCCTAGCGGACTTGTGCGGGCTGACCAAGCGACAGCTGCGACAAGAGCTAGTACTTGCGCATACAACACCGTCGCTTCCAAGTTTTTTACGAACTATCGGGGTGATAAAATTAAAGAAGGAAGCTCCAGGAGTTGTAGCATTATTTCCACAATACTAGAGTCCACCAGTCTCACCATAAATTGACTTAACACACTAGCCAAATATGATATGTCAGGTTTGGTTGTAGTAAGATAATTCAAGCTTCCCACTAGTTGTCTATACAATGTACCATCAACCTCCTTTGAGCCATCCAGAAACTAAAGTTTTACGTTTTGTTGGATTGGAACAAAAGAAACTTTGAAATTATCCATTTTAAACTGCTTAAGCGATTATCTCACATACTCACCCTCAGAAACAAAAGTTTGAGCAGCATCTCCCCAAACTTCAAGACCTAGACAATAATATAACTCACCAAGATCTTTCATCTCAAATACTTGTGACCTTCACACCTTAATTCCATTAATTATTTTAACTGAATTCCCTGTAATAATTAAATCATCAACATAAAAATATATTAGTACTACATACTCCTTTGCATTAAATTTGGTATGCATATTTAGATCACTTTAACTCCTCATAAAACCCTACTGAAAAAAATAATAATTTATCTTCTCATACCACTACCTAGGTGCCTGTGTTAGCCCATATAAGGCTTTCTTTAATCTGTAAACCAAATGTTCCTCCCCCTTTTTCACAAACCCTTATAGTTGTGTCAAATATACCTCCTCCTTTAAATCACCATTCACAAAAGTAGATTTTACATTTAATTGGTGCAAGTTCTAATGATACTTTGTAGCTAATGTAATTAACAATATAATACTATTTAATTTAGCTACAGGTGCAAATATTTCTGCATAATCAATACCCTTTTTTTGTGGGTATCCTTTTTCCACCAATCTAGATTTATATTTATCTATACTGCCATCTGCTTTAAACTTGAGTTTGTGTAACCATTTACATCCTATGGGCTCTTTACCTTTAGACAATTCATTTAATTCTGAGGTTTTGTTTTTAACTATAGATTAATATTATTTGTTCATTGCTTTTCTCCACTCTTCAGGTTCATTGGCTTCATTAAAACTCATGGGTTCTATGAAATTCAAAACATTACTCATCAGGGCATAGTCCTTATACATTTTAGGTAGGAAATCTGTCCAATAGATCTCCTTGGCACTCCACTATCTTCACCCCCATTTTCCGAAGGTACTTCTCGACCTCTAGGCGAACTATGACTCTTGGTGATATCCATTTACTGGATTCTTCATTAATTTTTTGGTGCTCACTGCCTTATGCTTATTTTTTATTGTCTTCAACTTCAAGAAGTATGTGCCACCTTTTATAGTTGTTGTCCTTGTTGCTTTCATCTGCCTGTTCATGGAAAATTACATCTCTACTTGCAAATACTTTGTGAGTAGATGGATCAAACACTTTATATGCTTTAAATTTTGAACAACATCCTACAAAAATACAATTTATACCTTTAGCATCAACTTTCCTTTTTTTCTCCTTCAAAATATGTGCAAAGGCTTTACACCCAAACACCCTCAAATGATGTAATGCCAGTTTAAAACCATACAAAGCTTTGAATGGGGTCTTGAGATTAAGATACCAAGTTGGAATTATGTTATTTACATAAACAACAATACTAATGGCCTCTGTACAAAAATCATTTAAGAGATCTTGACCTTTAATCCTACTCTGAGAAAACTCCACCAATGTTCTAATTTTTTCTTTTTGCAACACCATTCTGATGTGGATTGTAGGGTACTATAAATCGTTGCACTATTCCATGATCCTTGCAGTACTTGATGAAATTCCCTAACCTGTATTTTCCGCCTTGATCTGAATGAAGCAACTTTATGAACTTCCTTATTTTCTTCTCTGCCATGTTTTTGAATTCCTTGAAATACTCAAAGACATCACTCTTTTTCCTACAGAATTACACCTGAGTGTACCTTGCATAATCATCAATAAACAACAAAAAATAATAAACACCTCCTAGGGATCTGGTCTATATGGGTCCATAAACATCATAATGCACAAGTTCTAATACATCTTCTCCTATCAGAATTAAAGGGGATTCATCTCTCAGAATTTTTCCTAATTCATAGTCTTCACAAGCAGCATACTCATTCTTTAACATAGGGAGTCCTTCAACCATTCTTTGTTTCTGTAACATGAACAAATAATGATAATTGATATGACCATACCTCTAGTTCCAAAGGATTTCTATTGACGTAGTTGTAGAAGTTAGTGCTTAATGGCTATTGCTGGTAACATCAAGCTTATATAAACCCCAACTCTGACTCTTGAAGAAACAGGTTTGTAGTGATCTCGCAGGTCTTTTACTATGCAATGTGTTTTGAAGAATTCAACCTTTAGATTTTGATCTATAATTGTGGAGTCATAGATCATATTTTTCTTAATCCTCAGAAGATACATAACATTATGAATGTGCCTAACATATCCATTTGGTAAAGTCACTGGAATATCTCCATATCCCTTGATCTGATGTGCATGATAGCCACCATTACTTATTTCTTTGAAATTCCCGTACCAGTCCTTATTACATGTCATGTGGATTGAAGTTCCATAATCCACAAACCATGCATTGGCATCATCAATTTCAGCAAACAACACAACATTAGACATAAACAACTTAATATTCTTATGATCAAAATTCAAGGCTTATCCTGTGAAATCTCCCGAACGTCTTCTTTATTTATGCCTCACTTCATCACTTTTATTCTTGTAGAAATCTATGGCAAGATGCCCACTTCTACCACAATTAAAAACATTTAATTTTAGAATCATTTCTAGCAGGTGACATACCTTAATTTAAACTTGGAGATGGCTTTCTCTGAAATGGACTTCTAGATTTACTTCATTCTCTGTGTTTTCTTTTGAATAATTCTTTACCACAAATGCTAAATATGTACTTTGAGGCTTTAAGTTCATGTGCCTCTCTTCTTTCTACATCAATATACCTGTCAATTCCTCAAAAGCGGGAGCTTGCTCCTTTGCTACAAGACCTGTAATAAACTTCTAATAGTCCTCTAACATTCCATTTAACGTGATTTTCACAAAATCAGTGCTACGTACTGAGTCTCCTATGTCTCCCATATTATCTTTCAAGTATTTGATTCTTGAAATAAAAGAACTAACATATTCATTCTTTTCCATTTTAATATACAAGAGCTTACTTTTCTGGAAGATGACTCAATTTCTATTTTTGGTTTTATATAGATACTTAAGTGTATTCCAGGTTTCACTAGAAGTTTTACACTCATGAATGTGAGGGGTTATATTATCTTTAACAAACATCCTTAAAAATACCTTTTATTTACTCTCCTACTTCTCCTAGTCTTGAATCAATGCGGTTGTCATCTCTGTAACAGGTTTTTCTTCTTCTCCCTTCATAATTATCCAAACACCATATCCCTCCAACAGAGTCTGCAACTTGAATTTCCAATTAACATAATTGGATCCGTCCAATTTATTGGCCTCATTTAGATATGTTTCAATGGGATAAGTCATATTGACACACAAAAAAAATTCTCCAAGCTTCCATTATAAATAAATATCTAGAGTCAATAAATAAAGACATGGAAAGGACTGATGGATCTGTATAATAATAATCAATTAACGGTAGAGCTCAAAAAATAATGGAGCTCATCACACTACATCAATAGACCCACTTATTTTTATATATGAGAAATGTCCCACTCTATGCAAGCAATAGGGACCATCATTATTTGACCTTCAACAATCCAATTCCAATTAAAACAAAATTTTCAACTCAACTCACTTCACGAAATTAGACTTGTGCAGCGTAATGCAAGTCTGAGTAGTTTCTGAAGTTTTCCTTATTCAGCGCACTTTCCCACTAGTTGAAGAATGTGTTGATTCCTCCACCACCAGTCAACTTATATCGGTTTAAAAAACAACAATGCTTCCATTGTCACTACCAGGAAAAGTCAATTTATGTTTAATAGGGTCATCGAGAGTAGACTTATCAATCTACACATTTCAATTTTTGTTTTATTTGGCATGGATGATGCAGCCACTCCAACAAACGTTGCTGCCTCCTCTCCAATTACTAAATGTGATTTTTCCTTCATCAAATTACCCAACGATTGTGGCACTGACAGATCCCTTCTTGGCCTCATGCTCCAAGCTAAGAGCAGATCTGTGGTTGATACACCACACTTTTATTCTTCTCCATGCTCACTAAACTTGCACACGAAAAATCACACCATTTATAAGCTACCGCAAAATGTATATCGTTAGCCTACAAGGCACACCCAACATGGAAATATTTCTTCAATAATAACCAACTAAGTGAGAGAGGTTTCTACCATACTTCCATGCTCATGACACCAACTCACACTCCCTCTTGTAATGTACGCAACCTCAATTTGACACTTCTTCCATATTGAGGAGCACTGATCCATAAATTACTTGTTCGACCACCATCAGCATCTGATCCATGAATTTATCAGCACACATTCAAAGGGATTCAGAGGAATTTGACTATATATGCCATTGTCACCTTGGAGTGGTTCAAACCTACAAACTCTTGACACCAACTCAGCGACCACTTCACAATACTGTCACCACTCGACTCAACTTCAACGCTACAAACTGCACGGCACAGTCTCCTCGATACCTACGCGTCGAATCTTCTTTAATGAAGAACCACCACACTACTCTTGGTCTCATTTTTGGCACATTGAACTCTCAGCCTCATGTCAATGTGCAAAAAATATCTCGGCTTTTCATACACACAACTTGCTCTTCCACAAAGAAACAGTCAACACTACTATTATTATTATTGTTGTTCTTGTTCTTGTTCTTGTTGTAAATTAGTAACTTGTTGGAGTAATCTGAGTAGGGCCAAGGTCAAACCTAGCATCCGCCACTATAAAATTAGGAGTATATTCAAAAACCTGTATGCTGAAGACCTAACATGAGTCGAGACTCCAAGAGGGTGGGAGATACTGCTCATGAAGCCATATCACAATGGGCCAAATATGTCTCACAATGGGATTTAAAATCAGGTAGAGAGGATAATGTATACCCAACACTTTGTAAGCCAAATATACCAATAATTTATGACTTAGCAAGAGTCCACAAGATACTAGTTCCTACCCCTTGAGCCTTATCAAAATGGGTCAAAGATGTCCCCTATAATATTTAAAACCATATAAAACGTAATTCATCCTTTTCCATGAACTTTATTATCAAGTTCAAAGTTCATCGACCTTCATTGTACACCAAATTTTTTCAATTAAGTTTAGTGAACTTCAATGCGAACCTCACGTTGAACATAAATTCAAGCATGGATATGAAAAAACTCATCCCATTGACTTGAAATGTGCTTTACATTCACCAGATTTTGGCCTGATAAATCAATCTTGCGGACAAGGCCGATCTCCCTAGTATCAGAAGATAGTCTAGCAACAAATGGACAAACAAACCTATCTTTCTCTAGACATATGCAATTTATAAGTAAATACTACAAAGGTGTCAAGATTCTACCTTAGATCCAATGCTTGTTTGTAGTAGTCATCCTTCAATCGTTCGAAAGAGTTACCTTTAAAGACCTGCAATCACAAACAAGCAAACATTAAATAGCACCTGCAGAGAAAATATCTTAAATAATGTCTATTATGGTGATCAAGGAATCCATAAAATAAACAATGAATCAATAGCTTATTGAGAAGAACAAATTTATTTGTATTAACTTTGAATAGTAAAAGAACCTTACAACCTCTTCAGCCTTGATGTTGAACAAGCTCTTCCTGGGGTCTGAAACAGGAATTTCCTTTACTTTGACAAGCCTTGCACTCTTCCAAATTATTTCTTAGAGGTATGTAATCTTTCCTCATAAAAACTTAACTAAAAAAGACTAAGTTCCAACAGCATTTCACCTCAAAAATATTCAGCTTCTAACCTCCAAGTAACCAGCCCAATGCTTCTTCTTGGAGTGTAGAGGAGAAGGTTATAGGTCCACCTATGAAGGGATAGAATCCTCCTTCAAAGGGATAAGCTCCTCACATCAAGGGGTTAGCTCCTTAAGGTATGGGATACATGAACCTTAAAAGAGTGAACTTGCCACCTCAAGAGTCCTTCCAGAAGCTTCTAGAAATGACTGAAAGTGAGTTTTTCAGAGAATACTCGCGCCTTTTTAACTTTTACAGGGGTTCGCACCTTTAACACACAGAGAGTACGGTTAGGTGCGCAGGAGACATGACCATTAGGTGCAGGACCACAAGTAAGATAAAGACAAAGTTCGGAACCAGAGTTTTAAAGACTTTTGAGAGATTTTCTCTTATTTTCAAGACTTGATATGAGGAACTGATATTTTAGACTTGCAGAGGAGGAAAGTATGAGTGGTAATGAACTCACACAGATAGCAGAATGTCAAGGTAACAATTTTTAGTGCAACAGATTGCCCCCTAAAGTGCGAAGTATGTAATAGATGAAGATAGAGTCTGTCATTTACGAAGAGTGAAGTACTTTATCATTTCAAGGATCATGTTGTGGACACCCCAGTCGGAACCTGTAAAAACATTCAATGCAAAATATATATATGTAGACATATCACTGCTGAGATAGGCATTCCCATACTCAGATCAAAAATGACTAGAAAACTAACTAAATTGTTCTGATACAGGAATGATTTTGTAATACATCAAGAGTATAGACATATGTAGACACAGTATGGACACAACCATATGTTTATGAATATTACATTGTATAATGAATAACAAAATTCCTCGCAGCCTGGATGGTAGAAACTAGATCCAGGGTCTTGATTTCCACTTCCCGAACTAGTACGATCCTATCCATGTGAATGAATGTGTCGGAGTCGAACATGGTAGAAACCACTTGATTACTAGTCAATGATGAGGATTGTTAACAAGTGTCAAAGAAACCACCAGTAATATCAATGGCTCTCAAAGTACTCAGTACAATCCATGAAATGTGAATAAATGATTGAAGTCGAACATGTCATAGAATCATTCGATCAAAGGTAAATGATGCAACCTATCGTCGAAGGTGAGAAAACTGCCATTAGGGCATGCAATTTTCAAGGTATTGATGATTTCTAGATCAACTTCCTAGATAATGTGTTGAAGCCAATAGAAAGCGATCCATCGTAGGCAAGCCCACAACACGAAATCATAGATCAAGTTTCAAAGAAATATATTGGCAAGGAATAACTCAGGGATGGTCAAAATGGATGACAAATATCTCACAGATGAATGGTTTGTTTGAACTATTCTCTTGAACACATAACGACACTGCATATGGCTTGGTGAAAATTGACCCAAAGCTAATACCCAGAAACCGGCTGAAGACTTTCAATGTGGTTTGATTAACTGTTAGGAAAAGGATTTTCCCAACCCAGGTGAACAAAAAGTGTCGTGTTCAAGAGTGGTTGACGGATTTTTGCAAAACAAAGTGTAACAAACAAGTTCGTTTTTCTCTCTTTTCCCCCACCATTTCTGGGAAGCACCTCTTTATTTTTGACAAGCTTGAGGAGGATAACATTTGCTTGTTTATAAGCTCATCCTTCAGATGAGTCCAACTTAGTTTAAAATTCGAACCCTAAGAAGGAGTGGTTTGTTCCTGTTTAAAATTGAACAGGTCCTTTACTATTAAATTTTAACGAGTCCAGTATAGGAAAAACTCGGTGTTTTTCAATTTTAGGGAGTCAAAAAAAAACTTAAGAAAAGTCCATGGGGGTACTTTTTCATAAAATAATCCCTCAAGTCCGAAAAATGATAAAATAATATAGAAGGGATGACATTTCCAATACTTTAACGAGCTGGAAACGGCAAGCGCTCGACAATATTTTCATATTTAATGAGTCCGAAAAGGGTTTAAAGAGGACTCTATTGACCGTAATTAGTCAACATATACCTTTTTCGTAAATAGTCCATTTCAGTCTGTAAAAGGGGTAAACTTATACTGAAGGGATGATTATTCATTTATTTTAACGAGTTCGAACAATCAAGTGCTCGACAATCTTTTCAATTTTCGAGAGTCTGGAAAGAGCTTAAAGAGGACTCCAATGTTTTGCTTTTTTGTAAATTTTTGAAAGAGTCCGAAAAAGTGATAAAAGTATGCTCTTTGTTGAAAAATGATCAATTTCCCCGAAAAATCCAATACTCTGCACAAAAACTCAAAACATTAACATACCTGTTTAAGATAAATAAAAATGATTTAAAAATTTGCCTTTTTAAAGTGAAAAATAAATAAATTAAAAATTCATTTATTCGAAAAAGCTTATAAGAAGGGCTTTTCTAACTTCATTTTTACCATTTGAGTTCAAAGTGAGAAGTGATAGCTTTTGGGTAAGAAAGTTCCAGTGAAGATTTTGGAAAATACGTCTGTCAGAATCGAAAACCGTTAGCACCAGGTAATACACGTCCTCCTTAACTTGCATTTCATTTGTTTACATTTCGTTTTTAGGCTTTAAATTTGATTTTTAAAGGAAACTTAGGTTTAAAAATTCGCTCGTGGGGGTCTGCAGGTGCAACATGCGACCCCTGCAGACCTCGACTTTTTTCTATAAAGGAAAAAGTCGTGGGTCTGCACCTATTGCTCACAAGTCGGGTGGACCTATGCACTATTTGTAATCAGAGGGTGCGGACCCTATGCAAATGAATTTTAAAACTTAAGTTTCTTCCAAATTTGCCCAACATTTTTTGAACTAGTTTGTTCTAATATGTCTTTTTATGCATTGTAGGACATTCAAAATGCTTATTTGGCGAGAATGTGAGCACGAGGATGTATATTTTTCCGCAATAAATCATATGCCCACATTGCAGGCATTGAGAGCATGTAGATTGCTTATGTTCTAGGGCATACAGGGCATGAGGGTCCAGGTAGACCTCTTGCAATGGCTGGTAGACAGATGTAACACACAGGACCAGTGCTTCATAATTGGTGGCCACCGGCTCAAAATCAAGCTGGAGGACATATAATTTTTCACTGGTTTGTCCAAGAGGGGCAAACAATTATCTCTTTTCGGCACTAGGCCAGGTTGCCAGTCTGTTACTAGTCTCTGATTGGAGTTTTGTGATGATCAATCAAAAGATAAATGGATTGATATTAAAACTATCAGCCGTCCTAAACTTAAGGTTATTGCATTCACTGTTACCAGGCTATGTGGGAGTGTAGCATTGCATGTGGCTACTAGATCCCAGATGCAGATGGCTGTAGACTATTTTCGAGGCACCATGTTCAACTGGTACGAGGCTGTGTTGGAAAATGTGAAAGGCCAACTAACCAGAGCAAAGAATGGACAACTGAAAAACTTTGGATATGGATTCATCGTAGTTAGCTTTACTTTAGAGAGGATCCCCATGTTAGCCACGCAGCATATTCCTATTGATGATGGTATTCCTGGACAGCCTAGAATGGTTCGTTGGGTTGCTTTGATGGCTCATCACCCTGAGGAGGGCACATAGGTTGTTCAATTTCTGCCTGAATATTTTCGTTGGTTGAACAACCAACTTTTTGTGATTCAGGATTTTCCATCCACTGGGATGGATTACTGTGGTGACCCAGACATGATTCTTCTACCATGAGAGCAATGCGATGATTCAGGTAAAAACCATTTTCACCACTTTCTTACTTTCATTTTTTTTTATATTTTAAACCGTCCAAAACTGACAATAAAAAGTTTAAATGCAGATGTGGGTCCATGACGACTAGCTACTCTCCAGCCTTACGAGAGGATACAACGAGCTGAAGCAGCACCAACCCCACAAGACCAATCAACAGAGATCCTAACCGACTTGGAGCATCATCTAGAGCGTTTGTGTTGGGTCCCTATAATACTAGTGATTACCCCATTACTATTGTAGTTATACCCCTTATTTATATTGTGGTGCCCCTATTACCCCCATATTGTTATTTCTGTGCCCCATAGAATCCCTCTATTGTTATTTTTGTGGCTTTATATTATTATTGTTAGGTCGGTTGGATTATATTGTGACTCCTTAGACTCCTATATATGGAAAGGAGGTTTTGTCAATTGAATCATCCAATAAATGTTCATTTATGTAATGTAAAGGAGGTTGCCCCCTCAAAGAGGCTGAATTCTAAGGCGTTGATCTATCTTTTCTTGAGCTGGTTTCATAACAGTTTGACACTAGATATTCCAGAGACTGATATAGATGATATTCCACTTAGGTTACAGAGATATGTGATTGGGGTCCCAGGACCTTTTACAAGGTTCCTATGTAGGGTGGCCGAAGCAGTGGTTTCTTACCATGATCATTGCCAAGGATAGGATGATCGATTTCGTAGACTCACAACATTTTTGACCTTTTGTATTATCATTTTTGCCAATCATAAGGTGTTTTTCAACCTATGATTGAAGACGATGTATATTTTGAAAGACACTTCTATGCTATGATATATCACTATTACTAGCTATCTCATGTAACATGTTATCAAATGTTATTAAATTTACTGTTTTGATTATTGCAAATGTCTATTTATCATACTAGAAGCAACTGCATCTGCTAATGTATTTAAATGTCTTGGAATATGTTGATATTCAATGTAATCAAATTCACGTTCCAAGAGATGAACTCTCAAAAATAACCTTAATAACATTGTATTTCTAATGGCATAAACCCTGTTAAGTTGTCATACAACGAGTTTAGAATCCAACTTAACAATCAAACTCTGAATCCCAAATGAGATGGATTCAGATAATAACTCAATCACTACAGTATACTCGGCAATGTTATTCGCTGTTTGAACGAGGCTTACCCCATGCATGGACACTAACTCATGAGAGGGTGAATAGATAACCCAAGCTACGGAAGAAATGTTTTGTGTACTACGACAAGCACCATCAGCGAAACCAATGTATGTTTGAAGAGACGTCGACATCTGCAGTATCATGAGTAAAATAAAGATAAGTAGGAATAATGATAAGAGAACTCTTTAAACTAAGCACACTTTTTTAATCTAAAACACACCAGCTGTAAAAAACTAATCTAACAAAAAATCGCCACACAGAATTTAAGCAGAATATCTCTTTAGATAAAGTCCATTTTTGGGTTTAACCAAAGAGACACCGACAAAATATATCAATTTATAAGCCCCTTTTGCCAGCTTTCACTTAACAATGTAAGGACCATACCACATAGGTACAAATTTTCCAACCCCTAGCTTATCGTTTGCTTTATCATATAGTAAAACTAGGTCTCCTTCTGAAAAATTAGGAGGTGTAACATTTCGGTTGTACTGAGCTTTTATTTGTTTTGCATGAGTCTCATTTGCTATTGCAGCAGTGCGTCGATTCTCATCTAGCTGAGCTAAGTACAAAAAACGTTTCTCTTTGTCAAAAGTAGCTGGGAGAAATTCTATGGCTAATTGTAATGACAAAATTTCGCATTCAATAGGTAACACTGCTTCCAAGCTGTAGACCAGTTAAAAAGGAGTGAAACCAGTCGATGTTTTCACTGAGGACAGATATGCCCAAAGTGCTGAAAATAGCATGGTATGCCAATTCGACTTATGAATACCAATGATTCTTTTGATCATAATGACTAAAACTTTATTGATAGCTTCAACTAGACCATTAACCTGTGGGTAATACTGAGTAGAACTATCATGGCGCAGCCCAAGTTGATCTGTCAGTTCAGTCATCATGATGTTTCGAAAGTGACTTCCATGATCAGTAATAATAGTTTGAGGAACACCAAATCTAGTAATTATATGATTGAATACGAAAGTTGCAGTAGTCTTGCTGTCTGCCGAAAATGTAGGCATCGCCTCGGCCCACTTAGTAAAATAATATACCGCTAGGATAATATACACATGCCCCTTGGCCGAGTGAGGGTTACATGTAATAAAGTCAATACCCCACTTTGCGAAAGGACCGACAGCAATTACAGGGTGAAGAGGAGCGGGTATATTGGCCCACGCTTCATCAAGATGTCAGAAGGTATATCAGCCAGTGTGACCAGTGCCAAAGGATGGGGAAACCCACTCCAAGGGATGAAATGCCTCTCCAACCTCAAGTGACTCTTGAGCCATTTGAGAAGTGGGGTATGGATTTTTTGGGTCCAATCAATCCTCCTTCGAAGCAGAGGTCTTACATCATTGTGTGCACAGACTACCTGACAAAGTGGGCAGAAACCAAGGCAATCAAAGCAGCGAAAGAAGAAAAGGTGGCCGAGTTCTTAAGAGGAAACATCTTCTACAAATTTGGCTACCCAAGAGAGCTAGTCACCGATCAAGGAAGCCAGTTCACCTCCAACTTAATTGAAGACCTACTAGCTCATCACATAATCAAGCATAGGACTTCCACCCCCTATCATCCTCAAGCAAATGGGCAGGTGGAAGTCACCAATAGAGCATTGGAAGGGATCTTGACTAAGGTGGTGAGCAGCAGCAGGAGAGATTGGGCGGATCGCCTGGTTGAGACCACATGGGCTTACAACACCACTTGGAAGAGCACAACCGGCTTCACACCTTATGAGCTGGTCTATGGGAAGAAAGCTTTGCTGTCAATTGAGTTTGAATACAACACCTTGAGGATGGCAGCTCAGCTGGACCTGGATCTCAGCCATGCCCAACAAGAAATACTATTGCAGCTGAATGGATTGGACGAGCACCAAATGCAGGCCCTTCTTCACTCAGAAGTGGTTCAACTTCAGAGGAAGGTGTGGCATGATCAACACCTCAATGACAAGAAATTTCAATCGGGAGATTGGGCACTGTTGTATGATTCCAGGCATAAAGATTTCAAGGGGAAGCTGAGAACCAGATAGCTGGGACCATATGCAGTGGAAAAATGTAATGACAATGGATCTGTTCTTATTCGGACCATTGATGAGGAGGCCATCCCTATGCTTGTCAATGGGCATCAGTTGAAGATCTACAGAAAGCCTCTGCCAAGGCAAGAATTCATCAAAACTGTGGAAAAATCAGTGTTGGTCATCGAGAAGGGTTCTACCTCTGTTTTGGGCACACCTTGAAGATCTTAGAAAAAAAAAAAATAATAATAAAGATCCTTGCGTGAAAACCTTTCTGAGGCTCCCAAGGCAGATGGTAGGGGTGAAAACCTCATTGAGGCGTCCCTACTATCTTTCTGAAAATGGTTGAAAAAAGACCCTTGAGTGAAAACCTCGTTGAGGCGCTCAAGGCAGATGGTAAGGGTGAAAACCTCTTGGAGGCGCCCCTGTTGTCTTTCAAAAAAAAACAAAAAAAACAGGGACAACAAGTTCACAATGTGGCAATGCATGCAGGTTGCAGGTATTCTATGAAGGAAAAGAGGTACTTCAACTCAAAGACAAGGGTCCTTACTATGCTACCAGGTGACCTCACCAGCAACCCCTCCGGAAACACTCATCTTCTCCAAGTTCTGGGCACGATTTGATCACAGTTTAGTCTTCTACAGGAAGCTACAGGACTTTCTACAGGAAGTTCTGTATTTCTACAGGAAACTTCCTGTAGAAGTTTTGGACGGCCCGGAACTAATTATGTGGGGAGATCTAATGCCCGAGGTCCTGCACGGAGGCATGCAAGCTAATATTTTCTCCATCACGCACTGCTGTCACCTCCTTCTACCACCCCAGTTGCCATGCAATGGAAATACCTGCACAGTCAAATCAGAACACTGAATTATCAAAGGAAGCGATTCTCAAATGGGAAAAAAGATGCAGAGATGCCATGCAATACTTATCAAAGCCATACGAGGGCCCTGCGATCATGACCATGATGCCACCGTCTCCACCGTTCAGCATGCACCCGAGGAGGAAAAACTGTTACAGGACATCCTACAGGAATCCCGTAGCAGTTCAGCCAGCTAGAGTGTACACCATCATGACGCCTGCAACACATAGAGCGGGCACATGCACCACCCGCAGCCAGGTAATAAGCATCGTAACCATCAGCAGTCTGCGAAAAGGAAGGACCCCCAGGCCTGTACAAATAGCAGCAGCGAGCAAATCTAATCACCATCGTCCTGAAACTTGAAAATCATGTCGCGGCCACACAGGTAAGTGCCTCACCCTTTTTTCGTCAAATTACATGAATAATACTCTGAAATTTTTGATGGGTTGAGCAGTCGAATGGCCATTCAACTGGCCACGACGACCAGTCAGATGGTCCAGTCGGATTTGTAAAGTGGTGGTCGTGGCAAGCAAAACGGGTAATAGACACGTGAGGAATGTCCAGTCGGGGAGAAGCGGCGATTTAACGGAAATGGCGGCGGCAGATCTGCGGGAAATGATGCGGCAGTCAGGGAGATTTGCAGTGAAATGAGTAGGTGACGTCGTCCAACGGTCCGGCAGGGACAGCTCACCCCCGCGCCACGAGTTCGGCCGGGATTCAAATCCACTGCCTAGATCATCACTCCGCTCATTTATCATCAGCCGTTTTGAAGTCGAGTGAGCGTCCGAATTTCTCTGAAGCTCGTTACTCCAAGTCTTCGGCTTGTTCGAACGTCTGGTAACAGCACAAAAGACGTAGAACCACTGCCGTGCTCTCCAGAACCCGTGCGTTACTTCTACAGGAAAGCTACGCTACAGGAAGCTCACTGCCACGAGGAAAATTGGTCCCTTCACGTCAAAGGTGGCGAATTGGAAAAGGTAAGCCTGAACCTGTTCCTCCCATGCAATTGGTTTAAAGGGTGGCGAAGTCGATGTCTTCAAAAATGTAAAACTACAGTCTGAGCATAAAATTGCATGCGTCATCTTCCGTTTGTATGAATTGTTGTCGAAGTATATGTGGGGTTTTCTATAGGATGTGATTTATAATTGAGCCCCTGTCAAGGCTCATCTGTGGATTCATCAGAAAGGAACCGTCAGACTCAAAGAAACTAAGGGAGAACCCTGAGGTGGTGGAACTGTTCACTCGTGCGCGATGGATGTCGTTCTGCGACAAACTTCAAGGTTATGATGTTGAGGTGGCAGAGGAGTTCTTACGAGCTCTGAAGCCAAAATCAAAAACGCTGGCCACTGCCAATTTCAGGGGTTTGAGTCTCAGACTCACCCCACAGTTCATCAGCAGAGTCACGGAGCTCCCAATGGGGGTACCGTGGGACAAGGAGGAGAGGAAATTAGGCCAAAAGGCTAAAAAGGAGTTCTTCCCACCAGAGGAGCAATTCTCAGAGGATAAGAACGGGGTTTGCAGAGCTAGCTTACAGCCACTTTGGAGCGAGGTCAGCCTCCAAATTATGAAATACATCACCTGCGAAGGACGGTTCAACATTGTCTATGGGTACCATTTCCGGCTACTCACAGAATTGAGGCATCAGATGGACCTACCTGCAGAAAGAAAACTAAGTATTCCCTACTTCCTCCTGCAGTCTATGACTGAATGTGCCACCAAATTACGAGAGGGCACGCCAGACCAGGTAGTTCATCATGGGCTCATTAAGCTCCTCGTGGAGGATGCACTCCACACATACAAAGTCCCTCTCTCGTGGGAAGCCTTCCAGAATCTGACTAAGGATGGCGATATCAAAATGTTGACCGAGGATCTCACCTCCTCCAGCAACAAGGAAAAGGAGTCAGTACGCACAGAGAAGAAAGGGAAAGGCCAAGAACCCACGGCCAAAGCACCGAAGAAAGAGCAAAAAGGGAAACAAGAGAAAAAGGTTGCTGAAGAGAAGGATGACAAATCCACATTGACACCCAGGTAGAAAAGGTTACAAAGTAGGGTGGACAGGACTGAGCAAATCCACGTCAGTAAAGGCAGCTCGACATCAGCCTCAACCAAGTCAAAAAGCAAAGCACCCGCAGTCAAACAAGCTAAAACGGTGCCACCTGTTTCTACAGGAAAACCAAAAACGGTTTCTACAGGAAGCCAGAAATCAGCTGATACAGGGCCTTCTACAGGAAGCCCTGAGAAAGGAAAACCAAAGGAAAAGAGAGCCGAAATTCTTGCAAGGGAGGCAGCAGCCGTGCTGGCAGCCCTTAGTACACCTCCTAAGCCGAAGGAAAAGTGAAAGAGGGAGATCCCTCTGTATTTTAAAGCCCAGAGAAGTGTGAGAATCAAAACAGGTAGGCCACAGCCCCCATCGAGCAGCCTAATTACTATAGAGGATGCTCCTACCTCGCCAAGGGAGAGGTAACCCTCAAAGATATCAGTCACTTATGAGAGGGGGAGCCCGAAGACAACCACCTGGAAAGAGAGAATGGACAGGTTGGCTTCACAAGGCCGGCTACAAGATGTTGAGGCTGCTCTACAGGAAACCTTAGCCCGGTTTAAGGAGACAGAGAGGATGGAGGGAGAGGCACCCTCATCACCACCGAGGGAAGAAGAAGTAGAGCCACCAAGAGAAGAAGAGAAAGAGCATATTCCGGAGCCTAGTCCCCAGCCAAGTCTGACCTCATATTATAACTTCTTAGAAGCTGGAAAAATTATACCACAGAAATTCACTGTGCCACTTTTCTTCGCATTGGAGGAAGAAAGAGTGAGAACTCACACGTGGATGAAAATAGCTAAATCAAAAGGAGTGGCTAATATAGGCCCCTTGGAGGAACAACTCAAGGAGGCACGAAAAGAATTAGCTATGGCCAAACACGTGGCAAACGGCCAGCGGGTGTTCCTACAGGAAGAGAACGAGAAACTTAGACTGCAGCTACAGGAGCTGAAGAAGGAAAAGGGAACATCCTCAGGGGACACTACAGCAGAACATCAAGGCAGAGAAGGACTGCAAGTCGGTCTTGGAGAGCCAACCTCGCATCTACAGGAAGGGGAACTGCAAGCACAAATCGAGATGCAAGCTCTCAAACAGAAGTTGCAGCAAAAAGAGGCACACCTGGCTTGCATGGCCAGTTGGGCCATGGATGCTATACAATGCAGAAAGCCGGCCAAATCCTATGGCCTGTACCTACGAGACCAGTGGCTGCAATTTCAAATCTATGCATTAGCGCAGAGGGGTATCTCCCAACTCCAAGACCCACAACAATTCACAGCATTATGTAATAGCAGCTCATCAGAGGATAAGGCCAAACTCTCGGAGTTCTATCTCCATAATTTGGCCCTTCCTAACGTGACTACATGGGATCCCAACACAGTTGTAGGGGATATGAAATTGATGGCATTTTCCTCATGGTTGACCATGAAGAAAATAGGGCAGCAGAAGTCAAGGAGGTCATGGACCGAGAATTACATGAGCCACTGCTGATCAGAGCAGAGCCAAGGGATCCCACTGCGTTGATATCGGCCCACCAACACTTAGCCACCAACCCTCAAACTTTATTGAAATACATGGATCAGCAGGCACAGGCCATAGCACATTTCGAGGATATGGAGTGACTATTAGGGGACAATTGTGTTCATGCTTGCACCCGCTGATGGAACTCATTGTCCCACAGCCTTAAAATCAGAGAATACCATACTCCAACTGGAATGAGGGAAGCTCTAGCACGGGTGCCCCTCTATAAAAAGTCCATACAGAACCTTCAGGCCAACTGGATTGGCCTCAAGCTAAGCCCACCTCTGCTGTTAGGATTGATGGAAGGCAGCACAGAAAAATAAGAGAAAAAGCAGTGGGAAGAGGTGGAAAGGAAGGCTGGGTTCCATGCCAGTGAGGAGGAGACCACTTCAGAGGCCCGGGATGTGAGGGTGGCAGTGAAAGCAATGAAGGACGAGGAGCTGGATTAGTTGCTCAAGGATGAGCAATCATTTTAGCTGGGGGGTGATGATAAGCCCCAAATTTGGTAACATTTTTGGCTCATTTGGCCTAACTACCCTTGCTCAACCCTTCATTTTTCATAACTTATGCATAATTTTTTAGTATATTTATGTCATCTGTATGAATAAGGGCAGTCACTATTCCTAGGTGGCTAACACGTGCTTATTTCAGGTTTTTTGACATTTAATGGAGCAAAACCACGCAGATGAGGGCTAGGAGACAACCAAGATGGGGTTGAGGATTCGTACAAGGGTTTTCCACAGCATTAAATGGCCTTCCTCGGGATTTTCATCCCCAACTTCGAGCTCTGACAGCCACCACAACCGGATCTAGAAGGCAGCCAAACGGATTTTGAGGAAGCAACAGTTCACTCCTAGTTTGGTCAGCCAAGTCCCACTGATTTAGGAGGCCAGCTTGGGGCCTCGAGATGTATAAATGATAGGGCTTTAGCCTTTGAGGAGGACTTTTTGAAACCTTGTTGCACATTCTGGATTACGAGCTGCTAGCTCTGTTTTGCTCTTTTGTAGCCATTATTGGCATGTTATTTGACTTATGATTATTATCTTTTAATGAAAAGAAGGCAGATTTGAGTTCAGTTCTGAGTTCTTAAAGGAGCCATAGCTCTCGGGGTTGGGCCCAACATGAGAGCCTAAGGCCTCCTTCCTTTGTATTGTTATCTTTTTCTTTCAGCATTATGTTTTTTTTTTCCTTTACATGCATTCAGAACGTAGTTTGCTGAGTTAGATTTCTTGGTGTGGTTAAGTAGGTCATTTTCATAAGACAAAATTGCTTCAGCTGTTTAGAGTAGAGTGAAGAGATTGGAGTTGATAAAAGTTCTAAAAAAAAAGGGGTTGCCTGCACACCCATTTTCACCTCTTTCTAGGGGTTGGAATTGCAGACTGTGCTGCCCACCAAAAACATTGGTTTACGTGTTCATGCAATGTTTGATGCAATATTGTTGTTTGTAGAAGTGTCCATGCGTTCAGATCTCTTGGAATGTTCTTTGCTTCAGTACCATACATGGTTTTTCCTTAAGAATAACGTTGTTGTACATTGGTTCCATTAAACAGTTAGGAATGTTTTGATTATATGCAGGACGTGGAAGATTTGATTCAGTTTGCATTTTGCAGTGCCACTCCCCTCACTCTCTCATCCTTCTAAGCCTTGCTCAGACCAACTACTCATCTCCCAACTAGACCTCTTGTCTTTCAGCTACTCTACTACCCACGTTATCCTACCTTCTCGGCCTTCCATTCCCTCTACCCTCCTTTAGACAAACCAGCTCAGCACACCCCCTCATCATCTCATCTCTCTGTCCCTAAGTCATTACAAACCCCTCTCCTACCTCCCTATCCACCCATGCAGCCTGTTCCACTCACCCACCACCTAAAATCCGATTATAGAACATCCTGTAGGAATTACTGAACTTCCTGTAGAAATTCTGAACATCCTGTAGAACCCATGCAGACTTCCTGTAGAAGCTCATAAACACGGTTGCTTGGCATCCAAACTTTGTGAAACTCTCTGAAAGGATGTTAGGGACTCCTTAGACCCTCTCTGAGCCTTCCTGACCTCTTCCAAGAATTTCCCCTCTTGGTCTACCCCTGCACAGTAAAGATCCAGTTAGAAGCACATGCATAATAATTCCAACAACTTGAACAAAAATACAAAAATATGTTCTCTTCAGATCAAAGTAGTCTAGACACATGCATCTCACCTTCCTAGAAGTAATGGCATCGCTTTCAGTAGTTTTCATCCTCATCTCTGCATCAGTAAGACTAGCTGGTAGAATTAGGGTTTGCTAGGGTTTGCGTTTCTTGTTGGCTTTCAGTTCCTTTTTGCAAATAGATTAGCTTCTTTTGATGTTAGCTTTCACCCATCAGTTCAAAAGCTTCTTCTAAGAGCTCATAGAAGTTGGCTTGAGCCCCTAGCGGACTTGTGCCGGCTGACCAAGCGACAGCTGCGACAAGAGCTAGTACTTGTGCATACAACACCGTCGCTTCCAAGTTTTTTACGAACTATCAGGGTGATAAAATTAAAGAAGGAAGCTCCAGGAGTTGTAGCATTATTTCCACAATACTGGAGTCCACCAGTCTCACCATAAATTGACTTAACACACTAGCCAAATATGATATGTCAGGTTTGGTTGTAGTAAGATAATTCAAGCTTCCCACTAGTTGTCTATACAATGTACCATCAACCTCCTTTGAGCCATCCAGAAACTAAAGTTTTACGTTTTGTTGGATTGGAACAAAAGAAACTTTGAAATTATCCATTTTAAACTGCTTAAGCGATTATCTCACATACTCACCCTCAGAAACAAAAGTTTGAGCAGCATCTCCCCAAACTTCAAGACCTAGACAATAATATAACTCACCAAGATCTTTCATCTCAAATACTTGTGACCTTCACACCTTAATTCCATTAATTATTTTAACTGAATTCCCTGTAATAATTAAATCATCAACATAAAAATAAATTAGTACTACATACTCCTTTGCATTAAATTTGGTATGCATATTTAGATCACTTTAACTCCTCATAAAACCCTACTGAAAAAAATAATAATTTATCTTCTCATACCACTACCTAGGTGCCTGTGTTAGCCCATATAAGGCTTTCTTTAATCTGTAAACCAAATGTTCCTCCCCCTTTTTCACAAACCCTTATAGTTGTGTCAAATATACCTCCTCCTATAAATCACCATTCATAAAAGTAGATTTTACATTTAATTGGTGCAAGTTCTAATGATACTTTGTAGCTAATGTAATTAACAATATAATACTATTTAATTTAGCTACAGGTGCAAATATTTCTGCATAATCAATACCCTTTTTTTGTGGGTATCCTTTTTCCACCAATCTAGATTTATATTTATCTATACTGCCATCTGCTTTAAACTTGAGTTTGTGTAACCATTTACATCCTATGGGCTCTTTACCTTTAGACAATTCATTTAATTCTGAGGTTTTGTTTTTAAC
Organism: Pinus tabuliformis; assembly: GCA_031772625.1. NCBI lineage: Eukaryota > Viridiplantae > Streptophyta > Pinopsida > Pinales > Pinaceae > Pinus > Pinus tabuliformis. The sequence continues at coordinate 126,422,548 of CM062815.1, forward strand.
TATAGATTAATATTATTTGTTCATTGCTTTTCTCCACTCTTCAGGTTCATTGGATTCATTAAAACTCATGGGTTCTATGAAATTCAAAACATTACTCATCAGGGCATAGTCCTTATACATTTTAGGTAGGAAATCTGTCCAATAGATCTCCTTGGCACTCCACTATCTTCACCCCCATTTTCCGAAGGTACTTCTCGACCTCTAGGCGAACTATGACTCTTGGTGATATCCATTTACTGGATTCTTCCTTAATTTTTTGGTGCTCACTGCCTTATGCTTATTTTTTATTGTCTTCAACTTCAAGAAGTATGTGCCACCTTTTATAGTTGTTGTCCTTGTTGCTTTCATCTGCCTGTTCATGGAAAATTACATCTCTACTTGCAAATACTTTGTGAGTAGATGGATGAAACACTTTATATGCTTTAAATTTTGAACAACGTCCTACAAAAATACATTTTATACCTTTAGCATCAACTTTCCTTTTTTTCTCCTTCAAAATATGTGCAAAGGCTTTACACCCAAACACCCTCAAATGATGTAATGCCAGTTTAAAACCATACAAAGCTTTGAATGGGGTCTTGAGATTAAGATACCAAGTTGGACTTATGTTATTTACATAAACAACAATACTAATGGCCTCTGTACAAAAATCATTTAAGAGATCTTGACCTTTAATCCTACTCTGAGAAAACTCCACCAATGTTCTAATTTTTTCTTTTTGCAACACCATTCTGATGTGGATTGTAGGGTACTATAAATCGTTGCACTATTCCATGATCCTTGCAGTACTTGATGAAATTCCCTAACCTGTATTTTCCGCCTTGATCTGAATGAAGCAACTTTATGAACTTCCTTATTTTCTTCTCTGCCATGTTTTTGAATTCCTTGAAATACTCAAAGACATCACTCTTTTTCCTACAGAATTACACCTGAGTGTACCTTGCATAATCATCAATAAACAACAAAAAATAATAAACACCTCCTAGGGATCTGGTCTATATGGGTCCATAAACATCATAATGCACAAGTTCTAATACATCTTCTCCTATCAGAATTAAAGGGGATTCATCTCTCAGAATTTTTCCTAATTCATAGTCTTCACAAGCATCATACTCATTCTTTAACATAGGGAGTCCTTCAACCATTCTTTGTTTCTGTAACATGAACAAATAATGATAATTGATATGACCATACCTCTAGTTCCAAAGGATTTCTATTGACGTAGTTGTAGAAGTTAGTGCTTAATAGCTATTGCTGGTAACATCAAGCTTATATAAACCCCAACTCTGACTCTTGAAGAAACAGGTTTGTAGTGATCTCCCAGGTCTTTTACTATGCAATGTGTTTTGAAGAATTCAACCTTTAGATTTTGATCTATAATTGTGGAGTCAGAGATCATATTTTTCTTAATCCTCAGAAGATACATAACATTATGAATGTGCCTAACATATCCATTTGGTAAAGTCATTGGAATATCTCCATATCCCTTGATCTGATGTGCACGATAGCCACCATTACTTATTTCTTTGAAATTCCCGTACCAGTCCTTATTACATGTCATGTGGATTGAAGTTCCATAATCCACAAACCATGCATTGGCATCATCAATTTCAGCAAACAACACAACATTAGACATAAACAACTTAATATTCTTATGATCAAAATTCAAGGCTTCTCCTGTGAAATCTCCCAAACGTCTTCTTTATTTATGCCTCACTTCATCACTTTTATTCTTGTAGAAATCTATGGCAAGATGCCCACTTCTACCACAATTAAAAACATTTAATTTTAGAATCATTTCTAGCAGGTGACATACCTTAATTTAAACTTGGAGATGGCTTTCTCTGAAATGGACTTCTAGATTTACTTCATTCTCTGTGTTTTCTTTTGAATAATTCTTTACCACAAATGCTAAATATGTACTTTGAGGCTTTAAGTTCATGTGCCTCTCTTCTTTCTACATCAATATACCTGTCAATTCCTCAAAAGCGGGAGCTTGCTCCTTTGCTACAAGACCTGTAATAAACTTCTAATAGTCCTCTAACATTCCATTTAACGTGATTTTCACAAGATCAGTGCTAGGTACTGAGTTTCCTATGTCTCCCATATTATCTTTCAAGTATTTGATTCTTGAAATAAAAGAACTAACATATTCATTCTTTTCCATTTTAATATACAAGAGCTTACTTTTCTGGAAGAGGACTCAATTTCTATTTTTGGTTTTATATAGATACTTAAGTGTATTCCAGGTTTCACTAGAAGTTTTACACTCATGAATGTGAGGGGTTATATTATCTTTAACAAACATCCTTAAAAATACCTTTTATTTACTCTCCTACTTCTCCTAGTCTTGAATCAATGTGGTTGTCATCTCTGTAACAGGTTTTTCTTCTTCTCCCTTCATAATTATCCAAACACCATATCCCTCCAACAGAGTCTGCAACTTGAATTTCCAATTAACATAATTGGATCCGTCCAATTTATTGGCCTCATTTAGATATGTTTCAATAGGATAAGTCATATTGACACACAAAAAAAATTCTCCAAGCTTCCATTATAAATAAATATCTAGAGTCAATAAATAAAGACATGGAAAGGACTGATGGATCTGTATAATAATAATCAATTAACGGTAGAGCTCAAAAAATAATGGAGCTCATCACACTACATCAATAGACCCACTTATTTTTATATATGAGAAATGTCCCACTCTATGCAAGCAATAGGGACCATCATTATTTGACCTTCAACAATCCAATTCCAATTAAAACAAAATTTTCAACTCAACGCACTTCACGAAATTAGACTTGTGCAGCGTAATGCAAGTTTGAGTAGTTTCTGAAGTTTTCCTTATTCAGCGCACTTTCCCACTAGTTGAAGAATGTGTTGATTCCTCCACCACAAGCCAACTTATATCGGTTTAAAAAACAACAATGCTTCCATTGTCACTACCAGGAAAAGTCAATTTATGTTTAATAGGGTCATCGAGAGTAGACTTATCAATCTACACATTTCAATTTTTGTTTTATTTGGCGTGGATGATGCAGCCACTCCAACAAACGTTGCTGCCTCCTCTGCAATTACTAAATGTGATTTTTCCTTCATCAAATTACCCAACGATTGTGGCACTGACAGATCCCTTCTTGGCCTGATGCTCCAAGCTAAGAGCAGATCTGTGGTTGATACACCACACTTTTATTCTTCTCCATGCTCACTAAACGTGCACACGAAAAATCACACCATTTATAAGCTACCGCAAAATGTATATCGTTAGCCTACAAAGCACACCCAACATGGAAATATTTCTTCAATAATAACCAACTAAGTGAGAGAGGTTTCTACCATACTTCCATGCTCATGACACCAACTCACACTCCCTCTTGTAATGTACGCAACCTCAATTTGACACTTCTTCCATATTGAGGAGCACTGATCCAAAAATTACTTGTTCGACCACCATCAGCATCTGATCCATGAATTTATTAGCACACATTCAAAGGGATTCAGAGGAATTTGACTATATATGCCATTGTCACCTTGGAGTGGTTCAAACCTACAAACTCTTGACACCAACTCAGCGACCACTTCACAATACTGTCACCACTCGACTCAACTTCAACGCTACAAACTGCACAGCACAGTCTCCTCGTTGCCTACGCGTCGAATCTTCTTTAATGAAGAACCACCACACTACTCTTGGTCTCATTTTTGGCACATTGAACTCTCAGCCTCATGTCAATGTGCAAAAAATATCTCGGCTTTTCATACACACAACTTGCTCTTCCACAAAGAAACAGTCAACACTACTATTATTATTATTATTGTTGTTGTTGTTGTTGTTGTTGTAAATTAGTAACTTGTTGGAGTAATCTGAGTAGGGCCAAGGTCAAACCTAGCATCCGCCACTATAAAATTAGGAGTATATTCAAAAACCTGTATGCTGAAGACCTAACATGAGTTGAGACTCCAAGAGGGTGGGAGATACTGCTCATGAAGCCATATCACAATGGGCCAAATATGTCTCACAATGGGATTTAAAATCAGGTAGAGAGGATAATGTATACCCAGCACTTTGTAACCCAAATATACCAATAATTTATGACTTAGCAAGAGTCCACAAGATACTAGTTCCTACCCCTTGAGCCTTATCAAAATGGGTCAAAGATGTCCCCTATAATATTTAAAACCATATAAAACGTAATTCATCCTTTTCCATGAACTTTATTATCAAGTTCAAAGTTCATCGACCTTCATTGTACACCAAATTTTTTCAATTAAGTTTAGTGAACTTCAATGCGAACCTCACGTTGAACATAAATTCAAGCATGGATATGAAAAAACTCATCCCATTGACTTGAAATGTGCTTTACATTCACCAGATTTTGGCCTGATAAATCAATCTTGCGGACAAGGCCGATCTCCCTAGTATCAGAAGATAGTCTAGCAACAAATGGACAAACAAACCTATCTTTCTCTAGACATATGCAATTTATAAGTAAATACTACAAAGGTGTTAAGATTCTACCTTAGATCCAATGCTTGTTTGTAGTAGTCATCCTTCAATCGTTCGAAAGAGTTACCTTTAAAGACCTGCAATCACAAACAAGCAAACATTAAATAGCACATGCAGAGAAAATATCTTAAATAATGTCTATTATGGTGATCAAGGAATCCATAAAATAAACAATGAATCAATAGCTTATTGAGAAGAACAAATTTATTTGTATTAACTTTGAATAGTAAAAGAATCTTACAACCTTTTCAGCCTTGATGTTGAACAAGCTCTTCCTGCGGTCTGAAACATGAATTTCCTTTACTTTCACAAACCTTGCACTCTTCCAAATGATTTCTTAGAGGTACGTAATCTTTCCTCATAAAAACTCAACTAAAAAAGACTAAGTTCCAACAGCATTTCACCTCAAAAATATTCAGCTTCTAACCTCCAAGTAACCAGCCCAATGCTTCTTCTTGGAGTGTAGAGGAGAAGGTTATAGGTCCACCTATGAAGGAATAGAATCCTCCTTCAAAGGGATAAGCTCCTCACATCAAGGGGTTAGCTCCTTAAGGTATGGGATACATGAACCTTAAAAGAGTGAACTTGCCACCTCAAGAGTCCTTCCAGAAGCTTCTAGAAATGACTGAAAGTGAGTTTTTCAGAGAATACTCGTGCCTTTTTAACTTTTACAGGGGTTCGCACCTTTAACACACAGAGAGTGCGGTTAGGTGCGCAGGAGACATGACCATTAGGTGCAGGACCACAAGTAAGATAAAGACAAAGTTCGGAACCAGAGTTTTAAAGACTTTTGAGAGATTTTCTCTTATTTTCAAGACTTGATATGAGGAACTGATATTTTAGACTTGTAGAGGAGGAAAGTATGAGTGGTAATGAACTCACACAGATAGCAGAATCTCAAGGTAACAATTTTTAGTGCAACAGATTGCCCCCTAAAGTGCGAAGTATGTAATAGATGAAGATAGAGTCTGTCATTTATGAAGAGTGAAGTACTTTATCATTTCAAGGATCATGTTGTGGACACCCCAGTCGGAACCTGTAAAATCATTCAATGCAAAATATATATATGTAGACATATCACTGCTGAGATAGGCATTCCCATACTCAGATCAAAATGACTAGAAAACTAACTAAATTGTTCTGATACAGGAATGATTTTGTAATACATCAAGAGTATAGACATATGTAGACACAGTATGGACACAGCCATATGTTTATGAATATTACATTGTATAATGAATAACAAAATTCCTCGCAGCTTGGATGGTAGAAACTAGATCCAGGGTCTTGATTTCCACTTCCCGAACTAGTACGATCCTATCCATGTGAATGAATGTGTCGGAGTCAAACATGGTAGAAACCACTTGATTACTAGTCAATGATGAGGATTGTTAACAAGTGTCAGAGAAACCACCAGTAATGTCAATGGCTCTCAAAGTACTCAGTACAATCCATGAAATGTGAATAAATGAGTTGAAGTCGAACATGTCATAGAATCATTCGATCAAAGGTAAATGATGCAACCTATCGTCGAAGGTGAGAAAACTACCATTAGGGCATGCAATTTTCAAGGTATTGATGATTTCTAGATCAACTTCCTAGATAATGTGTTGAAGCCAATAGAAAGCGATCCATCGTAGGCAAGCCCACAACACGAAATCATAGATCAAGTTTCAAAGAAATATATTGGCAAGGAATAACTCAGGGATGGTCAAAATGGATGACAAATATCTCACAGATGAATGGTTTGTTTGAACTGTTCTCTTGAACACATAACGACACTGCAGATGGCTTGGTGAAAATTGACCCAAAGCTAATACCCAGAAACCGGCTGAAGACTTTCAATGTGGTTTGATTAACTGTTAGGAAAAGGATTTTCCCAACCCAGGTGAACAAAAAGTGTCGTGTTCAAGAGTGGTTGACAGATTTTCACAAAACAAAGTGTAACAAACAAGTTCGTTTTTCTCTCTTTTCCCCCACCATTTCTGGCAAGTACCTCTTTATTTTTGACAAGCTTGAGGAGGATAACATTTGCTTGTTTATAAGCTCATCCTTCAGATGAGTCCAACTTAGTTTAAAATTCGAACCCTAAGAAGGAGTGGTTTGTTCCTGTTTAAAATTGAACAGGTCCTTTACTATTAAATTTTAACGAGTCCAGTATAGGAAAAACTCGGTGTTTTTCAATTTTAGGGAGTCAAAAAAAAACTTAAGAAAAGTCCATGGGGGTACTTTTTCATAAAATAATCCCTCAAGTCCGAAAAATGATAAAATAATATAGAAGGGATAACATTTCGAATACTTTAACGAGCTGGAAACGGCAAGCGCTCGACAATATTTTCATATTTAATGAGTCCGAAAAGGGTTTAAAGAGGACTCTATTGACCGTAATTAGTCAACATATACCTTTTTCGTAAATAGTCCATTTCAGTCTGTAAAAGAGGTAAACTTATACTGAAGGGATGATTATTCATTTATTTTAACGAGTCCGAAAAATCAAGTGCTCGACAATCTTTTCAATTTTCGAGAGTCTGGAAAGAGCTTAAAGAGGACTCCAATGTTTTGCTTTTTTGTAAATTTTTGAAAGAGTCCGAAAAAGTGATAAAAGTATGCTCTTTGTTGAAAAATGATCAATTTCCCCGAAAAATCCAATACTCTGCACAAAAACTCAAAACATTAACATACCTGTTTAAGATAAATAAAAATGATTTAAAAATTTTCCTTTTTAAAGTGAAAAATAAATAAATTAAAAATTCATTTATTCGAAAAAGCTTATAAGAAGGGCTTTTCTAACTTCATTTTTACCATTTGAGTTCAAAGTGAGAAGTGATAGCTTTTGGGTAAGAAAGTTCCAGTGAAGATTTTGGAAAATACGTCTGTCAGAATCGAAAACCGTTAGCACCAGGTAATACACGTCCTCCTTAACTTGCATTTCATTTGTTTACATTTCGTTTTTAGGCTTTAAATTTGATTTTTAAAGGAAACTTAGGTTTAAAAATTTGCTCGTGGGGGTCTGCAGGTGCAACATGCGACCCCTGCAGACCTCGACTTTTTTCTATAAAGGAAAAAGTTGTGGGTCTGCACCTATTGCTCACAAGCCGGGTGGACCTATGCACTATTTGTAAGCAGAGGGTGCGGACCCTATGCAAATGAATTTTAAAACTTAAGTTTCTTCCAAATTTGCCCAATATTTTTTGAACTAGTTTGTTCTAATATGTCTTTTTATGCATTGTAGGACATTCAAAATGCTTATTTGGCGAGAATGTGAGCACAAGGATGTATATTTTTCCGCAATAAATCATATGCCCACATTGCAGGCATTGAGAGCATGTACATTGCTTATGTTCTAGGGCATACAGGGCATGAGGGTCCAAGTAGACCTGTTGCAATGGCTGGTAGACAGATGTAACACACAAGACCAGTGCTTCATAATTGGTGGCCACCGGCTCAAAATCAAGCTGGAGGACATATAATTTTTGACTGGTTTGTCCAAGAGGGGCAAACAATTATCTCTTTTCGGGACTAGGCCAGGTTGCCAGTCTATCACTAGTCTCTGATTGGAGTTTTGTGATGATCAATCAAAAGATAAATGGATTGATATTAAAACTATCAACCGTCCTAAACTTAAGGTTATTGCATTCACTGTTACCAGGCTATGTGGGAGTGTAGCATTGCATGTGGCTACTAGATCCCAGATGCAGATGGTTGTAGACTATTTTCGAGGCACCATGTTCAACTGGTACAAGGCTGTGTTGGAAAATGTGAAAGGCCAACTAACCAGAGCAAAGAATGGACAACTGAAAAACTTTGGATATGGATTCATCGTAGTCAGCTTTACTTTAGAGAGGATCCCCATGTTAGCCACGCAGCATATTCCTATTGATGATGGTATTCCTGGACAGCCTAGAATGGTTCGTTGGGTTGCTTTGATGGCTCATCACCCTGAGGAGGGCACAGAGGTTGTTCAATTTCTGCCTGAATATTTTCGTTGGTTGAACAACCAACTTTTTGTGATTCAGGATTTTCCATCCACTGGGATGGATTACTGTGGTGACCCAGACATGATTCTTCTACCATGAGAGCAATGGGATGATTTAGGTAAAAACCATTTTCACCACTTTCTTACTTTCATTTTTTTTATATATTTTAAACCGTCCAAAACTGACAATAAAAAGTTTAAATGCAGATGTGGGTCCATGACAACTAGCTACTCTCCAGCCTTACGAGAGGATACAACGAGCTGAAGCAGCACCAACCCCACAAGACCAATCAACAGAGATCCTAACCGACTTGGAGCATCATCTAGAGCGTTTGTGTTGGGTCCCTATAATACTAGTGATTACCCCATTACTATTGTAGTTATACCCCTTATTTATATTGTGGTGCCCCTATTACCCCCATATTGTTATTTCTGTGCCCCATAGAATCCCTCTATTGTTATTTTTGTGGCTTTATATTATTATTGTTAGGTCGGCTGGATTATATTGTGACTCCTTAGACTCCTATATATGGAAAGGAGGTTTTGTCAATTGAATCATCCAATAAATGTTCATTTATGTAATGTAAAGGAGGTTGCCCCCTCAAAGAGGCTGAATTCTAAGGCGTTGATCTATCTTTTCTTGAGCTGGTTTCATAACAGTTTGACACTAGATATTCCAGAGACTGATATAGATGATATTCCACTTAGGTTACAGAGATATGTGATTGGGGTCCCAAGACCTTTTACAAGGTTGCTATGTAGGGTGGCCGAAGCAGTGGTTTCTTACCGTGATCATTGCCAAGGATAGGATGATCGATTTCGTAGACTCACAACATTTTTGACCTTTTGTATTATCATTTTTGCCAATCATAAGGTGTTTTTCAACCTATGATTGAAGACGATGTATATTTTGAAAGACACTTCTATGCTATGATATATCACTATTACTAGCTATCTCATGTAACATGTTATCAAATGTTATTAAATTTACTGTTTTGATTATTGCAAATGTCTATTTATCATACTAGAAGGAACTGCATCTGCTAATGTATTTAAATGTCTTGGAATATGTTGATATTCAATGTAATCAAATTCACGTTCCAAGAGATGAACTCTCAAAAATAACCTTAATAACACTGTATTTCTAATGGCATAAACCCTGTTAAGTTGTCATACAACGAGTTTAGAATCCAACTTAACAATCAAACTCTGAATCCCAAATGAGATGGATTCAGATAATAACTCAATCACTACAGTATACTCGGCAATGTTATTCGTTGTTTGAACGAGGCTTACCCCATGCATGGACACTAACTCATGAGAGGGTGAATAGATAACCCAAGCTACGGAAGAAATGTTCTGTGAACTACGACAAGCACCATCAGCGAAACCAATGTATGTTTGAAGAGACGTCGACATCTGCAGTATCATGAGTAAAATAAAGATAAGTAGGAATAATGATAAGGGAACTCTTTAAACTAAGCACACTTTTTTAATCTAAAACACACCAGCTGTAAAAAACTAATCTAACAAAAAATCGCCACACAGAATTTAAGCAGAATATCTCTTTAGATAAAGTCCATTTTTGGGTTTAACCAAAGAGACACCGACAAAATCTATCAATTTATAAGCCCCTTTTGCCAGCTTTCACTTAACAATGTAAGGACCATACCACATAGGTACAAATTTTCCAACCCCTAGCTTATCGTTTGCTTGATCATATAGTAAAACTAGGTCTCCTTCTGAAAAATTAGGAGGTGTAACATTTCGGTTGTACTGAGCTTTTATTTGTTTTGCATGAGTCTCATTTGCTATTGCAGCAGTGCGTCGATTCTCATCTAGCTGAGCTAAGTACAAAAAATGTTTCTCTTTGTCGAAAGTAGCTGGGAGAAATTCTATGGCTAATTGTAATGACAGAATTTCGCATTCAATAGGTAACACTGCTTCCAAACTGTAGACCAGTTAAAAAGGAGTGAAACCAGTCGATGTTTTCACTGAGGACAGATATGCCCAAAGTGCTGAAAATAGCATGGTATGCCAATTCGACTTATGAATACCAATGATTCTTTTGATCATAATGACTAAAACTTTATTGATAGCTTCAACTAGACAAGTAACCTGTGGGTAATATGGAGTAGAACTATCATGGCGCAGGCCAAGTTGATCTGTCAGTTCAGTCATCATGATGTTTCGAAAGTGACTTCCATGATCAGTAATAATAGTTTGAGGAACACCAAATCTAGCAATTATATGATTGAATAAGAAAGTTGCAGTAGTCTTGCTGTCTACCGAAAATGTAGGCATCGCCTCGGCCCACTTAGTAAAATAATATACCGCTAGGATAATATACACATGCCCCTTGGCCGAGTGAGGGTTACATGTAATAAAGTCAATACCCCACTTTGCGAAAGGACCGACAGCAATTACAGGGTGAAGAGGAGCGGGTGGAGTGAGCATTTTACGATCAAAGATTTGACAATTGTGGCATTTCCAGACTGCATAGATACAATCTTTGAATAAGGCTGGTAAAAAATAACCATTGTGCAATATCTTTTGGGCTGTGGCATACCCAGACATATGTCCGCCACATGCTCCAGAGTGACAGTCATTTAGAACCTTTTCAGCTTCTTCATGAGTTAGACAACGTCGAAAAATAGAATCCGCTCCATGATGATAAAGTGTATCACCAATAATATTGTATTGTTGGGATTGTAAGCATATTTTCCGTCGCTAAGATCGTGAGATTTCAGGTCGAAAAGATTGGGTTTGGAGATAAACAATAATATCTCCATACCAAGGATCAAGAGTACTGATAACAAACAAGGATTCATCCGCAATGGGCTCTTCCGCCACAGTTTCAGTATCAGTACGTGGGAAATCACACATCAGTTCGGCAAAAACCAAAGTTTTCTTTGTCTTGGATTTTTCAAATTCCAAGTCAAATTCTTGCAGGATAACTATCCATTTGGAATACTTGCCCCCTAGAAATTGTTTAGCCAAGATATACATCATAGGGTTACAGTCGGAAATTAACGTGGTTTTGTGTAATAAGATGTAGTGACGAAATATTTGGACAGCTGCTAAGGCCAATTTCTCCACATGCGAATATTTAAGCTCAATCGGATGCAGATTTTGACTAAGATAGTAAATCACATGTTCATTGTTGAATTTATCTTCCTGAACTAAAACCATCCCAATAGTGGAATGAGAAGCGGCGAGGTACAAAAAGTAATCCTGGTTGTAATTGGGAGGATGCAATAACGGTGGATGGGTCAACGCGTGTTTGAGTGTATCAAAAGATCGATTAGTGATCTCATCCCAAAAGAATGGAACGTTCTGTTTTAACAACCTAGTAAAACATTTCATTGTCTCGGCGTAGTTAGGAATGAAATGACGTAAAAAGTTTGCTTTCCCTTGAAAACTTTGGAGTTGGCGAAGAGTCAAAGGAGGAGGTAGATTGACGATAGATTCAACCTTCGAGGGGTCGACACAAATGCCAGCCTTTGATATGACAAATCCCAGTAAGTGACCCGTTTCTACACAGAATATACATTTGTGTGGATTCAGTCGAATTTGATAATGCTTACATTGCATAAAGATAGTTCGTAAATGAGTGAGATGATCATCTCTACGCAATGAGTGGGTAGGTAAATCATCGAGATAAGGCTACACAATGTGCTTGACGTCATGAAATGCGTAAGACATAGCCCTTTGAAAAGTTTTTCGAGTGTTCTTCAATCCAAAGGGTAATTTGCAATAAGCAAATGTCCCCCATGGGCAAATGAAAGCTGTTTTAGCTTGATCAGTAGGGGGTATGTTGATTTGATTGTAACCGGAAAAACCATCCATAAAGGAGAAAATTTCACTACTGGCACAATCATCATAATTTGATTGATATAGAGGGTTGGATAATTGTCTTTAGGACAAGCTTGATTAATATCCCTATAGTCGATACATACTCTTATCATTCCTTGTTTTTTTTGATAGGAACAATATTTGATACCCAATCGGTTAAAGGACTTGGATAGATGAAACCTGTGCGAAGTGATTTCTCAACTTCGGCTTTGATATCAGTAGCTTTTCTCAGATGTATCTGAGATAAGCATTACCAGACAGGTTTAGCGTCCAGGTATGTTTTAATTTCATGGACAACAATTGATGGATTGATTCTTGGCATTTCTTCATATGACCAGGCAGAAACTTCACATAATTCTTGAAATAGGGCTTTATAAGTTTGGATTTCATCGTCCATATAGGAAGCACCTATATGAATGTTTTCAATAATTACAGGCTTAACTAAAATGTCAATAGGAACCGTTTCAGAGATATTTTCCAAATTCAACTTAGAATTAGAATGTTGCAATGGATTCTATGGGTCTTTGACATAATTAGTAATAAAAATAGAAGAAAAATCATTTTCAAAATGATCAAGCTCAGGTAAAAACGAAGATTGGGTATGAAGATCTTCCCATGGTAAATCATCAACAGACAAAAGTTCACAAATATGCTCATCAGTATGAACAGGATCAGAAAGTGTTGATGTAGCTGAGGTTGATATCGAAAGTGATTCCCCATGGACCACATTCATTGGATCAGTTTTGGTTGAATAGGATATTTTTGACTCTATCTCTTATCCTTTTAACAACCTACGTACATTGAGTGGTCCAAGGTATGGGATCTTTCTGGAGCCTTTTATTTAAAAGTTTCCTCTCTTGGGCACAATGACTCAGAAACTTTGAAATATAATTTAAACTTCCCAAAAACATTTGTAATTGATTCTTGTCAGTTATCTCATCTAGAAAATGATCAACAAAATTAAGACTTTTTTGAATCATTGTATAAGAGCCATACTGGATATTGTACCCTAAGAAGTCTATCATGGTTTTGAAAATCTTCATCTTTGATGCAGATAGGACTATGCACATTTCTTTGACTCTTTTTAGGAAGATTTTTAGATGTTTGATGTGATCTTGAATGTTATCAGAATGTATCAATAGATCATCAATATATTTCTTTAGAAAATCATCCATACCTTCAAAGGTTTCATCCATTATCCTTTGAAATGCTGAGGGCACATTGATGAGACCAAAAGGCATGATGTTCCACTCATAATGCCCTTATGGAACGGAGAAAGTTGTCTTCCATTTGTCTACTTCCTTGATGCCAACCTGCCAAAATCCTGACTTCAAGTCGAATTTAGAGAATACTTTTGATTTTGATATTTGGGCCAAAATGGTAGATGGTTTTGGCAAAGGGTAGGCATCATAATCGAGAATGCTATTAAGAGGTTTGTAATTGACTACTAATTTGGGGTTTCCTCTAGCAATCTCTGCATGTTTATTTACGTAGAAAGCAAAGCAAGCTATTGGGCTCTTGCTTTTTCTGATTAGACCTTTCTTTAAAAGTTCTTTAATTTCTTCCCCACATAGTTTCATTTGTTCTTCATTCATTGGAATAGCCTTAGATCTTCTGAGCTTTCCACTGAAATCAGCTTTTAGTGGGAGCTCTAATTCATGCTTATGGATGTGCCAAAAGGCATTAGGATCATCAGAACAACACTCTTTAAATTTAGCAGTGAAGTCTGCTATTTCTTTTGAATATTTTCCATTATCCAAAAGTTCTTCAGTTTTGAGTGTTTCTTTCTTTATCTCCATTTTTGCCAATAAATTCTCCATCCTTTTTATTCTTTTCAATCTGTTTGGAGAATTTGAATTGATAAAAGGAAAAAATATTTCTCGATCATCCAAGCTTATAAAATATCCATACCTCTGAGACTGTGTATCAAGCTTGGCTCCATGCTTGGTGAATTTCTGGAAAAATGGTGTGCCGAGATACATAGAAAAATCTATTCCTGGGACTATCAGACATACAAGATGTACTCCAATGTCATCTGTCAGAAATATATCTACTTCTGCTTCTAATTTAGTGCAGATGTCGCCACTTGTTGTAACCACCTTGGGGCAGGTAGTTGGTCTTCTGAGATGCGAACTGATTACTGTGTCACTAACAATGTTAAGGCTAGAGCTAGTATCCATCAACACTTTCCAATATTCATACTGTGTTCCAATCCTGACTTTCATTTTTACACAGTACATGACATCTTGATTCACTATATTGCAACTCAGATCTAATCTATCACTCCCACCTTCTGGTTTTTCCATTTCTTCAGAAGATGGAGTCTGGTGGAGTGTCCAATTTTCCATTTTCCTTAAGATTGGAGGATTACTCGAAGAGGAGGCTATATTCGCATTCATCATTCTAAGTGACAGATTATTATGGTTTTCAATGCATAGCCTTTTATTTTCTTTTACTGTCTTTCTCAGTTCTTTTATGGCTTGGTGAATACTGGGCAAAGTTTGGGGTAGATCTTCACCAAAATCCTCATTTCTAAATTGCTTGATTAATGTTTCAACTGAGAAAAGAGATGCAGGAGGTACATACCCTTTATTTGGAGAATTCTTCGAGCTGGAGGGTACCTGTTTCAAATGATCCATTAATAATGATTTATACATGTCTTTCAGCTGCGGGTCTGATGCAACCATCATTTGTGCAAAGAGATTCCTGCTTGTCTCTTCATGATCATTTGTCTTCATCATCCTGACTGTATTGCAATTACATACATCAGGATCACTACAATCACAATCTCTGCATTCTG
Organism: Pinus tabuliformis; assembly: GCA_031772625.1. Taxonomy (NCBI): domain Eukaryota; kingdom Viridiplantae; phylum Streptophyta; class Pinopsida; order Pinales; family Pinaceae; genus Pinus; species Pinus tabuliformis. The sequence goes on from CM062815.1 coordinate 126,437,692, forward strand.
TACAATAGGGATCTCTGCAGAGTTCTTCATCAGAGGATTCATCAGAATGGACAAAATTTAAATCATTATCTGTTTCTGAATCAGAAGATAAAATCTCATCACAGCTACTAGGTAAATCAAAGAAATTTATTCTCCCTTTCTTATTTCTGTAAGGCAATTTTTTCTTTGATTTGTCTTTCTTCTTTTTGGGGCAGTCTGGAGCTGTATGTCCTTTCTGATTACAGTTATAACAGATAATTTCTTTCCCTTTTTCTTTGGAAAACATTTCTGTATGTTTATATGGTTTTCTTTTGAAATGTTTCTTTTCTTTGGCTTGGGAAGACGGGGAATTCTTCTTTGTATACCTGTGAGTTCTTCGCTTTTTCCCCCCAGAATTACCAGCCTTTCCAAGGTGCCATTGCTTACAGAGCTGTTGGTAACCATGTGGTTTCTTTGGATTTGTTGCTGCTCTAGCAATTTTCATTTGAGAGCAAAGCTCTACAATGATTGCTTTAACCGCTTGTCTGATGATACCAAATTTATAGTCTCCAACTTTTCCTGGTAATTTGTTTACAATTGCAGAGGAGACCCACTGAGGAAGAGAGGCCACAAAAATTTCTTTCCATTTGGGCTCAAGGATAAGTTCCGGAGACAGAGTATGTAAGCGGTGCAGGAATTCATTAAAATACTCATCAAAATGTTGCATATTATGCAACTTCATTGCTAACAAAGTGATAGTGGTGATGTCATTGGTAATTTGAGGAAAACCAATAAAATTCACAGTGATACCATATATGAGTTTTCCAATCATATTGTTGACAGGCATATGAGTGACTGGATCCATATATGTGGAGCCATCTTCATTAAGTACTACAGCTTGTTCCCAAGATGGGAGAAGATTAGGTTCTTTCAGGGTTTCAGCTTTCAACCATGAATCCAGTGTACCTTCAAAACCCCCAATAATTCTTCTAGTGGCATTTATGGGGCCAATGTCATCTGCAAGGTATGTTCTATAACAAACAAGCATGGAATGTAAGACAGACATGACTTCTGCCTCAGTGCAATTATCTATATTCCATGAATATGTAGAATTTGCAGACCAGTCTTTATGGTATTCAGATTTCATGAGATCTCTACGATCTGGAGCAGGATTCCAGGTAGTATCCCATCTTGATATGGAGGAGGTGGCATTGACTTGGGTTTCATCATCATTTGTAGTAATGCCAAATTGTTCCTTATCCTGTGGGGAGAAGTTATTGATGCAGGCTTCCAGATCTTCTATTTCTGGATCAAGATCAATCTTATGAAGGCTAGTATCAATATCTTCTTGTTTTCCCTGTTCTTCTTCCTCTTCTTGTTTGGATGAGTCTCCAAACAGAAAACTTGAGACACTTCCTTTAAAAGGTTCCTCAGGTTCTTTAGCTTTTGCAGGCATAGGAGTAGGGCTAAAGAAACTAGGATTTGCAAATAGGGAATATGGATGAGTAGATGTAGGAGGTGGAAAGTTTATGGAGCTTGGAGCTTTGATGAGGCTTTCCACAGATGGAGTAAGTGAATATGGAATTGCAGTCTTGGGCTCAGAAAAGAGAGTAGCAGATTTGTAAGCCTCAGCACTTGATTTCTTTTTTATAGATTCAATTCCTTTAGACACTTCCCAAACTTGTTTTTTAACAATGTCAAGACTGGTGGAAACCTTGACAATTTCTTTCCCATGAGCAATTGCTGCTTCATGGATTTTCTTTTCTGTTTTCAGAGAAAGTTTATCTAGACTTTGAGCAATTGTTTGGTCATTTTCTGCTAAAGTCTTTACACTTTCATTTAAGCAAACAGTGTTGTAATCTTGTTTTTGAAACACTCTATCAAGCATGTGTTTCATCTCTGTACATGCGTTTTCAATAGAATCAAATCTGGTCTTAAGATACTTTTCAAGACTAGATAAAGCCAGATTTGTCCAATTTGTGGCAGCTATTGAATATTTTGTTGCCAAAGAAGGATCATCAGCATGGGATGGAAGAATTTTGTACAATTTTCCTTCTTGGCTTCTTATGACAAAAATTTTCCAAGGTGGGAAATCTGTGTCAGTTTCAACAATTGATCCATCAAGGAGTTCCCACTTGTGTTTATTTGGAGTTCCAGTTCTGATCATATTTACATGGAACTGAGAACAAACATTTCTTACTAATTCTTCTCCTTTCATCCTAACAGATATCAGAGTCCTGGGAGTGTTTGCTTTGCTCAACATACTCTGAATCTTAGGCTCAAAGACAGGGGCCTTTAGAGGAGGAGGAATTATGACAGGATTTTCTTGCAATTTTTCTTCTACAAATTTATCTTGGTCTTTAACTCTTTTTTGTTTTGCTTGGTTTCTGAATTGTTTTGCCAAAGAGTCTTCTATTATATTTGCAGAAGGATAATACCATTCATAGAATGATATCCATTGATTTTGCTCCTTCATCCATTTCTTCCAATTATCACAGTTCTGTTTGTTGAATATTGGCCGATTTCTTTTTTCTAAGAGCCATAGCTCTTGCATATATAAATGTTCTTTCTCATGGGTGTAGATATCCCAATTGAACATTTTCTTCTTCCATGCATCTTCTATATCATACGGGCCAATCCCTTTAAATATCTTCAAAAAAGAAATTATCTCAGAATCAGAAGGCATTTCAATAGACTCTGGGATAGGGTCAATAGGATTTTTCCTATATGAAGGAATGACTAATGAACATTTGTAACCAAGACCATGTGAAGAAGAACCAGAAACAGTATGTACAAGGAGTTCTTATTGTGGATTGAGAAAGGATACTTTTTTGTAGCTTTGTTCCGAAGAGTCATTAGAAGACTGAACAAATTTGATCATGTTTATGCTGTGGTTTCCAGATGGATCTCCATGAGGAGTAGGAGGATCAGAAGAGAACTAACAAAATGTCTTCGAGCAGTGGGGATGATCACAGACCGAACTAAAAGGTTGAGATGAACTTGGTTGTGAGAAAAGTCTTTTTATAGACTCATACACTGCTTGGTCAATTACAAACTGCGGTGGGACTATGGCTTGAGCAGGATGCAATTGGTTGATAGAAACTGTTGTGGGTATTGAAGTGATAGAAGGTCCACCACGCTAAGCTGTGTTTACTCTGGGGAATCTGGTGATAACCTTACCATCTGTTTCTGTAATAATTGACTGGGTGGCATCAACAATTTTCTTTGTTGGTTTTCCCCAATTAGTAACCCAATAATCAGAAAACAATTGTACAGTCTGATATGCAATTTCAAAGGGGCTCAAAGGCATCGTGCCACCAAATGAATCCACCTCAGAATCGGAAGGTATGATCCAAGGATCATCAAAGGTAACATTATTCGATGAAATCATATGAATAGTTGCAATAGAAGGTGATATGTTAGGAGGAGGGAAGGAAAAAGTTCCCAGTAAAGCAGAATCTTTAATCAAACCTATGCCAACATCCTTGTAAGGGATAGTCGTTTTACCAATGTGCTGAATAATATCAGTAGAGGCTGGGTCAGATGAGAAATAAGTCAGTTGGTCTATCGTAATGATCTTTCCGTTATAAGGAAACTTGATAATTCGAAAGACCGATTAAACAATAGCAATCATAGCATAAGACCAACTGTGACCCAGGAGAAGGTTGTAATCTAGAGGGGCATCAACCACTTCCACATCTAGATATACGGTTTTTCCTTCGACCCCTATAGGTAAATCTTGCAAAATACCAAAAGGATGGAACCCTCGACCATCAAAGGCCTTTAGAATTGTCAGAGACTAATTGAGTGTGGGAGAGCCAAGCGATTTCCAACATTGGATCAACATAATACATGTAGAAGCCCCTTCATCAATCAGAGTTCGAAAGCAAGGTCTATTTTTGACTAAAACTAGAATCTGGAAAGCCATTTGATGAGGTAGGTGGGGTGTACTATTCTCTAAATCGAAGACTATTAGGTTCGAATCCTGAATATCGATAGCTCCTATAGCAGACAATAGTAATTTACGTTGTGCTGGTCACGATTACAGCAATTCCAAAGCTGAAATTTCTAAAGGGGAAATAGCTAAGTCTTCAATAATGTTTTAATTCTGAGTAGCTCTTGCATGTGGATTGAAAGCTGATTTGCGAAGTACAGCTTTAGCATGCAGTTTCATTACTAAGTCAAGGTTGGGTTTCTCGATCTGTAGTAGACTGGAACCAGGAGGAGGTGTAGTTGATGTGTTTGAATTAGAAGATTCTACTTCTTTACTACCAACAGGAATTTTACTACCATAATCTTACGATCGCGTCGCAATCCTAACATGAGACATCATCATAATGGGTTCTTCTAAGGAATTCGAGGAAGAACCAATCATCTTACTATCTTGAGTAGGAAAAGGATCCTTCAAGACAATAGATGTTTGAGAACCTTTAAGGAATTTCGAAACCTCTGCTCGATGTGGGCATTCTTTGGTAAAATGATCCTCTTCACATATGAAACAAGGATATTGAGGTTTCCATTTTTCGTCAGTAGATTCATTTTTATCCGTTTTATCTTTTGAATTTTTTTGTTTTTCTTCTTCCCCTTCTTTTTACTACCGGATTTTGATTTGGTTGTAGATGATTCTATGACATGGATTTCGGTAGAAATTCAGTGGAAGAATCTCCTATCATGGAATCAAGTAAAGTTATTATAGGAGAAGAATTATTTGAAGATTTCTTCTTACTTTTAGTACTAACTGAACCAACCATACCATCAGCGACATGAGACCCTGAAGGAGCTGCAGTTATTTGACCGTGTTTCCGAAGGTTAGGGGTTTTTTCATGTAAAGTACCTGACTGCGTATAGACGAGGTCAAGGTACTGAGCCTGAGCAATGACTTTCTCTTCAGTAACAACTCCTCCCTTAGCTACATCTTTAGTGATCTTGGGTAACAATGATTTAATGAACCATTCCGCTAAAATTCGATCCGGAATGAAAACTTTCACTAAACGCCTTCTATGTCGACATTCATGAATATGATCAGAAATATATGTGGACATGGATTGTTTCAGTGAAGTTAATAGTTCTATGCCATTGCTGTATCTGACATGCAACTGAAAATGAGTTAAGAAAGCAGTGGCTAACTAATTGAAATTATAAAAAGAGCCTCATGGTAACTCAATGTACCATTTGGTGGCAAGACCAATAAGTGTTTGTTGAAAAAGATGCAATCGAATTGAATCATCAATGATTGAATTAGATGCGCACTAGAGGTGATAAGTCATAACGTGATTTGATGGATCCTCTCCTAACTTACCCTCGAATTTCGGGATATCACTAGGCAACTTACTAGGCATTGGCGGCCAATACGGAAGATAGTAAATTGGATCGTTAGTAAGGAGTGACAAATCAGGTAAATCTAAAGTTGCAATAAATGGTAACTGACGGTTAAGGTCGTGAAAACCTTGAGTATTGAGACCAGTTCCAAGAGGAGGATAACCTGGAATCAGATTTGCATTAGGAATGTTATAACCTCCTGGAAAACCAGGATTAACTGGACCAAACTGGGGTTGTTGAGGCTGTTGATAAGTATAGCTAGGATATGGTTGATACTGATAAACTGGGTTTTGTATAGTAGGCCCAAATTGACATTGTCCTTGGTACGGTTGATGTGTGAATTGTGGTTGAATTGTGGCAATTATAGCAATCGTACTTGTACCAACTTGTCCTGCAGGCATCTGGACCAAACTCTGAACTGTAGGTACCTGTGGCTTAGAGACTTGAGGAATTTGCAATGATGCAGGGATAGTAGAAACCGAAGCTGCAAATACTCCAGAAACAGGTGTTGTAAGTTGAACAGAAGTTGCAGTACTTGCAGTAGTTTGAGGCGGAGTACTAGGTGAGCTAGGCCCAGGCTGTTGAACTATACTAGATGCATGGATTTGAACATTAAGTTGGACAGGTTGCTGGGTTGGACTAGAAATCAAAGGCTATCTAGGTTGATTAAGTAACTACACATTAGGTTGCAAAGTTTGTTGAGTTTGAGACGGATCCCACACCATGTTCATTCCAGAGTATGGACCCATAGAAGGTTATGCATATGGAGGACCATAACCTGGTTGAACGTAGGGCTGATAATTAAGCGGTACATTTCCAGCTCCTTGTAAAAATGATTGACCAGAAGGCGGTTGTAAACCTTGAGTTGGGTACTGACCTTGAGGTTGATAACCCTGAGGCACATACTGAATTTGGGGTTGACCTTGAGGTATATACTGAATCTGGGGTTGACCTTAGAGTATGTATTGAGTTTGGGGTTGACCTTGGGGTACGTACTATCCTAAAGGTTTAAAAACTTGAGTTAGATCTCCAAGTGGTAACTAACTACCTTGAGGTTGCCCCCCAGGCGGTAACTAATTGCCTTGGGGTTGCCCCCCAGGTGGTAACTGACTACCTTGGGGTTGCCCCCCAGGCAGTAACTGACTACCCTGAGGTTGCCCCCTAGGCGTTAACTCACTACCAGACATCATAAGTATTTGCTCTGCATTCAACGTTTGAGTTCCATTACTACCAAATGATAACTCTTGTTCAATCGTTCGAGGAGTTGCTCCTGAAAAAGTACCAGAGAGTGACTGGTACCCCGAAGCAATAGAAGGACCACCAGATAAAAATGTTTCCGGTGATTGGGAAAACATAGATGACTGTCTTGACATGATTGATGAAGGATAATAACCTCTTGGTGTAGGATGAAAAGGAATTCGAGGTGGTGAAAAACTAAGACCCAGGTTTTCTAAAAAAATTGTCAATGATAAATACCAAGCATCACTCCTAAAAGGATTGTAGAATATTGATTCACGCTCCCTAAGATTTAAAATTTGTTGGTTTTCAGGAAGAGTTACATATTCATCTGGACTAACAAGTTCTTCAATAGAAATGAGGCCAGAAGGAAGATTTTGAGTAATAATATTTCTTACCCTAGGTGAACCAGGACCACTATAAGTTGGAGAATCAAATCCTAAAGTTGGAGTAACAACAGGTTTAGTGTCAGTCTCAAAAATTTTAGGCTCTTCAGCTAATTCACTGGAAGGAGAAATACTACCAGTGACTTCGGAAAATGAAATTGGCTCTTGAATATACTCTGTTGTTTGTATGTGATAATTAGGATGGACAATTAAAGATGACTCGCCGCCTTCTGGTGATCCAACTCTACTATCACTAGGTGATACAAGAGCTCATAGCCCTTCAAGCTGGCTTGGTGTATACTCAGGAGGTTTCCCCTGAAGTCTACGAGATTGTCTCGGTAATTCGAACATGATTAAATATTAATTAATCACATGCAAACAAAGAAAACTTCAATAAAAAAAACTTAAGTCTCTAAAGAAACAAACAATTAAATCACACACCTAAAAAATCTAAGAGTTCAAACCACACACAAACAGTAACTGCCCATACTAAAAACACTAGTTGGTGATGAAATCCAACTTAGTGTAAGTTTAGTACAGAAAGGGCGGTTGGAAAAGTTACCCCAACAACCTGCTTAATGAAACAGACTGGCACAAGTTTCTTCACAAAACCATCTTGAGTGAAGAGAACCCCCCAGCGAGTCCAAGTGAGTCTAGTTGACGTCTGCTCTAGGTACAATGAGATCCTTCCTTCACTGTCACCTTAGGAAATAATCTTAAGTTTATGGACACTAAGGTTACCAACAGTGAAAAATACAACTGGGGGAACAGTCTATGATCCGATTTACGCGCAAGCGCAGAGTAACAAAGCTCAATCCCCTTGAAGGCTCCTCGACATGGTCAATCCGAGGTTTACCAACAAGTGAACCCAAGCTCCTTGACAATGGTAAATCTGAGGTTTATCGTTTATAATACGCGCAAATCTTCTATATTTCCCAATGAAACAAAATTGATTGTCTCAAAGGTTCGGACATGATCTCGTGATTGACTCCTTTAAGAGAAGCTTCCCAGAATGTATCAATTACAATTGGATTTATTTCCTACCACAAGATGTATCTACTTGTTTGTTTTAACTATCTTGGAGAGTTAATTACTCCCTCCTCCAAGATACTAGCCTAAGCTATATTGGTGATAAGAGCCCTAGAAATAGAAAAGATTGCTAGATCAATTTTAATTACGTGTTGCTTTTATGGGTTGTTCTTTAAGTTGATAGGTATGGAAATGAAACTTTGATGGTGTGAAGACTCAACTCCAAAAACACTAAAAAAATGCACCTAAAATGATAATCAATTTTTTTTTCTTTCAATGAAATTCTAGCTAAAAGAAAGAGTTCGAGAATGAAATTCTTTAAGAAACAATTCTTTCTTTCAACATGGAAATGGAAAGAAAATATTTTTGTCTTTTTCAATAAGAACTCATAATGAGACTAATAATTAATGCTCACAATAAATCCCTTTCCCTTTTCAAAACTCAAAACTACAAAAAGCAATGTTCCTTTCAAAAGAGATCTACAAGTTCTAGAAAAACACTCAAAACTACAAAAGCTAATTTTGAGATCTAAAAACTTTAAAAATCTAATTGAATAAAAGCTTCAATTCTTTTTTAGCACGTTTTACGTAGTTGTTCAGTGAACTAAGGGTTCATTTGTTCAGAATAAAAAATCAATCAAAAAACATCCAAATATGTTTTCTTTTGTAAAAATGAAATTCAGAACTTATAACAAAGTTTGTTCAAAGATTTGCAAGGAGAAAACTAAATCTATTTCTCACAAAGGATAGATTTCACAACCAAGTCAGACTCATTAAGAAGACGAAAAGACACCACGGTGATCTAAGGTTTCTCAAGCTTCTGATCTTTGAGTCACTACAGAGACCCACTGAAAGCCACTCCAAGCATGCAAAACTTCTAGAAAATCATCTAAAACAAAAATACTATCGAAACTCACTCACAAGAGATTTGTGATAGGAAAAATATAGATCTGGGTAGACACTAAAAATCCTAAATCAAACCTAAACTTAACTGGAAGAATATATTTTAGGTTTTTCAAAAAATTTCAACAGGGTCTGCAAGCTCCAAAAGTAACAGTGTGGTTTCGCTCTGTGTACTAAAGGAAAAGTGTGGAGATGCCCGCACTGTCTGTAAAGAGAAAATGTGGTCCCCCAAAAACTTAAAAAAACAAAAAAGACTTCCAGATTTTAAAAACTACCCAAGCTAGTATACATCAATCAAAAACCAGAAAACAAAACAATTTTCTCAAGTCAAAACAAAGGAAAACCAAAAATCAAATACCATCCCCAGTAGAGTCGTGAATTTGTTGGCCGGATAAATTGATCTTGCAGACAAGGTTGTTCTCCCTAGTATCAGAAGATAGTCTAGCAACAAATGGACAAACAAACCTATCTTTCTCTAGACATTCGCGATTTATAAGTAAATACTACAAAGGTGTTAAGATCCTACCTTGGATCCAATGCTTGTTTGTAGTAGTCATCCTTCAATCGTTTGAAAGAGTTACCTTTAAAGACCTACAATCACAAACAAGCAAACATTAAATAGCACCTGCAGAGCAAATATCATAAATAATGTCTATTATGGTGATCAAGGAATCCATAAAATAAACCATGAATCAACAACTTATTGAGAAAAACAAATTTATTTGTATTAACTTTGAATAGTAGAAGAACCTTACAACCTTTTCAGCCTTGATGTTGAACAAGCTCTTCTTGGGGTTCGGAACAGGAATTTCCTTTACTTTAACAAGCCTTGCACTCTTCCAAATGAGATCTTAGAGGTATGTAATCTTTCCTCATAAAAACTCAACTAAAGAAGACTAAGTTCCAGCAGCATTTCACCTCAAGAATATTCAGCTTCTAACCTCCAAGTAACCAGCCCAATGCTTCTTCTTATAGTGTTGAGGAGGAGGTTACAGGTCCACCTATGAAGGGATAGAATCCTCCTTCAAAGGGATAAGCTCCTCACATCAAGGGGTTAGCTCCTTAAGGTATGGGATACATGAACCTTAAAAGAGTGAACTTTCCACCTCAAGATTCCTTCCAGAAGCTTCTAGAAATGACTGAAAGTGAGTTTTTCAGAGAATACTCTCGCCTTTTTAACTTTTACAGGGGCCCGCACCTTTAACACAGAGATAATGCAGTTAGCTGCGCAGGAGACATGACCATTAGCTGTGGGACCACAGATAAGACAAAGAGAAAGTGTGGAACCAGAGTGTTAAAGACGTTTGAGAGCTTTTCTCTTATTTTCAAGACTTGATATGAGGAACTAATGTTTTAGACTTGCAGAGGAGGAAAGTATGAGTGGTAATGAACTCACACAGATAACAGAAAGTCAAGGTGGCAATTTTTAGTGCAACACTAGAAAATCTATCTCGAATCACACCTAGGAGATTCCAAATGTTTCATATTAAAAGAATTAAAAGAAAAATACCTAATCTACCAACCCGCTATAGCTTTTAAACCTCATGCCCTGGCACTATTGCAACTCATAGTCATATACTACATCCATACAACACAATGACTAGTGATCAGTCTCAGGTTGGCTCTTGATAGTGCAAGCATCCCTACCTAAGTCATGCGCCACAACAAGTTGGCCCTCATCCACTAATTCAATGGTTCAACCTCCAAGATCTAATTTTGGGTATTTGTGAATTATCCGGACAAATTTTTGGTTGATGAATGTGTAGGATAAAACTTTTTATTTTGTTTTGGATTCATTTCCTCTTCTTTTGTTTCGAGCAAAGTGGTTTGAACACTATTTTTCAATCCTTACTCTCATTTGTGTTGTTATAATGTCAATCTTTCCAGTTCTATTTCTTTTGGGTTTTAATTGTTTGATCATTTTTAGGGTTAATTTAGAGGTTGTGGATATGTGTTATAGGTTGTAATTGTCTCCAGTATATAAAAGAATTGGTGGATAATTATAGGCATCATCACATTGTCCATATTGTCTAAATTCATTGCCATAACGACTAATTAACTCTAAGATTCATGTTACAATTATATTTATTTTCTTTTAAAGAAATGCAAACATAGAGTGTACTGCGATGAGATTTTAAAGAAATGTAAACATAGAGTGTACTACGATGAGCTTTTAGATACTTTCCATGTATGACAAATGATGGGAAATACAATTGTTGTAATATTAGTTTCCATATTTACAACTTCAGGTTATAAGATGAACGCATTTCCTTTTTACAAATATTTTTTTGTTAGAAAAACTTTATTTCCTTAAAACAAGCCTTATCGGGAGGCAAATATGAAGTACCAAAAAATATTATTAATGGGAGAACGAACATATATGAAATTTTTTATTGAAATGATCATCTATTATCTTGACCCATATTAACTTACAATATATTTTCCTTGCTAGTTATTGGTTATATTAATATATAACATTTTCTCTAATTGAGTTTACTATGTATATCCTTGATTAATGTTTACCTTACATAAAAAGGTAAGCTAAGATTTGTGACTTCTAGGAATGATTATTTAAACAATAGAGGCCCCACTGAATAAATAAATCTGAGTATGAGAAATAGCGAAGAACAAAAGACAAATCCCACGTCATGTTATTTAAGAGCTTAGAAGTTTGGAGATTTATTCTTCATCATAATTTAATGAAAAGAACATTACCCCATTTATGTAACAATGAATTTTAAATTTATAAGGATTGTGTTGTAATTTGTATTTATATTTGAAATGAACAAATCCTCGAAAAAAAATTATAATTATAATTTTCAAGCCTCATCCAATAGCACATCCAAAACTGACAGTTATGGCATGGAAATGTGTCAAAAGATAAAGGAAATATCTTTCATGACATTTATATGGACATGTTGAATGGAAAAAATTTTCTCTGTCAACATTAAGGGAGACCACCTAGTCGGAAACTTAAATCAACTCCTTTTTCGTTGAAGATGATGGTTATGACTGGTAATAGGTCAAGTTACCCTGTCATCTAAGACTAACCTAAAACTAATCTAATACTAATCTAACCTAAAATAAGAGTTAATCTATCCACATCATAGTATGTTACATTTCTTTTATATGAATCTTTAAATATCGAAGTTAAAGAAGTAAACTGACACAAAGGTTTGATTGATTTAAAAAAGCTAATCAAACCCCAATTAAATCATTTATTTTCCTCTTTAAGAGAGGACTTGATGAAAACTAATATGTAAATAAAAAACAAATCTAAAACATGAAAAACCTATCTTGAACTAGAATGGGATAGCCATCTCTTGATCCGAGAGAAAGATAACTAAAACATGGGAGAGAGTGGTTTAAGAATGAATTTTGAATTAATATTTGATTAAGAATTCCAAAATAGTTTGTAATCTCATAAAATGCTAAAAAAACTATGCAAATGAATCTACTTTAATAAATAGTTATTAAGGTAAGTCCACCTACAAGCCTAAATTCATATTAAACATAATTCATTATAAATTTTATATTAATCAAAAGAAATAGTTCATTTCAATTAATACAAATAGAAGAAAAATACACTTGTAAATGAATAATAAATAGCTATCATTGACCACAAGTATAATTCAATGAAGTAAGTATGATTTTGATCTCATTCCACCTCTTGGAGATAGGTCCTGCAAGACGTCAACAACATATCACAATATGACTCAACAATATTGTTAGAGATCAAATAAACACACTACTTAGAATGTTGATCAAAACAAATTATAAAACTTTGACAAAAATATAAAAATTTAACATTCTGGTAATAATACACAAGAATTTAAATTTATTAAACAATGCCAAAGATTATTATAAAATATGTAGTCGTGGAGTAGCTCAGACCATTAATCGCATTGCCTACATTAGTGCTATGAAATGAGAACAGAGCCAGAAACCCTCTATTTCCTCTATAATTGGCCTTTCTTTACATGACATTAGTGCTATTGCACAAATCAAACAACTACAGAGAATCCCCCTTGAATGGATCACGGCCTTCCCTTATGGATTGAATTTAGGGGTATTTATACAACATTTATAGAGTTAACAATATTCCTCGATCCTTTCAACAACAGAGTTAATTACAACAAAGATGACTTTAATTGGAACTTTGACCAAATGTAGATGAACATAGCAAAACGAATTTTCCAATTTTGTTTGCACAGATAAGAATGATCCCGCTTGTTCTGAATGGATATGAATAACTTTTAGGCAATGTAATCATTATTCAACTAACTCATAAAATGTCTTTACCAATTAAGAAATCTCTGTTATCACTGGGATGAATTGTATTGGTGATTGATATGTTCTCTCAATCTTCCATGTATCAGAATTCAAATGAAAAACAAAATTAATGGTAAATAGTTGGAGTTTTTATTAAAAATAGTGAAAACATAGATTAAACTATAAAAATGCATTAAACTATACTTATGCCAATATATCTTTTTAAATTAATTAACTTGCTTTTACTTATATGTGGAAGGAGCTTAGTGGTATCAGAGGTAAGCTCATCGAAACTTTTAAAATGAGACAAAATGAAATAGTTTTGATATTGGGCGGCTCCAATATGGAGCGGATGCGATATTGTGCTTAATTCCCTTTAATAACTTTATTGGATCCATTATATCCAAGCCTTGTATCGGAGATTTGATATCAAGGTTTTACAATTGTCACTATTTAAAAGTTCCAATATACAGGTGGACGCAATATTCCGATTAGACCATCATTAATACATATATCGGGTCTGGCTTATCGAACCCTAGAAGATATCGAAAGTCGAATATTGGAAGGATATGAATATCGAAAGTCGGAGAGTCAAGGAGTATCAGAAAATCAGTGGATTAGAATATCGGAAGATTGGAATTTCGAAATATCGGTGGATTAAAATATCAGAATATTGGCATATCAAAATATCATCTAATGATGTTAGAAAAGTTTGTTGGATGTGTCTCAAAAGGAAATCCCTGATATGCATTACCTTTGATATGCGGGAGCAGAGACAATGACGTGGAATGTGGGTCCTTTACTCCGATAGTTGATTATCATATGTTTTATGGCCTAGCCACTTTATAATATACATTTATTGAAAATAGCCACATCAATATGATGGTTTGGACTTTGGTTATTAGATATTTCCAAAAAGATTCTTCTAATATCAAAGTCTCAATGCCCAAAAGTTCCGATATATATTCAATCAATATGCTACATTGTTTAATGATTAAGGCTTAAATCCTATGCACACATCTTGGTCTCGGGGCGTATTTTATTCATTAATCTAATTAATCAATACATTTAAAATAAAAATTATGTACAAAGTTTATTAACATACAAACTTAATCAAACTTATGCAAACTATAAAAATAAAACAAGTGTAAATAAAGAGGAAATTAGATTTGAAATGAAGCAATCACACTCAAAGTCTACATGAAATGCCAAAAGAGTCCTCATGGTTATTACCATAGAATAAAATGGGGGTGTTGAGTTTTCACTACAACAATGGTGATACACTAGGGAGAAGCAGTTATCTATATCATAAAGATACGGAACCTAGTTTAAAACTAATGGAATTATAATTACATAATTTGAAATGCTCAAATTCAGATATCCTAACGATTTTGTCCCTATTGTATGTTGTCAAATAAATATATATACTATTATCATTCATGAACTTGTCAAAATTTGCCCCATGAATTCAATGTTTCAATAAATCTATATGCACAATAGTCAACTTAGTTGGACACTGGTTTTTAAGTAAACAAGCTAATAAAGAAAACATAGTATTAATTTAACTTCCATACCATAGGCATGGCCACTGCTTCCAACAGGCATCTATAGCCTCGACATGGATGCATTTTAATCCTTTTAGGTGCCAGTGTCCCATCTCTTAGGAATGAATGCATAGTTACAAAAGATCATCTTAAATTTATTTGAATGCTAACTCAAGATCACTATCTTGGCTTGGTAACGAGCTAACGACAATGTAATTCACGAGATTTAACATGGTGAACAAGTTGGCTCCTGATGAGACCTTTTGTCTTTCAACCTTATGGTCGAAAGCCATTACCTTGGCTTTGTGATCAATAATAGTAACATCACTATGTCACCGCCTATGATCATGGTAGGTCAGCTCGTGATGAGACTTCCTATCCTTTTGTTGACCATTTTTTTTAACTATGGTTACTATTAATATCATAGAGATTACTTAATAGATGAGGTGGTATACTGCTCCTTAAGCACAAGGGATGGTGTAAAAATATTTAAGCTAACTACAATTCACTTAACTAAACTTGTTCCCCAAAAGAACTCATGACCTTAAGTAACTGTTGTTAAATGTGTTTTACTTTCTTTATAGATATGGGTTAAAGATAGTTCATTAACAAATAATGGAAATATTTAAACTCAAAGAACAAAAAACCTAGGACTCTACTGGTTAGGAAAATTGAAAATGAACATAAACGAAATCATCTTCATTGAAGTGATCCTTTAGAGATTAGGTTCCATTAATATAAATTAGAGAATAAAAATGACTTGCCCAATGATTCTACCAAGTTGAAAGGGAAAACATTATTCCATTTTATCGTGAAATGAAATGAAAAGACAATCCATCTAAGCCTAAAATTCTTATCAGATTAGAAGAATGCAATCAAGAGAATGAACCTTGAGATACATCTTACAAGATAATATAGAGTATTAACAAAACAATGAGATTATGTTGATTTTATCTTGTAGGATGATTTGTTAATAAAGCTCTTTTGTTTAAAAGCGTAATTATTGATTTAGAGTTATTGTTGTATGCTTTAACAGGGGTTTTCACACTTTTCCAAATATTTCCTAAAGACAGTTTACAAGTATTTATGGATTTGATTCTAAGAATAAGATTGACAACCAATTTCAAAATGTAAGCAAATTTAGAAAAGAGGAAACTCCCTAATGTCGCATGATGAATGTTCTTCCAAAATGTTAGTTGCTAGCAAAGTTGAATCTACAAATCAAATCCATGGGAACCTACAAGAAGAAAAAAAAATATAACAAATAAATAATGATTAAAAGAGAAAATAAAAGATCAAATAAACCTCAAACCAGATGAGGATGAACATATAAATGTGTACCTGAAAGAATTTGATCATAATTTTACCTGATGAGTCTTCATTTTCTCTTATGTATTAATCAAAGTTAAAGATCATCTTCTTATTCAATTTAAACTAATTTCTAAACTAGTGCTAATCCTAATCTAAAAAGAAAACAAATATGAAGTGAAATCGCACTTCCAATGTAGCCATTCAAGCATCTTATTTTCTGCATGAATTTTCACATCAAACATCAGTAATAAAATCATAAATATAATTTAACCAAAAGAAATAAAACTAAAGTCATCATGTACATCTATTTTTAATGTATGTACAAGAAGAAACTTATTTACAAAATCCTTTCCCTGAAATTCTTCCAAATATTTGCCTATAGGATCATATAACCAGGATGTATTTCAATTGTTGCTTGAAAGAGATTCAGGGAAAGAAGAAACAATACACCCGTGTTAAATGCTAAGCCTTTGAATATCATATGCTGCTATAAATAAGGAATTATATGTACATTACTAGAAACATTCTTTTTAGATTCATCAATAAATCGTGGGTAGTAATATAGAAAATTTGTAGAGGGATTACATGTATGGACGATATATAATTATAGGCTCTGAAATGTCAACATTTGTGAAAAATAAATTTGAAAATCAGAAAGAAATTGGCCACACATAATCATCAAATAGAATATCAAAATAAGAATTAAACAATGTTGATGATTATAATTCTAAAATTAATTTTCATTTATGTTGATTAATGTGTTAGAAGAGAAACTAGTGTTATGATGCTCATAGTACCAGCATAGTGTTTTTAGAAAATAAGAAATCAAATTCGAAAAAGAAACAAACTGAAATCCGTGAAAATGAGAAAAAGAAAAATTATAATTTACATCTAAATTACAGGTAATGATACAACACAACTAAAGTTTGTTTTTAAAGATTTTCTTCTCACAAGTGATTACAAAATTAAAATCATTTATATTTCTATTCACTTGGAGAGATGGGAACATTTATATATTATGATCCCAAAAAGAAACTTCATAATTGTAGGAATCATAAATTGGGGCAGATTCATGATTGTTGAAATCATCATGATGATTGAGAATTTATTGAAACATTTAAATTAGCATTATTTTCATCTTCAAAAACCGATTTACTTAAAGAAATTTTTTTAATAAGAAGAATAATGAGGTTCATTGTTTTCATCATTATGAACAATTTCATTAATATTCTATTTTCCTAAATCAGAATTAGACAAAGAATTAGCATAATTGTAAGTGACTAAATTTTCTCTATCCCTATTAGAACTTACTGATAATTCGTAAAGGGTAACTCCTTTATCTTGTGAACTATTATCAATGTCAGAAAGAGAAGATGAATTATTATTTAATGAATGATCAAATAAATCATGATACAAAGAAAAGTAAGAATTTGAATTTACAATCCTGTAAATTTCTCTATTAGAAAAAAGTTGCTCGTTTCCCAAAATGTATGCTTCAAAATCTTCTTGATTTGCATGATTGCAAACTTTGGGATGTTGGTCCATGTTCTCATTGCTAGAAGAATTGGATTTTCCATTTCTTAAAGAAATATTAGGAAGAAGATATTGATTGTTGCTCATTGTTGGTTGTAATTGTTCAATAATAGAAACATTATTTATTTGGACAAAATCATTTTTCTCCTGAAATCATTCATTTGCAATTCTAGTTTCTAGAAGAGGATCATTATTGATGGTTTGAGCAGTAAATTCTTCAATATAAGTAAATGAATTTTCTAATTCTTGATAAGGAATAAAAGGGCGAGATATCAAATGTTTAAACCAACACATTAATTGGAATTGAGGAGGTAAATCTTTGGATTGAAATTGCATTAAAATTAATTTGAATCTAATTAATAAATCTTTCAATGACTCACCTTTGATCCTACATAATTCAGCTAATTGATTACACACCTTTTTGTAATCATATCACTAAAATGCATGAAGGAAAATCTGTTAAAATTCGTCCCAACTATGTACAAAGGAAACTCGAAGAGATAAGCACCAGTCCTTAGCTTTTTCTGCCAAATTAAGAGTAAAAATCCTGCAAATATTATCTTCATCAATTTAAAAATTATTGCAACTTAAAATAAATTGAGGGAGACGATTATAAGAAAAAGTCTTACCATTATATTTTACCTTAAACAACATCTTGACTGCCTTTATCAGAGTGATTGTTGGATTAGGTCTACTAAAACAACTCTAAGGAGGTACTTTAAATGGAGCAATAGTAAGAGGAAAAAAAATCTTTACAACACAAAATCTTCAAAGAAAATAATTTACTATGGCTCTCCTTCTAGCACCAAAAATTGTGAGCGGAAAAAATGTGCAATGTCAACATTAATGTAGACCACCCAATCAGGAACTTAAAGTTGCTCCATTTCCATTGAAGATGGTGGTTTCGACTGGTTAGCGGTCCAGTTATCATGTCATCTAACACTAACCTAAAAATAATATAACACTAATCTAACCTAAACTAATATTTGATCTATTCACATCATAGTATGTTACATTTCCTTTATATCAATCTTTAAAGATTGAAGTTAAAGAAGTAAATTGACATAAAGGTTTAATCGATTTAAAAACGCTGATCAAACTGTACTTAAATTATTTATTCTCCTCTTTAAGAGAGGACTTGATGCAAACTAAGATGTAAATGAACAACTAATCTAAAACATGAAAAGCCTATCTAAAACTAGAATGAGACAACCCTCTCCTAATCCGAGAGAAAGATAACTAGAACGGGAGGAAAGACTGGTTTATGAATGAGTTTAGATTTAATATTCGATTATAAATTCCAAAATAGTTTGTAAACTCATAAAAGGTTAAAAAAACTTTGAAAATGAATCTACTTTAATAAATAGTTATTAAGGTAAGTCCATCTACAAGCCTAAATTCATATTAAACATAATTCATTATAAATTTTATATTAATCAAAATAAATAGTTCATTTCAATTGATACACATAAAATAAAAATATACCTATAAATGAATAATAAATAGCTATCATTCACTATAGGTATAATTCAATGAATTAAGTATGATTTCGATCTCATTCTGCCTCTTGGAGATAGCTCCTTCAAGACTTCAACAACATATCATAATACAACTCAACAATCGTGTTAGAAATCAAAGAAACATACTACTTAGAATCTATATCAAAATGAATTATAAAACTTTGACAAAAATTTAAAAATTTAACATTGTGGTAATAGTAAACAAGAATGGAAATTTATTAAACAATGTGTAGTGTCCCTTCTTGGTGAGATAGCATTGATGGCACTTACAGAGGGTGATTTTTATGTGGTTATATAAATATTATGAATGTTAGACTTATGTATATGATTGTATGTTATATACCTGGTTTAGGTCACACGGTTGATATGTGCTTATGATAATATCTATGGTTGTGCGTATAAGAATTGATGTAGGCTAACTTGTTTTCTCTTTCAGTATCCTGGTTTGGGAACAGGTGTATGACATGGATGGTGATCAAGGATTAATACATATAGATCCATGGATGATGATTGTTATGTGGAATATACAGTTAATTATGATTTATGGATGATATATGGTTTGTATGATTATATATGCATAATCTTATATTAAGCAAGATGTGATAGGGGACCTGTTTATTTGCAAACAAGGATGCTTAGATTATAAATGACCGTGGAAGTTATGATATGTTATTTGTATGATTATATATGCTTAATATTGTATTGAGAAAGATGTGGGAAGGGACATGGTTATTTGAAAACAAGGATGCTCAAATTAGAAATGACTGTGGAAGTCATGATACATGATCTTTATGATTATATATGCTTACTAATGTATTGAGCAACATGTGACAGGGGATGGGGACCTGGTTATTTGCAAATAAGTTTGTTCAAATTATAAATGGCTGTGGAAGTCATTTCTCTAGAAACAAAATGATTGTGAAAGTCATGCAGAATCTTTGGTAAAATATGAATAGGTTAATTATGAAATTCATTTCATTCCTTTGATCTATGAGATTGTGATGTGTGAAGATCTTGGAACAAGGCCTTACCAACGAACCATCAAATGGGTATGAGCTCACAATAAATACCTTAAGGTGAAGCGTGAAGTTTCAAAGTAGAGTAAATGAGAAGCCATGGAAATTAGGGCGTGGAGTTGTAAATCTATGAAAGATAAAGATGTGGAGTCTTAGATCTATAATGAAAGTATTGGGGAGTGGAGTCCTAAATACATGAAAGATAAAGATGTAGAGTTTTGGATCTATAATAAAAGGATTGGGACACGGAGTCCTAAATATTTAAAAGATCAAGGTGTGGAATCTGGGATCCTTGGGGAGATCAGATCGCGAAGTTGTCAATCTACTAAGGCAAAAAGATGTATGCAATAGGGATGCAGATTCCCTATTGTCTTGAAGAAAAAAATACCAACATGGATAGCTCAGGGTTGAATTTTCTAAATAAATTCTCATTTCTGACAATTGTGGAGTGACTTTCTAAAAATAGAAAGTCATGTCTAGTATCTCAAGTATGACTTTCCAAAAAATGAAAATCGCCTTCAATCAATGCTAATCAAGTGTAGTTGAAGTAAAATCACTTAAATTATCATTAATCAATCCTAATAGTCCAATGTCGACTTAATCCTCAATATTTTTTATATTATTATTATCTTTTATGAGACTATGATATTAGTATTAAAAAAAGAATTATAAGTCACCTTCATCTACTCAATCACTTCACACCTCTCTCCTTGATGATTCTCATGGCTCTATGTAACTGTTATAGACATTTTTGTGCCTTACAGCATTGAACATGAAATTTCCATAATCTAAGGGATCCAAAGTCCCTAAACATGTTGTTCCTACCCCTAGAGGAACAAGTCTAACAAACCACAGCAATTCACAGAAGTTCTCCACTAGAAACTGCTCAAAAAACAAGTCAATTCAGGATCATTTCAGTGGCTACACTAGCTGTTTGCGCTGAATGTCAAAGCCAACACTGGCTACCTGCGTTGAATGTCAAAGGGAACACTGGCTACCTGCGCTGAACGAGAGTGGACATGTGGCAAGCTCATTTCTCAAGGTGTCAAAACCCAGGAAGCTTCCAAAATGACACTTGCCTCAGGGAATTCCACTGGTGATGAGTAAGAGGTTCCAAATCTCCAAGTGGAATCAAGAACTGACAGAGGGAGAGGACAGTAGTCAGATCTCAAGCTGACTCATCCTCTCTCCAAACATCTATATATGGATCTCTCCTCCATGAGATCTAGAGGCTGGAATTTTGTTATTGCAAAGAATTGCTGTTGGTTTGAGATTGGAATCATTGGGTGCTTAATGCTTTGAAGGGGGTGAAGATAGGAATTCCATTTGCTGGGAAGGAGATGCTGGATTGGAGCCCTCTGGGTTTTATCTCTTCCTCAACCTTGTTATTCATCAATAAAGCTATCTTGGTTTCTCCTATATGCTGATGTATTTTTGATGTATGAATGCATTAGTGTATTTGGTTTATTTCTAATCCTAAACTAGTTATGAATGTGAATATCTGTCTTTGTGTAGTGTTCTTCTCTTGTCGCAAGTAGCTGTTCTCTTGTGATCTTGCAGGAACTCGTTGAAGCTGGACAAGCAAGAAGGCAAGTAGTTGTTCTCTTGTGATCTTGCATGAACCTGTTGAAGCTGGGCGAGTGAGAAGGCAAGTAGCTGTGAACTCCCAAAGAGAAGAGAGATCGGATCGAGGGACAAACGGAAGACACGGGTAAGTCTATTTATCTCTCTTCTTTCACATTTCATAAAGGAAGAAACCAGCATAGCTGTCTCTGTTTGTTGCTAAGGCACTGTCACACCTTAGGTGGATAGGATCGTCCTGCATAGGCATTTTTCCCCACAACAAATTGGCGACTCCGCTGGGGAGATTTGTTTAGTCATTTTATTTGTGTTTCCATCATTGTTTGTTTCATAGACTCGACAGCAACAATCGAACTGCATCTGTTATTCCCGGATGCAAAGTAGACAGTTGCTGCTTTGATCCAATCACTGGACTTGTCTATGATCTGAACAATGGACTCACAAATGATTTGATGATCCTTTGTGATAGATCTTAGTACCCCCTCAAATCATCCCTTTGATTGTACCTTGCTTGTTGCTTTTATTTGGCCTGAAACATTGAATTAAATAGAAATCTGTGACCCAGAACCTGTGGGAAACGAGAATTTCTCCTTCAGCGCAGACCCAGTGAAGGGATTCTGCATTTCAACGCAGGTCCCGTGAAGGCTACCTGCGTTGAATGTCAAAGCCCCTGTGTTGAGGTTGCGCTGAACCAGTTTGCCCTTGTGCAGCTGGGGTTCTCTGCTCTGTTTTTCCTTGTTTTCATCTCTGATTTTTGCAACTTGTAACAAGCATAGGTACCAGTCTGATAACTCCTTTTCTCTGCTTAGATTCCGCCTCCTTTTGTACAAAAAGACTGTGAGTGTTTTTATGTGTTTGTGGCGTCATTTACAGTTTTCCTTTGCATGAGTGAAATAGTCATCCTGTAGCCCTTGATTCAGATCTGTTGATTGTGATCTTAGAAGAGAGTTCATTGGCTGTTTGCAGATTGATTATACATTTGCTTTTTCTTATTGGTTTGAGTTTGTCTTTTTTAAGTGTCAAAACAAGTCTTCATTTCGAAAATCGTTAAGCGTTGTAATCTCTTCTACCCTCTCTGATTTCGAAAAAGTAAACTTGTTTGTATTTGTCATTTAAAAGCAAATTAAAAGTTGTACAAAAAGCTTTCTTTGTAGGCATCAATACTAAGAAAGCGGAAAACAAACACCTGCATTGCGCATTTGCATCTTGATAGTTTGCATGTCTGATTTAGGAAAAGTGCATTAGAGTGTGCTGATTGCTCTTCGAGAAAAGATGGTGTCTTTCTTTTCCCTTAGTAGCTAGGATTTTCAAAGTTGAAAAGATATAAAGCTTGCTTATCATCTTTAGACTGCATTTAGGAATTGTATCATACATCTCGTGGTGAACCTTGAAAGGCAAACTTCTAAAAATATCAACCTAAAATAAATTGAATGAACTTAACAACGCTTTGCAACATAACGCACAACATAGAGGTCTAGGCTAGAGACGTGTTCCGGCATCGTTAAGCCTGGTGACTGTCGATCTCGTGGATGGTGGGTGATTCCTCCTGAGGGACGATAGCGCCAGTACGGATTGTGCTCCCACGTACCGTCGCGTATATATTGGGAGATCCCTATAGGCATAAAACCTTTATCCTTAGGAAGCCATGTCGGCCGCCCTACTGATCGCAATGCACTGAACACAGCATTTAGGAAGATCGACCGCCCGTACCCTAAAAGGTATTCTGCGGTTTTGCGAAAAGTTTGGCACACCCTCTGCCTAGAACTCCAGAGCAGTTCCTTTTGGCCTTTTTTAGACTCTATAACAGAAAAAGTCCATCCGAGCATTTGTCACTTCGGGCTCGTTAAAACATCGAAGGAGACTAGAGTCATCTTTAGCTTTTTCTCGACTCTTTAAAACTGAAAAAGCAAGTTGTGTCTAAGCATCGTTAAAATTTATTTTAAACGGAACAATCACCCTTTATTCCTGCGTTGATCTTTAGGTTGAAAAAATGGAGCACACCAACCAAGGAATTCCCCTTGGTGGAAATCCTAGTCCCTTCTCCTCTTGGGGAGATGTTGGTGCGCCCCATATGGCCACATTGTCGCTTCCAGGACTGAAAATTGGCCTGTCCGTCTGGCTCTTTTCAACCAATGTCGTTCAGAACACCACTATTCCTGAACAGTCGAGTCAACAGTTAGACCAGACCAGAGTTGCCAACCAGCCTTCTAACTCATCTAACTCTTCCTCTCCTCCTTCCTCTTCGCTTGATGGAACTGGTAAAACAAAAAAACAAGTTCCTAAGGAGAAGAAGGAAAAGAAGAAGAAAGAGAAGAAGAAGAAGGAGCCAGAAGCGACTGGGGGCAAACAAGTGTCGTCTGACAAAAATCCACACACAGCACTGACCAGGCCTAAATCACCATGTGTCATATGCAAGGGAGACCACTTCCATAGAAATTGTCCCTGCATCCCTCGGATACTAAGGGACTGGTCTCCCCGTTTGCACAATTCGGTAGCATCAACCTCTGATAGCCATGTTGACTGCTCACCGTCGACTAGTGAAAGTGAAGTCCCAGGACAGAGAGGGAAAGTTAGATTTCCCTGTAAACTGTGTGAAGGCGACCATGCCATCCACCGTTGTCCCTTCTTAGATGAGGCTAAAAGAGTTCTGGAAGATCGCCCGATTTTACGAGCGCAACTTCCTCCTGGATATCAAAAACTCCTGCCAAGTCCTTCACTAGTTGAGAACCCGGCTGGCCCACCCAGGTGGTCAGCCGAAGCACCTATCATTGAAGATGAACCGTCTGGATCCATGCCTGATGAAAGTCAAAAGGTTGAGGCGGCAGTTGACCCGGTTTTGCCTTCAGAGGCTCTATCTTCGAATGATACCATCACAGAGGAGAATAAAGATGACCCCGTCCAAATTCTCTTCATCAGCACAGACTTCGACGAACAAGGAGGCAATTTGCCCATTCCTTTATCGCAAGAAGGAACTTCGTCAGAGTCATATCTGGCCGTCTATTCGGTCCCACCACCAAGCAACCTGGTTGTGTCCTTCGACTGGAACCAACTAGGCAGACCCCGGTTGCCAGCAAGCATACCATTCAGAATTATCGTTCAAATATACATAATGGTAATGGCTGGCACTATCATTGATGAGGGGGCATCTATGAGTATCCTTTCCTCTATTGCTTGGAAAGCGCTTGGTTTGCCAGCACTTTTGCCTGAAATGAGAAATCTATCAGGTTTTGATAAAGGAACCAGTCGACCTTTAGGGATCCTCCCCAATGTCCCCATAACATTGAAAGGGAAGACCGTTCAAATGAACGTGATGGTCGTTCAAGGACCCTTGGATTATAACCTACTCCTTGGACGAGACTATATATATTGCATGGGAGCTATCGTCTCCTCACTCTTTAGAGTAATGTGTTTTCTGCATGAAGGAAGAGTG